>JAUCRC010000002.1:21565000-22199259 GCA_032399595.1 Tetragonula carbonaria
AAGGTAAAACTTCGTCGTGAGGGTCGATTAGCTGAAAAGTATATATGTTCAGAAGAAGCGTTCAACAAGGCTAAATCTCACTTTAACTAAATTTGAATTATTTGTATTTAGTTATATTGTGATGATAAAATGAATCTAGTACTTTTTTTTATATTTAATTTTAGTTTCTTTTTCGCAAATGTATACCTTATTTTCGGACAAAAAAAATATTAAAATGTATACCATGTTATTCCGATGTGTAATAAGACTGAGGAATAATTATTTACTCCTAACAAGTTCAGAAATTGTTTGCAACTCAACGTTATATTCGACAAGTATTTCTTTTTTCTTTTTTTCATTGACAATCGTCAAATATTACAGGTGAAAAAGTGAAAACTACCCTTGAAGTGTTTTGGAACATAATTTGTCAAATATCTCAGAAAGACAGAGTTTCCGTGTAAATTGATGAAATTAGTGTATACTATTTTGCATTTGTTCAAACAACGCATTAAAAAACGATTTTTTTTTTGGCCTAGCGGCAGTAAATCGATATACTTTTATTTCTTGGCCAATCGTGCGTTTGTGAAAGCAAACGTTACACGCGAAAGGGTGGGCAAGAAGTGACTCGAGATAACGTGGTCCGGTAACGATGTATCGTAAAAAGGAATTTCCTGGTTCTATTTCGCAGCTTGGATATCAAGCTGATATCAGCTACTCCTTTTTCTTCCATTTTGACGAGCCTTGTGAATCTCGTAGACTAGCTAAATGCACAAGGGCGATGCGAATTTTTCGCGGTTTGTTGCAAGTACTTCGCTTCGTATTTCTGGTTCTATGAGAAATATTACGCGCGGAAGAGTAGAAATAATACCGGTAACCTCGAAGCAGGCAGGACAGATCGAAGTCTCGAAAGATTGAAACTCGAATTGCCGGGGATCGAAGATGCGAAGGATCCTCGAAAGCGTCAAAACAAGTCGACAGGATAATTTTTCGAATTTTTTTATTCAGGTCGGGCACGCACTGTGTCACACGTGCGAGCCCCTGTGAAAATGTACGGCCCGTTTCGATTCGTTAAGCCCGACACTTCTCGCTTCTCGGGAAATCTCATGAAAGAATGAAGAATCGCGTTTTCACGAGACACGGGCGGAATGTGTCTCGCGAGCTGCGATCCGCCCTTTTCTAAATTCACCGCGTGGTCCCTTAACGCGCGCCGCGAAGCGCTGAGCGATTCGGAATGACTGGCGTATTCATCTTCGAAGATCAAACTATATTTCCTTCTTCGCGCAATAAATCTTTCCAGGCACTCTCGCGATTTTACCTCCGCTATTTTATTCTTCCACTTGACTTTCTTCCCAACGCGTGTTGAAACCTCTCCGCTCGTGGATCCAATTATTCGGCGTGCGAGAGCGTGTATCGACCAATTAACCAAACATAACACAGATTGATGAAATATTGGTGACTGTGCTATTGTGGTTTCTATGCTTTCTCTTTCTACTGGGTCAAGTTCTCCTACATCTTGGATGTCAAGTTTTCCAATTTCCAGGGAAAATCACGTTTCGCGCGACACACAAATAAGTAAATAACACACGCGCAAAACAACGTCCGCGTATTTCTCTGGAAACTAGATTGCTTTTTAGAGAGGGAACGAAGGCTCGATCGGCAGAGTTGACAAATATACACATATTGCTTTCCAAATTGCCGCGATATTACGAATGGAATCTCATCGAATGTTACAAACAGGCTTTCGATCTTTGCTAACATCCTAGCTGGAATTTCGAGAGTCATTTCGAGATTTAATTTGTTTTACAAACTTACCGGATACGAGTAATTTCGCTTCCCAAATGATTCCCTAATTTCATGGCGGTCCCTTTGCACGTTTTATTTATGCAGAAGCGATACAAGCGGACGAATAACCGCACAGAATCAGAGATTCGTGAGATAAATTTGATGACATAAAAAGATAACGTTTCCCCTATAAAGCAACCTTCTTATCGTCGTTGTCCCCGGAGGATGCTATGAACGATACTCATATTTCTGCTCTTTACGCATCCTCACAGAATGCAACATAACCTAACATCATATTTCCAGCGCGAAAAGATTTTTCAAAAAATACAAAAAGTATGTGTATGTATATTAAATTGTGTTCTACTATTAATAGCAAATAGTTTGTCTAGCAATTATCATTGGAGAGTTTTTGATATATGGAATATAGATCTTTACACATCCTCACAGAATGCAACATAACCTAACATCATATTTCCAGCGCAAAAAAATATTTTAAAAAATACGAAAAATATATGTACATATATTAGATTGTATTCAATTATACCAACTCGTCTGCCAATTATCATTGGAAAGCAAATTTCCTAACACGCGGAATGTAGGTCAGGAAATTTTAGACAACGCGGGACAATCTTAAGAAGCACGACTAAGAATACTTCCGGTTCTCACGTTTGCCCGGTAATATGTGGCTGAAAGTTGCCGCGGACGCGTCTAGAAGTTTAAAGCTGAGCTTACCGCGATGTAGCCGCGGTTTATTACGTAAAATATCGCGATATTTCTTACTTGGCCACGGCTTAGCGCAATTATTCAGCCTTGCGTCTCTCTGACCGGTTTAAAGTCGAGTAACTCGGCTCCGGGGGGCCGTCTCGCCCTCTCCTCCCCCCGCGCTTTCTCACAGTCGTGCAAGTACGACTTTAATTTCCTATGCCTTTGGACTTGTTATCGTTAACCCTGTGGAAACTACGGGCAAAGCCCGAGTCGGCCCGCGCGAATAAACAAAGCGCGTTGCAAAACCAAACAACTTCCGTTCTTCTTATCGTCTTCGATCGAAATGGGACCGTCGTCCACTCTCCTTGGGATCTCGAAGACGAACCAAATGGACCTTCTGTTTGCTTCTTATTCGTGTTTGCCGTTGTATTTAGTGGTCTCATTTGTTTTGTTAAATTGCTTTGCAAATAAATAACGTTGTTTTTTCACCGGGCTGTCTTCTTCCAACCGGTTGTTTTTCCCAGAGATATCTCGCAGTTTCGACGAAATGTTTTCAAACATTTTTACTCTCACTGCGCGTGATTTCATGTTTCAATTCTACGTCAAACAGTTCGCTCGACAAAATGAAGTTAGTCGAAGATCGATGTCGCTTCGAAAAGGAGAGTTTTCGAATTAATTAATTTTTAAATTAATATACATACATCTATCTTGAGACGTAATTGAAATGTAATTAACTTCGTTTGCAAATTCATTGTTTAACCTGGCAGCTGTCTGTCCAAACTTGCCTTAGCAAAAGGAAAATGCACGATCTCGTTAATAATTATTTTCGTTTGGCGTTGATTTCAAAATGAAACGTTTCCGTTCATATTTTGTTGTATTTCTGAAAGAAAAAGAGAAAACGCTGGGGCAAGCTGAAACTATTGCAATTGGTATGTTAAATTCACTCTTATCGAAGTTTTAGAATTTTTTTTGAACGCGGAAAAACTACGAAAGATAATCAAACGAAATGAACAACATATTGTCTAATAAAGTTTTTCCTTCTCGTGAAAAATTCGTTAAAAAACACTTTTTTCCGGCCGATCTAGTAGAAATTCGGATTAGAATTTGATTCACGAACGTGCGTTTTAACGTTAGCCGGGCTTGTCTTCGTTCAAACGAAATCGCAATTAAATTAAGCTGGACAAATCTGGAAATTTCCGCTGAGTATACAAGAGAGTGTGCAACTCATTAGCAAGGAATTAATTGTTTCTACAAGTTAACCTCCAAGACAGTCTCAAGCTTCTCCTCGTCTAATGATGCAATTTCTCAATTACGTAAATCCTCCCTCCCCCCACCCCCGTTGGATCATCCAAGCGTACATACTCTGTCGTGTTATGTTTACCGAAGTTGCGATTTAAATCCCTTTTTAATGCTCGCCGTCGATTGAGAACGGCTTGTCAATTTAATTCGATGTTCGACACAACTCCCAACGCAGAGAAAGAGTAACGAAATCGTCGTCGTCGTCGTCGTTGTCGTCGGTCAAATTCAAACGAGCTCGTGCAACGTCAGTGATGTATTACACGGGACTGAGGACACGTTGCAGGAATGGCGGGACGTAGCAACCATTCAGATCTGTCACCGGGGGTCTTCCCGGTGGAGAGTTCACCTACACACGTACGGGAACGTCATCGAGTTAGCCAAAACGGAAGGACGAGATTCAGTAAAGTGTCTGGTGTACACGCGGAGTCGAGGCCCCTTTGAAAAGGGCAAGACAAGTTCGCCGGGGATGTACAAAGGGTCGCTTTGTAGGCTCAGACGTCCTTCCGTATCAGGCCAAACTACTCGCAGCATGTCCCAAGGAATTCACGTGAGCCACGAAACGCGTACTACATGGCTAACTGGCCTTTTCTATCTGTACTCGGGCAACTTATATACACGTGTACGTCGCCTCCGGTCGTTCTATCAGGCTTTACCGCCGGCCCAATGTCCTAAAGCTAAACATCCTGTTGTCTGACCTTGCGAAACGTGATGTATATATATAATCCATCAGTCTAGAAATGAAATATCGTTTTCTACGAACGGAACCGCGTAATAGCGCGTCGTTTCGCCAAGGAACGTGTATGTTTGAAGTTGGATCATGATCGCGTTCCGTCGATTAGTAATTGACACGCGTGGCGCTAGTGTCGCCTCGCCGACCGTCATAACCTTACTTCGCACCTAAACTGCGCACTCGTTCGTTGCCGAACAATCGTACTCGAATTCATTTGTCGCGAAAGTTTGCCCTTTGTCGCGAAAAGGAACAAAATGCAACGGGTCAATCACCAAACGTGGTCAAAGCTAAAGGGATTTCGTTTCTGCGTTCTACCGCTTGGTGTTCGGCAAAATTCATCGCTTTGAAAACGACCGTCGACAACACGAGTCAACAACACCTCTGTGCTTCTCGTCTGTATTTAACTCGGAGCGTCGCTCAGTTTGCCTGCTTAATATTCGATCTGTGCACGGAACAACGTCGCTGAACAATCGATACGGATCGGTACAAAAGCGATCCTCTCGCCCTCCGCCCTTCTTTTCTCGCCAATTGAAAGCGTGATCTTCCTCCTCGTAACGCAGTAAAACACAGTAACACAGTTTTTCCCCACACTTCTGTTTTTTCTCTCACGGAAAATCTCAAACAGCGCGCGGATCGGATTATCCGGTCGAACGGCAGCTCTCTGAGAAAGAGAGAAATCTGAACAGACCGAAAGAAACAAGGCTGCGACCAGTTGAACCAGCCGGAGCTGCCGGAGTGATCCGAACTGTGTCACGTCTTGGTCGTGTAAAGTCTCCAGGGCAACGTCTTCTTTTCTCGAGTTTTCGTTCGGGGGGGAACGAGCTCCTTTGTCGAATACGGAACATACATCAATGTCGTGTCCACCGAATGGTGGATCTCTCACCGGTGGGAAAGACCGGAAAGAGCGGCGCAAGTTGCAACCAAGGCACCGGCGCACAGGTGCACGCTGTCGATCTAACCTGCTTGCAAGCTAGCCAGCGAAACTAATGCAGCGCCCCGTCGACTGACTACACACACACACATACACAGACATATATGTATATATATATATATATATATATATATATATATATATATATACGCTCATTGTACACGCGATTTCGACGTCTCTAATCGAGCTTCCGTGTCTACTGCACTTAGGCGGTATGATGGCTGCGCGGATGACTACCTCAGGGCTTCGTACGGTGATTAGGAAAGTTACCGTGCGCATCAGACTCCGAGACCGAAAGCTACGCTGCTATGGGGCTCTCTGTACTCGCGTTTGTCGACCATCTCGAGATTTCTCCGTCCTCGTCCGGTTGTATCTTTGCCTCTCCCTGTTCCGTCGCTTCGTCGATTCCTCTCTGTGCAGCTATTCCCTCTCTCTCTCTCTCTCTCTCTCTCTTTCGCTTTTCCTTCTCTCCCTCCTTTACGTAACCATCCTGCTCTCACTCGGCTCGATCTCTCCGTTTCTCTTGTCCACCACTCCTGCTATCTCGTCCCCCCCGTTGTAATCCCCAATTAATGCACAAGTAACGCTAACTACGCAAACTCACCAAGTTGACGCACACATCGCGGCGCAGGGACTAGAACAGGAGCCGAGAGGCCGCGTTTCCAACTCACGATGTCGTCACGTGACGCCGACGACCGACACACCGCGCAAGGATCAGATTACGTTATCTGCTTTTCCAACCTATCTATATTTATATATATATATATGAGCCGTTATTTTTGAAAGTGGAATAAGTCCACTTTTGGCAAAAAATGAGTAAATAGTAATTTTAGTAAGACATAGATGTCGTCTTTTATATTTGTAATCATACATTCAATGGGGCACGATTTCTTGACGAGGTAATCGAAAGAATTTTAGCAGAGAATGTTATCGCAAAAATACTTTTCTCGAAAGTGGAATAAGTCCATTTCTATAATGATCATAGTTGTCTATGCCTTGGAAATGATCGTTCGTTAGGCAACACTGTCTTTGAGAATAAGCTCCAATGCGAGCATGCGCATTGCGAGTTCGCCATCTTTTGCGCCAATTCATATTCATATTCCGAAGTAATTTACCTGATTTTGTTTAGTATTCTTTCGCAAGTCCTACTGTTTGGTTTGTGTTTCATGTACCAATCAAATGCAGCGTGCGTATTATTCAAATAATATAATTGTTATTAAGGCAAATAATCAAAGTTTTAGATAAAAATAATATTTCATAGTTATTACAATGAGTTCACATACCTATCAAAAAGACGAAGAAAGAAATATCTCGATTTGGTCTGGTAGTGATATTGGTAAGTAAGAGTATAATAATTTTTTAGCGGGAATATTGGAGTTCTTTGAGGTGAAATTTCTTATATGGCGTCGGACACACGTAATGTCGAAATGTCAAAATGTTATGTTTTTTTTTTAATTATAGACATAAGACCTATAAATGCTAACAAAAGGAGACGAATTTGTGATTCAGATGAAGAAAGCAGTTTGGGCAATACTAATTCAAGAGTACTCCAAACTAAGAAGTGGATTAGAATTATCGAATAACGTTACTAATTTTCGATCACATTATGAAAATAATGATCAGAAGACTGAGAAAGTCAAAAGAAATAGAGGAGAAAAATATTATAAAAAAACTGGAAATATATTTTTCTGCAAAGATATTCGAAAAGATTGCAATGTATGAAAGTGTGCAAGAATCGTACAGAGGAAAATCGGTTCCGTTTTTAATTTTTTTTGGGGGGGGGGGGAATAGGGGATTTCAAGAAACAAAATACATTCTTGTGTGCATCTATTCATAGTACGTAAAAAGAAGACGAAATTTTAAAGGTTCACCAAGAGATTGTAGTTATACATACTTTTTAAAATTGAAAAAGGAAAGCGTTGCAGTATGTGTATTTACATGTCTACATTTAATTATTATTTTTTACATTAAAAAATCCATTTCAGTAAAGCCAATGCGTGTAAAAATACGGACTTAATTTTCCTCTTGTTTTTATTTCTTATAATATGTTATTATTGAAAGTGGAAATAAGTCCATTTAGGTGCTAAAAAATCGTTTATTCTTTTTAACAATTTTAATAATCATTATTGCATTTTAAAGTTCAACAGAATTATAGCGTTGAAAAACGTCACCGGAATTGATTAACCTTTGCCAATATTTTTAAATTCATTCAAACGCTGACTCTTAATAAATATCTCGAAATATGAAAAAATGGACTTATTCCACTTTCAAAAATAACGGCTCATATATAAATTGAAAATGATATTTCTGGAATCTTTGCGCCTCTGCTGATCAGTGGATACATATATTCGTGCAGATCACACGGAATGAAAATTCGATGCCTACGACATCTTTAGGCTTAGTTCCAACTAGGTGGAACGTGTCAGATGAGAAAATATGGCGGCAACATGATGCGAAACTTTCCGACGTACCTAAAGCCACCGTTGCAAAGACCGTTTCTCGTGGTATTTGAACGACCAAGTTTCTACTGAGATTGTTGTTACCCAACGATAGAGTTACGCAACGTTGCTCATCGTTCCTCCTTGTCTCTTCGGCATAGAAGCGAACGACTTTCGTGTAAATCAACTGTACTAAGCTATCTCGATGTAAAATTCTTGGTTACCTCGGTTTTTATTTTAGTCTTCATCGCGCTTACGAGTGGCCTGTCATCGTCGAAGTTTTTCAATTGTCTCGTATACTCGTCCCTTCGAAAATGATATGTATGTTGTTGAAAAAAATTGTATCAACTGTAGTAAGCTATATCGACGTAAGGTGGAATTCTTGGTTTTGTATAGTCTCCGTTACACTTGTCATCGTTGAGGTACTCTTTACAAAGCTCTGGATTCATTCGAAACGAAATAAGCATACGCCAGGGATGGCAAATAAGATTTGATCTGGCTGTGGCAAATTTAGATAGAAATTTATTTCAAGTTTCTTCCCGTGCCAGTATCTATGGCCAATATTTATTATATATGATATAAGTTCATGTAATTATATTTATTGAATATAAAGAAATAGTGCAAAATTAAAATATTAAAGTTAATGTAATAAATTTGAATTTCTAGTGAAATTTTCAATGCATGCATATAAAATATTAACGAATGCAAGGTGCCAACTTGGTGGAAAATTTCGAAAGATTTTTGAAATAAAATCGTTGCAAACTCTGCGAAGGGTTTCAGTGCTACATTGATTAGAAATTTAAAAGATACAAGTTTAAAAAAAGTTTGTTACATAAAGTTAAAGTTTATTTACATAATTTTGTGGATGCCGTAAAAAATCTCTTGCGTGCCGTGTATTTGCCAACGCTAGCATACGCACAAGTATTTGTGAAAGAACTGTATTAACTGTAGCGCTAATGTAATTAATTAAAGCAAGCTACATCGCACGTAAAGTAGAATTCTTGGTTACTTAACCTTCGCTGTCATTCCTTCTAAATAGCCGATCGTCGTTGAAGTTTCTTGACTCGTCTCGCTGCAGAACCCTGAATTCCTTCGAAACGAAACAAACATACGTTTGATCGAAAGAACTGTATTAACTGTTGATGTAATTAATTACAACAAGTTATATCGCGCGTGAAGTGGAATTCTTGGTTACTTAACCCTCGCTGTCATTCCTTCTAAATAGCCGATCGTCGTTGAAGTTTCTTGACTCGTCTCGCTGCAGAACCCTGAATTCCTTCGAAACGAAACAAACATACGTTTGATCGAAAGAACTGTATTAACTGTTGATGTAATTAATTACAACAAGTTATATCGCGCGTGAAGTGGAATTCTTGGTTACTTAACCCTCGCTGTCATTCCTTCTAAATAGCCGATCGTCGTTGAAGTTTCTAGCGTACACGCTACAAGGCCCCGGGTTACAAGGTCCTTCGAAACGAAACAAACATACGTTTGATCGAAAGAACTGTATTAACTGTTAATGTAATTAACACATTGTTTTGCGGGTAACGGGATTCACAGTCTTACTACGGCCAGTTGTTGAGTGCGGGAGACTGTGATTATTCTGTAGATGATAATGCCTCAGCATGTGATTTTTCTCACGCGGAACATTCAAATAGTGACTTTCCTCTTGTAAGAAGACACATCAGAGTAAATCGTTTATCTAGTTTTCTGCGCGGATATCCCCGTGTTTGCGCTACCCCACCCGCATAAGATGTAATTAATCACAGCAAGCTACATCGCGCGTGAAGTGAAATTCTTGGTTACTTTGGTTTTATTTAGCCTTCGCTGGCCTGTCGTTCCTTCTAAATAGCCGATCGTCTCGCTACAAGGCCCCGGGTTTCCTTTCGAAACGAAATAAACACACGTGTACGTATTTGTCGAGAGAACTGTACATCCGTATATCCAATTTAGAAAAGAGAGACAAAAGGGGTGGGGGGCAGGGGGAGGAAGCGTCGGACTGCAGAGAGTTGAAGAGATCCGCCAGAATTCCGCATTACCGGCGGATCTCGTCGGGATTTTATGCGCGCGCTCGCGAGTCAATTTAAAACATTGCCGTGGTCCCATCTGGTCTCTCTTCGCTCTCTGCTCGACTGCTTTTAACAAGCGCTACCTTTCCCGAGGAAAATAATGAGACGGTAACACGAGCAAACAATGATACGGTATCGTGATCGTTAAAAGTTGACGAATTTCAAGCCGTTTCGAGTGCAGGGACACCGTTATATACGCGATGAACTGGTTCGCCGAGAGTGAAGGAGAGAGAGAAGAGAGAGGGAGGGAGAGGGACGGTGGAAAATGTTTCCACGGTTCGGCTCGCCTGCATCGATTTGTCGCGTTGTCGACTCGTCGTGCGGGAACAAAGGTTATCGTTTCCATCCACCTATCGTTAATTATCGAGCACCGTTTGCTACTGCTACTCCGTTCCGAAATTCCTAATGAAATTAGCAATTTGTGCGCAAACAATTTAACAATCGGCGATGAATAGCGACGGCCGATCGACGGGAACACGCGCACAATTCATTCGGCGAACAATGGTGTTTTATGTGTTTTGATACGATTGCGTTGTTGCAGAGCGTTGAGCGTTGCTTGCCGATTTATTGATAGGCCAGTTTCGCGCGTTGCGAATGAAACGGAGAAACGTGTTAGATCACTTGCCGTCTACCTACTAAGAAACCTTCTCGAAATTCAGCGAAGTCTGGAATAGACCTGCTGGACTTTTGTGTTGTCCGCGCGTTTTTTTTTTTTGTTTCGTCGGTAGAGCAATCGGTAGATCGGTCGAGTCTTACGCTCGAGAGAGCATCAGCGTGTATGAACATTAGCGGACGGTGTTCGATAAATTTCCACCGGGACGCGCTGACGAAGTGTGGCAGACGAAGAACCGAACGACGAATGCGCGAAATGCGAGAAAAAACACGCGGGCGAAGAGAGAAGAGGCGAACAGACAGACAGACAGACAGACAGACAGAAAGGGGAGGAGGGATAGAGAGAAGAAGAAAGGAAGAGTAGGAGGGAAATAGAGGGGCAAATAGAACGACAACCGGAAGGGGATGGTGACAGGAATTCGAGCATGGACAACTAACTCGCTGATTAACCAAATACCGGTCTGCAGGACAAACGACCGAGTAAACATTGAACAAACTGTCAGTGGCATGCCGCCGGGGGATCAAAGTTCAAGGGATAAACGAAAAGCTTTTTTTCGCTCGGCCACCACACACGCCATCCCATGACGCTTGTCGCGTCGCGCCATCCCGTTCCAAATCATTTTCCGTCCGGCGTGTAGCGCGAGATTGTTTCGTAAATTCGAGACAGGACGAGAGTTTAATTGATATTGTTTGACTGGGATTTGAATTACGAGAGAGAGAGAGAGAGAGAGAGAGAAAGACTGTGGGAAAAATTCGGATAGAAATCTATGAATACTGGAATTAGGCGAGTTTTCTTTTGACCGAATGATTGGATCGATCATTCCCAAGGCGAACTTGACAATTGCGCGCGATATTCTGGAATATTGTGTTGCAATTCCACGACGAGAATTGTTCATTTCCATCAAAATTTGGGAACAATTGAATCAAAAATCTGTTTCAACGTGAATAGTTTTCAAAGGCCATTTAGCAATCTGTTTTAGTTGAGGTTAACCAGAAAACGATTCCCCAGGAGAGAATTTCCCTATGTGAAATGTTCATTTCGATCAAAATCTGGAAATAATTCAGAAATCTGTTTCAACGTGAATATTTTTTAATGGCCATTTAACATTCTTTGCGCGCAATCTGTTTTCACTAATAGTTAAGGTTAATATGAGTTATTTATTTACATGAATTATTTAACAAGAGTTAATTAAAATGAGAATTCGATCAAAAACGATTCCCTATGAAAAATTTAACATTCTTTGCGCGCAATCTGTTTTTATTAATAGTTGAGGTTAATATGAGTTATTTACATGAATTATTTAACATGAGTTAATTAAAATGAGAATTCGATCAAAAACGATTCCCTATGAAAAATGTTCATTTCGATCAAAATCTGGAAAAATTTCAACATGAATATTTTCTAAAGGCCATTTAAATTCCTTCGCGCGTAATCTGTTTTCACTAATAGTTGAGGTTAACCAGAAAATGATTCCCTATGAGAATTTCTCTATGAAAAATTCGATCAAAAACATTCCCTGTGAGAAATGTTTATTTCGATCAAAATCTGGAAAAATTTCAACATGAATATTTTTTAAAGACCATTTAAAATCCTTCGCGCGTAATCTGTTTTTACTAATAGTTGAGTTTAACCAGAGAACGATTCCCTATGAGAATTTCTCTATGAAAAATTCGATCAAAAACATTCCCTGTGAGAAATGTTTATTTCGATCAAAATCTGGAAAAATTTCAACATGAATATTTTTTAAAGAATTTAAATCCTTCGCGCGTAATCTGTTTTTTGTTGGGTTGTGTTTTGGTTTTTTGTTGTTTTGTGGTGTTTTTTGTTTGGTTTTGTTTTTTTGCCATTTAAAATCCTTCGCGCGTAATCTGTTTTTACTAATAGTTGAGTTTAACCAGAGAACGATTCCCTATAAAAAATTCATTTCGATCAAAATTCGGGGCTAATTGAATCAAACATCTGTCTCAATCGGTGAATATTTTTGAGTGGCCATGTTTTAAGGTTCTTCGCGCATAATCTGTTTCAACTGACAAGTTAAGCAGTTTACTACTGTTTTCGCCAATAAACGAAATTATTATTACGGATACAATTTAATTGGAGCTCGATAGTAATGATGGGAGTAGCACGATATCATTAATTAATTAAACCGTGCAACAACGTGAACAGGCAAAATATAAATTGATTTATACATATATATCTTTAACAATTTACTCTCTGATCCTCTCTGTCTTGTCTGCCATAAACGTCGGAAGAGAACGGAAAAGAAAATCTGAACGACACCCGCTGAAACCGGACCGAATTTAAAGAATTAAAATCGGAATGATTCACGATCTATCTCGTTTGCCGTTTTGCCCAAGTGAGCAAACAAATTCGCCATTGTGCGAGCGCTGTGCTTCGTAGCGCTGTCTTCTTCCATAATAAAATTCGTCACAGATATTTACTTTCTCGCGCATTCAGCACACTCGCGGCGTAAATTTGTGCAATCGCACGTAAAGACAAGGCGAAATCACATCAAGTTTCAAAGACGAGCGTAACTGGAAAGTAGGCTCACAAATTCATTGCGATCGTAATTGAAGACGCGAGCGAGCGTGGCAGACAGAGTAGACACAGTAACAACAGATGGCCCATGAATTCCCGATCAGCCACGTTGAGGAGGATCGTCCGCAGAGACTTCGAGCGGCGCGTCGCGGTTTACGATTAAGCCGGTGGATTTCGCGGTGGAGTTCTGCTCTCTCTCTCTACGACCATCTGGCCCCACGCGCAGAAACGATCGCGGGGAAACTATAACGGGGCCTATTTCCGCCACGGATCATCGGCCGTAATCGGCGAGGGTCGTGAAACGCAATCGACTTTGCCGGCGAAAACTACGTCGGTGTAGTCTTCTCGATTACGTTACGCGCAACCCCCAACGGCGTTTGCTATTGGCCCGGTTTCGCATCGATTAGGATAATGGAGGCAGTAATATCGGTATTGCTTTATCGGCTACCACCGCGGCGAATCTCACCGTGATGGAGGAATTACGCCGGGATTACGCGCTTTTGAACGCTTTTGACTATCGGCCGAGGGATGAAAAAGGAAAAAAGAAAAAAAGAAAAGTTTGCGACAATCCTGCGACGCGTATAATAATCAAACGGAGCAAATGGCAACGTTGTTCTTACGACGTGAAACGTGTCGGACGCGAGTCTGACGAAGAGTCTGAGAAGGACGACGGCGACGACGTTTCGGTGAAAACACATTGGGTCCGCGAGCGCATTACCATATTCGTTGGCGCGTGCACGTAGCCGAGCAGAAGCACGCGCTACGTACGTGATAGAATTGCCTCTCCACGCCGTATCCTGTTTACCCGCGTCGCGACGCTGCGCCCCGGAATTCCCCGTACGGCGCGGGAATGAAATAAAAAAAAAAAGAAAAAAGGAATTAACGCGAAAACAAATAATCCTTGGCCGGCAGCCCGGACCAAACCGCTCCGAGACACCGAACGGTGGGAGGAATAATCGTCGACGCCGGGGCTGAGTTTTTCGCTCAGGCTTGCCAACGCGTCGCCCGTTCGAAAGTTTTGATTTCTCATCGAACTGGAATTGGTTTGTTTGCCGGGAAGCAAAAACCCAGTTCCGCGATGAATTTTCCGACTGTATATACATTTTTATATACACGCGAAAATTGCAAATAAAAGCTTTGCTCGTTGGGCTTCGTACTTTGTTCGCCTTGTTTCGTGGTCGCATGCGAGCTTCTTCACCTCGGCAATCGCGAATCCGTTCCTCGTTTCCTCGTCTCCCGACATTTTTTTTAATGAATAAAATTATGATAAAAATTGAGGCCAGGTGAGCGGCGCTTTGAAAGCTCACCGTTCAGCGTGGTTCCGTATCACCGTCACTTTAATGATCGCCGATGAGATAATATTATACCGAGGGTGTACTCGCGGCGGCGATTCTAAAATTACGAGGGAGAGAACCTAATTTTCCAGTTGCTTTATTAATTATGCCCCGGGGTGTGTGTGTTACGCGA
Source organism: Tetragonula carbonaria (assembly GCA_032399595.1). Lineage (NCBI taxonomy): Eukaryota > Metazoa > Arthropoda > Insecta > Hymenoptera > Apidae > Tetragonula > Tetragonula carbonaria. The sequence continues at coordinate 21,579,552 of JAUCRC010000002.1, forward strand.
TGACCGGAAAATGGCCTGGCGAAAAAAATTCGATTTAGAAAGCGCGCGCACTGTTGCAATAAGTGTCGCCCGCCGCCGCCGCTTATGACAATTATGCGCATCAGAAATGTGCAATTTACTCTGAAGAAGAGAAAGAGGGAAAGAAGGAAAAGGGAAGGAAAGTTCCAGGAAAAAAGAAAAAAAAAAGGATGAGAAGAAGAAAGGATGGAAACCGATGTTTTCATGACGAAAGCACACCCGAGAAATATTGACTCTGAATATTCCCAAAAAATTGCTTTCAGGAGCAAATGTTGGAATAAAGAACGATAGAAGATTTCCATTATTCATCGTTACCGTTGTTCTTCCTTTCTCTCTCTCTCTCTCTATCTATCTATCTATCTCTCTCTCTCTCTCATCTGGTGAAAATTTTTTAAACGTTTTTCCAGGTAGAACAACCGGTTTGAAATAACAACGAGCGAGATATCATAAAAATAGCGAATTCCATTCCAGGCTGCCTGTTTCATCGTTCAGCCGAAAACAAATTGCGCCAATTATTTGTACAAATATCAGATTGCTTTGAAAATGTTATTATAAAATTTGTATCACTGTTGAAACGCGTGCGCGAAAACCAATGAAGATGTAATGCGTAAATGTAATTATCAACGATCAATCGCGCGATCCGATGCCGTACCGGCAACAACTTTGTTAAGTAAATACGAAATCGCAAAGGGAATCGCTTCCGAACGGGCTGAAAGTGTTAACGAAGTAATTATGCTAAAAAAAAAAAAAAAGAAAAAAAAAAGAAAAATCAAACAAACATGGAATGTTAAATACGAACGATATTTAAACGATAGTTCGCAACGTTGAAACTTGAAAATTCCGATTAACGTATATCGCCGATTCGTGTACGAGGTTATTCTCCTTCCTCTTTTCATTCACTCTTGCTCCGAGCAGATGTCGCTACAAGCGATCCTAACAAAATTGGTGCGCTGCATAGCATGCTTATAGATATCGATTCGAGGCTTAAAACCTTTCTCGTTAATGTAGAAGCGATATTTTCTGTGATCAACTTGCTCGATCAAGATATTCCCGAGAAAAGACAGTTCAACTTTACCGACATTTTGTCGACCAGGCTTTTAAACAAGGGTTGACTAAGTTCCTAGAAATGGAAAATACAACACACACACACACACACACACACAGAGGATGGTCGGGAACTATCGAACCAAAAGTTTGTCTTGCTTTTGAGCTTGACACTTCTAACGAACGTGACTACGAATACATACATACATACATACACACACACACGCGCGCGCGTATATCTTCGCACCTCGAATCACACGTGCATCCGAGGACACAATCCTAGTTCTTGTTTCAACTTACTCCGATATCGCTCGTCAACGACCAATTTATACCATAATTTGCCGAAAATTCAGATCAACGGAGGCACCCAACTTCCCACGGTTATAAACATTTCGAATTGCTCGTTGGCTGATTTAACACGACGCCGCCATCTCTGTTGACGCGTTCGCCATCGCAATATCGTTATAATTTGATCACTGGCGTATTACACGCAGTCTCGTTCGCTGTTCCTTTCGCCCAATTTCGATCAATGTGTCTCATTCGAGTTTTATCGTCGTACCGATGGGAAACAGTTGTGCAATTTTCCGTCGTATTACGATCCTCGATCGTAAATGCAAAGATATGCAATGACAGCCGATCAATTGATCAGTTGCGTGTCGAGCGATCAAAGCGCGAAACTCTTCGCTCCTTTACTCGTTGTTTCATTTCAGTTGTTAAGTATTGTTATTCGCCAAGACTTCCGATTAGTTGAGACAAGTGCACGATATTGAATTCTTTTAGCACCATCGTTCAGTATCGGAGCTGTGCAGAGTCGCGAGCGAACTTTCTGCACCGGGCAGACCTTTCAATTTCTGCGCCAGCCTCTTTGAGAAACTTACTTCATCAGCGACTCGCGCCCGTTGAACTCTGGTTATTTATTGTTATATGTATATCGAGACAAGCATTGTTCCGAGCATTTAACCTATATAGGTTATATATATAAACTATATATATCATATACGTTATTATATATATTATATATATTAAATATAGGTTATACATATGTATATATATATAGGTTAAATGCCTTACTATAGGTTATATATAATATACATAAGTTAAATGCCTTAATATAGGTTATATATAACCTATATATATAGGTTAAATATAAATTAAAAATAAATATAAAATAAATATAAAAATAAATATAAAAAATAAATATAATATATATATGTTAAAGGCCTTAATATAGGTTATATATAATATATATAGGTTAAAGGCCTTAATATAGGTTATATATAATATATATAGGTTAAATGCCTTAATATAGGTTATATATATATATATACTTGAATTTCTTTTTAAATTATTAATTTTGTATTTCACTCTTACACTCTATGATTGCAATAGCAAAGGAAATCCCCATTTGTTGTACATCGACGTCACGAGTTTTACAGTCACGTAGAGTGCCAACTCCTCCGTCCACGTGGCCGAACGCGAGCACGCGTGCGAGCCGACGAGCGGAACAAACGAAACGACTAATGGCTAATTTTGATTTTACGACTGGCAATAAATCGACGGCAGATGGAAAACAGTCGATCCGTCAGCGGCTAATTCGTACGAGATTTCATTTGGCCGCGTCGAATATGGGGCCGCGTCATTAGCCCGCGTCAAAACGAGCAAGTTTTATCTGCAACGGAACACCCGTATTCACGACCGCGAGCTGCAAAATTGACAGCCGACCCGCCGAGCCATATCATGGTGATGGAGTGGCGAACGACCACACGGACGCTCTCTCCGTTGCCTACGTAGTCCACGTTTCTCCAGATCCTCCTCTCTCGCACAATGATCTATTATGATCTATATAAACTGCAGCTACCTCTGGCGGTCGGTCGGTGCAACGAACAAGTTCGAGTCCGGGAAATTTCAAGCGGACAACCCTAACAACCTCTCTGTCTGCGGTTTTTTTTCGAGGTTTTTCCAATTTTTAATTTCTGCTCCTTCAGGAGCGACACAATGCGCTAGTCGAATGTAAAAGAAAAAAGAGAAAGAAAAGCGAAGAGAGCGAGTTGGGAATTATTTCGTAATTTCGAGTGTGAAAGTGAAACAATCTAAATAAACTTCGATGTACTGTATTCATACAGAATGAATTCAAATGAAACTTTATATATATATAAAATATAATAATATATAAATATGATATAATAATATAATAAAATATGATATATTTATATATTATATTTTATACGTACAACATGTTTTTTTTGTGTGTAATAAACTGTATAGCAATCACCTAATGGTACAACAGGTTTAGGTTAGGTTTCTGATTTCCTTTTGAAGAGCATACCAGTCGGATTTCTTTTTTTTTTTTTCATACCAGTGATTATTTTCTCTAGAAAGTCTCGCGGTCTTTGTCCTGAAAGCCTAAAGGATGAATCAATGTAATTAGCTCTTTCAAAAGTACCAGAGGATTTATTATTTTTTCTTATAACAAAGCGAACACGGTTGAACAGAACGAAGAAAGATATTCTACAATATCATCCTGTATCATCGCGAGTGTCCAAATATTAAAATTAACTCGCGGCCGGTTAACTTCCGCTTCGAAGATTTCTCGAGACTCGAGTTTTAAAAATTGCCAGAGGCTAAGGAAGTCTCGCGATCGAAAAAGAAAAAAAAAAAAGAAAAAAAAAAGAAAAACACGTAGGCGTAGCGAAATGGAAATGGACGTGCGAAAGGAAAGCGTAGGTGGACACGCGGGAAAACGAGAATGACGAATAGAAAGGAGCGTTATACAATCGGTAATCAGGCGGCCATTGACGGGCGGCATGATATCTGAATGGGTGAAATTAGCGTCGGCGAGCTGTGTGATAATTGGATGCCGAGGCATGTGCGTCGAATGCGCGCGCGGCGGCCGACTCGCCGCGCGTGTTTCCTCCTGTCAAAGGGTTAAATGCGTGTAAATGTCCGGCCTCGTGGCTCGTGTGATCGCATCATCGCTCCGCGTCGCGTCGCGTCGCGTCGCGCCGCGGAGAAACGCAACCACTTTCCATCCTTCCAACGCAACAACGTCTGTGCTTTCTGATCAACGTGCCAGCTGCCTGATTACTCGTTAGAGATTGAACACGTGGTTCGTCGTGATAACAGCCAGCAAATGGATGGAAACTGCTGGATGGGTCCACCGGCTTCGGACCACGACTTACTTTTGTCAAATCGAAGCGACGAGACCAGAGAGATCTCTTTTTTGTTTTTTCTTTTTTAGAAACTCGAAACCTGTTATCCTCAATAGCTGACAAAAAGATCTGGAATGTTCGATATATATGTGTATGTGTGTGTTTTTTTTTCTTTTTCTAGTAGAAGAGAGATCGAACATTTTTCCTCGGAAAATGTCGCAGCGTACAGCGTGGCAAAAAAATCGCTGGGAGGGGAGCGTGCGTTAAATGGTTAATTCTTTGCCGTGAGCAAGGATTCGAGGAAATACTTTTATAGGACACACGCGTAGTTCGTCGAGGAATGCGGGGAATTTCCTGATGAAAATTTCCTGGGAATAGTTGGCAAACACCGCAACGGATGGTGATCTTCATAACTTTAGGTATCGCTTTGATGGCTGCCGCTCGCGAGCCTCGACACTCGGTTATATACATTTTAGTTTCGTGGAAACCCCTGTTCCTCTGTTTTAAGACACGTCAAGCAATTGATTTAAAGTACCCGGTCAATTACAACGACCAACGAGTTTCAAGCAATTCGAGTTGTAAATTTTAGAGTAGGTGGTCTCTGTATCTAATTGTCGTCTTCATCGATCCGATTTAGCCTTGATCTCATCTATTCCTCGATCGGGCGTTTTCACTTCGTATCAGCAAAGCAACAGCTACTCCACCAGAAGAAAAAGAATCCAATAATATCAGCTTTCTTCAATAATATCTTCTTTATCCGAAGCGAAGCGTTTTTATCACGTATTTCGAGGGGGCGAGGTATTCGTCCAATTCCATGTTTATAAATCACAATGGCCGCACGCAGCGGTGCCAGTGCGCGTTGGCCATCATCGGCTGGATTTATTCGTTATCTTTTAAGCCGTTTCAGCGAACGAGGTTTCCCCGGCGAGGCCAAATCGATATACCTTTCTTTCCTCGACGAAGCTACTATTTGCTCGTATCTATTGCTGAAGCTATACGGCGATCGTCCTCGAGCGACTCCCGTGGTATTAACTCTTTTTTGCACCCCCCCGTGGTCGTGGTCACTTGGCGTTCGATTGCGCCCCGACGATAGACACTTGTGGCCTCGATGACCGGACGATAAAAATTGCTTCCTTCGCTGGAAACAGAGAAATCACATTAATCCTCGTGATTATCCATCGAATTGGGAATTTCATTCGCGCTACAAGAGCCGAAAGAGAAGCCTGGAAATCTGCTGGTTTGGTGTCTTTTCTACCATGGCTGACGTGATATTGACATGTACTACTTGTTCCTCGCGAAAGAATTTACAAGACTGAGCTCTTCTTCCGAAGAATACATTAGCAAGTTAAGTTAGTCGTAATTCACGAAATTAAGAATTTAATACTTTGTAGAAGGCTGCATTGTCGTAACGTGACAATTAACCCTCTGTTGCGTGAATTTTTATGACGAGTTGAAAATATATATATGGCTGTTGGTCTACTTAAAAATGAGTGTGGTCGTGAAATAAGTAATAAAATTTTACTAGATAATGTTATTTATTGCATTTTATGACTGTTGACAAACAATTACCAACAAACAGAGAATCACATTAATCCTCGTGATTATCCATCGAATTGGGAATTTCATTCGCGCTACGAGAGCCGAAAGAGAAGCTTGGAAATCTGCTGGTTTGGTGTCTTTTCTACCATGGCTGACGTGATATTGACATGTACTACTTGTTCCTCGCGAAAGAATTTACAAGACTGAGCTCTTCTTCCGCGAAGAATACATTAGCAAGTTAAGTTAGTCGTAATTCACGAAATTAAGAATTTAATACTTTGTAGAAGGCTGCATTGTCGTAGCGTGACAATTAACCCTCTGTTGCGTGAATTTTTATGACGAGTTGAAAATATATATATGGCTGTTGGTCTACTTAAAAATGAGTGTGGTCGTGAAATAAGTAATAAAATTTTACTAGAAAATGTTATTTATTGCATTTTGTGACTGTTGGCAAATAATTACCAATAAATTACTATAGAACATTTGTAATTTAAGTCTCCAATTGGGAACTGAATGCAATAGAGGGTTAAGTATACAGGGAGTAGCACCCAAGACTAGAAATTGAAACATTTTCTACACGATTTTAATTAGAAAAAAATGTTCTAAATAACAGTTGAATGGTTTCGAGAGGATCATTAATTGATCTAATTATTATCTTTTAATGTGGTGCACAGAAGACGTTTGTTTCCTTTTTTAATGAAATTGTACATTTCCTAATACATTTATTCGATTCAACTGGTCAGTTTCTATAAAAACTCGTATCCAATTTATCTACAATAGTAAAAAAATTGTCCAATATTTATTAATTATTTATTGCGATTGGAATCAAATAAATATGTATTCCACTTTATTATTGAACTTTGACCATTAAAAGTTAGCCGTTCGGTTTTTTTAAATTTTTGATTTTTTAAAAATATTATAGCAACGCGTTAAAAAGGTCCAAACGCGCGTTCAGTGCGCTGTGTACATATATCTTATTGTTTAATCATTTATTATAATAAATTAAATTCAGAGATAATAACAGTTACTTTAAATCGACTAGGTGATTTAAGATTATTAATAATTATTTCATTATTAAGAATATTTGGAGGATGAAATCTAATTACTTGTAAGATAAACAAATTATTAATAATTGTATTATTAATTATAATTTTTACAAAAAGTGCTCAATTTCCTTTCTTTGTATGATTACCAATAACAATAATAGCTCCTACTCCGGTTTCATCTTTAGTTCGCTCTTCAACTTTAGCAACTGCACGAATTTATTTAATGATTTAATAAACATAAACTATAGAAATTTAATTTTGTTGATTTCTGGGGTAACAATATTTTCTTCAGGATTAATAGCAAATTTTGAGATCGATTTTAACCTCTTGATCGCCGTGCGCGCACCAGTACGCGCCAATCACTATACCCGCCAATCACTATAAAAGCGAAATTAATTTCGATTTCTTAACAATGACATAGAATCATTTTCTATCACTAAAAAAAATCGAAATATATATATATATATATATATATTCTTCCTTGGTTTTGGATTTATTCGAAGAAAAAGGCAAGAAACAAAATTCGCGTGCGAAAACTTACTTCGAAGCATACCACACCATAAATAAATATTAGTTTCATTGTGTATAATATATACGTGTGTATTTTAGACTGTAAATTTATAACATTTAAAATTTAACAAACATGCATATAACTATATAGCATTTGATCTGATTGTGTGGCAACCCTAGTGAAAATCAAGTGTTCTTTTTTTTATCAAGTGCAAATTATATCCTAATTGATTGTGGCTCACCAATTATACAAGTAAAAGATATTTAAATTATTCACTTATTAGTAAAGGTACATTTTTCTTAAAATTGAAAGTACGCGGCGATCAAGAGTTTTTAAAAGAATCATTGCGTCTTCAAATTTAAGTCAACTAGGTAATACATACTAATTTGCAAGACAGAAGAAGAAGTATCGGCGAAGTGTAGATATATACGATCCAGTTGGAAGCTGGCGAGATGGCAAGTAAAAGAAAGTGAAAAGAAGTAGAAAAAAAAAAAAGAGAAAGAAACAAGATGCTTTCGAACTCGCGTAATACGTTTCGCGTGGAGGACGTTGACGGTTAGGTTACCCCACTCGTTCCATCCCTTCGCTCGCTGCTGGCAACAGCAATAGAAGGAGGAAGCCGATGGCGGAGGGCCCCCTCCCTCCCCCCGAGTCACCTTCGCGACGTATTCCCTCTGTGGCAACGTCGGCGCACGCCACCGGCTTCCGGATAATGAAATTAGAGTCGTGTTCCATTTGCGAGCCTTGCGGGGCAATATTCTTCAATTATAGCTGCCGGTCGAGTAGCACCGGATCTTGCAAATAAGAGGGCGGCTTTTCCAAGCGCGGCACTCGGAAAATGCGATTGCCAACGACGACGACGACGACGACGACGACGAGGGACGACGAGCACAAACGGCCCGCCCTCGACAAAGAAGAATCTCGCGCGCGTCTTTAACCAGCTACTGCAGGTCGACCGATCGAAACAACCCGTCGATCGTCCTTGTTACTCGCGCTACGTCACACGCTGCGCCGATTATTGGAGACGTCTAAGGCTTTCCTGCGGGATAGTGCTCGCGTAAACTCAACCTCTATGTTTACCTCCGGCTAGATTCTATCGGGGGATGATCGAATTGTTTAGCATCAACTGCTTGCCAGGCCGGTGTAAAGGGGGTGGGGGGAATGAGGGGGAGGGGGAGACGCTGATAAATGTGCTTCGTGTTTGCGACGCGGATCTTCTTGTTTTCTACTTCTGACGTGCTGCGGATTGTAGCCCATTATGTTATAAGCATATTATGAGATTGTAAGGTTATATTATATTCTAATCTTATAAGATTATATTGTGGAGGATCTTATATGTTATGCAGAATCAAATATAAGAATATATTATAATCTTATATATATATATATATATATACTTAACTATAGAATACATGGTATCCCATATGAGATTATAAGATTATATTATGAAGAATCTAATATAAGAATATATTATAATCTTAAACACACACATACATATTTATATTTTACATCTTATATTTTGCATCTTATATTTACTTGTGTATATATACATGGTATTCCATATGAGATTATAAGATTATATTATGGAGAATCTAATATAAAAATATATTGTAATCTTTATATATATATATATTATTTATATATATATATATATATATCATATACAAGTTTATAATATATCTTTTATATATAGGTATATATCTCTTACATCTTATATTTTACATCTTACATCTTATATCTTATGTATATATGTGTGTGTGTGTGTTCCATTAAAAAGAAAACAACGAAAGTTACCTTAAAGTCTCGAAAGCATGACAAGATTTGTGGCCACCATAACAGCTGAAAACAGCGTAAGTTTCACTTGAAACATTTTTCTCTATATAATAGTTTCAGAGAAAATTGCGTGATCAGCTTCACATGGGACACCCTGTATATGCAGGAATCTAAGAACTTCCACTTGAGCTGCTCTTTTATCAGAGATGAAATCTACATTTTGTGATAGATGATCAACACAGAGCAGCAAGTTAACGTTCGAGAACAGAAGCGTGAACGATCGTTAAGGATCGGTAGCAACAAAAACAAAAAAAACTGATTAAACGATTAAACTTGCTCAAATTATCGGCGCATAAAGTTTGGAAAATGAAAAAAAAAGAAAAGAAGAAGAAAGAAAAGAAAGCATCCTCTATCGACCGGAGGAATCTAATGCCTCATTTACACGATCGCAACAGAAGCGTGAACGATCGGTAGCAACAAAAACAAAAAAAACTGATTAAACGATTAAACTTGCTCAAATTGTCGGCGCATAAAGTTTGGAAAATGAAAAAAAAAAAAGGAGAAAGAAAAGAAAGCATCCTCTATCGACCGGTGGAGTCTAATGCCTCATTTACACGATCGCAACAGAAGCGTGAACGATCGTTAAGGATTGATAGCAACAAAAACAAAAAAAACTGATTAAACGATTAAACTTGCTCAAATTGTCGGCGCATAAAGTTTGGAAAATGAAAAAAAAAAAAAGAAAAGAAAAGAAAGAAAAGAAAGCATCCTCCGTCGACCGAAGGAGACTAATGCCTCGTTTACACGATCGCATATGCACGCGCTGCGGCTGAACGTTGTATGTGCAAACTGGGAGCTGTGTGTACACAATTGCTGGCACATTGATTTCCAATGCAGGCAACGAGAGCCTGCATCTCTTCCACCGTCCCGTTCGCTATGGCCGAAAATTACAGCGGCAGGCCACCGAGCGGAATGTATGCGCGTGTGTATGCGCGCGCTCGAGGTCCGGGCGCGTTGATAACGCTTGAAAAGATACAGCGTCCAGCGTCATTGTTTCCGCCAGTTGGCGGTTATCGCGGCGCATAAAAGTGATAGCGGGTGCATGCGGTAATTAATTTCCAACCTGGATGGCCGAACGATAATTTATTACGTAATAGGCGGCTGCTCCCCCTCCCCCCCCGCCCCCCTCCCCGCGAAATTATCCGGTTTTTATCAGTCCATAAATAAATCGCGGCCGATTCGATTCGGTGGAACGCTTGCCCCGAAAAAGTAAGAAGAGGACCTTTCGTAGCATAATTTTCAGCTCGATAACGAACTCGTTGCCGCGCAGCAAAACGTCGTTTCGATAGAATCTAAACGGGTCAGTAATGCAAAAAAAAAAGAAAAGGAAAAAAAATCCCATTAATGTTATTATGCAGCGGCCGCGGATGAAATATATCGCAGATAGGGGGCGCGCCGTTGTTGCGGCCGACCCGCCAGATAACGTTTGCCAACCGGGATAAAACAATGTGAAAATCGATTCGACGCCGAGTCCCCGCCAGAGAGTCGAGTTAGACGTCGAGCTTTTAATCCAGCGGCTAATTATTATTAGTATTTTATCCGTTGGAAATATCGACTCGACGTGCATCGATTCTTCGAGTCTTCCCGTATATATAGATCGTAGGACCTACGATCGATACCTACTTCCCATCTTAGGGAAAGTTAGAACACAACATTCGGACATTGAACTGTTCTTTCTTTCCTTCAACAGCGTCGGATTTTATACACTCGTTGCCCGTTACGAAAGTAAACAGCCCGCTGGGAATTTGTATTTTATTATTCGAAGATCACCCGTTTGTTTAACAATCCAGACGAGAATAAATCGTAAAACGGATAATGAAATACCAGCGTACCTAATGCCCGGCTGCGCGTGACGTCAGGCTTGTTTTCGCGCCACTCGGCGTATTTCTGAATTCGACGGACGTGCGAAAATATCGGCGTATATTAAATAATGTTTCCTCCCCCCCTCTCCCTTTTCGCAGTTCCGACGATACAGCACGTTTACAAACGCAAAGTGCAAAATCGCACGTGTTCACTTTCTACGTTCGCGCGTCGCAGAAAAAACTCGCTAATATAGCTGGCGTGCAACAGAGGAACGCACGGTGGGCAATTCCATCCCGATCGAATTGAACAAAATGGGTAAATATCAAATTCGTCGTCGAAAAGATGGACACCTGCGCGTCTGTGCGGTCGTACTAACGAATCTATGTAAAAGCGATTTGTTATCACCCGTGGCGTGCGTGCTCGGTTATAACAACATATAATAACTTTCTCCGAAAAAGGAATGAAAAAAGAAATATATATATATATAATAAATAATATTATACGTAATAATTACATTGATATTATATATAATAATTGTATTAATATTACATGTAATAATATATACATATATATATAATTTGTCTCGAGAATGAAAACTATATAGACCATTTGCTTGTCATACATTAACGTTCCACGAATGATCGTAAAATATCTTCTTAACTATTAGGGTTAGGAAAAATTAATATGTTTTTACTTGGAATTTAATATTCTTTCTTGTGATGAAAAAATACATGGTCCACTTAAAAAAAAAAAAATAAAGATAACTTTACAAATTCGAAAAATAAAGATAACCTTGCAAATTTCGAAACCTACGAAAAATTGATACGCCATATTTTGCCTCTCTCGAAATCATTCACAACTTTAGTATTACACTGTTATTTCAGGTGTGTAAGTCATCCTGTGATATTTAATTAAATTATATATTTAATTTTATATTTAATTTTATATTTTAATTAAATTATATATACACACATATATATATATATAAATTTAAAAAACAGGGAGTAGATCGAAAGAAAACAATAAAGCCAATATTGTTCGCGTTGAACGTTCGCCGTTTCCATGACTGTTATAAATCGACGCGATCAAATAGAGCGTATTCCTCGCGATCTACGGAAAGTTGCACGTTCATTCGCAGTGTACTGTGATAAATAGGAAAAGCAGATCGTTCTGGACCGAAACGGAACTCCGAAACGATACAAGCTGTGAAAATTTCATTACGGAAAAAAAAGGGTGGCGATCTCTGAAACTCGCACAGCCGTGCGAGTTGTTGCAATAGTGCGTGGTTGTTGCTGAAATAAACTACCTTCCTAGAGATTTCAAGGAGACTCCTACTTTTTTTTAGACAATTAAATCAAATATATATATATATATATATATATATATATATATATATATATATATATTTCTCTAGTAGTAAAGCAGTACGAAGATACTTGCGTTTGGTAGGAGAGTAAACTTGAGTAAATGTTACAATTTTAATTGCGCGAAGCCACGTTCCAAAGATTTCACGGAGATTGCTATTTTTTTCTTTTTTAATCCAATTATATTATATACTATATTATATACTGTAATATTATATTATATTTTTTACTCTTTGTAAAATAGTGGATGATATTTGCGTTTGGAAGTTAATTTTAATTGCGTGAAACTACGTCTCAAAGATTTCAAGATTCCTATTCATTTTATTTTTTTTAATCTAATTACATATATACATAAGTATACTTTTTATTCTCTGTAAAATATTAAAAAGACGCGCGTTTGGAAGGAGAGTGAAATTTAAATGAATGCTGCAATTTTAATTGCGTGAAGCTACGTTCCAAAGATTTCAAGGAGATTTTTTTTTTTCTTTAAATCTTATCATATGTATATCTATGTCATTTTATTCCCTGTAAAGATAGCACAAAGATACTTACGTTTGAAGGGTGAGTCGACTTAAATAAATGCTATAATTTAAATTGCGTGAGGCTCATCTCGTATGAAATAGAGGCAAATATATGTATGTGTATCGTTTAAAATTTATTTTGCAAAGTTCGAGCGATCTGCGCGTATTTTTAACTCCGAAGCCGCAAGTTATTTTATTACTCTGTCCATTTTTTTCTGAACTATCACAATCGCGTCGGCGAATTCGTGAAAACACACGGACAGAAATGTAACTTTAATTATAATACGTACAAGAGCGTGTTTCGTTTTTATTTTCTTTCTTTTTCTTTCTTTATTTAATTCTCGTTCTAAAGATAACACATCGTAATTATGAAACGCTTCGTTGGTCCTTAAAGAGCAGAAGACCGAATATAAAAGACCGCGGGCAATGTAATTAAGGATAGAAATGCGAAAAAGTTGTAGTCGAAAAAAAAAGAAACACATCACAGACAGGTAGGGTTCGCGGACAACAACCTGCAAGTGGGTTGAAAAAGGAACGAATTTAATGCAACTTCACCGTCAAATTTTATTAACCGAGGATGTCATTGTACTTCTATCTTCCGAAACAAAAATTTCACGATCTTTTTCTGTTTTGAATTATCTTTATCTTATCTAATTGGATCAATCTACGAGCATCTGATCGAAATCGTATCACGGCGATCGATCGATAATCGAACTCTGCTCGAGTTTTAGGTTAGGTTTAGGTTTAGGTTAGGTTCTTCTCAAAGGAAGAACACGTGACACGTTCAAGAGAAAACTGGCAATTAGATTAAGAAAACACGAATTTAATGCAATTTTATTACCTTATCGACCGAAGACGACATTATACTTTTGTCTTCGCGACTTTCTTTGTATTTTAGAATCGTTTTCTTCATTTTAATCTTAATCTCAGTTAATCGCATCAATTCACGAGTATCTGATCGAAATCGTTGTATCGCGGCGATTAATTCGTATTCAAAACTCTGCTCGAGATAATCAACGAGAAACCAACACGAAAAAAGTTCTACTGTCAAACTCGACCGAAGACGACATTCTACTTTTATCTTCGCGACTTTTTTCGTACTTTTTAGACTCGTTCTCTCCATCTTCGTCTTAATCTCGGCTGATCGCATCAATTCGCGAGTATCTGATCGAAATCGTTGTATCGCGGCGATTAATTCGTATTCAAAACTCTGCTCGAGGTAATCAACGAGAAACCAACACGAAAAAAGAAAAAACCGAAGCATAGGTTAAAAAAAAAGTTAAGGTTGAGGTTAGGTTAATACGATTCTACTGTCAAACTCGACCGAAGACGACATTCTACTTTTATCTTCGCGACTTTTTTCGTACTTTTTAGACTCGTTCTCTCCATCTTCGTCTTAATCTCAGCTAATCTTCCCAATTAAAATCACGGTATCAAGGCAAGCAAAGATCAATCGAAGGAAGAGCAACACGGCGCGGCACACCGAAGAAGAAAAAACTAGCAAGTAGGTTTTAACAGGAGGGTGGAGAGGATTGAAATAAGCCGAGGCCATCGAGCGACGACGGTGCTCGCTTAATTAAGCCAGCTTTTCCCATGGGAGCGTACGTGTCGCTCTGGAACACTAGGCAGACGAGGAGGAGAAGGAGGAGGAGGAGGAGGAGGAAGGGTCCGACGACCGACCACATGCTCGCGTAATATCGCGCGTAAGCGTGGCACGTAACTGCGTCGCAACAACGAGAGAATGGCGACTGATTGCTAGGCGGTTGCGAATTTCACGCGGAATTCCCCGACGAATTTCGCGCGCGGACCACGCCGCGGGGTAAAATCCAGCCGGTAACTGGCTCCGGTTAAATTGTTATTGAAATGACGATCGCAGGCCGCCATTAAAACCGCGAGAGAAGCTGTTACTTGTCCTCTGATTAGACTCGATCTACGTCGCCTGATTTTCGAGGAGGATCGTTCTAACGTTTCTGACGAAACTGAGTAGATTGGTCTTGGGGATCTTCGAAGGACCCTAAACCTATTTAACTTATTTCACTGACTATCTGACGATTGCTATTGTAACTATTGACGTAGAGACACTATAGCTGTATAATTATTGCCACAATACTGTGACAATCTGATCTTTGCAACTGAACTGCCTTTTTCTTGGGACTGAACCGAATAACTGACACCTATAACTCAGTGTTGTGTGGCTGAATGTCCTTCGATTATATCGAGCCTTTGCAAAGGAGGAGTTGCAGAGCGGTGGATGTGCCAAGACCAATCAGGAAGGTTTCCAAAATTTCTCATCGCCATCCACGAGAGCGGGACACTTCTATCCCGCTGCGTGCAGAATCTCTCGAGTACGCACGTGTTATGATCCCCATGGTGCGGAAGACTGACCTAAATTCATGAAGCACTCCTTGTTTGGAGTTCCTAGGTGATCAAATTCCTGATTTGCCACGCCGAGTTCGGTCACAAGTGGCCTTAACACTGGGTTCACGATTGTTGCTGAATCGTCACGTGAATCCGAGTGACAACCAGCAACGAAAACCATTCACATTCCGGAGAGTGGAATTAGCTTAGTTTTGCCTAGGATAAATGAAGGAATTTCCACGCTCAGAAGAGAGAAACGTAACGAGCGCGGTGCTGTCATCGCGTGGATGGAAAAAAAGCTCGCGTCCGGTGGCCCGCCGATGAACACCGCACCGGGGCAATTACGTTGCCGCGGCTAATGCGCCGTTTTCCAGGTGACGCTCAGCGGTCGCCGTCCGCGAAACGCCGAAATCATACGATCGAAAGCTGAATAACAATTAATTCGATTTACGCGGCGGTCGGACGAATTAGGCGTGAAAGGGACAGCGGTTTTCGGGCGGGTGCCGCGGGTGCCATTCTCGCCGGCCGATGGCGACGGCGAGCTTTATCGTACGCGCGTTTTGACGTCCATCTGATAACGAGGCAGCCCGACGTCGGCCTCAGCCATTGGCCAAGAACCGCAAATTCATTTTCGAGTCTGCTCGCGCGTCGCGTCGCCTCGCCTGTCCGGACGCGCGCCGGGTTTTTCGCGTTTCAACCAGCCCCTGTTATTTTTCACCCCTCTCGGTACCGCTCTCTGCCTCGTTTCGTTACCACTCTCTCTCTCTCTCTCTCTCTCTCTCTCTCTTTCTGCTCGCAGGTTTCATAATTGGCCTGCGGCGTTTTCTCTGCTTGCCACGCTAATGAGCGTTATTGGCAGCTCATCTAATTTACCCGCGCTGGTCGCGTGGCCCTCGTCCACCATGTCGAGGCTCATCGATTATACGCCGCGCCGCAACCGCCGCGTAATGGCCACCACCGGCTTACCTACTTACGCGCATTTTTCTTTTCTTTTTCTTCGTTTCAGCCTCCAAACGGGGCTGTTGTCTGCCTCCAAACACTGTCTGGTCCAATGCTTCAAATACACTTTGAAATGCTTGCGTATTTACTTAGAGTAGAAATGGACACAGAATGGTCCCGGATACAATAAATATTTTTAAATTTCTACGACACGTGAGATATGATGAACGCGTGTATTCAATTTCATTGAAATCAAACAAGGGAGGAATGACTTTGTTACAAGTGGAAACTATATATGTATTTCTGGAATTTTTAGCAAAAAGTCGATCTGTCTTTCGCTTTTTTTATCACTTCTCGAGGAAAGTGGAAAGTATTATACCAGTTTTCGTCTTTCGATGTAATTTTTATAATTCGCAATCTTTTGTCCTGCTCGTTCCACAAATATTCCACGATGATTGAGGTTAGGGCTTCGTGGTAAATGCGGTAACGTATAGTAACCATTCTTTAACGATTTGAGTCGAATGCTTCTAACCTAAACCTAACCTAAACCATTTTCTGGCAAATTTGACTTATCCACGCTTGCTTTCAAGTTTCCCTTGGAAATTTTCAAATATTTCATGTCATCTAAAGTTCCCCATACCATCACACCGATCCTCCATAGATTTCTTTCGATTTAATTCTGTATTTTTTATCCTCCATGTAGTTTCACGACCATCGCTACCAAAAACATCAAATTTATTTTTATCAGAGGACAATACTGCACTCCAGAAAGGATTATCTTTGTTAATAAATTTTGTTGGCATACTTTAAACGTGAAACTTTATTTTTTTTACTAAATGATTTCCTCCTTGGAATCCGTGCATTTGAACCGTGTTTTCTCAGCAGTCTACGACACAATTCTGGACGCATTTCTCTGTTAAACTGTGTTGTCGCCAGTTGTGGTCCGCAAATAAAGGGATCTTTTTAAACATGGCTGATTAGGGTCTGTTCCTCTCTCTCTCTCCGTCAATTTTTTTGGTCCTCCGGTATGAGATTTATTCGCAATATTCCCTTCATCTTTATATTCTCTCAATAATAAATTGTACGTACGCTTCTGTTTGCAAGTTTCGAAATTTCCTTTACAGATTTTCCTTCCTTTGTACCATTTTAGTATGAATACTCTGCTCTTCCAATTTTTTGCAGTTTTACGAGCTCGATCTCAGGAAAAATTATAACACAGACTCTACACTGCCTTAGCAGCAGGCTAAGCGAGAAATCTTTGTTCAAGTTCTTCGGTCATTCGACCCGTGATTTTGTATTATTAGTTGCAATAAAATCATTCTCCCTCGGACGCATGTTGTCCGATTTTAACCCTTTCGCTTCGAGCGCCCGTTATATCTGGCATCCATATGACGTGTATACAACTACCATCTCTAGTCAATGATAAATTCTTCGTTATCAGCATTTTTTGTTGATTTTATTGATATATTGGATTAATCATCACATATTAAAACTACTCTTTTTTGTTACGACATCAAAACGATCGTTTACTGTTTCATTCTATCAAAACATCTATCGAATCCATTCGACAGTGAAACGTATAGTTCATGTACGTTTTTTTTTACAAGAATTAGGGATAGATCGACTTAATATATTAACTAATTTGCGTTACATTATTAATTATATTAAACGTTTAATCGTAAAGTCTTGTAAATGTGTAAATACCTGAAAATATGTCAACAGTAATTGGTCTAATGTTTTCAGAATAACTGATATAATTTTGTAATAAGTCTTTTCATATTAAAAATGTGAACTATACGTGTTGTATTAGAGCAACGATTGTTTTATTAAGCACAGTTGATATTTAAGACTTAGAAAAAACGTATATACAAAAAACCACCGTGCACATTTCTGTCGCGTGCTTCCATTCACTTCGGCCGACTGGACT
Source organism: Tetragonula carbonaria (assembly GCA_032399595.1). NCBI lineage: Eukaryota > Metazoa > Arthropoda > Insecta > Hymenoptera > Apidae > Tetragonula > Tetragonula carbonaria. The sequence goes on from JAUCRC010000002.1 coordinate 21,597,604, forward strand.
GTCGAAGCCAAAGGGTTAATAAAACACACGATCCTCAAGTGTTCCCATGTGTCATATACATGGAAATTTAGAAATATCTATCAACATATCAGATATTTATTTTCCATCCCAAATATATCACGTTTTAAACACTTTCGCGAGTGCAATGTAAATAAGGCGACGTGCATCTCGCGTTGATAGTTTTCACAATATGGCAGACAATTCTCTAAGAAATAAACACGAAACTCGTGGCCTGGTAAACGAGTCGAGCAGAGAATAATTAAGGCGAGTTAACGTTAGGCGCTAGAAACGGAAACGATGAAAACGCTGCCACAGTGTGAAACTCTTTGAACCGCCTCTCTCTTCGTCGGTTGCGACAACGATCCTCGATTTCCGTGCGAAAACAGAGCTTCTGTTGAACCAGAGAAACCAATTACGTCATCAAACGAGGAAGGCGAATATTCCTAACACACGTGTTTTACAAACACTCGAGAGTTAAGCCAGTAAGTAATCTCCCAGGGTTATTGTAGTTTAATAGTCGGGATAAAGGGAGAATATTTTGAACGCGACGAGGGAGAGAGAGAGAGAGAATGCAACGTTACAAAGAATCGTGAGAGCAAATCTTGCAATGTTTGAGGGACGACGCGACGACAGTCAAGACACTTTATTTCCCTCGCTCGAGTTGACTCTGAGAATCAGCGCGAGATAACTCTGCCCTCCCCCCCCCCCACGTAGGAAATTTCATCGGGGATTTCTCTGTTGGCCGAATTTCGACCGGATGAAAATAAAAAGGCGAAGGCCGGCGAATCGATACTTTGCCGAGAAACGTTCCCGGAACGGAACTCGCCGGGAGAAGTTCCACGGGATTTGTCACGAACCCCATATAAGCCATAAGATCGAAAACATAAGGGGGAAAGTTAGAAATGAAAAATCACGTTTCGTCAAACGCGAAAAACTTTTCGGATACGCGTATTATCGTACGATAATAAACGTATAAGGGAAGCTGCCAGATTGTTGCTTGAAAACTCAGAGGAAAAACTGTGAAAAATTCTCGACTGAATGTTGATTAATTTTCTATTTATATGTTATTATCCATATTTTTCAGTCATCTTCGTGTTCAAAAATTATGATCAGGCAGGTAAGTTTCGTTTCATCACGAAACAAAGTGATTCTCTGCATTTCTAACGCTTTAAGTGTTTTTATTTCGTTTCGAGAACGTGTACACTTGACGTTTAACATTTCGCAATATATTTATGAACGGAGAACAATTTTTAACGTACACCGTACTTTGTACGTCCAGCGAGAAAGGATTTGAAAATAATGAATTCTTTCAGGGTTCCATTTTATCCGTAATTTGTAAATTTTTTTAAATATTTTTTTCACAAACAAATTTACGAAATTTGGGAACGTTTGTGAAAAATACAATTTTTTAAACATATTGTTCAAACGAAAGGTTTAAAAAATATATTTAAATATAAAATTTATGAAATTTGTTTATGAAATCATGCTCGGGAATATTTGTAAAAAATACAGTTTTTTAAATATATCGTTTAAACAAAAATTTCCTTGCGAAATGGTACGGAATTCGTCGTTAAAAAACATTCTTCAATTTACACAAGAACACAGTTCATCTTTGATATTTTCCAAGATACTTTTGTACAAAATATGTTTTAGGGTAGCTTCCACCCCTTCAACATCGACGATTATCGATAAAAAAAAAAATACGTGTCAAATATTTTTTACGAAAATTACATTTTATGCAAAAATTTCATCGAAATCGGTGGATTTACACCTCGGTGTGTTTTCTTGTTGGTACGTTTAATTATTTTTAGATCGCAACGAGTACACGAAAGAAAGCAGAAATAAAATTGAAAAATAAATCCGAACGAAACGGACAAAATTTTCTTCCTTCTGCTTCGTCTAAATCGCATTTTGTTGTAAAATTGTATTATTTCATAAAAAAAATTACAATTTTTCACCCTTAAATTGTACCCATAAAATTGCGAACACGTTTCTTTGCAGATGCAAATTTCGTTCGAAATGTCGTCGAACGAGAAAAGAAGGCCATCCGTTCCATCTGTCGATCACGAAAGGGTTAAAATAGATCACGCGCCGTATTTATTTTCGTTCGCGAAATTACAGAATTATGTGACATGATGTCGATACTGAATTTTGGATTATCGAACGACGTTCCGCATTTGATCCGTGAAACTATTCCCCGAGCGTTGCCGGCGCAAGCCACGCGCGAAACCGAGCGTTTTCACCAATCCGTTACAGTTAGGGAATACAAAGTTAAACGTTTCCATTTACCGGGGGTATTCCGAGCCGATTCCTCACGCGTGACTTCTGCACCCACAGTGGTGTAGGTTTTCCACTTTTAATTTTCCCAAAGGTCGATGGGTCTCAAGGAGGGCTTAGTTTAAAACCGGTCGAACGTGATTGTATTTCGAATCGGTTCGCGCCTCAAACGGTTTCGAGCCGGCCTCGAGATAACGAAAATCATTTGTTTCGAGGCGACGTCACGTTTCCCATTTGAAATCGAATGAATTCGTCTTAACGAGATCGATCTTTGCCAGGTCGCGGACCGACGATGGCGACTTTCATATTTCTTTGACAATTTACATTTCGACTGATGACATTCCTTTTTGTTGGAAATACAGCGATCTGAACCGATCTCGAATCTAATTTTTAATGCAACGTACAGTTCTCGCAAAGCAAACATGTAGCAGTGTAAAAGTAAAATGTAATATACAGAGAAATAGAATGATACAAATAATATACATTTACGTTATAACATTGTACTTGGATATGAGATCCAATTTTAAATTTTTAATTTCGTTGAGATGAAAATGATCAATTTACAATTCCTTTTTTTTTTTTTTTGCAGACGAACAGAAGTTCCTGTTTTTTTTGTCTTGTTCTAAACTTTTTTTCCCATCACTCGTATTCTCTATACTTCTTCGATTCAATTTCCATAGTTTCAGTCGACGCTAGTTCTAGTTTCGAAATCATACGAAGCTATCGATCGGCAAGTATCGGAGAAATTTATGAAAATTTAGTTTTACAAATCTGAATTTACATTTATATTTCTAGAAATATTTCTCGTCGAGAAATCTGTAGTTTTTCTACATCGGCTTGTCGTGTATATAAATTCGAAGAGCGAAGTTCGCTTCGCCAAGCGTCAAACATAACCTAGAGTATTCCCTCTCATTCATACGATTCTCCATCTTCGGCCTTCATTAACGCCGTGAATATACGATGACATCTACCACACCGCCGCTATTATACAGCTTCCCGACAATCTCTGCTTCCGCAAGTTTCTTGCCCATCGATTTCCAGATACAGCCACTTCATTCTAATACCGAATATTCCCCGTGTTTAAGCCCCCGTTGTTCTATGTTCTACGCTGGTTTCACAAACTCTGTGGCTATCAAACGCGGCCTCTATCTATTCTTCTACAGGCTGTTCAAAGTTTAAACGTAAAAAGTAGGGGATTGATAAACTAAGAGAAAAAATTCCTTCAGAGATTTCCTCGGTTTTTGCTCCATTCTGGAGAAAATCGCTAGGAGAGAGAGAAACAAAGAAATTTTCGTCTCTCTGCTTGTTTATTTTATCGTCCATGTTTTATAATTATTTCTATCATTTATTTGATGATGATAGACGTGTCATGTATGTAGACGCAGGTAGATTGATGTATCAAACATCATTGAAACAACGTCTAGCTGCATTGCTCGCGAAGCATTTTCAACAGTATATATCTTCGTCAAATAAATGATACAAATAATGATAACATGGACGATAAAATAACATCTGTCGATAAAATAATAAATAATGATAACATGGACGATGGAACAACATAGACGTTGTTTCAACGATGTTTGATGTATCAAACAACAGTTTGGTCTCTCTCGATGGCGAATAAACCTACCGGTTGATAAGTGAGAAAATGAAAACCTTTTTCTTCCTTATTCTTCGCGATTTCCTTCAAAATGGAGCAAAAAACGAGCAAATCTTTTTGAAGGACTTTTCTTCTCTTAGTTGATCGATTTTCCACATACTCTCGAAGTTTGAGTTCAAAGCGATTTCAAAACAACGAAAACGCTGATGTTGATACTTTGAGTTACACTCGCGATTGAAAGAACATTTTCAACTTTAATTCTTCAAACCGTTAAAAGGTTAATAAATATAAATTATATATATATATATATATATATATATATATATATGATGTTTTCAATGCGTTCGCGTCTGACACATTGCAACGTGCTATATAATGTACAACTAATGTTGACTGACGACCGAGAAAGAAAATCGAGCGAGGCAATCGAGTTTGACGCAATTCCCTTACAAATGAACGCGCAGCCATTTAGCTGGATGTTATAAACGAACGGTTAAATATCGACGCTGGCTAAATTAGGATCGTTGAACGTCTCTTTACCATCGAGAAATGCGCGGAGTAAACGTCGTCGCATTCACGGCCCGAGAAAGCTCGTTTGCAGCACGGATAAATAAATAAATGCAACGTGCGCGCGTTCATTCAGTCGCCTGGAACCACGTTGGAACCGCTCTCCTTAAAAGAAGGAGAAGAAGAAAACAGAAAAAAGTAAAAGAAAGGAAAGGAAAAATCGCAATTAGTCCTCGAGTAAGCCGCACAAAGGCACGAAGGATACATCCTCGAACGTGCGGAAAAAACAAGCGTCGTCTCGCTTGAACTGGGTCGTTTAAGCGGAGCCGCGCGGCGTTCCGCGGCCCTTTTCACAAGCCGAAGACATTCACGGAAGAGAATTTCATTGAAAGCCGTTCCGGTTTCGACATTTTTTCATGGAAAGAATAGCCGGCTGTGCACCGGCATTCTGCAAGCCGGTTAAAGGAGCTCGTTCGAGGAGAAAATGCGCGAGCCACCCGAAATCCCCGAGAAATTAAAAGCGACAACCGTTTTTCACATCCCCGCCATCCCGTCAGCGCCGCGAAACGGAATTTTTGAGGCAGAAGTTGGCATTCGAACGCGACCGTGAAGCTCTCTCTCTCTCTCTCTCTCTCTCTCTCCCTCTCTCTCTCTCTATCCTAATTATTCGCGCTGAAAAACTCCGCCCGAATATTCATTTATGGTATTCCACGCTGCAGATACGCGACGTGCCATACCTCTCTCTCTCTCTCTCTCTCTCTCTCTCTCTCTCTCTCGTGGTGACAGAAATCGTTCATCTTTTTTCCGCGTTGTAGCGTGGCGCTGCTACTCTCTTCCTTCCTCTCGAGAACGTGCGCTTAACCTATAAGTTAAGACCAGGCAGCGAAATAACGCGTGACGCATTGCGCCAATTGTACGAGATCGTACAAGAAATCTATGAAGAATGCCATACGTGTTTTCTGTTTATTATTATATTAACAGAATGTCGCTATTTCTTTTTCGGCCAGTAGATTCTATAAGTGAAAATTAAGAAACTATGATGAAAATTCGAATTGAGAGTTGAATTGACGATATTTACCTACGTCAATTTCAAAGTGTTGTCCATTTTTATGAGTACAGGCTTGATCTATCAAAAATTATATCTATTACATTTCAAGTATCATTTCATTAAACGTGTTGTAAATTCTTTTTCATGGTAAACCTTTTGTTCTAATACTTTTTGCAACGTCTTTTGGCGCGAAGTCTGAAGGCTAAAGAATTGATCCACCTCGAACTATCTGAATAACGCTAATTTAGCCATTTGTTACACGAACTTGTATCCAAGCGAAAATTTATTTCGAATTTTCGAATTTTTGCGCATAGGTTTTCATCTGATTTTTACTCATAGAATCTACTGGTAAAGTTATGCTAGGAAGAGCAGACACACACTATACATTCATATTTAAATGATAACAAGTACTCTATTTCGATTATATTTTCAACGATATTTTCACACCTTATGTTGATAAACGTTTGTTCTCGATAGAACAATAAAAAATACGATCGTTTTTCTTTGCATCGCAGTATTTTTTCTTCTACTTGGTCCTTAATGAACTGTGATTCTCAACAGGTTCCTCTATGCGTTGAACTAATCGATCATCGTTTCGTTGACGAAACTTATGTTCTGCTGGATCGTTGGGAGATCTATGAATAAAGTATCAGTGAATGATTGACGATGTTGGTAATCGTTCGAATTATGAGCAACAGCGGACGATGACTATAGGTTAGGAAAATTCCTGAGTCAAACTATATCCACAGGGAATATCGAGTGAATCATTCGTGAGATATTAGGGCATCTGTTATTGCGAAATACCATATGAAGAAGTCATATAAAACAGTACATCGAAGGACAACGAAAGGAATCAGTATGGGAATGATTTAAAAATTACAAAATTGTTCCATTCAAATTACCGCACTTTGTAATTAATTACAAAGTTCCGCGCATTCCTGTTACGTTGGCACTTTATTTTCGAAAATCCCAGTTCACTGGAACAACAAGCACGTTTCATTAACACTTTACCGACCGTGTATTAGCGGTGAATAGTTAGCCGATTAATAAGCTACCGATCGGTAAAGTTTTAAAATATGTTAGTCAGCCGATTAATAGGCTACCGGTCGGTAAACTGTTAAAATATGTTAGCCGATTAATAGGCTACTTGTCGGTAAAGTGTTAAAATATGTTAGCCGATTAATAGACTACCGGTCGGTAAATTTTTAAAATATGTTAGTTAGCCGATTAATAGGCTACCGGTCGGTAAAGTGTTAAAATATGTTAGACGATTAATAGGCTACTTGTCGGTAAAGTGTTAAAATATGTTAGCCGATTAATAGGCTACCGGTCGGTAAATTTTTAAAATATGTTAGTTAGCCGATTAATAGGCTACCGGTCGGTAAACTGTTAAAATATGTTAGCCGATTAATAGGCTACTTGTCGGTAAAGTGTTAAAATATGTTAGCCGATTAATAGACTACCGGTCGGTAAATTTTTAAAATATGTTAGTTAGCCGATTAATAGGCTCGTAATGTTAAAATATGTTAGCCGATTAATAGGCTACTTGTCGGTAAAGTGTTAAAATATGTTAGCCGATTAATAGGCTACCGGTCGGTAAAGTGTTAACATCCAAGTACTAAGAGTTTGAGTTACGCATACGTACACTAAACCGCAAGAAAAACGAGTTTTGAGAATTTGCTAGAACGAGGATGATCCACAAATTGCGTCTGCCGTTTTTGTTCTCCCCGTCCCGTCTTCCGTTCGCGAACCACCCCCCCCCCTCGTTCGGCAAGTTTTAAACGTAGCAAACTGTGTATTCACGCGCGCGACCTTGGCGAGATTCGTTCTCCCCACCACGATGCCAATTCGAGCTCCCCACCGAGCGGATCGAGCGTATCGGGAAGAGTGGGGGGACAATGGCACGAGACCACCTGCAACAAGGGGACAGAGAGCGCCTCCTTGGACGTATACTTATTCATTTCCAGACCGATGAGCATGAAAGCGTAACGCGGCGCGACAACCTGTAATCTCGTGGATATTGCCAGGTGCGCGGCTCGCGTCACCCCCTATCAACGTCACGAACGATTCAACGAGTAATGCCACGTTACGTCGACGCACGTGTCGTTCCGTCCTGATCGTCTGCGAATCCGTCTGCTCGCTCGCTCAATGCTTCGCCCGTGTGCATCGTTCTGAATCGTTTAGGGACGAAGGTTCTTAGGGGATCCGCGCGGGAATTAAAGCACGCGCGGCGAACTGCTCGCTGTCTAGTCTTTGACGTTTTGAGAACGCGATTCGCTCTCCTCCCGAATGATAAAGCTCGAAATGCTTAGAATTCGCTCGATGGACCCAACGCAAAAGGGGAAAAGAAGGGGGAGTCAGGAGCTCTGATCTCAACAAACCAGAACGTCAGAGGGAACAAACAACGAGGAAGTTGGAATCAAAGCCGTTAATTATCGTTTCGCGCAGCGCAAGTCTCTTCCCTTGACCCCCTCCACCCCCCCCACCCCCTCTCCGCGTCTTTTGTTCCAACGAACACACGCGATCACGCTCTCGCGCATTGTTCCCAAAAATGCTGGCGGCGTGCATTGTAAGCGAGCCAACGAAATATAACAACGTCTCGTCTCCCTTTCTTCCGCAAAACGGAAAAGCAACGGGGGGAGGGGGGCTCGCGATGCACACACACTCGTGATATCAGCACACCGGTGTGCTGGGCTGCGAGTTTCCAAACTCCGGTTCATTGTTGCTTTTTTCTCTTCTCTGCTTCCGTAATCGTAATATCCCCTTTGCATTCGTTTGACGCTTGAATTCGGGCTACTAACTCGGCTACTAATCTCGAATGATTCGCGCGCGTTTCAGCGAATTATTTGCTTGTCACGGTGGCAGTGGGCATATGGCCGAAATAAAAAGAAGCTCGTCGATCGACAAACGTCACCAGTGTAATCGGGGGCCAACCCCAAGGCGAATGTAGTATACGGGCGTACTACGTGCTATGGAATACATTCTATTGGATCGATGATCGGCAATTGTTGTTACGTCCAATTGTTGGAACGTCTCTCTCGTCTGTAAAAAATTAGGGGAACTAATGTAACCGAGTATCGGCGGCCGGGAGTAAGTAATACGAATTTATGAGCGGGGGCGTAACACGATACATACGTCCAATATCGAAAATGAAACGTTTGGATGATAGCTAGAATTTTTATTGTACGAAATATACCGTTACATCGCTATATATGAGCCTTTTATGATATAACAATTTTCGACTTGTTCCAAAATTGTTGACGTTAAAATAGAAAATGGAATATATGTGTCAAATGAAAATGATCCATATGTGGCTTGATAATAGTCACAGTTTTTATTACAAAATATACCGTTATATCACTATACCAAGCCTTTCGTAATATTTCTTCATCGTCTGATTTGTTTCCAGAATTGTTGATTTAAAGTAGAAAATGGAATATATGTTGATCAATTTGTATAAATTTCATGTGTCGATTGAAAAGCATCCGTACAGTTATCCCGTGCAGCATGAACAACATAGAGTATATATTTATCGTAACAATAATAAACAACTGAAGGCAAAGAGGAAGTTTTATAAGCACGATAACAATGCATTATGTTTAATTGTTTATTATTGCCGAAATAATAATTGATATTTGGCCACGCCTGTGCGATGCGAAATAATACATAAATTCATCGTAATTACCATTGTATAAAGATTATAACATGATAAAATAACGTAAATTAACTTTCATTAATACGATGATCGAATGATGGTTTTGATATGCTTCGTTGCATATCTCCATTTACATTTGAAAACTTTTTTTTATCCAGTCTAAATTGAAACGTGTATTAATTGTACTAAATATAGTTATATTAACTGCATTGTTATGTTAAAATATTATATTTAGAAGTGTACCAATTTCGAAAATTTTGATGATACCTGCTTAAAAAAAAGAAAAAAAAGAAAAAGGGAAAGAACTGAAATTTCGAAAAAAAAAAAGAAAAAAAGAGTTAGTTTATATGGAACTCATTATTCACTTTCATTCATTCGTTCAACATTCTTTTACTTTCGTTAGATTTAATTTACGAGTCTACGACTTAAGTCGTACATCTTTCGTTCTCCATCGTGTAATTAAACAAACAAAATGAAGTAAGAAGCGAAAAGCGGCAATCCGATTTCCCGCTAAAATTCTCGATAGCTGCTTTCCGTTTCCGGCCGAGCCAGGGTTTCCGTCGGTGTTTCATCCGGCGAGTTTGTTCCATTGTAACATTGTATTACCACATAAAATAGTTGCATGGACAGAAGGAAATTCTAGGAAAACTAACCTCTCTCTCTCTTTCTCTCGTCGAGTTACATCAAAATCCGCACGCCATCATAAGCAAAAATGAATGTAATTCGCAACGCTTGCGAAGGCATTGAACGATATTAATCCTTTGCTTTGAGTTGTTGCCCGCGGCTCTGCTAAATAATTTCCTCGTTTCGTAACGTTAAATTGTAGCGGGGATCCCAATGAACGTGGATAATTGCGTACGTTTTAACTTTGAACGTCACGAATAGGTGTCGTTGGTGTTTTTATTTGGACCAAAGATGGCTACTAGCTCCTCCATAGTAATACTCTTTTCCTATCCTCTTTTTATTTATCTTTTATCCACCCGCCATAACTTAATCTCAGCATCGTGAGATCTCATTATATACACTGTTAATTCAACCTTAAGCTACCTAATTTGTAAGATCGTAAGACACATAGGCCAAACACAGACTTAAGGCCATTAATAATAAAAAAAAAAGATGGCTACTTTATCTATCCGCTATCTATCCTGATCTCTGTACCGTGAGATCTTATTATATATCGTTCATTTAACTTTAAGCTGTCTAATTTTTTTAAGACTGTATGGCACACAGGCCTAATTATTAATGAAAATTAACATTATTAATATTAAAGGAAAAAGATGGCTACTCATAAGAGAGTATCAAACTGCTGTAAATCATAGGCAACTATATAAAAACAACGTAAGAATGTAAACGCTACGAGAAAGAGAAATTTCGAGAACACCCTGAAAACATTATTTGTATCACTATTATTCTTTTCCTTCGCTTAATTCTCTCTGTATTCATCTATACATCGATACATCAAGTTTGTTTTTTTTAGCGACATCTATTCAGTCTTATAAAAAGTTACCATAGAGATACCAACAAATTATTAGTTACTAAGTTACAAACAAATTGCCGAGAATATACATAACAGTAAATAAAAAATTAATAAGTAGTCATTAGTCGTCAGTCGTGATTAATCCATTAAATTCTGTATCATGTAAACATTAAAATAAATTATAAAAATTTCCTTCGTAGTACGGTGATTTTATTATTTACCGATCATCGTACCTACATTCCCTTTCTTACGCCATCTTACGTAATTTGATACGTATATACCGACGTATATACTCCACACATAAGTTTCACATCTTGTAAGACTATATACAGCACACAGGCCAAATATGGGCCTGAAGCTAATAAATGAAACAAAAGATGGCTACCCAGGAAACAGTCTGTTACGCCACCACACGGAATATACGTGAAAAATGGGGGGGCAACAACTTGTGAAATTACGCTTCTGACGAACGCGACTGAAAAGTGAAGATGGCAAGGTAAACGGTTTAAGGCTCTATTCGCTGGATCAATTCACGAACATCAGAGCGTCCTTTTATAGCTTGCTATAGCACACTAAGACTATACAGCACACAGGCCAAATATGGGCCTGAAGCTAATAAATGAAACAAAAGATGGCTACCCAGGAAACAGTCTGTTACGCCACCACACGGAATATACGTGAAAAATGGGGGGGGCAACAACTTGTGAAATTACGCTTCTGACGAACGCGACTGAAAAGTGAAGATGGCAAGGTAAACGGTTTAAGGCTCTATTCGCTGGATCAATTCACGAACATCGGAGCGTCATCTTTTACTATAGCTTGCAGCGAAACGTGCCCGAGGAATTGCAGACAGACGCACCAGGAAACGAGGATGGGCGAGGGGGAGCGGGAAGAGGGAAGTACTGAAAAATTCATCTCTTATTACGTCGCTACCATTCATTCATATCTCTCGCGAAGATTCTTCTCGATTTGAGAGGGTGAGGCTAGGAGACTAGAAGGGCTGGGACTTGGGGAGGGGGGCGGGTGGGAGGAAAGGGAGGGTGGTGATCGCGCGTCTATAATAGGATACCTACAGCTCTCGGCGATGTTCCTTCAACAGAGGAGAGGAGCACTAGCCGCCTGTGAAAACGGAGAACATTTATTGTACGAAACACGATCGTCCCTTTTCTCAAAAGAATCCTAGCAGCTCGCCTGTTGGGTAGTTGGCGAATAAAGCCGAGTGTAAGAGGAGACACGCGGATCTTTTTGAACGAATTCACAGCTACACACTGACGTCGTTCCCCGTTCCTTCTATCCCATGATAATGCCCGTTCCGTTTCGTTTCGTTTCGTTTCGTTTCGTTTCGTTTCGTTTCATTTTGCTTCGTTTCGCGATACGTAACCTCTCGATTCTCCGGGGGCAAACAAAAGTCGTCGTAAGACTTGTGAAACGTTATACGGTTAACGCATTCACTCGTTCCTTTCTGCTATACGAGGAACGTCAGTAATAGATTTTCTCATAGACCGGTTACCGAATGCGCAAGTCTCCACTTTGCATTCGTATTTTTTTTTCTTCTTCTTCAACAGGATCGTCAATCGAAATTTAGATAGTTACAATAGACTGAAACGGAACAGCGAGAGCTAACTCGCGCCTAATCCAGCTCTACGTGGCCCGCTGGTCGATCGCAGCAGACGATCCATCTTGCCCGCTAGATTCTATTTTGTAGCATGCGAATCAGAACAAACTGCAGCTTAGCGATAACGAGAATCTGAGTGGTGGATGAGAGGGCGGGTGGTGGCTCTCGTCGCGGATACGGAAGGAAGAAGGGAAAGAAAGAGGGGTTTGCGAAAGGGAAGGCAGATGGGAAGGGACGAGCGAGGCTCCGAGTGAGACAGAATGGCATTTGCACTGGCTCCCGGCCAAATCCCACCTCATCAAAATGTCGGGAAGACGGCTCGGGACCGAGTCAAGGCAACACGGTCTGAATGTCATCCCTTGAGGAAGTGTATCCTGCGAGAAAACCCGGGGGTGGAAGAGGAGACTTGATATTTTTTGACGATGCAGAGTTGAGAGCCCGAGGAGGGGACAGGACAAACGCGAGAGAGTCATCGCTCATGTTGATCCGACCGGTTCTTCTTTGATCGTGCCCCGCTGTGCTGATCAGCATTTCTTCCATCGCGACGCGATTAACCGTCGTCGCGAAGGGGAGAGATATTTTCTTTTCTGTGTGTAAGTAGCCCGTTTACACGGGCTGGGCGTTGTACGCGGTCCAAAATGTTTAATTGGTTGATGCTAGATACATTTTTGTGTACATCCTGCTGCTCGAAAGTCTTTGGACGAGTACCATTTTTTGTTTCAGTTAAAGAAGAATCTCTCAAATGTAGGAAGTCAAGTGTCAAGCGTTGACAGATGCAAAGAATATAACGAGTGGAAATCGTACACGACAAATTTCAACGAGTTTTTGTAAAAAGGAGACTAATCTTCGAGACGATATATGAAATAGTTAGTTGCGAGAAGAAACTGTTCACTGTAGAAAATTCTCGAGAGAAAAAGTGTCTTTATCTTCGATGTAAAATCATCTTTGAAAGAAACGAACTCGTCGTGAAAGTAGATGTTTCACGCTTAAAAATGAATCTAGGTAGTGTATGAATATTAACGCTGTATATTAACACCTCGCTGATTCCTTTGAGTTTAAATTTCACAAGGAATTTTAAGAGATACCTGTACTATTTTATATCAAGGGTTTTATAAAATATATCATCAATCTCTCTACTTTTCCTTTGCGAATGTTAACCGAAATATTGAAATGTTGAATATCAAAAGCAAAGATTGTCTGAAGACTTTCGAACATGTATAGTAATATATGATGCACCTAGATATGTCGTCCATGTAGATATGTGCAAAACAAGCGTCGAGATTTGATTTGATTTTCGTCCACGCAACAAATTGAACTCGATCCTCAAAACACGTGCTGCATCCTCGCCGCAGACGATAATCTCCGAAAGTCATTAGACTCCGCAACAATAATGGCGAGAACGCGGCGCACCGAAAGGGAGAATTCACTTCTTTCATTGGACGCCTAATCGCGACCCCGTGGCGACCGTGAAACCATTTTTCAGCGCGCATTAACGCACGTGCCGCCTTCATTTCGTTCTCCTCTTCGACTCAATCGCGCGACGAAAGGATCCCGCGGCGCGATCACGAGGCAATATAACGCCTACTCCTCTGCGCGTTCTCTTTCTCGCTAATCAGCTCACGTGACCTGACGCTAGCTTATTGTCAGCGATAAGTCTCCCTTGGAAATTTATTAAAAAAGGTGCTACCGCGTGCGCAGTATTCACCAGTGGTTGGCCAAATGACTGGTAATTTTCACGTAACGCGTTTCGACCGTCAAACGTGTTTTCGTCGACGCGAAACGATGCACGGGCTGTTTCATCAAGGATTTCCGCCCTTTTTCTCGGCTACCGCTCGCGATGAAACTCGCCAGGGTAGAAGACGTGTTTGCGAAGAGATTGCGGTGTTTGAGCTGGAGTTTGCCTTTGATGATAGAGTTGCCTGGTCTTCTTCCCCCTCCCTCACCCCCTCTTTCGGTTCTTTGTATTTGCGCGCAACGAGGTGTCCGGCGTGCAAGTGTTCTCTTTTTAAGTTTTAAGAGGCGGTTATTCTTGCAAGCCTTTTGTTAAGCCACGTTTGCATAGACGTGGAGTGTAAGGTTCGTCGGAAGATTTTCACTTTTTCTCTTTCTTCGTTGTGGAACTTTATTACACACGGTGTAATTCGCGACGAGGGAGTTTTCCCTCAGGCAAGGGAAAAAAACAATCATCGTTCGGCTATAATTGGTATAATTGGTATAAGCCTAAATTTAAAACGAGAAGAAAGTGTCGAGTTCCTCGATTCCATCGAGTCCAGCGAGCAAGCGTCTGAGCTTGCATTAATCGTTAACCGCGCGCGCGTGAAAGAACCCCCCCCCCTCCTCCGCCCCTCGTCGATTCGCAGCGACGTGTTCCCGGCCCGTATCGGAGGATAATGATCTAAATCCTCGGCTCGAAATCCGAAAGCTGATCCGCGGGGGCTACAGGCGGTGTGAGACACCCTCCCTACCGATCGAATCGTCCCGGCACGGTTTTTCGTCCCAAACGAGATGGGAATTACGTGGCTGCGGCCTGGATAGACGGGGGGTGGGTGGAGGGTGGAGGGTGGAGCAAGGGTCGACGATTACTGCTGGATTTTCCTGAATATATTTTCAGCGACGCGATAAAATATAGGATGAGCGATGGTGCAACGTTCGAGGGTCGGAATATCGGGGTCACGTGGCGTCGCGGACACGAAATTTATTACTCGGCCGAGCCAGACCGATTACCCGGTGCACCTTCCGGCTGAAAAACTTGCGCCTGTTCCAAATACGTTTGCGCTATTGGATAAGGGGGAGTCTCGATGTTTGCCTCCGAGACTCTTTCATTGCGGTTTACTGGGGGACGCGTAAGTAAGTAAGTGAGGTTAGGTTTGTAAAGAGCGCGTAGTAAAGAGCCAGCGAACTGTACCAATGACAGTGAAATATCGTTTCGATAATTCGAAATATATACGTAAATATAATTAAGAATGATTATATACGACTATTTATACTTGGTATCGTTTCAACTGTGTTCACCAGATGTGGGTGACAGTCGAGTTTCCATTGGGTGATGATCCTATTTTTAAATTTTTCAAGCAAGAAATATCTCTTCTGACAACGGAAGAAATATTTGATAGATAATATCTAATGATAATAATATTTGGTAGATAATATCTAATATAAATAGTAAGAAATGTCTAATAATAATATAATATCTAATAAGGAAAATGAGTTTTCCTTGATAGCAAGTCATTTTCAAATTAAGCAAATTAAACTCGATATGAAATAACGATGTATGAAATATCGTCGATAATTCGAACTACGTAATATAATGAAGAATGATTATATACGACTATTCACTTGGTATCGTTTCAATTGGGTGACAGTCGAATTTCCATTGGGTGATGATCCTATTTTTAAATTCTCCAAGCAAGAAATATCTCTTCTAACAATAGAAGAAATATTTGGTAGATAATATCTAATAAGAATGAGTTTTTCTTAATAGTAAGTCATTTTCAAATTAAGCAAATTAAACTCGATACGAAGTGACGATATAACAATGATGTAGTGGATTTTTGAATTATTTTGAAATATTATTTGAAATATTTGTAATTATTCACATAAAAATACATAATATTGCAATAGTTATTCGTCATGTATTGAAAAAACATTATGGGAAACATTTTAAGGATCTCGTTGTAAGTTCTCTAATAAATTTCTAGTTTATACTTGAGGGAACGCAAAAAAATGTGTAGAAACTTTTAATTTGGTTGGAGTACGTAACAAAAAGAATAAGAAACAAAAGCATAAAGAAAGAGTCAAAAGTAACAACATAAAAAAGAAGTATGAAAACCATAGAATGCCTAAGGATTCGTAGCTCTGCAGAAAACCTATTCGATTTGCGTTCAGCGTGTCAAATCAACGTGTTAAAGCATGGAGCTTCTACTTTGACAATCCTAAGTTCGTTTCTTTTCGTCCAAAAATGTTTTTACGTCGTGTAATGGGTGGGAAAATTCATTATAGGTTCAAGATTTAGTTGGGCATGTAAAAGCATTAAATCTGTTTCATTACCAGATTTACCATGGTTTTGAGAATTGAGACAACGAGCCCTTAAAACCTAACTTAAATGAATTTTTGTCGTTTAACGCTGATACTGAATAAAATGATAAATAAAAATTTTTACACGTTCACAAGTTTTAAGGAGTCGTTATAAAGAGGAGACCTCAGTCAAAATAATGGTAGCCTTAGTTACGAAAAAAATTTCTCAATGTTTTCTTATACTTTTCGATAAAAGAAAAGTGTCTTCATTTTTCTACCAGCTACTTGATATAAAATTATCTTTAAAAAAAAAGCAACTATTTAAGTCTTTTTTTACGAAGTTATATCAGTGTGTATTATCGACAATTTTTCATTGTCATTGGTACAGTTATGCTCTTCGCTGTAATCACGGGTTTAGGTTAGGTTTAGGTTAGGTTTTCAGTGTGTATTAACGACAATTTTTCATTGTTATTGGTACAGTTATGCTCTTCGCTGTAATCACAGGTTTAGGTTAGGTTTTCAGTGTGTATTATCGACAATTTTTCATTGTTATTGGTACAGTTATGCTCTTCGCTGTAATCACAGGTTTAGGTTAGGTTTAGATTAGGTTTAGGTTTGCTCGGTAATATTCTACTTAAGCAGGTTCTGCAAGTGAAGTCGACAGTTAAACTACGGATAAAAGGAATTTTATAGAGGTTTAATGAACGGGCAGAAGGAAAACGAACAGAGGAATACGCAGAAAGAATTACATAACGCGTAGTTATGCATATCGTCACGCATGACTATTCCACTCGACTGAAAGGGGGAAAATATTCCTTTCATCGTGGAAAAATATTTCTTGCCTGCTGAAGAAATTCCACCGCCGCGACTTGAGAACTTTCTTCGAAAGAAGAGAAATCCTTTTACGTAACGATTTTACGATGAATCGATATCAAATGCTATTATGCAACTCCATTGAAATCGTTCACTTTTGTACCAACTTGGTTTTCGTTCTTTTTCTGCTGTACCGAAAAATTCGCATTTTCATCGCGACAAGCTGTTTTTCGTGGAATAATTTTAAATAATTCTTACGTGTAAAAACAGCAAACTTACAGACAGAATTGCTCGCAATCAGCGAGGGAAATCGCTAGCTTCCTGTTGGTCTACTCGTATAGTCGGAAAGAAGATAAGTAATAAATAAATAATAACAAAGCTATCGCGATATTTGCAATTGTACCTTTGTTCGCGTGTTTATATTTTTGTACGTTCGAGTGCCAAAGGCGACGACAAAAAAACACACCGGTGTAATATTCAAAGGGACAATTGCAACGAAACAGTGAAACAGTAGGCCTGTAACAGTCGGTGACACTCTTCTGTGAGAAACGGGAGAAGCGTGACGTGCAAACAAACAAAAAAAAAAAAAAAAGCAAAAAGAAAGATTGTCAACAATTTTGTATTCTGTAAAGAATCAAGTGATATTTCATTTTTTCCACATAACTCTTATTGGACGTTGACAATTTGAATATATAAATATTTGGTATTTATTTGATAAATGTATCGCTTGATTCGTCAATTGGGAAAATTTTTCGAAATAATCTACGAACTTTCGTACGTGTGTTTTTCAACATTTGTCATCTGACACATTCGCGAATGGATTAGAGTGTAAAAACAAATGTTACGCGATTGCACGACATTGCAATTAATAATATTACTCGCGGAGCATGACATTAAAAGTGACGGACGTATTCTACAGAAGAGTTCAAAGCGACCTATTTACCGACGATATATTCGATTGGGCAAAAAATAATTGCGTTTCCTTTCTAATAGACGGACACGCAGATTCATTGCGTAATCTAGTACAACATACTGATTGTTCAGGCTTGTTCATTTTGGAGAAAGAAAATCTGGCTAACAATTTCCCCGTTTAATATCGATTTCAATTTCAGTCTGTATTCTCACCTTCCGCGAAGGTGCAAAAACGCTGTGCAAGGTTTATAAAAAAATTGAAGAAACCTCGGAACTGATTTGCCAGATTTCACCGCTGATGACGATATCGAACCCTTCTTTCTGTCGAGAGTGATAAAAACTTTTCTGAACGAAAAGATGACAAAATTCAATGTAATCGAAAGAACGCGTGCAATCGCTTTTCGATCTTAAACTTAACAGAAGAAAAATCCAAAAAAAAAAAAAAAAAAAGAGAGAAGAAAAGAGGAAAAATCGCACTTTGAAACGCGAAAACTTTTCTTTGTTTCTCTCCTCGATGGCAGTGCATCATATTCTGGAAATTTAGATGGCACTTCGCCATATAGGGACGTACAAATTGCACAGTCGCAACGCCACTATATTCATCGGGTGGCGTTGTAACGGCGACTCGACGTAATACAATGTAAAATATGGTGGCCGTAGGTCGGCCAGACTCGTGTTCTAATTACAGCGTATCGCTCGGCTGTCTCGGTTGAGGGCAACGCACGTCCGGCAAATGGGAAGTTACCGGGCGATACTTACTAATCGTGACTAATCGGAAACGGTAAATTCAACAATTAATTGATATTCCGACACCGGTGATTGAAATCTAGGTGAGTGACTGGCTTAATTCGTCTCCGTACTTCTGGAGTTGCACCACAGCGGTGCAACTTGTATTGTTGTATCGGCAAATATCGTTGTGTATCATCCCCTAACCTAAACGCGGCCTCTAATTACTTTTTCCCATAGTCGGTCGAATCTCTGGAAATTGTGCCGCACGTCGACCATACCGGAGTACACTGGATCGATAAAACAATAGTGCGGGCAAAGGGTATCAATTCCTCTCACACTCACTTTTTACATCAACTTTCGTTTGCGTCTAAACGAAAGATAAGCTGATGTCGCTTGGTAAAAAGTGTAAAAGTGATAGTTAGAAAATTTAACGAAGAACACGCTAAGAAACAAGGGGAGGATAAGTTAACGTAGCTAATTAATTAAGATTAGAAGCAAGTTCGAAGAGTAAAGGGGAAAAGAAGAAAAATCACCGCCTCGACGCTGTCGAATTTGCCCGGCCATGTTTGCTCGTCGCGTAATTCTGGCGTTTGCCAAACACGTAGCGGGAGCGTAACGATTGCCAAACCGATCTTGCGCGCGTGCAGTTATCTGCATCGCATATTTTGTCATCGAACGTATTAACCTAGTTATCGTTTCACATCAAACGGTAGGCAAGGCTAATCGACAGCCTGGCAAGGCACTATAGCTAGGCGTGTGTGCATCGTGTAATGGCCGATTCACGTCGAGTCGAAGCACGATCTCGACGCGACCAAAGATAATTCTCCGGTAAACGAGAGAGGAGCCGATGGATATTTCGATATTCCTCTTTATGTAATTTATTCCGTTGTGACTTGTGACTCGTTTCACTCTAACTCGATAGTTGATTCAACTGATTGTAGGTCACGCAAAATCTCACATCTACAGCCGGTGTACTCGTGTACAGAGATCGCTATAATCAGTCGTTTATCAAATAGTAATTAGAGGAGTTCAGTTGAAAATAAAGCGTGGGGAAAATAAATTCATCAGCGGTTTCAAGATTAGATTAATAAGGTTTTATCTTTGAGATATCGAAATATAAATAATAACGAAGAAAGTGTTCTGTCATAGAGTTCTTTTTAAACTACACGTCTATATACATATAGTGTGTACATTTAAATACAATTTTTGTTTCGTTCCAGCTTCAAAACTATTAATTTTCACATTCTTGAAATAAGCATCACTATCCATATTTCACTCGTGAATATATGTTTTTTTTTAAGCTACATGTCTGTATGTATGTGTGTGTGTATATGTATATATGTATATATATATATGTATATATATTTTATATATATATATATATATATATATATAGTGTGTACATTTAAATATAATTTTTGTTTCGTTTCAGCTTCAAAACTATCAATTTTCACATTCTTGAAATAAACATCACTATCTATATTTTACTCGCGGGTATATTCTTTTTTTAAACTACTCGTCTATATATATAGTGTATACATTTAAATACAATTTTTATTTCGTTCCAGCTTCAAAACTATTAATTTTCACATTCTTGAATTAAACATCACTATCCGTATTTTACTCGCGAGTATATATATATATATACATATATTCTTTTCTCTTTAAATTTCGACAGAAACGCTACTTCAGTCATATCAATTCAAACGGTGAGTCGCCTGATTATTAAAAGTATGGCAAGTCACAATAACAATGACCAGAAACATGTTTTTTTCTTCTTCTTATTCTTACATTTCTGGCAATTCTCGCTGAAAAAAACTTGTTGCCAGCTACTGGGTCAGGACAGTTTCTTTTTCTGTTTCTAAGAGACAAGTCTCGGTCTCGAATCTTTCATCCAGGAAAGAACGAAATTTCGAAAGATCTCGTGCTGCAGCTGATTTCGCGATGCCGGCCGAAGTTTCGTATTCATGTACACGCACTTAGTCGTGGCAGGGATCTAATAAAAGCGTGACGAGCGGAGGAGGCCCCCTGGTCTTTCCTTGCACAAAGGCGGCCCGACTACGTGCCCCTTTGTACACGTACACACAGAGCTCTGTACGCGGGAAGTACAAGCGGGCACCGGGGTTTCGAGTGGCTTGGCTCGTGTTTACGCCGGATGAAAGAAACGCGGCTCGCGAGGACGCAACAAGCGGCTATCGATTCCGCGCGTAAACAGTTTTTCGCCGGATATTCGCCCGTTTATACGACGACAGGCAGATGTATCAGTGGAAATATTTGATCGCATTTTGCCGTCGAAACCGGCAACAAAGTGATGTGTTGTTATTGGCCGTCACTGCACCGGAAGGCTCACCGTTTACGTATTTTAATATCTTCACACGCCAAGAAACTAACAATCCTCCCCTCCCCCCCCGCTCTCTTTGTAATATTTTTTTGTCGTTCGATTTCTTCCTGCCGCATAGCGCGAGGAATGATCAGAAAACGCATCCGGGTTTTCTTTTTTTTTCTTTCTTTCTTTCGAGGAATTAATGCGCAAAGAAAATACGCGACCTTTCGAAGTTAAAAATTTGAAACGAAGATACTGATAATTTTGATAAAAGAAAAAGTGTCATCACGTTCGCTTTGCAAGACTTGACATCACGTTCGGCGATGTTACTATAGTTTTGGGCAATTGCAGTATTCGAATGTTCATACGTTTATTAGACAAATGAATTCAGTTAATAAATTTAAATCACAAACGAGGTACATGATTAGATACATTGCACACAGTGCATTTCTTTTCGGCCACGATTTTATTAAGGCCATCATAACTTGTATTACCATTTTCGTGTCACATCCTGTCGTACCGATTCAGGCACCGCAGCACCGCTAGTGGTGAAAAATTGAAATTAAAAAGATACGAACAGCGTTGCCAGATCTGTTTTCAAGAATTATTCATCGAATTGAAACGTGGAGGCACTATTCATCAATGAATACAACGATTTCAGACGGCGATTGATGAAAAATTGGGATTGGAATAATTTAGTATATACGTTTGATTGTTGAACATCTGTTTGAAAGTACTAGAAAGAAATTGATTGAAACGTGACATTTCGACGTTTTGACGAAAGACGGTCGCGAAATGCGTATTCGTATCTCGAATTTTCGACGAGCAAGAACGAATTTCGCTAGAAGGGAACACTACACATGGAGAAACGAGGGGTAACGTTTGGGTGTAGAATCCGAAGGTTTGTCTGGAGTGGTGAAAGTTTCGGTTAGTACATAGTACCTTCTTCCTTCTCCCGTTCGATACTCTTTTTATTTGAGTTCGAATTAGCCGGCTGGATGCGGTTTAAGAATGAATGGCCACGGAGAGTGGCCGCGCTCGGCGTTTCGGCGTTCGTGCTTTGTTTAGAAATCGGGCGCTTATGGCAGCGCCAGGCGCGCCAACTTATTCCCCGCGTTAGCGTAATTGGATCAACGGGGAATTACGGGAACTCGCCTTTAGCCGGGCCCCGAGCTAGCGAGCTAGCGCCATTGCCGTCTCGTTCGATCCTTATATTCCTGCGTGATCCTTGATGAGTGTCGTCACCTTTGATTTTTTTCCTTAAAAAAAAAAAAAAAAATAGTCCGGGGATGCGCTAAAATGCCATTCTAAATTCTGTCTTCTGATTCCCTCTCGAACACGTCCTAACCTCGTTTTTATCGACTTTGCCAGTAAAGTAATTGCGTTTCTTTCTAATGGACGAACATACGTGTAACTAAACTTCATTCTAACTCACGAATTCATTCTGCAATCTGGTATCTGATTGTCCAAGCTTATTTTGGCAGACGCAAACGCAACAAACAGCCTGTGAAGATTCAACAAAGAACACTTTCGTCATACTTTGCTGTATACATTTTGCTACTTTTGAAAAACGAAAGGAAAACTCGTGAAATTATCTCACGTGTATGTTGAAGAAGCCTTCGAACTATGACAGTGTCAGAACTTCACTGTTGATACGAGGGATATCAAGTCGTTCTTGTTTTGTCGAAGAAGAGAAGAAGTTTGAAGTTTTTGACAAAAATGGCATATCGTCCAATAAAATGTTTCTTTCTCATGAAACATTCGCCATTCATTTGCACACGCAAAAGAAAAAAAAAAGAAAACAGTTACATTTCGAACCAACCTAATACATTGGTCTCGTTTAAGCATCACGTATCGAACTTCGTTCAGCCCTCGACCAAAAAAGAAAAAAAAAGAAAAAAGGGAGTTAAAATCCCATAGAATCCCCTAACTACGTCAAAAAGTAACCTAGCGTTTAACCGCTGCCAGGTAGGTACAAATCGAAGCGCAAACAGTCGGCGCGACGATTCGGAAATCCCCGTGGCTTTTTTCCGCGGGAGTGGCGCGCCCTCGCGGCGCGACGCGTAAATACGCGATCATCCCATAGAACGCATAAAATATTTCGCCAAACATTTCGACGAGGGACGCCGATTCCGTGTTCTCCACCACCAACAGGGACGTAAAAAAAAAAAAAAAAAAAAAATAGGAATTCCGTGCCACCGGTTTATTTCCATACCAATCGACTCTCTCCGCCTCTCCAGCGTGTAGGTCGTAAACGCTTGCGTGTGTGGAACGTTTCAGAAACAGGTGACCCAAACATTGATCTAGCGGCAAATATCGAAAAGAAAGAAAAGAAAAGAAAAAAAAAATATGGTAAAAAATCATGTAGACGTGAATGCGAATGCAGTTCTCCTTTCCCTCTTTGCCAAGTGCTTTTCCATGGGAAAAGCTTTGCTTACAATTATGCAGATCGTGGCTTACGACACGCTTGCCGCCGGTACCTATGGCGAGAATAAAATCGAAATATACGATGGAAATCGCGTTTATTAGATCGAACGTTATACGATTCGGAATTTATTGCACGTTGAAGACGTGCTTATAGAACGCTCTAGCTTCGGCTCGAAAGATTCAAAAGCAAGGGAAACTCGCCTCGGGTCTGGTTTATCGAACAATGATATCGCGAGTCTTTCAACAGTCTTTGAAATTTAGCTGACTCGCAGTTTTCAGCGTAATTTCGACGTAATCGATGATTTTATCTTTTAGGAATAATCTCATGAATAATAGTAGATTCTCCAGCCGGCATAGTGATTTACACGTGACAATACTTTAGTTGTAAGAACCCACCAAGGGGTCTCCTTAACACTCGCGCGAATATTGAGTTGGCCAAAAAATAATTTCTGCGTTTCTTCAACAGATATTAAAATATAACTAAGCTCGTTTCAAACTTGTTTTTGGAAAAGGAAAATTCACGATCTCGTTCGTTCGTTTTTCGATTTCAATGAAGAATCAAAAACGAAGACTTTCGTCATATTTTGCTGTATTATCTCCGAAAAGAAAAGAGAAAGAACCTTGCAAGGTTATAAAAAATTGGTTTGCTAAATTCCACTGTTGATAAGGATATCAAATATTTCTCGATTCGGGTTTTTCTTTCCTGTCGAGAAAGATGACAAAAGTCGATTTGTATGTATTGTCTAGCAAGATTTAGGTTAGGTTTAGGTTTACTCTCATAGTCTCTGTTTCTGTTTCTCGCGAAAGATTCACGCTTCACGTACACACGCACAAAAAAAAAAAGGAACGCAGTTACTTTTTCGCTAGCCTAATGATACAAATTTCTTTGACGAAAATGAGACAGCCAGAGCGAGTGCAGAACAGGTGCGTCGATTGAATGCGACCGCCGCGATGGAAGAAATTCCGCAGCAGCGTCACAGCGCGACGAGCACCGGCCAGGATGAATATGAATGAAACAGGTTTCCGGTCCGGCTGAGTTCGAGCCATTTTTACATTTGCATCTGTATTTGTCGAACGTGAGGGCCGAAACTAATAAAAGCAGTCTAATTTCCGCTTCTTTTTCGACAGCTACACGCACGCTGAACAGTTCCCCTCCCCTGAAAACGGTAGAACGGTTTTTTGATTAATCCGATCCGCGGCCGCTATTAATTACACAGATACGTCCGGTAACGAGACCCATTCCACCCCCCCCCTCATCCGCCGCAAAGATGGAGTCGCGCGCGGCACTCGACAAAAAAAAAAAAGAAAAAAGAAGGAGACGAGCCAACGCCGGTTTTTCGCGAGGATTCGCCTCGAGAAAGGAGCGAATTATTCGTCACCGTTAATTATCGGTTGATTCGCTCTCCAGACTGATGCTCTTTTTTCCCCTCCCCCTCCTCGTTACCTTCGACTCTTTCCTTTGGTTCTCTCCTTCTGATCTACCTGCGTGCAAAAACCGAGGGAAAATGTGCAGGTATTCGTTCGACTGGTCAAGCCACTTTGTACCTAATTATATCATTTAACCTAACAAAATCTAACCTAAACCTAACCTAATTATCTTTTACATCTAATCCCTGTTTAAGGTTGGTCTTTTTGTTTGCAAATGAAAGGAAATTCTTCTCTCCTCTCTCTCTTGATAAAAGACGAAAAGTTCCACGAATTTGATGTCCCCATATCATCAGAAATTCTGACACTGTCACAGTTTGAAAGCTTCTTCAACATACACACGTCAGATAATTTTTTCCTTTTTTTTTCGAAAGTAGTAGACCAAGATATGACGAACAATTGTGAACGAGGCTCGAACGAGTCTCGTATCGCGTACCGAACGAACGTGCGGTCGAAAATTCCGGGCCCAATGTCTACACGACGCAACAACGCAAATTTATCCGTCTATATCGAAATTAATCAAACTCGCGGAGAGTTTCGACAACTCCGTTATTTAACCGCGAAATGATTTCGCGCGCGCGAACGACGAAGAAGAGGAGGGAAAGCAAAGGCGTGTAACGCGCGATCGCACACCGCGTAGCTATTCGTGCCCGTTTCCAATAACACGTTCGCAAGGCAATATCCTCGAGATCGCCGGGCTGCTCCCGTCGGCGCGACTACGAATCCCCATCGGAATAAACGATTATTTAAGCGCTTTAACGGTGAAAACGCTCGAGGAGGATCGCGATGTCTGCATTATTAGCTGGGAAGAAGAGGGAGAGGGCGCTTCGATTCGCGTCGTATCCTTTCCTTATCGAGCGCGCCGATCCGTTTTATTATTCCGCGCTGCTCTCTTCGATAATGCGGCTCGATACAGCTAGATATCCGCTCGGCTCGCTCGCTCGCTCGCTCGCTCGCGATTCCTGAATACAAGCCTCCTCTATCCGCCGGTCGACCATTTTCCAATTTTGCCGTCGTTTCGTCGCCGCTGTGTTCGCTCTCCGTTCGATTGCGAACAGCCACGCGACGTACAACTGGCGCGGCACGGGACAATTACCAAGTTTCGTTTCTTCGGAGCGGAAACCGGGCCAATTCGATTGTTACCGAAAATTGAGAAGATGGCGCGCAAGCTAGCGTCGAATTTAACACCTATATACATGGGCCTGTGACCCAAGCGCGAGTGTAGCCGCCACTTTTTTCCTGGGAAACATAACGTAGAACAAGGATAGAAATTGATGAGACTTTATTTGAGAAGAGATTCTGAAGATTTTCATCACTGAGAAAGTTAGAACAAATAGCAACGAAAGTAATATTTTTCATCATGTTACGTATATATTTGTAGTATCAAAATTATTGTGTATAGTTATACATTTAGTTATTTTTACTTTTAATAGACGGCCTGTTTGCTGAAGATGCGTGAATGAAAAGTATGAATGTGATGTGAGAAGCACAGCGTTGGCACTGAGCGCTTTTCTTTAAAAAAAAAAAAGAAGAAAGTCGTGCGTGTCAGGAGGGAGTCGAAAAAAGAGTGTTGAATGAGTGTGGTCAAAAGAGTAATTTGTGTTGTATATTAATTGTGTCGTTTAAGTTTATTCGAATTATTGTTGTTTGAATTGTCTATCTTGTATTTATCATTTGTTGTTTTGTTTCCATTTTCTTTATTATTTAATATAATAAATCATCTAAATTATATCCCTACATATTTAATAATTTTCATTCGCATGGTAAGATTCGAAACATTTACCTAAATATAAGAATGCGTGGAAAGTAAAGTAAAGTGTATTTGTGCATGAGGAAAGTGACTTCGGATGGTCACAAACAAATACTAAACACATTCCTTTTAAAATGTTGCAATAAACGTCCCCTTTTGTGGCTCCGAAACCGATTTATGAAAGCTAAGGTTTCTGGCCATGCGTGGTACAAAGGATTGTTATTTCGTGTGTAAGCTAAAATAGAAAATGCAAAAATTCTGCTATATTTTTTCCGAAAAAGAAAAAACCTTCATTAGAGTGGGGAAAAATTTTCAGTATATGACATCAATGTGTTTTAAATTAGAGTCGGCTAACTGGCGGCACTTGCCCCCACTTTCTTGATCGCTACCCCCTCCACTGCATCGATCCCACTCTCTCAGTCTCAGTTTAATTTCTCTGCCAAAGTGGGGAGATCGATGCAATGGAGGGGATAGGGCTCAGTGATCAGGAAAGTTGTGACAAGGGCCCGCAAGTCGCCAGTTAGCCACCTCTGTCTTAAACGAACGTTAGAATTGAAGTTTCAAATAACGCGAGAGTGTGTCTGCTGCTGTTTTACATATCGTGCCAGCGGTCTGTGTAATGTCAACTTGTAGAATTTACTATAGAATCTGTCGCGTTGTATAACGTCATGCTAGATAGAGCCATCTGGTTTAGTTTAATCCCGTGGTTCTCAATCTGTGAAATGGGGCCCACGCCCGACAGGCAGACAATTTGCTTTTCTGTGGCAAGAATGACTTGCGAATTTTTTGTGAATTTCTTTGAACTACAAAATTTAACTAATTTCTAATTTTCTTTTTCTCTCGTGGATGTCACGATTCTTTGGAAGCTTGTTCAGAAGCTTCCATCCAAGCGTCAAGAATTCGCCTTTTCAATAATAAGAATTATGTGTCGCTGGGATTGTGCATCAGGGTTCTCCCAGGTTTCTCCTGCCTGACTCGCCGTCAGGAGCAAGCAGCTGCATTTAAAATCATTCATGGTCGTTTAATTCACTGTTTTATAACGTTTTTTTTATTATTATCATTATTGTTATTATTATTGCTATTATTAATCAGCACGAGTTGGCTGCTTAATCATTTGTGTACCGCAACAGGTGAAACATATTGGAACATGAATAATTGCGTTCGAATAAAGTATTCTCATATTATATCGGAATCTGCATTGTAAATGAGGCTCGTATTCGCCGCACTTGGTCCGGCAATCTGCATTCGCGGGTGTGATTTGTTTTTACGAGGCGGTGGGTTGAGAGAGCGGTTGAGGAAACGAGGGGGGATCACTCATTTTGTAAACGAGGTGGAGCCGCGCGAATTATAGAGGACGAAGTTTTTAATCCGCGATTTAACGACAATTAAAGAAACGGAAAAGACGGAGGGAGAGGAGAGAGTGTTCCCTGTTCCGTGTGTGCAGTTACGTACGCTGTTTTCCAAAGATGGCGCAACCACACGCCATTTTGAGAAACGTCGTAGCTGTCGTTCAAGATTCGTTAAAAAGAAAGTCTGTTGAGTTATTTTGTTACCAATTCGAAAAATCGCAAAATTTAATAATTCGAGAGTTGAATCCTATACACAGATGCGATTATTTTTTTTTCATCGCATCGTTTTTTTTTTTTTATGAAATGGCCCTCGTGACACTTCGACGACACTTGAAACAAAACGAATCTCGGGAGAAATTTCACTCGAGTACCACCAAACGCCACCAAATCTGCGTTGACACAGCGATCGAACGATTAGTCACGCGACATTAATTCCCACCATTCGTGCAGCTTTATCTTCATCTGGTGAAACTATTGCTATTGGGGCGAATACATCGCGTCGTCAATTACGCTCACACATACATACACGCACCACATGCACACGTATCATCGATAGAACGAAAGTAAGTACGAGAGGGCAAGGAGCATCGGACACGCGATCGGTTTTTGATGGCGTTCTCCTTCTTCATCGATAGCAGATAAAGATTACGTTGGCCGAGTGCCTCGTCCGCCGGGGCCGCCATGTAATATTTCTAAGTTGCAGAAATATATTGCAACAACGGCAGCGACTCTAGTATCCTATAAAGCAGGATCGCCCGATCTCGAACAGAGACCGAGTGTGTATCCGGTTTTCGGCATCAGGTTCGATGGAGAAAGCCCCAGCCGAGCTGCAGCACGGCTCCACCTCGGTTGATATTGAGAAGCAAATTGAATCTGAACGGTGTCATAAAAGATGGATATCAGGTTGCACGTGGCTCGTCCCTCAAATATTGTCTACAAATTCGTTACCAACTTCGTTCCTTGCCCCTTCATCCACCTCCCTCCCCTATCGGACTTTATCAATCTCTCCGGCTGTCAGTTCGCATTCGCCAACTTTCCGGATTCCCAGCCGGAGCGGTGAACGCGCTAGTTGGATACACACGCGTCCACGATGCGGACGTAATCGATCGAGTTCGCGAGTCGTCAACTTCGAACTGGCTGACGCGATAAAAACCAAATAAACGCGCAGGAATCTTCTAGATCAAAAGTGGCGAACTTCTTCTTCGCCGCGGGCCGCACGAGCTTGCTCAGTCTACCGTGAATGTTCTTCCACCATGAATGTTAGTTCCCATTCTGTTCCGTAATGGGACATAGAAACTATTTTCCCTATCTTCCTTTAAATTTAACAGCTACGGTAAAAAAAAAAAGAAAAAAAAAACAAGGTATGCGAGTATTGTGGCTGCGACACTCTCAACTGGGAGTGGGGAGATCGATGTAGTGGAGGGGATAACGCTAGCGAGGAGTGGGGACAAGGGCCGCCAATTCGCCACCTCTATTCCAGATCTTTGTCCTTGGAAACATTTTTTGTATCATCGACCAGCAATTTATTTACGAAATAGCGAGTGAAGTATCACTTTAAATAAAATGATACAGCATTGGGAATAATCATCCTGGTAATGGTATTTAAATTGGTGAAATTTTGTTGATTATATGTCTCTAGCACGTGACTCTGTTTAAAGCAATCACCAAGTATATACTTAGAATAATATAATATAGTATATAGAAGTATAGTATAGAATAGTATACTAGAGTATACTAGTAGATAGAAGAATAGTATAGTATACAGAAGTTAATGATAATTTCAGTCTGTGGAAAAATTTCCTTCACCATTTTATAAACTCTCGTTAAGAAGCAATACGAAGTTTGGTTTATGCGAATTATCCCCAAATTATTAAAATTTCGTAAGAAGCGATAAGAAGTTTCGAATTATTCGAATGATAATGAGTGTTAATTGATACACGACTGCTTCGAGATTCTATCCTCAAGAATTTTGGGGACAAGGGCCGCTAGTTCGCCACCTCTATTCCAGTTCTTTGTCCTTGGAAACATTTTTTTGTATCATCTACCAGCAATTTATTTACGAAATAGCGAGTGAAGTATCACTTCGAATAAAATGATACAGCATTGGGAGTAATCATATATTATTACACGCTTGTATATTCTAAGTTACTTACTTCATTTAATTTAACTTAATTAATTTCACTTAATTCGCACGTCGTTCGAGTTGAAGATTCGCTTTCAAAGTGCACGATCGACATCAGTCGCGAACGATCTCGACAATTTCGTTGAAACAAAACGAGACGATGCTGCGAATAGGATTTCTTAAAAAAAAAAAAAAGAAGAAGAAAAGGAAAGAAGAAGATTACAAAGATCGCTAACAAGGCAAGCAATGTTTGTCGTAAAATAAAGTTACGTAGCCTGATAATGCACGAATACACGCAGGGCTATCCGTTCTGTATCCATTTGAGAAGTCGCGAAGTTTCGTAAAAGTTGGCGAAGAAGGAGAGAGAGAGAGAGAGAGAGAGGTACATGGATGAAAGACGGTCGTCAGCGAGTTTCCGGCGGATTGGAAAAGTCGGTCGTCGCAGGCCACGTAAAACCGACGTGGAACAGCAGCGGCCATCCCTCTTGCCGGCGCGCCGCGTGTGCACACACGTACACAGCTCGACGCCACCGGATGGAAATATAGGCGGTCATCCCCTAAACCAAAGTAACGACAGCCGACGCCGCCGGCGTCCATACGTCTTCTCCCTAAACCGACCAATAAATCCAAGAAATCGATTGCTGATTGAATGGAGCCAAGTAGATTGCCGTTTACTTTCTCTCTTTCACGTCCCGTGACACTCCGGATTCCTTCCTTCGTACATCTTTCTCCACGTTCTCTCCTACCCCTCGCCCCGATCTCTTGGCCGGGCGAGTGGCTCGAGATCGTTCCGCGATTAAACACCCGCGAGATCCACGAGTTTCAGTTTTCCACTTTGCTCGTTTCACTTTGGCGACTTCGGTTGCCCACTTCACGCGTTTGTCGAATTCGACAAGAAGAAGAAGAAGAAGAAGAAGAAGAAGAAAAAGGGAATTTTCAGACGAGTGACAAGTCTTGGCAGAAAATTTTCGTACAATATTACGAAACTGTTCGACAAAACAGAGATTTGAATTTTAAAGTCGTCGAAACTAAACTAAAGTAAGGAACTCAGAAGTTATTATTTAGCATTGGAGAAGAACAAGTAAAGAAACGAAATATTACAGAGAAGTTGAAAACTGAGAGAAGAACTTTCGACAATGAAAATCCATGCTAGTGTTCTATCGCGTTTCAGAACAATACACGTACTCGAACGAGTAGATTGGCGAATGTAAGGAATAAGCAACGAGTATTAATCAAAAGTTATTATTTACTGTTGGAGAAGAACAAATAAACAAACGAAACATTATACGTGAAAAGAAGCTTTCGATCAGTGGAAACCTGGGAAAAATCGAGAATGAAAACCCTGGTGTTCTATCGCGTTTCAGAACAATATACACTCTCGAATGAAAACATTGGGTTGTGCCTAATGTCAGTTAACACTAGAACTACCACACCAGTCAAAATGACTGGTTTATACAATTTTATTTTAAAATTTCTATTTCATGTTAAAATTTCTATTTCATGTCCCCCGCAACGATGCAATGACTTTTACAGTGATAACTAAAGAAATAATATGATGAATTTTATTTTATTTTTATTTATTAGACATCAAAATAATTTTGGTAGAAATAACTTCGTCTTAACTGTCGGTAGTTCTAGTATTAACTGATAGTCGATAGTTGGCGAATGTAAGGAATAAGTAACGAATATTAATCAAAAGTTATTATTTACTGTTGGAGAAGAACAAATAAAGGAACGAAATATTACGTGAAAAGAACGTTTCGATCAGTGAAAACCTGGGAAAAGAGTTTTCGAGAATGAAAACCCTGGTGTTCTATCGCGTTTCAGAACAATACACGCTCTCGAATGAAAACATTGGGTCGTGCCTAATGTCAGTTAACTGATAGTCCATAGTTGGCGAATGTAAGGAATAAGTAACGAGTATTAATCGAAAGTTATTACTCCCTCTGTCCGAAAATATGATAATCATTTGAAAGAAATCGATTATCTAGAGTTTCGAAAGCAACTGGCAATACTCATTATATTGGTATTGTTTACATTGATAGCTAAATAACCTAACATATTTGACAGGCGTTGCTATTGAGTTCAGTTGGAATTCGAAGACCAAAAATTAGTTTTTCTTAAGAAAAATAAAATAGTCACCGTTGTAATTTCAAAATGGAAAATTTCAACCCAAATAACGTGAATTTACAAAGAAGAGATGCCAAATCGAAGCAATTGAACTAATGAACAACGTTATGGTATCTTGCAACAGCTGTTACAGTATATGAAGAACAAAGAAAAATTAGAACACGGTGATATTAATGAATTGATCGAATGTGTTCAAGATGCATTTAATAAATTAGTGAGAAATACTCTTTATAACGTTTTTATAACATTACAAACGTGTATGAAATCAATTATGTTGACAGGAGGGGGAAATTCCTATAAAACACCTCATATAAATAAGGTAAAACTTCGTCGTGAGGGTCGATTAGCTGAAAATTATATATATGTTCAGAAGAAGCGTTCAACAAGGCTAAGTCTCACTTTAACTAAATTTGGATTACACTAAAATTATTTGTATTTAGTTATATTATGATAATAAAATGAATTTAATATTTTTTTTATATTTAATTTTAGTTTTATTTGATTTTTATCGCAAATGTATGCCATATTTTCGAACAGAGGGAGTATTTACTATTGGAGAAGAACAATAATAATAAAAAAAAACGAAATATTACGTGAGAAGAAGCTTTCGATCAGGAAAACCTGGGAAAAATGTTTTCGAGAATGAAAACCCTGGTTGTTCTATCGCGTTTCAGAACAATACACGCTCTCGAATGAAAACATTGGGTCTTGCTTAATGTCAGTTAACTGATAGTCGTTGTAAGTTGTTCCACACTGTACAATACTGATCGGAAAACATTTCGCCAGATAAATCTTCATCGATCGATTCACGATCTCGTGAATCGTTGGCGACAACGGGACGTAAATAAGTGCATTGCGCTTATCGTCGGAAATCTCTGTCGTCGAGCAAAGGAACACTTGGCCGGACGTGATTTCGTTCATCGAACGCGTAACGGAAGGAAATAACGATGATAGATGGTGGCTGGAGCTTCGCGTCGATTAAAATTTCAGCGTGCCAGATTGACTGGTTCGCGGCAGCGTCCGGGGGCTTGCCTTTAGTTTTCGAAGCAAGTGGAAACACGTCCTTTGGGAGGCCGGTGATTTGTAGGTACTTTAAGGGTTGCTCGTCGGTTTGCGAGTTGGAAAGGTACAAAGACGAATCGTGGCGAGCGCTGGATATATATATATATATATATATATACCGTCGTTCGCCGCCATTCAACGCGGTATTTGCTTTTCCGCTGCTTGCGCTTCCCGCTTCTTGCTCGTAGACTTGCCTCTGCCTGCATGTTTCATGCCCGAGTTTACGAACATCGTTCTTCAACAACAACAACAACAACAACGGTGAAAAGAAATATCGGTTTCGCCGTCAACGGAGCAAACCGGTAGATCTATCGATCTACCACGGCTTGACACCAGCCCTCGGACCTCTTCGTTTCTTAACGGCTCTTTATTGCGAGAGGCGTTTCACGTCTCTCATCGTTCGCATATTTGACGACCGATTCCCAACCGACTCGCTGACACCTATTCGACGACGATGGCTGACGCCTGCACGATCGAAGGGAAGCGAAGTAACAAGTTGCTCGAATTTCGCCTTCGAGATTGCCTGGCGGACCATACGCCCGTGCCCGCGTCATAGAATCGACGCGTGCGACGTCGATCTCAGCTGCACGCGCTCAATCGCGAACAACATATTGCGCCCGATACGCTATTCCGGCTTAAATAATAATACAGGACAAGCCTGTAATTCGCGGGGGACCGTCAACGTCAACCGTTCCCCCTCGCGAGTTCGGAATTACGAAGGGACCGCGGGGAATTTCAA
Source organism: Tetragonula carbonaria (assembly GCA_032399595.1). NCBI lineage: Eukaryota > Metazoa > Arthropoda > Insecta > Hymenoptera > Apidae > Tetragonula > Tetragonula carbonaria. The sequence continues at coordinate 21,631,578 of JAUCRC010000002.1, forward strand.
GGGGTTACCACCGATCACGAGCGAGACAAGGATGAAATGCAAACTATGCGGAGCAAAGAAATAGAGAGAGGGAGAGATACGACAAGGGGTGATTTTAAATGATCCACCGACGAATCTGTTTTTCTCCTCGAACGTGGATAATGCAATGGGAATGCTCGGGACGTGCAGCTGCAGAAAATTAAAAACGGCAAGTTCGATGCCATCTCTCTCACTGCTAGAGAAACTTGCTCATGAAACGGACAAGGAGTGAATAAATGGCTAGGCTAATTTGTAATTTAGGCAATGTCTATCGTGTCAAGTGCGAGATTAACACTTTGAACTCGATTCGTCTTCAATGTCGTTGCACCTGCATTTATTTTGACACTACCGAAATGGTTTACTTTATAATTTTTGTGTAGAAATTTATGTATGTACTTTTTAAAATTTAAATGATGTTTTTTAAGTAAAATCTTACGATGCTCCATTGTGTCGTAAAGTTTTCCTATTTTTTCCTTTTTATTTCAACGTTAAGAAATTTCATGTTTTAATCGTCGTTTAATAGTTGTAGTGTTTGTAAAAGTTCAATGTTTCTTATTCATTTAGTTCATTATTATAACACAGTTTGTTTTTTTTATAATTTTCCAAAGTGTAAGTGAATCTTTGGAAAACAAATTCCCAACATTCGATAAAGGGTGTTCTATTTGTGTTTCCTTTCGTTCATAGTTTTTCTGTTTGAACAGACCATACGATCGTTGTGTTTTCCTCGCGGATAAAACGCGAAGTTCTCCATCAATTTCTTCAAATCTGATGTTGATCGTCCATCGCATTCTTTTGTTCCTCGTCTGAAATCTTCCGCCATAAAATGTAGTAAATGGGTTATTGGTTTCACTCTGTTCCTGTTGCAAGAAATTTTACAAAAAGTGTATACGAATTTACGGAACGTGCCTCTAAATCTCAAAGGAGAAGTTCGCGCCAGTTCGTGCATTTAATCGAAGGTCACAGTAAATCCGCGACACACGAGTTCAAAGGGTTAACACTGAGAAAGAAAGAAATTTTCACAGTTTAATTTCTCGTACTTATCGATCGGAGAAAATTTCGTGACAATATATTTCAATAAGATTGAATTAATTGTAAGTTTTTTTTGGAACTAGACAACCGACGAGAATTTCGTTGGTACGGAGCTGTACTATTATTTCATAGAAACTAGCCTGGCTGTCGACTTTGCGATTCTCAATCTTCGAAAAATCCATCGTCAGTATCTTTGCACTCGACTATCCTCTGTAAGGAATTTAGCTAAAATCGTAAAAATTTTTTTGTAATTCCTGATAATTATGATGAACGTAGATACGATGTTGTACGATATAACGTAATACAACGACGGTTACTATAGAGGAATAATAAAATTTTGAAAGAAAAAATTCTTGAGGATAGAACCGCGAAGCAGTCGTGAATCAATTGACACTCATTATCATTCGAATAATTCTAAACTTTAATAATTTGGGATAATTCGCATAAACCAAACTTCGTATTGCTTCTTAACAAAAGTTTATAAAATGGTGAACGAAATTTTTCCACAGACTGAAATTATCATTAACTTCTGTATACTATACTATTCTTCTATCTACTATTATATTCTAGTATACTATTCTATATACTATATCTAGTATACTATACTTCTATATACTATATTATATTATTCTAAATATATATTTGGTGATTGCTTTAAACAGAGTCACATGCTAGAGACATATAATCAACAAAATTTTACGCCTAAATACCTAAATTTAAACCAGAATGATTATTCCCAATGCTGTATCATTTTATTTAAAGTGATACTTCATTCGCTATTTCGTAAATAAATTGCTGGTATATGATACAAAAAATATTTACAAAGACAAAGAGCTGGAATAGAGGTGGCGAACTGGCGGCCCTTGTCCCCACTCCTCGCTAGCGTTATCCCCTCCACTACATCGATCTCTCCACTCCCAATTGAGAGTGTCGCAGCCACAATACTCGCATACATTGTTTTTTTTCTTTTTTTTTTTTTTTACTGTAACTGCTAAATTTAAAGGAAGATAAAGAAAATGGTTTCTATGTCCCGTTACGGAACAGAATGGGAACTCCACTGTCAGTTGAGAGTATTACGAGCACAATACTCGCATCAAATATAAGTGAACACAAGTAAATTGTTTTCTTTACTATTAGGGAAAGTAGTTTTGTGGGAAACTAATTTTTATGGTGGAGGAACCGACAAATTGATCGTGAGTGATCAACTCGTGCAGAGAAAAAATTCGCCGCTTCTAGATCGGATGATCGATGCTGGCTGGATCGTACCTTGAAATGAACCGAGGTTACCGACAATAGTAAACGCTCGCAATACAATGGCCTTGTGGGAGCGCGATGCACTTCAGAAGGTCAATACAAAAAAGAAGAAATCGTTGTCCGCGATAAAAATAAGATAATATAACTTCTTTATATCGGCCTGTTCTTCGTCTACCAGAAAATGCTATACATACGAAGCTATAGAGAAACGTCACTCGAGATCATTCGAGTACGAAGGCAGAGATTTTGTTAACAGAAATCTCGCATCTTTAATCTGAAAATCCGGAACCCTTCTCGCAGGAATACGGATCGTCGTTCGTTTCTCTCTTCGAAAAACGATTTCACCGTGCTTTCTTGCGCAACGCGATATAGCAGCGACCGTAGCTCGTTTCATCGGTCGCCGAATGTAATCGACGAGCACCGATAAAGGTTGTGGCATCGCGCCGTTCCGCCGGTCGTAACGTCGCAAAGATGAAGCGATAGGAATCGATGAATCGCGGCTCCCTCGAATTGGTGAGTCTGCTGGAACGACTCTTGAGGGACGAAGGTGAAAAGAAAAGGACGATGACACGGTATCATTATGAGGCGTCGCGTCGGTTTGGCATTGGATGGTTATCGTGCAAGTATATATAGGGTGAGTATGAATATTTCGTCGAACCTCGTTGTAATGTTTGGGTGAATACCCGTCAAGTGGTGGAAGAACGAAGAACGAAATGGAAGGAAAAGTTGGAGTCAATTTGGATGTTTAAAACGCGATCGAAATCACCCTTCTTTTTCTATCATCGATTTATTTGCAAAATGGCAACTGAATCAATCAAAAATTCACAACAACTGAAATGTCACTCTGTGTGTTTCTATGAAAGAAAACTTCGGACTTAAAGATTTCGTTGAACGATATCACTTTTAAATGAAATAACATAGCGTTGAAAATAATCATCCTGTTCGAATGATGTCTACTACAACATTTTGTTGATTATATTTTTCTAACGTGATGTAGCATGATATCGTTGTGTACATGCATTGCCGGTTTGCTAGAAAAGTATGGTATACAGTAAAATTCGTAACAAGTAATAAAAAGATTTAGTTTATGTAAATTTTCGAATTGTTCGAATTATTTCAACGAGTGTCCTCGGAGACTTCATCTTCTGAAATTCTTTCATTCTTCTTCACGTGATATCATTATCAACTTTCGTTTTGGGCATCTATTTGAACGTCACGTTGTTATTCACATTCATTAAAATTATCAGCAATTAGAAAAGAAAAGTCTAAATTTATGCAGTTCATAATCTAAATTGAAATTATTGAATTAAATCTTCATGCAACTATAATCTAAATTTAAGTGCTTAAATGTTTCCTTGGAAGAGACAGTCGACTTGTTATTACTTTATTTCTCAATTTTCCTCCATTTTCTTTCTCACATATATTGCTCGTCCGGTTGGCAAACTTATCCGAACGCTAATACGAAGATCGCCCGTCACGGAAGCTTTATTCGCGACAAACGATTCGACGACCGGAAGCTCCAGCAGTACAGTCGTTTCGGTGACTTCCTTTCGAATTGCTACAGGGGTGATGTTTAGATATGGCGAACGGAAGCGCGGGATTTGATTGCCCGGTTTGTGTGTGTGTGTGTGTGTGTGTGTGTGTGTGTGTGCCGGGTCGTTAGGGTTGAAATTTGGGAAACACGCGGCGAGGGAGCGCGGAAGAAACCGAGAAAGAGTTCCGTTTGGAACAAGGGGAGCTGCTGGCTCTCGACACCCTCGTTCACTCAACTCGCACCGACGACGTGGTCCATCTAACGTGGAACGACTTCATTTTACAAATTACCGTTTGTAAGTCTTTACATTTCCATTTGTGAACGGCGTGAGTCTTCGGACACACTCTGAACCGAACAAAATATATTTATGAACTGAATGAAAAAAAAAAGGGTTCCCCGATGAAAAGAAGATATGAACGTTCCTTTTCATTGGTGTATATACTTTTGAAAGTGAGAAAAAATTCGCTCACGTTTTTTGACGATATAGTATAATACAGTAAGTGTATAATACTATATAGCAACACTTGCTATATAATATTATTATAATGTAGTAATATAGTAAGTGTTGTTATATAGTATTACTATATTGTATAGTATATACTATATTGTATATACTATATTGTATAGGATATACTATATTGTATATAGTATTTATATAGTATATTAGTATATTGTATTGTATAGTATTATATTGTATTGTATAGTACTATACAATTGTATTGTACAGTATTATATTGTATAGTACTATATGTACACTTGCTATATTTAAATAGTACTAAAAATTACTATTTATGTTACTACATTACTATTTGTATCACTGTATGGTAATACAAATATATAGTAAGTGTACAATATAGTAATACAAATACAGTAAGTGTACAATATAGTAATACAAATATAGTAATACTGTATAGTAATACAAATACAGTAAGTGTACAATATAGTAATACAAATACAGTAAGTGTACAGTATAGTAATACAAATATAGTAATACTGTATAATAATACAAATACAGTAAATGTACAATAATACAAATATAGTAAGTGTACATTATAATAATACAAATATAGTAATACTGTATAGTAATACAAATACAGTAAGTGTACAATAATACAAATACAGTAAGTGTACAGTATAGTAATACAAATATAGTAATACTGTATAGTAATACAATTAGTAAGTGTCCTAAGACTCGTGCGTGTTTTGTATCCCGCGTGCGTCGAAATATATTCGAATTTTATAACATAGAAAGTACGTGCTTCCAAGATTGGAAAGCAAAGGCGGATCGGCGACAGAGACCGGAAACTGTCGCGGCGCGACGTTCCCACGGCGGGTCACAGTGTAAAGCGGGGAATATCGCGCGACACGATATATCCGTGTGGTCGGGGGACGAAAGGACAGGACAACTGGTCGAGTCAGGTCGTTCCACGCGGAATTCGTTTGCGTTTTAATGAACATGCGAATGATCGCGGTGGTGCCAGCGGCGTTCAGCGTGGTCCAACTTTCGCGTCCACCTGTTTTCCGCGCGTGTCATTCGCACGGTATTGTAAAACGGGCCGAGAGGAAGAAACTCGTTTCCATTTTGGTCAACTTGCCCGGTCTCGTTGCGTCTCGTCTCGTCTCGTCTCGTCACGCCGCGCCTTTCTTCACTTTCTTTCTTTCTTTCTTTCTGTGGCTTGACCTGTGACCCTGCGCGCACGCAACGAGTCTTTTCGCCTCGTATACCTTTGCTACATATATAACGCGTTGACCACCACGTGATTGGACTACCTGGAGATTGTTCGAATATCGTCTGTCGACTAAAAAATTTTGAACGTCGTAGCTAACTGGACGACGTGATTATAAAAAGCTGTTCAATCGAGATTAAACATCTCTCTTGTTCATCTGAGAGACGCATCACGTGAACCTGGCGTGGAATATTTAAACGGGAAAATTTGCCAGCCAGCAAATGTTTCTTCGTCCTCGACTTCACGCAGAAGAAAGGATTTCTCTTACAATTAGTTAATTTCTCCAAAGATTCTCAACGTTGAAACACGCTCGATGGAAGAGCGTGAGAGATTTCAGCTACTTCGGCCAACAAAGCGGCACACATGACACGTGGAATAAAATTACACGCGGGCGATAAGTGGAAACGTTGGTGGGAGATATCGAGGAAAGACAGGGACATGCAACGCGTCGAATGAGGTAAGGGAAGAAGCTGTAAAATTCTGCTGCGCTTGGCAGGTTGCGCGCTCGATGGCTCGATAGCGCGATAGCACCAGGCCAGCACTCGTCGAAATTCAGCGTTATGAGGTGGAAAACAGCTTTTAAAAATAGCCGAATAACGTGTTTCCGATGCGCATTTACGTATGTGTGTGCAGTAACTTCAATCCGATTATCCGGCGGGCATATTTCTTCGGCGCGGCCCACTAGAGAGCCGGCTAGCTGTCGCATAAATTTTCTAATGCTATCTCCATAATTCTGTCTTCCGTTTCTCGCGCCGTTTCCCCGACTGTCCCGCGGAGAAATACACTTGGAACGCGCGCGTAAAAAGGAAACCCTCTCCCGTTGCTCCGTTTCGCCAACTTGCTCCAACAACTCTGGATCTCTGACACGATTCTATCATCGATGACGAAACGTTGTCGCAAAAGTGACAAGCTTCTCCCGAAGAAAAGAAAGAAGAAAGGAAAACAAAGTCAGCGTGAGAGAAAACGTGCGATGCCGCGCGATGGAGAAACACGGCGTAGCAACGGCCTTTTTGATATAATCTATGAATAACAATGCAAAAACTAATGGAACGTAACGGAACGGAGAATGGGCGAGTCTATTAGATATTCATGGCGAGGAGTATAACGCGCGATAAATGACCAAGAAAACAGCGTTGCGAAGGCCCGACGAATACAAAACAGCCGTCGCTGAATGAAGAATCCGTAGGAAGTGATGCGCGGAGGTGGAGTGCGGAGTGTTGCGTGTATTGATCTTCGAGGTTCGCCAAACCCCTGGTCTACGGACACATGCTGTCAAAGGGGACAGAGGGGAAGGGTATGAAACCGGAAAGGATGAGGTCAACGAAGAATCACAGTCAGCCGGTCAGCTCACTCACTTTCCTCCCTGTGTGCGCTCGATTTTTAGGACATTATCTTGTCCTCGATCGCATACGTTTCCCCACCGACATAAAGATACATTTTCATTTCGAATAGAATCTAATCTTTCGTTTTGTCAATAAGATGATTAGATACGATAGATGACACAGCTGCGGCAATGAGAAATACACCCCCGGCTCTCAGAAACTCGGAACAAGTACAGCTCTATTTATGCAATGAATGCATATGAATTACAAATTATATTTGCGACGAAAACGGTGTTTACAATGTAGATTGCGCGATAATAGTATAAATTATATACAACACAAGTTATTTGCGATATTATACATTACAGAATATTTATAATATTTATAATATAATAAAGACTTTGTTAATGTGGTAGTTTGTACAACTACTTTATATTTTATATATATATATATATATATATATATATATATAATATACAAGGTCTGTGATCTCGATGAAGATAAATTTATACGTAAAATTTAAATTTTCAAGGTCATGTTCTTTATTTTTTTATGATATTTATAATATTTATAACAGAATAAAAACTTTGTTAATATAATAGTTTGTACAACTACTTCATATTATGTATATGTATATGTATAATATACAAGGTCTGTGATCTCGATGAAGATAAATTTAAATTTTCAAGTTCTTTCACATATATGAATGTACTTTTTTTACGAACTACACAAGATAAAAAAAAGAAATATATGGTTGCACGAAGAGAAACGTCAATAATCTTGAGAAAAAAGAATATTCTTACCAGTTATTGGCTTTTCGATACCAGTTATGTTGGACGAAAAATATTTTTTACACCATTACAATTCGAAAAAATATTTAGGTTAGGTTAACCAAAAGGTAAGTAAAGTTAAAAGACATTTAAATTAGGTAACTTAAACAGACCACCCTGTATATGCATATACTTAATGAATGTAAAACTTTATACTTTATACTTTATGCAATAAAAAAAACTCTGTTAATATGATATTACAAAATACGTATATATACGAAAATCCGCTAAACGATAAATGCTGAATATTAAATAGTGTCCGAAGGCTTTCGCGAGCGGGGGTGTGATTCTCATTTTGAGAAAGGGCAACGTCGAGGAGAAGGACCCAGGGTCAGCAACCTTAGAGCTTAATCGTGCGCATACCATATGGTCGGACGCGTTCTTTCAAATTGCCGCGACGCCATCTTGGTCTGTGTGTGTCTGAACGCTGACGCGATCCGTTTTTCCTCGCAGATTCGCTCGATTATCGCGCCTGCTGTCACGTATGGAAATTTAGGCAGATTTCGTCGGCAACGAAACGCGTGTGTCGAACACGTGTCCTCTTTATTACGTTTCGCCGTAAGATACGTAGTTTCTTGCTGCTTGACATCACGTCGATTCATTATTAAATCGTAACGCCGGAATATAATACCGATCCAGCCTCAGTACCAAGGATATCTCGTATCGACTCGTTCTTTCTTTTCATCTTTCATTTTCCTTCGTCGTTATTTCGTACGTACAAAATATTTACATATTTTCTAGCAGGCGCGAGAATTAAAAGTCTTGGGTATTTCGATGCAATGATCAATACAACCCTGACTCGTCGTTGACGAATGAAATTCAGCTTGAATGAATTTTGGCCCGGCAGAGCAGAATCACGTATCACGTTACATCATAATCCGACTACATTTCCCTTCGACAACCTTCATCTAGAATAGCTCGACGAACGCTGCGCGACGACTAGACTAGAGATCGAGAGAAGGGGACGATCGAGCCGATCGGCGTGTCAGCTCGCGTTTCACGAGCGTGTCCGCTCATCCGTGGCCGGAAAGCTGGAGAAGTCGCGCTCGAGGAAGTCCCATTCGAGGATTTTATCCTCACGGTAATCCCGTGGCCATCTCCGCTGCGCAACTGTCAGCACGAATAACGCGTGTCCCAGCGTCCCGACACTGTCGACACGATCAAGATCTCGCGCACGTGACGCTCCCCCATTCTTTCAACGTTCCTCCCAACGGCCAAGGCGTGCGCTTTCCACCGCGGGATGTCGTTATCGGGCCATCGCTGCCCGAATAACACGCGTCGATATTAAACAGCATAAAGGACGGGGTGCGAACCAATTCTCGCGGGGGCCACGATAACATCGAGACCAGGTCCGAGAACCGTTGCCATTTTTCACCCTGTGTGTGCTCTCCGCGGACCTCTGATAAAATTCTATTCGAACATTTTGCACGCGTGTGCGTCTCGTTCGAAGCGTTGACCGCGTTGGAGAGTAACTTTTCGTCAGACGATTCGACGATTTCTTCCCTTCGCCACTCAGATTCTCGTCCCATTTTTCGATCAACGTTACTAGGAGAAAGCTAGGAGAAAGCTCGCGTAACAAGCTCGCGCGTGATGATACACGCAAGTAATAACGTTGGCGTAATAAATAAATGTTCGCGTAGCAAAGTGTAATCGAGAGTCGGCATCGGAAATGGACCGAGTGCATCAAGCGAGCCGTAACGACGTGGCCGCGTGTCGTCGAGAGGGCATCAACGTGATGCGCGCGCAGCCCCGTTCGCCGCTAATGACGCGGTACATTTGAACGTCGCGACAGATATCAGACAACCGCGATAACTATGCAAAAGCTGTTGCTCGACGACGCTTGCAAACGGACGACGAATAAAAGCAACGCGCCGTTTCACAGACATACACACTCGGACCGTTATATCTCTTTTTATAGTGGCTCGCCTATGGTGTGTGGCTTTTCACCGTGCGGCAAACGTGCGAATCCCGAATGCTGGCGTTGCCTGTGCCTAGCTGTTCATTATGTTCGCGGCGTGCGTGCACGCACACATACCTGAAATAATATTACAAACGGAGGTTATCCGCCGGCCACGCTGCCAGTGGTGGCGGTGGTCGTCGCGATGGGCTTGCTGGCTATGGTGGTGGCGTTGATGGCGTTGCTGGTGCCGCCGGTGGTGTAGCGTCGGCTGCGATAGTAACCCGGCTGCCCACCAACGTAATCATTCACGCGATATTCCCGTTATTGCCACCGTCAAATTTAAATAATATCCCGCCCCCCCCCCTCCAGGTTTTTTGCTGGATCTTTTTAACCAATTCTCTCGCATTCGCCCGTCATTCTGATTTGTCATTAGACGCCGTACCCCGAGTTTCTCGTTTTCTCTCCTTTCTTACAAGCGCCGGTGCTTGTTTCCTCCAACAAAAACCTGCCGAAAGTCAAGTGTTCTCCGTTTCTTCGTTTATTGAATATTCGTTCGAGTCGTAAATACTTGTAACTAATAACCATGTGCTTATCGATGAAAACAAACGATTATACAATCTACGATACATTCGCCATTATTCGAAATTACTTGCCATTTATCAAGTAGCTCGTTGATGCTTTTTAGCAGAATTAGAATTCAGCTGGTTTTTAACAAACTCTCGAACTTGGTTGTCACTCGGCTCATTTCTTCGCCATTCGGAGCATTTATCAAATTACTAGATGCAAGATCAGGTGCATTGATACATATGCGGTCTCGCGTTATTTTGTATACAGGGTGGTTCGTTTAAGTGAGGCAAAGCTACACGATGCAATAAAAAAGAACGTATAGTTGTATGGGAAAAACAATGTTGAGTAATGACCTTGAAACAAATATTCTTATAAATATTCCTTTCGATACCATTCGCGTTCAAAATATTTTTTTGCATCGTCACAATTCGAGAAGATATTTAGGTGGCCTTAGGAGAACAAGAATTCTTTTTCCATTGACGAGCGCCGGGCATTTGTGACATTTGTGACAATCGATCTATATATTTCTGCGACAATTATACCCTCCGATCGAAACGTTTCGAGCGGAAGTAAAAGTCGTACAAGTGTCCATTTGTCCGTCAGTATTCGATTTTCCTATAGCCTTTCCCCACCCGGTTTCATCAGAAGCCGTGACTCTGCTGTTTCCTCGGTGCTGGCTTTTATCGAGGCGCCGCTCGCGTTTATAAGCGGGGATCGAATGACGTTCGAACCGCGCTATGAAATTGAAATCCCGCTCCTTCTCTCGTCAGAACTGACCCTGCCACCTCGTTTATGGATACTCTGCGCGAAGATAACGTTCGATCGCGAAATCTAAAAGTGTAAAAACCAGCGTGCGCGTTCTCGGTGTATGAGTTCCAAGACTCTTCGGGAAGCGTTCAGCTATGTATTTGAATATCTCGTAAACGTGCCGCGTGCTCCTTGTGTAACTTAGCAACCGTTGAAAACAAACCTTATTGCGTATGTATGGACGCTGCGCTGTACAACACGTACGTGGAGTACCTGCGAACTTACGTGTTGTGCGAACGTTGCGTTAGTAATCAACGAACCGAACAGGAATTTGCCTTGCAAATTTTCGCAATTTTTTGCATCCACCCTGCAACCACGACTTGCGGTTTCTATTTTTCGGATTTTTGTTAAAGCCGAAATCTCCCTGCCGTTGGGACGGGAAGGACACAGCAAATTGTGGATTCCACTTAATTACATCGACACTTCAACGACCAGGAATCTATCAATCGGCTCGTTGCCGGCCAACGCTTATCAATCGGGAGTCTGTTTATTAGTCTTTTAAAGATATTCGTACAACAAATACTTACGAGAAGAACACCGTTGATAAAGGTTTGATAGTCTGAAGCAGAGTTGGCTAACTGGCGGCCCGCGGGCTTTTGCCCCCACTTTTCTAGTTTTCGCTAGCGCAACCCCCTGCACTGCATCGATCTCTCCTGTTCCACTACATCGATGTTCAACCTCGAGACAAATGATCGCAAAGTATCTCCTTAATCATTAGGTTCAGGATCAATGTGACTTGATACTTTTTTACTTGGAATTTATGAAAAAAAAAAAATATATGTATATACGGTCCAATTAAAAGAAATAAAGACGACTTTGGAAACTTCGAAACCCACAAAAAATTGATACACCGTATTTTGCCTGCTTTGAAACAGAAAAAAACAACTTTTGTGTCAAAAAATTTTTCATTAGACGCAATTCAAGTGCGCAAGTTACAGTGAATCAGCCTGTATAGTAGCAGATGAATTCAGAGATACCACGTACGAGAAACTTCGCTGTCATTTATAACAATCGCAATCCTCGCATTTTTCGAAACTTCCGTCCGTAAGTACCATAAATCTCTATTCATTCGCTGCTTGTCCCAGTTCTTTCGATCAATCCCACGCCAGTGGCAGAGAATCCATTTAAAATCCCTTCGCGACTCGTATTGATTCACCTGGGCCAGCCACGGTAACGATAACAAAATTACGATAGCTCAGCTGTTGGTGCTGCGCGGTCCTCCATCTCGTTCGGAAGGATAGTCGTTCGAATATTAACGAGACTTCATCCTGTACCTAATTTCAAAATCTAACGTTGGTTAATCGTTGGAGAGGTATCCAGGCGGTGGCTGCGTGCCTGCGAAAGCATCGGCCGGATTTCGCGTTCTCCCTCGAGCGCAAGCGAGAGCGAACACCAAAGGGCTGTGCCCCGAACAACGAAGATACCACGAAGCTGGTAGATGGCTCGGCCTTATCTTTCTGGAACTCTGGTTCGTTCGTAAAGTCTCGAGGTTAAGCCTGCAACAACTAGTTTCAGTTTTTTCGACAGATTCATCGAGAGAGAAAGAGAGAGAGAGAGAGTTCTCTTTTCTCTCGTTAAAGTTTCTCCGCGACACGATGACAGCTTGACCAAGAACGTATAATCCGCTGCACATACCGGCTACAACCCATTAGTTGCTCGCCCCCTCCTCTCCCCTCCCACCCCAAGTTAGCTGACGTCGACGTATCCAACCCTCTGGACAGGTCCACTCTCTCGTCACCCCTCTCCCCTTTAGCCCCGGTACTCTTAATAATGCATCCGGAAGATGCTTAATCGAGTCTCGCAACTCATTTGTGATTCGGTGGATGCGCTCCCGTAACTCCTTCCTCTCCTCCAGCTCTCGTTCTCGTTCTCGTTCACACTCTGAATCCTCGAGCGGCACGTCGAGCTCCGTTCGCTGTCTTTTCGTCTATCCTTCCTTTCCCATCCTTCACTCGCTGGCTCTCTCTCTTTCTCTGTGTGTGTGTGTGTGTGTTCGCGAACAGAACTCCTGTTCCGTTTCGTCCCGGCTGTTTCAGTTTCTTTCTCTTTCTGCGTTTTGGCACGTTCCGGCTAGCGTCTCGCTTCATCTTGGCGGGCGCGCAGTCCCACGGTCAAAGGGAACTTTTCGCCGTGGTCCAGTCGCTCCCGGCAAGTTACGGGCTGCATCGACGAAAGCCTTCGAGAGTCCAGGAGGAAATTGAATGACCGCGACTCGCCGTGAAGTTTCGATTCGTTGATTTAATCAGCTCGCTCTAGATGGCTCGCTTTCTCTCTCTTTCTCTGTCTGTCTGTTTCTTTCTTTTTTGCTCTCTCGTCGGATGGCGGAGGCCGCGTGACCCTGGCCCGGCCAATTTGATTTCCAACGCGTCGCGCTGCCAGCTGGAATTCTGTTACCGGTTTTTGCGAGTCGTGTCGCGCGAATTACCGCCCCGGTTCCTGGATTACGATTGTTCGAAAGACTCCTCTTCCGCGGGAGTTGTGGTTCCGGATGGAATTTCCGTGTCGTACTCTCTCTCTCTCTCTCTCTTTCTCGTTGTCTCGGCGTTCGATCGATCCGCGTGCCTCGCGCCAGCACCGAAATCCTTCCGAAAAGTTCCTCGGAAAACCTGCCGAGAGGGAGAGAAAGAGAGAGAGAGAGCGAATAATTAATTTTTTCCCCCGACTTTATTTAACTTTGAAACGACGCGCGATTCCACGCGTACGATGGAGAGAAACGTTCGTTTGCTTTCACTTCACCCTTCGGTTCTTCGTCCTTTCTTTCTTTTTTCGCTTTCTCTCCTTTCTCGCTCCGTCTTTCGTTTCGTATTTCTTCTTCACTGTCCCCTTAATTCCCTTCCGTTCACTCTGCCTCTCTGCCCGATAAACCCACGTCCTATTTGGAAGATTAGAATTTACTATACGGGATCGTTGTACGATGAATAAACCGTCCATAAACTCTGCGACACCCATCCCATCCGAAAAGAAACCATAAAACCCTGTTTCTCGCTGTCTCTCCTCTCACCACCCTTCCCCCTTCTCGTACACTCGTTAGATCTGCCCGGTAAAAACATCCGAAAACAGGGAGCGAAATAAAGAAGGGAGGGGAGGGGATGGTGGTCGGGGGAAAAAACGGGACCAAGTATTAAAAGTTGCAGAGATAATTAGCAGCAGTGAGTCGCAGATAACGAAGTGCATCGTATATATACACCGAGAGAGGTAATTATAGCCTCTCGTTACACGTTTGTATAATAACGAGAAACGCTGTCCTATTCCCCTCCCCCTTTTCCATCCGTACACCGCCGTCTATCTATCTATCTATCTATCTATCTATCTATCTATCTGCGTCCCTTTTTCTCCCCGCTGCACTCGTACGTTTGTCCGTATCTATCGGAATGCAGCGATGTCATCCGCGTTAATTGGAGATGCCGCATAGGTGCATTATATCCGCGCCGCGACGCCACGATCAACCGCGAAGCGACGCGGCGTTGCCCACCATTAATTTACAAAACGATGATTAGGGGACACGATGGCCGATGGCCTCGAATGGAATAAATCAAGCGACGTTCGTCCAATCGGCTCGTTGACAAAAAAAAAAAAAGAAAGAATCTCGAAAGAAAGAAAGAAGAGAAAGAAGAGGGCCGATTTGAAAGCAGAAGAAAAAATAAGAAAGAGAGAAAGAGAGAAAGGGAGGCGAAGAAAAGAAAAGGGGGAAATTGGCCGATGAATATGCATAAACCCAAGGGCGAAGACACTTTTAACGACCGAGGCAAATTAGAAAGTAGAGGCCTTGTGAAAGTTACGTAATTTAACCGGGTCCCTTGTAATTAGTAGCTGCCGGCGCGCGAACGACGAATCGCGGCAGTGCTTTATTTCCCGCGTATCGTTGCAAACATTAGGGCGCCTTCTCAAGTCACCGCGATCGAACGCGTCGAGTCATTTTATCCGCGCTGATAGTTCCTGTTTTCCAGACTGGATCGGGCGAAACGAATGGATCCGGAATGGAAATCGAGGAAAATTTTTTTCGAAATTTCGTTTCAAATTCGATGGGACTCGAAACTAGGCGAAACCCCATAAATTTCAGTCGGTCTAAAGTGTGACGAGGTCACTTCCGCACCATGGCGCTGCCCCATCGTCGTAAACATACGAGTGCAAGCCATGTCAGTTTCCAAGAACTGCCGTTACAGTTATACTCGAATGCGAGTCGAGTATTACAACAACGAAATTATGCGTATTGTTGTGTATTTCGTATAAAAATTGAATTAATTAACTTTTCAGTCAAACGATTTATTCTTTACTTCGTGAAATAAATTATTTACTATTGTCCAAGATCTTTGTTATTTGATTTTTAATAGAAATAATTGGTTTCTCAGTATTTATATGCACTGTTTCTTATTCCGCGATATTACAGTACAGTTACCATACTTATCTACAGAGCAAATTGAAATGGATGACGCTCGATTTTTTGACGACGATTCGAGAACGAAATTTATATTAACAAAACAAGTAGTTCTCGCTCCTTCGACATCGTCGATTGTTGATAAAAAGAAAAAAGGATCAAATATTTTCTTTGAAATATCAAATATTGAAATCGATCAAATATTTTCTTTGAAAACTACATTTATCCCAAATTTCATCAAAAACCAAGTTTTCTGAATGTGGGAGAAACCATCGGGATCGACACTGCCAAATCAACCAGAGTTATTCAATTTCCACGTACTTCACACGTGTGATACTTCAAACATCAAAGTATACTCAACGAAATTATCTCATTTCGCGTGACTCTTCGTCGTTGGTGACGATTTTTTGTAAAATCTCTCTTCGAGACTTTCTCTCCCGTAACCTCTCTCGAGCAAAACGAGCAAACGAGAGACGAGATTCGCGTTTCGATCACGAACGACGCATCGAAATGACGTTTATGGAAATAACGCCCACGCACTCGCGCACGCACCCCTGCTCCCCTCCCTTCCCCCCTGCCGTGTCGCATGCTCTTTCAACCCTTGCTCACCCCGCGGCGCGGTCAATTTTCCAAAGTAACGTTTCCAGTCGAACGGCGACTCGGTTTCCGTGTAATTTAAACGAAATCATAAAAGTGCGAATTGCCGGCTCGGTGGAAAAAAAAAAAGAAAAAAAAATAGAAAAAAAGAAAAAAAAAAGAATCGCGCCGCGCCGTTTTACTTTTGTTATTTTCCGACCATTTCGCCGCGCTGACGTCAAAAACGTCCACGCAGTGTTCAACAGCCCCTGTTCTTTTTACCTGTAACCGATCTGCAACGTGTATATAAAGCGTCGTTCGCCCCTGCTGTTTGCGTTTCATCAATATTTCGTTGCGGTTTGAATTTGAATTTGAGAGGCGGCACGACAACATTTCGTACAGCGTATAAATATGCGCGATGCTGTCTGCCGTTTTCTTCGCCTCATTTGAACTGACTGCTCGCGAATCGAACGAAGGATCGAAAATTAATCGAAATTAATTGAGCCATTTCTCTTTCTCACACTGGAGCTACCAAATCGAAACGACCGAAATTCTATTTAGTTTCTAGTTGGGAAATTTTATCAAACATGAAACTGTGTCTGTATCATTCAAGATTTCGAATTCGTTCGTCGTGAAATATAAAGGATCGTGTGATTCGTTGTAAAAGCTTCTCTCTGTGTCTGTGACGGAAATTCTACGCTTCGTCGGTAGTGTCAAGTGTCGAAATCAATGTATTAATAAATAATTTCATTATATATTAATGAAACATATATATATATATAATGTATTAATAAAATTATTTATTAATTAATAAAATTACAATGGACCGGACACGTATGTGAATCGTATAAATGAGAAATAATCTTATTGTTCCTTGCACTCACTTATCGAACACAGGCTCTCCTCTTTGTAAAATCGGAGGAAGCGGGGCGTTTTCTCTTTCTTTTTTTTTTTAATTTTTTGCTATTTTTTCCTTTCTCTTCTTTTCTTTATTGCAACCGGATAGATAGAAATATCAGCCGGTTGAATCTGGAACGCGTTGCGCTCAATTTTTGAAGAGTTCCATTTTTCACGGTAGGCAAATGCAAACCACCGGCGGGCCTCCTCTCCAGCGATGCTTACCTCAAAGGATATTTTTTGATAGTTTCGAAATATTCACGGGAGGGGCGAAGGGGGAGGGGGAGAAATAGTTCATCCGTTGCGGCGGCAGTTCCGGACGAGAATCGCCGCGAGTTTTCACGAAGAGTGAAGAGGATGCGAATCGGGGAGAGAGAGAGAGAGAGAGAGGAGCGTTGGCGCTACGTGAAACAGAAAAACTTTGAAACGCGCGTACGATTTCCTTCGCAGGGGCCGTGCAATCATCGGCACGTGAAAAGTCCGTTAGAAAACGTATCTCTCTCTCTCTCTCTCTCTCTCTCTTTTTCTTCAGTTTCAACATCGGCGTACACTGTTCAAACAAACAGAAGAGCTTCTAATATTTGAACAGGCGCTTTATCCTAAAATTCGACGAGGAGAAGGAAAACCACGCATTAACGATTCCGCCCGTAAGATTTTCCTCAAACTCGAGGAAATCTTCTGCGCAAACTATAGCAAAGTTTATAAGAACGATCATCGAAGCGTGCACACAGGTCGAGTGTATAAGAACGATCCTTGACATTCGAGAAATTTCGTCGGTGTTTACTCGACGGGCCATCTATTGTCCTCGCTGTCCGGCATTTCTCCTGGATTTTGATCGCGCCATATTCTCTTTTATTCTCTCTCCTTCGAGCGTTTCCATCTCGTTTCTTTTCGTAATTAATTAAGTTAAGTATTACATGTTAAAACTTTGTTCTTACGTCAGTCTGTGCATCGTATCGGTCGAACAAAAATTTAAATTTCGCGGGTCATTGCGATCGGGGACTTTTCATACTTTACGTTTCACAGATTTCTTATTCAGAAAGTTCAAGATATTTGTGACAAATGCATTTTTACATTATCGCGCGACAAAACTAGCACTTCTGTTTTACTTTTTTTTCGTTCCCTTCCTTTCCTTTTCTTTCTTTGTCTTTGAATTGAAGAACAATCGCAACCGAAAAAGACTCGGTCAAATATTTGGTATAATATTTGATAGCAATAGCATATATCATCTCTCAATCAACTAAAACTCAAGATTGAAAAGTTCGATTGAACTATAGACAGGCGATTGAATCTAATTGTAAGACTAGAAAGCAAAGTACTATTTTACAAACTTATTCTAAGATGAACTTATGGGATCCGACAGCGAGCAATTCCAACATCGAGATCCTGCAATGATTCCAAAATAAAAATAAGAAATATCAAGCCACAGTAATAATTGGGAATATCTCGTTTTCTTCAAATTTGATAAACATTGTCATTTAATGGCAACAATTTAACTTATTATAATATAACCTACATTTTAATTAAATATATTGATATTTAACCTAACCTAATCTAACCTAAACCTAACCTAAGTAGTAATTAGGTATATTACCCACAAGTAATGCCGTTTTCTTCAAATTTGATAAACATTGTCATTTAATGTCAACAATTTAACTTATTATAATATAACCTACATTCTAATTAAATATATTGACATTTAACCTAACCTAACCTAACGTAAACCTAACCTAAGTCTGCTTGTTGTTAAATTACATTATAAATTAAAACTGTATTAATTCTGGAATAAAACAAAATTTTGTACCGTGTCGAGAAACGACATTACGTATGGATAAATAATCGATAGAACGTACATGTAAGCGATCCAATATCATCCAAATTCTCTGGTCACCCAACTATTGAGCAAAACAGACCACGTAGATTAATCCCTTGACCTCTGGAAGATATCACACGTTTCCTAAGGATTATTGAATTATTAATGCATTTCTTCGTCATTTTCCATTACTTTCGTTTACAAGTGTATATTGCGTTTATGACAATTTGCAGCAGAGAAATTAACTTCGTCAGGTTTGCACAAATGTTAATATAAATAAATATCATTCTTCGGTCGTATCGA
Source organism: Tetragonula carbonaria (assembly GCA_032399595.1). Classification (NCBI taxonomy): domain Eukaryota; kingdom Metazoa; phylum Arthropoda; class Insecta; order Hymenoptera; family Apidae; genus Tetragonula; species Tetragonula carbonaria. Next base: position 21,650,530 of record JAUCRC010000002.1, read on the forward strand.
ATCTCATTTAATTCTCGTTAACAAGATGACACGATAGATTCGGTTAAAATAGAACATTGCCCACAGAATCAACATCGTGTAATAACAAATTATACTTTCATGCCACTGTGGCTCGTGTTTCTCCGCGAGAAACGATGGTGACGTGTGCTCTAGCAACAAAAGGAGAGGGAGAAAAAGAATTTAAAGGGTCAGACCCTTGGACGATTTCTGGCATATACGTAAAGTCCCCACGGGAGGAACGTATTTTTTCTGGCGATGCGTTTCCAGCGATTCATTAATTGCTGACCTTGTTAGCGCGGCATTGTGAAAGCGATGGCGGTCTCGCGACGATGCTTGGGCCGCACCCGCGGGACTCGCGTCGACCAGGGAGACAAAGCAGGGACGAAGAACAGAGAAAAAAAGAGAGAGAGAGAGAGAGAGAGAACTGGAGGCTTTAGATCGGTGGAAACGAACGAGGAACGAGAATCTCGCTTGGCATTGTCACGCATTCAGCCCTGGCACGTAATAATGCCGGCCCTCCTTTGTCGTTTATGCGCCCTCCTGTTTTCTGGCTCGCCCCGGTCACCGTCGCACCATCGCATCGCGCTGGCTACCATTGCCCCGTGATACCCCGTACATCCCGTGTTCAGCGCGAACCCTCTTGGTTCAGAGCAACAGACGAAACGCCCGTAGAACCCAACTTCCCTTGGAATTCCAGGATTTTCTTCGAAGAATTCGTCGAGTTTTACCTCTCGTTTTGTTCTTCCTTCTGACCTCTGCATGGAGACTTTTTTTTTTTTTTGCACCGACGTAGTGCACTTGTATTTCACGTTGAATTTAAACTCTCGAGATTCGTCAAACAATTCGTCGACAAAAATGAGATAATTATTCGAGTTCGCTGGACAAATGCTCGCCCACAAACACGATGATTTCGCGAGGAAAGCAAGGAAACTTGGTTCCGGGCGAAATTGCAGAGGAGCGTTTTATCGGCGATAAAGGCGACGAAGTGTCGTATCGGGCGAGGAAGTTGGGTCTGCGTATATCGGGGGCGGCGTGAACGGTTCAGGGGGGGTGGGGGAGGGGAGGGCGAGTAGCTTCTTCGGGAGTGGGACGCAATATCGCCCACTCGGATTGCCGAGTTGTGATCGAAAGTTCTTGCAGCGTTTCGGAATTGTGTAACAACCGTCTACAGTCCGTATCCTACAGTTTGGTAATTGTCCTTCCTCCGCGAGCAAGTTGTTTGAGATGTCCTCGAGTGAGGATCGCCGACGTCTGTGAGAAGCAGATGCAGATCCCCGTGCAGTTGACTCGTCTTTGCCGATTTCACGGAGCCCGTGAAACGCCTTTTGTTGAAAATGACTGCCAATTCTGACGCGCGATTTCCATTTTCAATTGGATATTGATTCTAATATTCACGCTTTATACTCTTCCGCGAAATCGAGAAGTAACTTTAGAGCAAAACTTTTAGTAAAATACGGGGGGAAAAACGAGAGTCTTTTTTTGTAAATGATGCGAGTCGAATCGAAAGAGGGAGAGGAGGGAAGGAAAGTAAGGATGTAAGAGGAGGAAGAAAAGGCGACGGTACGGATGTTGGAGCGGCCGCGGCGTTCTGACGAGGGACAACTGGGCCAATCGATACCACAGCAAGCGGTGGCGGTTCGGGGGTGGATGGGAGAAGAAGCAGCGGCGGCGGCGGTTGTAGGCCGGTGAACGTTTGCAACGCGTACGATGAGAACGCGGGGGAGGATTTTGGGGGGAGGGTGATTGTAGGTGGCAGCAGGATGTTGCGGGGGTGTGCTGCGTGTCGACGCTAGCGCGATCGACTATGATGGCACCACTGTCGCTCTACTGGCACTGCGTAGCGTGGCCGCCGCGCGATCCACCTTCTGCGCAGACTCGCGCCGCGGAGACTCCACCGTTTTCCACCACAATGTTGCCCGACCTGTCGTTTTCGCCCGTGTTTCGATTGTTGTTGATGCCGTCGTGTCGCCAGCAAAATTCCCATCGCGTCGATCGATTCGCCTTCGATTGATCTTTCTGCGTTCGTCTTGTTTGTCTCGTTGCTGCTTTCCCTCCTCCCTGTGTTCCTGGTCAACGCGCACGGCCCGCCGCCGGCTCGACCACGCGAGCGACCACCACCTGAGGCCGCCAGAGTTTCCTCCTCCGAGCAGCATCCCAGCCGTCCTCTCGCGGATCGAGACTTTTCTCGCGAGTGTCGTTTCGCCAGGAGTCGTTTTTTCACGACGAGTGAAACCACGACAAACGGATGGCTCTGACTGTGGGACTGTGCGGGCGCGCGTACACGCGAACAACACAACAACAGTGCCGTCGGGGAGAGTCGTCGCGCTCGCGTCGATAAGATCAATCGGTTTGACAGCCACGTCGGAAATTAGCCACGTCGTGCGCGGACAAGGCGTGTCGAGCTGAGCTCGCTTCCCGAGAATATTACGCGAATATCTGTGAGGGGGCGAAGAAGGGTGAAAGGTAAACGACCGACGTTTCGTTCGGCGACAGCCGTGTGACTTGTTTACGCGTTCCTTGCCCCCCCTCCCCCCTCCCCCAAACTCCAGTCCCTCCCCCTCGAATCGTCGTAGTTCGCGAAACCGAAAGATTCGATGTTCGAGCTTGGGAGGTAAAAAATAGTCTCTTCGGTTCGGTCGGTGATTCGAACAGAGTGGTCACGACGAACTTGGAAAGAGAGAGAGAGAGAGAGAGAAAGAGGAGAGATACTGTACTACGCGATAGAGGAAGCGGCGAATGGCGGTCTCGCGACTGTTTGAGATGGAAGTGAATAATAGCCGAGTAAAGTGACCGTTGCATTGGTCGCGATGATCATCGTACGGCCATAAACTGTCGTCCAAGTGATTCAATTGCTACCGCAAGCCGACCCACTAGCAACGATGCATCACTACTACACGCAGGAAGACATAGATCGTGTTGGTAAGTGCGAGTTGAGTTTCGCCGATGTTTACCTGCGAATCGAGTCTGGCTTGAAATCTGACGGAAAGAGGTAGGGGGTGGGAACGAGAAACTCTTTAACACGAGTTTAAGTTGAACGCGTGTCGATCGATTAAAACGAGCTAATGTTTCGAACGAACGTATCATTTTCTTTGGAGGAACAACTTTCTGGAAGTTGCTCCAAAAATTCCTCCGCCACGAAGAATGCAATTATTCTCGATTTCAGAACGTTCATTCTGAGATTTGATTATTCGGAATAGGAGTTTCCAAGCTTGATTGAAATCAAGAGATTCCTTCAAACCCAGGTTCGATGACAAGATGCTAAACAACTGTCGAGTGATAAAAAGAAAAAGAAAAAACAAAGAAAACACGATGTCGTCGAAATCGTCAACGAGTTCATAATCGCCAGATGACGGTGGTTGAACGATCGATCGGACGTGACGAAGTCAGGTCAACAGGTCCACTTTTAACTTTGACCCAAAACCATGCTGCACCGGTTAAAGGCGATGCGACGCGGGATATCGACGAACGCAAGGCGACACCCAGCAGCATTGCTAATTATTCGATGGAAAAAGCACCGTGTTGCAACCGGCGGAATTGTATACGATTACAAAGTTTGTCGGGGGCCGGGGCTCCTTGAGCGATCCACGCGGCGGCGACATCACCGCCGCCGATTTACAATGCAAATGCCGGACACGTCGGCTAACTTTGTAGAATTATCGGTCAAATCGCAAATTTCATCGGGTGCCTAAGGGAGCCTAAGGAAGGCCAAGGGAGGGGGGCAGGGGGTTTCCCCTCTTACCTGTAAATTGTTCGTTCGCGTATTTACACGGAATTAAAGCCGTTCCTTCGAGACCGCTCAAATTACCTTACCGACGTCATCCAATTTGCCGAGTTACCGCCACGCCAGACGTATCGCGGTAAATAGAATTCAGCGATGCGATTGTCGTAGTTTTAGCTGCTAGCGAAACGGTGAACTCCGGCTAATAGACGTTACGGTAGTTGCGTTGCGCGAGAGCTATCTTCCGGTTATCAGTTAATCCCTCAAGCAACGAGCGATCGACGCTTCGTCACAGTCCCCCCACCCTGGTTATCCATTATGAAACGAAACCTACGAGAGAATTCGACAAAGTTACGCACCCCTTCGTGTTTTCTCCTCGTCGAGTAATTAGGTATTCGATATTCTTCATCGAGTATCGACGAGGAAGACACACGGAAGGAGAAAAGACATTTTTTCGTCACGGTTGTATTTCTTTTTTTTTTTTTCTTTTTTGCTTTCTTTTCCCCTCTTCCAGCTGGCTCGCGGCGTGAAAACAGGCGCGCGGTATTCTTAACATTAACGCGCCTATTTGGGAAATGTATGCAGGTTAGATCCCGGAGCATACCGGCCACCCCTTGTACCCGGGATTATATTAGGTCCTTCAGGCTTTCCGCGCGAGTCTCCGGCGGAATATAAATTGCCCTGGATACCGTACCAGCGAAATGAAGGAATGGAATAAAATTTGCAAAGTCTTTCGCCTGCGAGCGGCGCGTCGGTTTCACCTTCCGATCGAGGAATAAAAGATCCTCCACTCTGCCGGTTACGGCTCTGCACGCAAATCATCTTCCTAGTTTGTTCAAACTAGGATATTTAGGAAATACAAAGAAAAAAACATCTGATTGCAGTTGTCGGTACTTTCTTGCTTGGAGTTTGTAAAATTACGTACTGACAATTCACGTGTTGCTATTATTTCTTAATTGAACGATTTTGGCTTTGGTTTCTTCGATCGTACATCAATTTTTTGTTTCGAGAAACTTTTCAACTGCGCACTCAGTAAGCAGCCGAGATATCTGGCAACGGTGATTCTTATCAAATTAACTCTTTGGGGTTGGAACATGCCCCACCTTTTGCTTAGCATTTTATGCTAGTTAGATGAGATATATTTCTACCCACCTCGAGAAGTTGTTGTACTTACAGTACTCATACAGTTTAATATTTTAATATTTTTTCCATTTCTTTTTTTTTTTTTTTGTACCAAAGAAAGAAAATTCTGTGCAACTTTTTATTTTCTTTAAAATCGTGTGCCTCAAAGAGTTAACCTAAACCTAACCTAAATCTAACCTAATCTTTTTATGCACGGTGAAATATACTTTGACCCACCTCGAGAAGTTGTTGTACTCACAGTACTCATACAGTTTAATATTTCAATATTTGTTCCATTTTTTTTTTATACCAAAGAAAGAAAATTCTGTGCAGCTTTTTGTTTTCTTTAAAATCAACCTAAACCTAACGTAACCTAAACCAGTCTATTTCGTCAAACAACCAAACAACTCGAGCATCCCTCAGCCACCTACAAACTCCACGTTATCAACCCTCTCGAAAATTCACAGTAGCCCACTGATCCCTCATTGTCACCGCCGACGTGGGTCCAAACTTGCGAAAAACCCCACCCAAATAGTCCACGCCAATTGTCTTCTTCCCCGCACGCCATGAAGTACGTACATATTACACAAGCCGAACGGGATGAAACGGGGAGAGGTGGTGTTCACCCGGAACGCCACTCGACTCCTTTATTCGATCACGTATAAAAAATGGATCGGCGCCGAATGGATCATGCGCGAGTTAGGAGCAGCGAAACAATGAGAGAAGGAGAGAGGCGGCATTGTACCGCGGCATGCCAGGCTATACGGTGGTCGTCGCACGTACGCGTTCTCCGTAACGCATTCTGCTTTAAGGCCAGGCTGCTCGTAAGCAAATTAGAATGGCGCACGTGGCTCGCATAAGTCGGCCTGGTGTCTGCGTGCTCCGTGTGGGACGCGTCGAGCTGGATTTGTAAGGCCGGCTAGAACCCCCCTTCCATCCTCCCGCACCAAGCCGTGACGCCAATGGGCTTTTCTGTCCGTGTTCTTCTCGCCCAAAGGGCACGGACGCATCGGCAATTACGCCACTTTATTGCTAGGGTTACGTGTCGTGCACGGAATTAATGCAATCCTCCCAGGCTGGCCTGCCACTCGCCCGTCTTTTTTTTTCTTTCTCTCTCTTTTCTTTTTCTTCTTTTTTTTCTTTTTTTTTTTTTTTTGTTTCTTTCAGTCCGTTTACACCACGGCCGCCGACGTTTCCTCGACGCGGCCGCTTTTATTCCAAGATTCCTCATCCGCGTCTGACTAATTGAATCCGAGGTTATTAATCGTACGCCACTTACCCACCGCCAGATTCTCCGGCCTGCTCCTGCTTCGGTTTCAGCTTTTTTTTTCACATTAGGCTCGACAATCCTCCGGATTTTGCAAATTTACAAATTTACAAATTTACAAATATCGCGAGCGATACGCAAGTTTCGCAGATCCGCTAATTCAACTGTTCGTGTTCAGTTTCAGTTTTCTCACATTACGTTAGGGTTGACAATCCTCTATCTTTGCAAACTTATAAATATCGCGAACTGTTAATCTTCGCGAGCGATGCGCAAGCTCCGCAGATCCACCAGCTGACATTCAACACCGCGAGCAGATTCGTTCAATTTCAATTTTTTCACATTACGTTAGTGTTGACAAACCTCTATTTTTGCAAACTTACAAATTTACAAATATCGCGGACTGTTCATTTTCGCGAGCGATGCGCAAGCTTCGCAGATCCACCAGTTCAACTTCTGTTCGTGTTCAGTTTCAGTTTTCTCACATTACGTTAGGGTTGACAACCCTCTATCTTTGCAAACTTACAGATATCGCAAGTTTGCCTGCAGGACAAAAAAAGAAGAGAATGTCTCTGGCTCTGATGAATCCAAGTCAGAGATCCACCGATCCGTGATCCGAGATCCAACGGAGCGAGTAAACGAAAATATCCAGCAACCGGATAAAATATAAATATCGACGTCGGGAAGGGTTACGGGATTTTTTTTTTTTTTTTATCTGAAATGAAATTACGGTGCTGGCTGCGTAAATACATTGTAGACGGAGCGGCAGCGGTGGCGCACCCTCGCTCAATTTGAGTTTTATTTATATCCTCCTGGGGATAAAATGGGCATTGCTATCGCCGCGATCGTCAATTGTGCTCTGTCATCCCTCGTTTCGGCTTTCGGTGGCCGCTCCTGCACCGCGCGCGAGGAAAAAAAAAGAAGAAAAACTCCTGCAGCACTTCTCTTCGTGCAAACAAGTGTCTCCATAAGTGATCATCGTCCCCTTTAAATTTCCAACCGGTTCGTCTCGTTCGTTTGCGTTTAATCGGCGACCAAAGAGAGAGAATCCGGAACCGATCCGCCGCGCTGGCGTCGTTCCTCCCTCGCGTGACAATTGCCACGGCCACGGTGCTATTGCAATGTTCGTCTTGCGAACGAACGCGTTTCTGTCACGAACGTCCGATGTAATGGAGTATCATTCGTTTTCGTGTCTGCTACCGTTGAATAATGCCAGCTGTATTAAATAAAGACGTGATAAATAATAATTTCAGATTGAACGGCGCACACTGTTGGATCAGGGTTGCAATTGAAATGTATTTGCGACAGCTGGTGTCTGTTACTACTAAATAAAAATTCGATAAATGATAATTTCAGATTAAATAGTTATTTTTCTGGATCAGGATTTCTAGACAATTCATGTCTGTTACTACTAAATAATGGCAGATACTAAATAAAAATGCGATAAATGATAATTTCAGAGTATACATAGTTATTTTTCGAGTGACGCACGCTGGATCAGGATTTCTAGACAATTCATGTCTGTTACTATTAAATAGTGGCAGATATTAAATAAAAATGTGATAAATGATAATTTCAAAGTGTATATAGTTATTTTTGAATGACACTTAAGATTCTTCATGCTCGACTGTGAATTAGTCATTGGAATATAATTGCAACAACTCAAGTGTATTTTCATTCTTTTCGAAACGTAATCAATAGCCCAATTAAGAAACGTGATTGTTTATTCCTCTCGATCGGAAACTTTACTCATTATCGATAGATAACAAGCTTTAATTTAAATTTCAACTCAAACTTTCACAACCTTGCACAAAAGTTATTCGTTTTCTCTCTCTCTCTCTCTCTCTCTCTCTCTCTCTCTCAGAGATTTGTACATTGTGGAAATGATAAGAGTAATTGTTTTAACTACCAGCGAGCGGTAATAAAGGCTTCCAGAAATACTCACCGTCGTTCTTCCTTACCACCACAGTGACAAAAGTGGAACAAACTACCGTTTATCCCACGATAGTAGCGCAAGTGGAATGAATCGAGCAAAAGTTTCTATCGATCCTGCGAGACGGCTTCCATTCGTTCTTCTTTCACTCTGTAAAATTTACATGGATCCAGCGAGATTCTAGGTTCATTTCTTTCCGCGCTTTCTTTGTTTACTCGCTCGAAAGTTTTTACAAGGGGCACGCACATTAAAGCGCGAGGCCGTCTGATTATTCACGAGGTCGAAACTGTCGAGAGTTGTTGGAGAATTATAGATACTGGCGTAACCAGCAAAGAACCAACAATCAGGAAGAAATTATCGCGAGACAAGAATTATTTATTTCGATTAAAAAAAAATATATATATGCATATACGTTTCTTTTCATTCTCGATCGCGATCGTATGTTGCCGGCGAAGGACCAATTGGTTGCCATTTCTCCATGTACAATTTAGAGATTCTTCTGTCAGAAGTCTGTCAAGAAGAATCTGAACATGAATAAGTATCGATAATTGACGAGAGCAGACTATAGACCAGGGATGACAAATAAGATTTGATCACTGTGCCAAATTTAGATAAAAATTTATTTCAATTTTCTTCCCGTGCCAGTAATGCCAATATTTATTATATATAAGTAAACATATTGCATGATATAAGTTCACGTAATTATATATATTGAATATAAAGGAATAGTACAAAATTAAAATATAAAAGTTAATGTTGTAATAAATTTGAATTTTCAGTCAAATTTTCAATGCATGCATATAAAATATTAATGAATGGCAAGGCAAACTTGGTGGCAAATTTCGAAAGATTTTTTAAATAAAATCGTTGGAAAATCTGCGAAGGGTTTTTTAATGCTACGTTAATTAGAAATTTAAAAAATACAAGTTTAAAATAGTTTGTTACATAAAGTTAAATTTTTTTTTATATAATTTTTGCCGTACAAAATCTCTTGCGTGCCATGTATTTGCCAATGTTGTTCTAGACACAGCATCGAGTCGAACGAATCTCGGCAACATCCAATTAACGTTTTCAAAGAAACGTTCATATAAGTTGCCAAGCGGCGACGACAATCGACGATTCTTCAGTCATCGAATAAAAAGTGATAAATATAACAGAAACTCGCTGGCAACTTTCTCCGTCGAACCTATAATTCACAATCGACAGCGCGCAATGTCAGCGAGGGGAGGGCGGAAATCGCTAGAAAATATCCAAGTTCCGTTCTCTCTAAAGCGTTTCGTTCAATTTTTTCTTTTTTCTTTTTTTTTTTTTTTTCGTTCACCTCGTTTCAGTACGGTGTTTCAAAAACGCTGGAATATCTTCGCTGATGGAATTCGCGTTGATGAATGAAAATTGTTCGTCCCGGCCGTATTGAATTACTATCTCGGCTAGAGATCGATCTATGATATTAACAGTTCGGATTGAAACAACAACCGACGCCGAACGAACGAAAAAAAAACAAAAAAAAAAAAAAAGAAACGGGAGAAAATTTTTAAAAAGAGGGAAAAAAAGATCGAAACGAAGAAGGAAAAAAAGAGAGAAGCGAGAGGGATGGGAAACAAAGAAAAAGGAAAAGAAAAAAAAAGGAAAAAGATAAAGCTTGGAAAAACATAAAGCTTTGACTGGATGCGATTTATACAGCGGCGAAACGAAATATTTAACGATTATATCGCCGTGGACGGAGCGTATTGTTCGCGCGTCGATTGCGCGCCGCTCCCGACTCCCAACTCGATAGGCGGCTATATTATGCGCTTGATGGGATTCCGCTTCTCCTATAAAAGTCATCCTCCCCTGGGGGTAAATATAAACCACTTTCCCCGTGGAAACAATGCCGCGGGGCGAGAGAGAGAGAGAGAGAGAAAAAGAACAGCACGTCGTCGCGTCTTCGTCGTACACCCGCTCGCGTTTGTAGTGTTCCACTAGACGAGAGTGTCGAGCATTTGAAGCGTATTAATTTCGCTCGGAATTACAGTTATTCCCGAGAGCGAACATCCGCCATGACAGATCGCTAATTAGATCGAACAACCGAGCGCCAGAATTTATCTTAAATCTCAGGCTTGACAATTTGTACATTTCATATTTTATACCTGTGAATTTTTAATTCGCGTTTCTTTTTTCTTTTTTTCTTTTTTTCAAACGTGCAGCAGAGGATAGTTCGCAGCGCGGCGCGAAACACAATTCTCGAGGTAACCGTGCCAAGTGGCAGCTAATTATAAATCGATCGTTTCGTCGAGTGATCGACAGCTGGCGGCGAAAGTAACGAACTCTCCCCCTCTCAGTTTTGGTAGGAGAGTGACGAGCAAGCGGCTGAGGGAACAGTTTAATGTGTAAAACTGCATTTAACTCGATCCATGGCAAAATGGGTTGGCGCTAATAAGATTCATGCAGAACAAAAGCGGCCATGTAAAACAAGTTACGTGACGTAAATGCGCGATTCGCCGGCAGCTGGCTAACAGAGGCTCGTTGCAATTTATACGCGGAATTTGCCACCCGTAACGTAATGCACGTCGATTCTACAGCGGAATTCGACGTACCCTTTCAAATTTTTTTCTTCAAATTTTCGTCATACAGCTTCGCATTTGGTATATCTTGTTCTCTAATGCGACAATGAGAGTCGCAAACATGTAGATTGTAAGGTTGCGAAGCTAGAGTTATTAATATAAATTCTAATTGAAATGGAACTTGTAGAATTTCTGACCATTATTTAATAATTATATATTCATATACGTCATAGATCAATTATATATTTATATATAACTTTATCACGATATTTTGAAAAATGTTTGTACACTGAGAGTGTAGCATACCTAACCTAAAGTTTAAGAGCAGAATAGCACAAAAGAAAGTTTCGATTACACTTTGAACCACTCGTCTAGAAAATTAGATAAACTTAGGCTATGTCAGCTATTGGTTCAGTTTCAGTCTAGATTTTCAGTTTTTAACTTAGTCTAATCTAGTATAAGTATCCTATTCTTGGTGCTGAGATTATTCCTAACCTAACTTGATCTAATTTATATATAATTTTATATGTCAGCTTTCGGTTAAGTTTCAGTCTAGATTTCTAATCTAGTCTAATCTATTAAAAGTATCCTACTCTTGGTGTCGAGATTATTCCTGACCTAACTTGATATAATTTATACATGATTTTATATAATTTTATACGTCAGCTTTCGGTTAAGTTTCAGTCTAGATTTCTAACCTAGTCTAATCTAGTATAAGTATCCTTGGTCTCGAGATTTGTATTCCTAGCCTAACTTGATCTGATTTAAAACCTAACCTTAAACGTACACACAGCAGTTAAACGAAGCATTCGATGCTCGATACGTCCACTTTTCCGCATTTGTCGCACTTTTCGCTGTTATTATATCGACGATCGGTGGAAATTATTCGAAGGACGATGGATACGTATTAAAACGATATCGATGCGTTAACCGGCCGGTTAAATCGTATAACCGTTTGTCTCCGACGCTGATTCACCGGTTGCTCGCGACTCCATTAACGAATCGGATCATTTGCGCGGACGTTGTTTAAACGACACTTCGCTCGACTCATTACATTAATGATATTTTATTCCGGTGTGCAGTGTGGCTCCTTTGTCCCCGTTCAGTTTTGGTGCAGTTCGCGCGCTGTACGTTGGAATTTTTGGACAACATCGTAAACCGTTCCGCTGTTCGCGGAACTTTCGTTACTTTCGAGGAACGCTAGTAGGTTAATGAACTCGATTATGTAATTGAAAAGCAGCAGCTCGTAATTACCGAACGAGCCATTACGTCGGCTCGTTGCTAAATTAAACAAATATGACAACGATGTACGTACGTATCGCTTGTATGCACGCGATGTATCAACAACGTTTTAACGAAGCTGCATTAAAATCAATTGATCGTTCAAGGAGGCTGGGGAAATATTCAGCTGTACTTCGCTATTAAACCCAAAATTAATCCAAAATTTCACTGGCGAGTTTCTTCGAATCGGACAAAGACTTTGACAATATATTAAGATACTTTTGAACGTTTCGAAGGATACAAATGTCGTGGTGTGCGTCAACGACGTTTTAACGAAGCTGAATATTAAATTTGAAATCAATTGATCGTTCAAGGAAACTGGGAAAATATTACTCAGCTATACTTTGCTATTAATCCAAAATTTCACTGGCGAGTTTCTTCGAATCGGACAAAGACTTTGACAATATATTAAGATACTTTTGAACGTTTCGAAAGATACAAATGTCGTGGTGTGCGTCAACGACGTTTTAACGAAGCTAGATATTAAATTTGAAATCAATTGATCGTTCAAGGAAACTGGGAAAATATTACTCAGCTATACTTTGCTATTAATCCAAAATTTCACTGGCGAGTTTCTTCGAATCGGACAAAGACTTTGACAATATATTGAGATACTTTTGAACGTTTCGAAGGATACAAATGTCGTGGTGTGCGTCAACGATGTTTTAACGAAGCTAGATATTAAATTTAAAATAAATTGATCGTTCGAGGAAACTGAGGAAATATTACTCAGCTATACTTTGCTATTAAGCCAAAATTTCACTGGCGAGTTTCTTCGAAACTAAAGACTTTGACAATATATTGGAACATTTTTAAATGTTTTGGAAGGAAATTATTCTGTCTCTGCACGTTAAAAAATGAAAGAAACAAAGCGAAAGCACGCTACACTCTGTATTGTATCTACAAGGATTGAATAAGTAGGATATCTGAGAAGGCAAGAACACTGGCACGCCTCTAGCGGCAGTTAGCTCTAACTAACGAACGAAGAAGCGACGACAGCTACTTCCGACTCGTTGCAGCGTGGCGATAACGGGGAAAATTGGTACGGTGGCTCGAGGAGAAGGCGGACGAAATAACCACGGCTGATTATCATTCGCTTATCGTTTTCATAATTAACATATTAGGAACGAGAAGTTTCATGAACGGGAGAGAGCGGGAGGGAACGAGATAAATGGCAAGGAGGCGCGCGGCGGAGGAGAGCGTACAGAAGTAATCTGGACGGGGGCCAGAAGCTAATTCCCGCAGTTTCAGTTGATGAAGAGAACGACACCGTTCCGCTGCGGAGCTAGTTAAAGTTCAACCACTTCCATTTCCGGTTTCCACTCTTAATAGCGAGCGCCAAGCACGAGCGTGCACGCACGCGAGCGTTACGCAAGGAGCGACGCGGACGGATATTTTGATCTGTCAACTGGATAAGCAATTCTGGGAAATTGAATGACCGTTGGCGATGTGAATCTATCCGCCGAATGACGGGGGGAGAATTAGATTTCAGTTTACTTTGGAGAGTTTGGTTCCCCTCTGTTGTGTGCTTCTGACAAAATTCGAGGCAAGTGAAATCATTAATTTGAAAAGATTCCATCGTCTGATGTTCGCCACGATCGAGGTCGATCCCCTTTAAGAAAGGAGTATTTCGCAGGAATATTCGCGGAAGCTTATCTCCGCGAAGAGTTTCAAGCCGTTCTCTCATCCGCTCTCGGTAGCTTGTGGGCCTCGTATCAGGTTAGAACCAATTATTTCGAGGCACAAACGTCTAGACTCGTATCGATCCGTCTCGAGCCTCGAACGATACGTCAGCAGATCCTGTACTAATAAACATTCATTAGTCGCGAAACCTAGGATAGAATCCTGGAGGATATTGGCAAGCGAGCACGGTTGCCGACGCGCGCGACAGAGGGGTGCGAAACCGGGCAGACATTTGTTGACAGAGAAGGGAAAGTTCCGCTCTCTTTCGCAAACGCGTAGTCTGTGATATATGATGCGAGAGACAGGGTCGTTTCAATTAACTCTTTCTCTCGCAAACCGATCCACCCGGTTCTACAAAGCCAATAATTTGCACGGAAGTTTCGTATTACGTTTCATTCGCGACGATTCATCGATTGACAGTCGAATGAAATTTATCGGCATTAATCTTTCTTTGATCCCCTTTTCTCAAAGTCAAACTGCGAGACTTTTGAATTTCGCTTCTACGAACGATCACACGTGGTGTGAATCGCGTTGAATTTCAACTACATGGAAAACTGCTTGCTCTGGTAAGAAGAAGAGGGCAGCACAAGCGCTCCGCGAGAGCTAAGGCAGGCTAAATCGAGATATATACGGTTTTGATCTTATTGCAAACGGGCTTTGCGGAAGCCTCGGCTCCTCTGTGAACGGTCGGGGATTACTGGTTGCCAGTTACCGTTGGCCCACCGAGATCAGAGGCGGAAGGCAATCGGTGCGATGCCTCTCTGTGGATTATTACCGAGCACGCGCCACCGCGGACAGCAAAATAATGGCGGAGTGAAACCTTTGGCCGAAACTTAATATCGACGATTGTTGCGGAGAGGGAGGGAAGCGGTTCCGCAAACCCGCAATCCCGCCATCCGATGCTGGCTTTCTATTTTCAACAAAAAGAATAACTTGCAGAGAATTGCTTCGGTTGTCTCCAACTTGTTACTCGCGAGAGAGAGGACGAAGTTAAAGGGGAAAGAAGCGGGAGAATAAAGCACCTTGAAAAGCCTTGAAAACCCTTTGCATAATTGCAAAGCAACAGCGTTGCAAACTTGGGGAGGAATCGGCGGCGTACCGACAGCACCCCTCTGAATCCCATCGCAGCGAGAGGCAACAACCAATGCAACAACAACTTCCGCAGCAGGAAACGCTGCTAATAGCCCGCGAAGCGCGAGAAACGCAGCCCCGACGGCATTTACGTTCGCCGCTAATTGCACCGCAGCTCGCCAGTCCGCGGCTTCGAGGACGACCTGTTCCCAACTATATTAATCCATCCGCGCTATTCACTCAGCAGAGAGAGAGAGAGAGAGAGAGAAAGAGGGGTGTGGGACAAGAAGCTTCCAATGGGAGCAACGATCGTCGATTAACCACAGGCAGCAGCGGTCGTCAGACAATATCCGCGGCTCTTCACCAAGTACTCTCTGTTAACGATCATAACGCATCGTGCAAACCTATAAGGGGTAAAGCGGCGATCAGGATGCCTGGGCACGCACCCCCTTGGATTACCTTCGCCGTCCCCACGGCCCCGTTGTTTCCATTGGTCGGCCGGTTTTCGTTGCACGATGCACCACCATGGTTTACCCTTCGTCGTCACCGCCGCCGCCGCCGCCATAGTTAGGTCCTCTTCCATACCTCCCTACCCTTTCAAATCCCGCAATCGAGTGGCAGACTATCGGGAATCGCCCTAGAATCACCATTATCGTTAATCAAGCCGGTGTTTACGGAGTCTTAAGCGATGCTGTTTGCCCCCGCGCCCGCGAGAACGCATCATCTCTGGCCGGACATGCACGCCAGCGCCACGGCGCGAATTTCAGCAGAAATGAAAGGTTACGCTAGCTTCAATGGACCCTTCAACGTTTAACGTCGCGTGTAGAAAGTATCGAATTATTTGCATTTGAATCTCGTGTAAAAAGAATTAAAAGACGCGAGTTATATGAAAGTATTTGTTTCGATAAAAGATAAAGACAGATCTCTGCTTGTATGAAAAATTACGACGTATGCGAAAGTACTGGATTATGTTTATTTCAATAAGAGCTAGAGAAAGATTTCTACTTGTGTAGAAAAATTAGAAGACGCAAGTTGCACGTAAAAGTATTGCATTGTATGAAAGTATTTGTTTCGATCAAAGATAAAGACAGATCTCTGGTTGTATGAGAAATTACGACGTATGCGAAAGTACTGAATTAATTATTTCAATAAGAGATAGGAAAAAAGATTTCTACTTGTGTAGAAAATTAGAAGACGCAAGTTGCACGTAAAAGTATTGCATTGTATGAAAGTATTTGTTTCGATAAAAGATAGAGAAAAGTCTCTGCTTGTATGAGAAATTATGACATATGTGAAAATACTGGATTATGTTTATTTCAATAAAAGATCGAGAAAGATCTCTACTTGTGTAGAAAAATTAGAAGACGCAAGTTGCGCGTAAAAGTATTGGACTACGTTTATTTCAACAAAAGATGGAGAAAGATCACAGCTTGTGTAAGAAATTAGAAGACGCAAGATGTTCGACAGCGAATGTTCGAATCGAGGCTCGCGTGATTTGAAACACCTTGTACGTGTGCTGGAAGGTCTCTCCCGGTAGAGAGAAAAGGTAACCGTCGCGCTTCAGAAATTCTCTGGCCGGCAGCCAAACACCCAACAACCAAGAAACCCTCAGTCTCAACTGTATTCACTCCATCCGTGCCATCTAGCCATCGTAGCCATCCTTCTCTTTCTCCCTTTACTCTACTGGCTCTCTCTCAGTCGACGGTTCCTCCACCTGCCGGGTCCCCTAGTTCTTTGCTCTCTCGAAGATCTCTTGCCTCGAAAATTCCATTTCCCGACGCGCCACGCTGTGTTCTCCTTGCTCTGCTTCTTCTTGCCATCGTCCCGTACACCGATTATCACTCCCGTATTTATTTTCTATTTCCTCTTTTCCAAGACGGACCGGTGCATTTTCTCGGTGGCCAACGGGCTTCGCTCGATCGTTCTCGCCGACAGATAGCGCCACTCGATCGCGTCACTTTGAACACGTTGCGTGTTCAAGGCTGAAAATCATCAGATAGTTTCAGATCGATAGTTTGAAATCGATCAACATCAAAATATAAACGCCACGAGAAAAATGTAATCTAGTCATAAGCTCTTTATACAAGTTCCTCTATAGTAACGCTCTTTTCCTATCCTCTTTTTTATTTATCTTTATCTACCCGTCACGACTTAATCTCCGCATCGTGAGATCTCATTGTATATACTGTTAATTGTAACCTTAAGCTATCTAATTTGTAAGATTGCAAGGCACATACGCCAAACACAGGCCATTAATAAATAAAAAAAAGGAAAAAAAGAAAAAACGTTGCGTAGATGCAAGCGAAACGAAACCTTCGACTTTAACACGTATCCGTCCGGCATTATTTGCACCGCCATTGACCAAATGCCGGCATTTTTCTACACTATTTGTAGAAACGATACGCTCTATATAAAAACAACCTAACTTTTTCAAAAAGTCATATATTTTTTAGTGAAATTTTGGGAAATGAAATGAAATGAATTTGTATTTATATATACACCTTTATTTTTGATTCTTTTGTTTTGAAGTTAAATAAAAATTAAATCCACAAAAAAGTTGAAATGAATTACTGAAAACATACTCATTATTTCATTAGACTAAGTAAATTATTTTCGAAACTTTAATTTATATCAATAATTAATAGTTCTTCGACAAATGGTACTGTTCCAGTATGAAGGGGAATGTTGCAAAAGTCACATACGTAGGTTCTACTTTTTCTGTTGCGAACTTTACAATACTTTGCAATATTTTTTTTTGCGTTTGCACCCTTATACGGCGCAACTGAAGCTGAAATCAGTTTTTTCGTAGAATTATCTCTGTTTGGTAAAAATTACGTTTTAATTTATTCGGATTTAATAAAACAACAATCAATTATTTACCGCAATATACAAGTGACGAATTTTCGTCATTTGGCTGCTGGTGATTGTCTGTGAAATGACGAATTTTCGTCATGCGGACGGATATGTGTTAAGGCAGCTGTTCGGTCCGATTTTCATGAGTAAAAAAAAGAGATAGAAATTTTTGGAGCAAGAATTTCCCAAGGAAGAAACATCCTCGGCGCAGTAAGATAATCGGTCGATGAAACGAAAGCTTCGACTTTAAGGGAGCTGTTCGGTCCGATTTTCATGGGGAAAAAAAGAGATAGAAATTTTTGGAGCAAGAATTTCCCAAGGAAGAAACATCCTCGGCGCAGTAAGATAATCGGTCGATGAAACGAAGCAGCCCGTGTCATTAACCGTACCGGTGCATCGACCCAGTTGTTGCCGCGCCATTAGCGGATAATGACACTTTTTCGAGCGGAAGTAGACTAGCTGGATCGGCGTCGATCGTTCCGCCCGTTTGGCCACCAACCGTCTTCCAGATTATCCACCTGCATTTCCAACGATTCGAGTTTTGAAACAGGATCGTGTCGACCTGTTTTCATCGGGAATTTATTGCACAGGCACTTTTGCTTTTGGCTGTTCGAATAACGATAACTTTTAGGGCAAGGATTTATATTCTAAATTCGAAAGGAAAGAAGAAAAAAGAAGTCAATTTAAACGTATTGTTAACTCGTGTTTTGTGAAAAAAAAAATTATTTTCCTTGATGTTCAAGTTTTTATTATCACTCTATAATATCGCAGAAATTTCAACCGTGTTCAAAGGATCGTCATGTGATAAAGGATTTTTTAATCATGCGCAGATGCTTTGTACGATTTTCCAAGTGATTATGTTGTACAGAGTATGCCAAAAATCACTTTTTACTAAAATATATAACCATAATTTTCTTTCGTTGTGCGTTTCCTTTAAATTGCGAGAAACGCACTTCGACGTTTGAAAGGTGATAATTTTTAAAACATAATGAAAAAAATCACGTCTGAATTTCAATTCAACTTGAGATCGGTAAAAAGTTATTTTCTCCTTACGCTTTGACGTTTTTTTTTTTTTACTAGAAAACAAGTAGGTGGGAGGAAACCGATCCCTCCGTATCGAAGTTTGTTCAAATTGTCGAGAAATACACGGAACAGCTACCGTGCAAAATGCGTGAATAATCGCATTTGTTTTTTCAATTTTGCGGAAATCGAAGGGAACATCGATCGAAGGCGAAACATGTCGTGCATTAAGACGACGAGCCAGCCTGTTTCTCAATTGTTTCTAAATCGCGGGCGTCGCGATTTTTCACGGTGAAAATCGGCCGGAACACGAAAACCACCGACGACGGTACCGGCAATTTCATCGAGCTTAAACAGTCACGCGAGATGATTGATCTTCCCTCCCGTTGCCGATACGTTCGTTCTGCCGAAAGGAAAAAGAGAAAAAGAAAAAAGAAGGGGAGGGGATGGGGCGAAAATAGTGTCAATCGTTCGCGATCTGTTCTGCATCCAACGGCGGACAGTTTGATCGATTCGAGTGATCGTGAATCTCGCTGTTTCGAGCACGAATCGGTGTGATATTTGCCGAAAATCGGCAACCGATTTTCATAATCTTCCCCGAATTTCGACAGCGAAACTTAAGGGAACCAACTATCGTAGCTGTTCGTAGTTTCTCGAACCTTTCGAGATCGACTATCCCTTCTGAGACAACAGCTCGGGCTTCCTCTTTTTATAATTCGATCATTCGATAATTGTAACAGACGCCGCGGAGTGAAAGCTGTATAATAATGACGTAAGAACAACAAGAGAATTTCAGATGACAGTCCTTAAATCAAGCCAATTGACGCTCGACAATTCACATAAACCAGACATTTTCTTGCTTCTTACGAAAGTTTAGAAAACAGTGGAGGATATTTTTTTTATCATTGTCACACGACACTTGCACATATTATGCTTGCTGTAGAAAACCTGCAACGCACGTCGATGCGGCTGCTTTAAACTTAAACGATGTTCGAATGTTAAAATAATAAACTGCTGCCAGACGATACGAAGAAAATTTGTCGAAAATGCACGGTAAAACTGGACAAAATTTTATTAGTAAAATTAAAGTAAAGGTTGTGACGTTCCCTTTGCAATTTTTTTTCTAAACAAAAGAAAAACAGATAAAGACATTTCAAAACCGGCGTTGAAGACCGACGATGGGCGTGAAAGACATAAACAAGCGGTGGGGGTACGCGCGCGTTAAAATGTATGCGTGTTCGCAAAGCGATCGAACGTTCCGTTTCGCACGGGGATTCGAAGGCGAATAACGCGGCAAAACGACCAGCCGAAAATACCGGCGCGACGCATTCGAGGACGCTCGAGCGCGTCTTCCTCCCCTTTCAGAATCGTTTTTCAGTCGGCAATAACATTCCGCGAAAAACAGCCACGCAAAACATCCTTCCTCCTCCTCCTCCTCCTCTTGGCTGAGTTTCCCAACTAAACCCAGCGAAAATCGCTTCCCTCTACTCACCGGTCAGAGGAATATATGAGATATCGAAGCACTTTTTGATTGCTTCCAACCATATTTCTCGTTTTATCGTTATGATTACGCGATGAAACGGGTGTAATACGTCTGGGCCGCTTCTTTTTTTCAGAATCAAAACAATATCGAATCAATTTTACTCATCTACGCGATCATGACTCCCTCTGCAATTTGAATGTCATTACACGATGAAAAGTACAATTTATGATTTATACATTCTCGAAAACTAATATATATATATATATATATATATAGTTACCTAAGACTCGAAGCTGAAACATTTTCGAAACGATTGTTTATACAAAATGTTCTATACAAAAGTTGAATGGTTTCGAGAGAGGCAGTAATTGATATAACTATCATTTTTTAATGTTGAGTCCACAGAAGACGTTTGAAAGTAAAGTTTTCCCAGGTGAAATTGTACATTTTCTACAAAAGAAGAAGATATTAAAGGTATTAAAGTTTGTATGGAAAAATCGTTAATTGGGGGAGATATTTCAATTGAAACAATTCGGAATAACGCTCTTATGGGGTATCCAATTTATCTGTAATAGCAACATTAGTAACAACAAGAGATTGTATAACGTTTATTAATTATTTATTGTGATTAGAATTTCACTATTACGCAACAAAATGTGCTGAATCTGATCGTTTCAGATAAATGTAAACACTTTTACAATCGAATTCTTAAAGAAGATTAGGTTAGGTTAGGTTAGATTTCGCATTGGTTAACCAACATCAGTGCAGTCAATAAGCATATTTCTACCTTCTTCGATAATTTATCGAGGCAGGTTTTATTTTTTAAAAGATTTGATTTTTTAAAATATTTTCTAAAGACTCAATTTTGCAAAGTCATAAAAAAAAAAGTCTGATGGGTTCAAATCTGATGAACGAATGGGATAATCTGTAGAACAAAACACCATCTGACGTCTAATTGAACACTGACAAACAAAATTGACGCTCATCACACTGCAATATTTTCATTAAATTATCTTCTGAATTAATGATTTTTCCACATCAATGATTTAATACTTTTCTTTATAAAGAATGACGAGCTGAGTAATCGATCAGCGTATTAAATAATATTCGATTTCACTCAAAGAGACAAACTTGACGTTCAAACGCCTTCTAGAATTTATATCAATTAATACCAGCCAATCTCGAAGCCA
This sequence comes from Tetragonula carbonaria, assembly GCA_032399595.1. NCBI lineage: Eukaryota > Metazoa > Arthropoda > Insecta > Hymenoptera > Apidae > Tetragonula > Tetragonula carbonaria. The sequence goes on from JAUCRC010000002.1 coordinate 21,671,688, forward strand.
TTAAACTTGATTAATTGCTTGATTTTATTTGTATATTAGATTTATACCTATTACGAACCTTATTCTAACTTATTATTGTTAATTTATTATTACCTACGCTTGATCTTACGTTTAATTGACTTGGAAATATTTCATTTTGCATACCTAGTAATATTCTTTCTATTCTATTTATTAATTATTTTATTTTTATATATTAACTTGGAAATATTCTGTTTTTAGGTGCCTAGTAATTTAAAATGTATTTGAATACTCTCGTTTTTGGTTGATCACATCTGGTCTTTCATTCGTCCCAGCAAAAGCTCTTATTTTCAAAAACTCTTATTTTCTATGTATTTGAATATATACATATATATATTCTTTTTGCGTACTTATCACTGCGATAATATTTTAATAATATTAATAAACTATTGTTGTTCTTCTCCCAAGTTATCAGTTCCTTGCACGTTGCAGCTGAAAAATATATACTTCTTCTCGATATAGGTAATCGTCTCGAAAATATTTCTTAGCCTCTCGGGTCTTAAGTAATTCGCGCAGCACGTTTCATTCGTCCACCATTCGTCCAATTTTCGCGCGTTCTCGGTCGAGTTGCGACTGTTTACGCGCGCGGGTGTCTGGGCGCGCAACAATTCACGCTCGTTGTTGCAAAGGGTTTCGGTACGGCGCGGTTCCCAGCTCGATCTGTCACATCGTCTCTGCCGCGGTGAAACGATCAAAAGCCTTTGATCTCGACCCTCCGCCGTCTGCAAATGACGCCGTAATTCCGATCGTAGTCGCAAGCTGGCAGAAGGATCCCAAGGCTCAGATTGCACGTCCTTCAGTCGTACATTCCAAGGCCGATAGGCCCTTCTATCATTTCGCGTAACAGACATCCTGTTCGCGATTTCGACAATTGACTACCCGCGGCGCGACGTCGCGCGTAGTCCTTCGCGCTCGGCATCAAAGGATGGAAACGATCGCTTGATTCGACGCCGAGTGACCGGGCTGAGTGCCGTGGAAACGACACACTGTCGTCGTCGTCGTCGTCGTGTGGAAACCTGATTTCGAAACTTTCCCGTGTGTGGTCTCCAAGAGCGAGGCAATTATTGCCGGGCTAGGCCTAGGATTGTTTGTTTTAGCCCTTTGCACTCGTATCAATCAACTCGGAATGATCTTTTCATGTTCGAACAAAATGAGAAAAATTTCCCGGGAATATATTACAAGTTAACTTGCCGTTTTCCTAGTAGAAAAAAAATTGGAAAGAAAGTATAATAATAAAATGTAATATGGCGAGTACACGGCGACATGACGAGTGCAAAGGGTTAGCCGCCCAGAACTAGAATATATTGAAAATATTAGGGCAAAATATGGTTGTCGATATATTTGTCACATTAGGGACTTTTTTCCTATTGATTTCCTATAATCGAGGAAATTGAAGAGATCGAGTAGTACACAATTCTAATAATTTTAGGTGAATTCTTTGAAATGTTTAAAATTCTAATTGTTAAAATTATTGAAAACTCGTAAATAACTCACTTAACTATAAAATTGTCCAAGAGAAGGATTAGGGATAATGAAATGTACAGAACAAGAATGTTAAAAATTATTGACTTATTTATTGGGTAATAAAGGATAATCTCAAGTAACTTACGAACCTCAGCACGTAACTTACGGTACGTAACAATGCAAAACAAATCGGTAAATTGAAAGTCCGTTCGTCTTTTTTATTCACCGCCCGACCGACTATTGCATCGCGATAATATTCGTCTCGAACGGAGGAGAAGTGAAAAAAGGGAAAAGAAAGAAAGAAACGGGCGACCGCGAGACGATCGAGTCAGCGCGACGCGACGTGCAAAACTATGCATGCCCCGCGTATATATAGTAACTACTGCGCGTGATTTGCATAAGCAAATTTCACGCGGCGTAAATGTTTCAGCGAGTCGTAAATTGGATTAAGCGGACTCCGTTGGAAATTAGCCGGCGCAGTTTTTAGCCGGTGCTAGCGATGCCTGCCTTCGCGGGCCCGAGGTGTTTGCTAAGATCGTGTTTGTTAAGTCAGCGTGCCGGCGCGTGCGCGCGCCGCCCTGCGCTCACTGCGAACGTTTGCTCTTCGTAGTTCGTAAATTCTCCTAGTATGAAAGAACAATATCAGGAGCGGCACGTGCATATGATCTCGCGATTAGCGAATGCGCAATAGTAGCCTAGCTGTTGTATGTGTGTGTGTGTGTATGTGTGTGTGTGTCGCTAAATCTGGATACATGTACACACACAGTGAATATACGAAATATTGGATTGGCGGGTTCTTTTTTTTTTTCCTTCGAATAAATAATAACTTTTTCATATCAAGTAGCAACTTTCAACTATTCGGTAACGTATCGATCCATTATCCTTTCGAGCAGTTTCATAATTCCGTGCTCGAAAGAGCCCTGACCTTTTGCCACAAGAAACTGATCCAGGTATCCAAGATTTTTCCTCTTAAAAAGAGTTCCTCTTAAAGAGAGCGAAAAAAAAGTGCAAGTCTGATGGTGCAAAGTTTAGCAAATAAGAAGAATATGGCTGCAACACGTTTTTTACGAATGGCACTAATTAATTCGTCTAGTTGTACGACAGTCACGTAGAATAATATAAGTGTATATAAGTGTATACTGTGTATGTCATATGTAAGTACCGGAAGTTCGTAATCTCTGATGATCGATAAATTACATTAAATCGTTGTTATATATATAAAAAAATAGTGTTTTTCGTGATTCCTGAGTTACGTAGAATAATATAAGATCGTCAGATCGATATAACATATTGATACTGTGTATGTCAAAAAATTTGAAGGAGCATATGTAATCTTTGATGATCGATAAATTATATTAGATCGTTATTATATGTAGAAAAAAAAAATGGTGTTCGAGTTAATCGTTTCATTCCTCGAAAGCAGTTCAAGAAACACGATGCTTTTCCAATCCCACCAAATTAACAACGGTCCTTTGATAAATCTCTGCGTTTGAAGTGCTTCGGACTGGTTCGTCACGCTTGCTCCACGATTTTTTGCGCTCGATATTACTGACCAGAAGTGGCTAACTGGCGGCCCTTGCCCCCACTCTCCTAATCCCCTCCACTGCACCGATCTCTCACAATACTCGCCTCAGGTACATATATATATATATATCTTTTCACGCGCTTGCGTCGCAGTTTTTTCCCCCTTTTTTAAAATAAAACGACAAGGCGCGCGTCGAAAATACTCGTTTTGATTTTCCATTGTCAAACACTTAACGAATTTGCACAAAATTCTTCGGGAAACAAATAATAAGCTCGAAAACAGCCTCTGACAAACGATCTCCATTGAACTGAAATTACCAATTGGCTAACCTAATAGAAATAAAATACAACGACGCGTGGGATATCTGAGAGAAATGAAAACAGAAATTTGCCCATTTCAGCAAAGTTCAAGCAAACAAACTCTGCCCCGTCGAGATTGTATCGATGCTCGAAAAAGCTTGCAGCTCTGCTCGCGATTGAACGCGAAAATTTCAAATTTCTCCCGGTATCACGTGCAGAGCGATAAATCAGACAGCGATTAAAACGAATTAATACGCAACATCTGGGTCTTCAAGGAACGCAGTTCTAGCAGTGCATACGAGCACGATGAGTTGTTGGCAAACACGAGCAGGCTGCAAACACAACGAGGGAGTAGATACCACGTGCAATTGCACTTTGCAGCTGCACGAAGCTGCAGGCCCAGTTGCATCGAGTGAACAGCTTGTGCAGTTCTTATCGAGGCACCGAGGTTTGGTACACACGCGTGATTCGAAAGTCAACACGACACGAAATCGATACCGATCGCTTTTATTGTAATATCCATTCGAACAACAAAGAAAATATTTAATTGGGAGTACGTGAGGCACGGTACTGTCTCGCCGTATATATATATATATATATATATATATATATATATATATATATATTTCGCGAGTCGACGTAAACAGCGGATTTTTAAAGCGAGACGTTCATTTACGCCGTTTCTCTGATTTCGTCGGCATTAACGAAATCGATAACGAAACTGCACGGACAGTGCAAACAATAGTCCGTTGATATTTCAAATCTGGAAAAGAGGGCAAAAGGGCGGGAAAAAATTATTTGCCACGCAGCGATGTTTATCGCTTTTCAAAAGGCAGTTTCATTTCCAAACAACTTTTATTGTTAAACATCTGCTATTGGATATATCTGGTATTTACGGATATCAAATAATTTCTCGCTCCTGTTTACGAGAAAGTTTCATCAAAATCCAGGGAGCGGCGTTTTGCGCGAGTCCACCGCTAAAATATTTTCTCTCTCTCGTCCCGGAACGAGCGAAATTTTTCAAATAATATTACGAGTATATTATCGTGTCGTTCGTGGAAGATTTCACGTTTTATTTTCAAATAACCTCCTCGTTGTCCAGCAGTCCAGTTTCGTTCTTTCGTCAAATCATTATTTCGCTAAATCCAATACGCGCAAAAGGATAAAATTTTTTAGAACAATAATATTGGGCACTTGTTTGTCTTCTTTTAGATTAACGTTTGATCTCGTAGCTGTGAATGACGAGTATACTTGTGGAGGAAAGTAATTACAATTTGAGTTAAATTTCTTTTTGTGGAAGATAAAACATATTTAAGTAAATTTTGAAATACTTTGACAGTAAGCTTGACCAGTTGTTTTTACATCATTTCTAATTACTTTTTTGCCGTTATCGCCATTTTGCGCGAGTTGTACGAACAACAGAGCTTATGTCAGACGCCATTAATCTCTTAGTTGTGAATGACGAGTGTACTCAGTGGTGAAGAAATGACAATTTTTTGTGCAATGACGAGTATACTCGTGATGCGAGAAAAATAGTTACAATTTGTTACTTACAAATATATTTGTAAGTTTTAGACGTTTTGGAACATTTTGGTACTAGGCTTGACTAGTTGCTTTCACATCGTTTCTAAATATTTTCTTGCTACGATCGCTTGTACGCGCCATCTTGCGCGCCATCTTGTGTGGATATTAGATACGTATATACTGGAAAAATCATCTACCAGACATTATTTGTTCGATTATTTGTTCATTTTTGTTATATAAAAAGAATAATGGAGAATTAACGCGTATAAACTTACTGCTGGAATATATTGGGAAAGACCATAAAATGGATAAATTCAACAAATCAGTTGGTCGGCAATCTACTACGAAGTCTACACGTTTCATCGGAAAACATGTTCCAGATTACGTACCAAGCACGTCGTTAAAAACTAAACCCACACGAAGATGTTCGCTGTGTTCAAACAATAACGTACGAAAAGAATCTAGATACTGGTACTGGACACGCAAAGTGCCATTATGTGTCTTGCTTCAAGAAACATCATTCTGAAAGAATAAATTAAATTTCCAATTTCTTCTTATTTCTTCCAGATACTTCATTCCTTTTGTTTAACAAGAAAATTATAAATGTTGTCAGTTTTGCAAATAATACCGATCGAGTCAAATTGTTGATAATATTGATCAAGATGAAATTATTAAAATATATATAATATATTATAAATCTATACTTCTAATAATTTTATCATGATTAATATTATATAATATGTTATATAACATATTATAAATTATTATATAATATATTATAATATATATTATATAATATTAATCACGATGAAATTATTAAAAGTTAAACTATTGATAATATTAATCAAGTTATTGATTTTTCAAAAAAGTTGTTGATCAAAAAAAAAGAAAGCTAGTAACTTCCTTGTAATTTAATTTTCAGTTTCACAGCAGCTGCGCATAGTCTTTGTCTGACGAGTGTAGTCGTCATTCTAGATAAGACACACTTTTAGAAACGGCGCCACAGCCAAGAGGCTTAACGTTGAATTAATCTTCAATTTTTCCATACGCAGTTCAGCACAAGCTAAAGAAGAAAACGCCGATAGGCGGAATGGAAGGTGACCAGTATTCCGCTGTTGGTAGCTGATAAATCCTGGTGATTCGAGAAGAACAATATCGCGACGACGATTCGTCATGCTGCTGCGTGTACCGAAGCGTGGTCCCCGACGATCCGGCGGAATTTTTCGTAAAAATCCTGGAACGCGGGGACAGTGACGAATTACCCGGGCAGATAAAGAGGCGAAAGACGTCTTGAAACAACCTTGCCTCCGGTCCGATGAAGACGAAACTTTGCTGCGTCGAAGCGCAAGAAGGAACGTTAACCTTTCTTCTTCTGCTCGCTAATGACTCGCCGTTCAGCTTCAGTAATTTTTTTTTCTTCTTCTTCTTCTTCTTCTCCCGGCCAAACTTCTTTGTTTTCTTCCTCCTTTTCTTTTTCCTCTCTCTCTCTCTCTCTCTCTCTCTTTCTGTTTTTTTCATTCCTCGGTTCCAACGGTTTGCTTTAATTGGCGATTTCAAGGGACTCGAGTTCTGCCGTCCCGTTTCGTTTTTCCCCTGGCCAACCGTCTCGCGATTTGCGTCTCGCTGGATTTACGCGGTGATTCTTTCTTTTCGAACTGACCGAGCGAAATCGAAAAAAAAAATCACGCGCGTACGTTTCTCGTGCGAAGCGCACAAAACCATCGTGAACACTGTCGTTCTCCGCAAAATACATATACATACATTTAAATGAGATCGTCTGGATCATCGTTTCGAATTGCGACGATGAAAAAAATATTTTTCGCTTAACGTGAATGGTCAGAGTAATTGGCAAGAATATATTCTTTTCCAAGGTCAGGTTTTTTTGTTGCATCGTATAGCTGGTAAATGATACGTTCAAATATGTGAAAATAAGACCGATTTGTTCGAAAATTTATGTTTCTCTTCTAATACTGATTTGTTCAAAAATTTAAGTTTCTGTTCTAAGTATTAAAGAGCGATTGGTCAGTATCGAATTGCTGAGATTTGTCAGTTTCGAATTGCTGAGAGATGAATGATGAAATTTTTCTGCCTTTGTGCTAGTTTTAGAAATCCTCTTCCACACTGAAGCTGTCTTAGACTCACACACACACACACACACACACACACACACACACACATATATATATATATGGACTTCTAGTTAACTTTAGCTACAATATTTTCTTTATTTCTCTCGTTGTTAGCAGTTTTGTTTAGTCCACGCGCCAGTTTTTAGATTCTTTCGACACGATGCGATAAAAAAAAATATATATACACGAGGGAAAAAAAATATCAATGACCTCGAAAAGAAAATTCTTGGAGAAAAATGGAATTCTTACCGGTTATATTAATCTCCAGATACCATTCGCTGTTAGGTGAAAAAAAAAAAAATTGCATCGTCGCAATTCGAAATACATACTTGGCTGACCTCTGACTTAAATGAACCACACCCTGTATATACATATAAAAAAAAAAAAAGAAACACACCAGCTAAAAAGGTTGTTTCAAGCTCGCTGAAAGTTTCAGTCCGCGAGGATCGGCAAGGATCGGACGATCGACTTAATCCGCGGAAGGCATCATTTAGGATTCTGAAGACAAAAAAAAAAAAAGTGCAGCGGCTGACTTGGCCCGATCGATGGAAGAACGTCAGTGGCAGCTACATTAGTTATGAACTCATTAACTATACAGATAAAGGGAAGGCGGTTCGCGACGTTCCGCCAACTAGAATATGCATGGGGGTTTCGAGCTGTGCACGAAGGAGGGCAGAATTGAATTGCAACGTCAGACTGACATCGACTCGGGGACGAAGGATTTAAAAATTAACCGGCAGACTCGGCTCAGCGATGCGCTAATACGCATATCGATGCAGATTTTCGTGCTGCTTATACTGCTTTTATTGTCAGCCGTATCGACGTAGTCGGCACACGCGATAACGCTCCGCGATCTGACGAGTGCGCTCGCTAACGTGCTTTTTCAGTCGCGGCAACTGACGACTGAGAGGGAATTCTTAATGAACACTGGATGCTAAGAAACGCCACGCGAAGCATGAGGCGTGCGTTGACGTTAGAGAATACTGTAGCAGCGTTGAGAAACGTTTGTAGTTTCGTTCGATGTTTCCCGAAATGTGTGTTATCTGTCAGGGAAAGTGACAAGTTTGGAATAAAAATTCGCTCGTTCGAACACGCGCATGGTTCTTTAACACAAATGATACTTTATCGAGTGTTTGAGCGTAGAATAGAAAAAAAAGCGGAATATGTACTGTTTTGTAGAAACTTTTGGCTTTCCAAAAAAAAATTTCACGACTTCATTATCGTCATTATTCTGGCAAATATAAATAATATTTCCGTCTGTAATTCAAATGAAAAATTGTCAATAATTTAGACTGTTACAACTTTGTTAAGAAAGATCGGTTAACAATCTTTCAGTCTCATTTTAAAACGAAGCTTCTGTTTTCACATTTTCATCGAATTCGTTTTTCTTTTCCAAGATGTTCTAACATCATGTGGCAAGTGGAAAAGTGTTCTTTCGATTGAAAAAAAAGAAAAGTACGTTAATACATTGAAAAATTTTATTTACAACTAAATCCATCACGATGTTTCCCTATTCACAACGAATTTTATTGAACATTTGAACATTTGAACGACGAAAAATTGAAGAAAATTCCCAACATTTCGCCGTCTAACTTTCAAAGTTCAATAAAATCTCAAAAAAGGACTCGTACAGTAAAAGAAAATTTCAATTTTCAAAAATCCCGATTTATCGAACTGCGAGAAGAATGTTTCATTGTTTTTACAAACGTTGAACATTTTCAACAGTCTTTGAAAATAAAAGTACATTTACTTTCTCACTCGTTGCGTTCGTTACGATGTAAAAGCATCTTTGGAATGAACAAACTTGTTAGAACAGTCAGAATAGAAGCTTTACGCTTTAGGACAGAGGTTGCTAACTGGCGGTTCTTACCCCCACTTTCCTGATCGCTAGCGCTATCCCCTCCACTCCTGCGTCGATCTCTCCACTGAAGAAAGCCACGATACTCGCATTACACGTACGCGTATAAATAATTTTCTTTACTGCTAAAGTTGAAAGAAAAAAAATAGGGAAAGTAATTTGTACGGCCCGGGATAGAACGAACAGAGTGGGAATTAATTTTCATGGTTGGAGGAACCGGCAAACTGAGTGAACGAGACCAAGTAGATTTTTCTCAAGTAAGATCATCGACAATCTTTCGTCGTTATGTGTTCAGTTACGCTCCTTGCTGGAACTTACGGTTTTCGAAAGGAACGTAAAGAACATTTGTTTATACATATCTGTGTGTGGTTTTAAAGAGAACAATGAATGAGGCAGGTTGCTACGAAGAAACGAATCTATAAAGAGCACATCTAGCCTGCGTAGAATACTCGTAAGCAACTGCGTGACTATAATTCGTGGACACGATCTGGGAGGAAAAGTCTGGGAAAGACTTAGATATTATATCCAATAAATTCAATTATCTCGCGGCGCGCAGGTCGTAGCTTCTGCCGGTTGTCCCCGGCTAACAAGACGCTAGTTACGAGGTCGTTACTTTTACGGAAGTTGCTCGTTGCTAATCTATAACGGCGGGAACGCGAGCCAGCGTCAGCTTTCAGTTAAGCAGCTGGTTTCCTTCGCCTCGTTACCGACCTCGTTACATTTCAATCGAGCCAATTTTGCGCCCCATAACGCGACAAATTGTGCGTCGCGGCCACTCCTCGCTCGCCAGCCCGCAAATCCCACACGTGACGACTTTTCACTCGCTCGTAAATTCCGACACACGATCTGTCCGTTAAAGATCAATTGTCGATCGCTTAACCACGGTGCAGATTCTGCGCTGTAAATTTTTGCAAACACTTTGCAGATCACATTCACGTTTTTTCCACTGGAAAAAACGAATCCCTTTTTGCAGTTTCATCGTTCCATCTTTTGCCAAGTCAGAGTCACCCTTTGTTCTCGCAGATCAAATTCATCATTCTGCAAAGTTCTCTCTCTCTACAAATTTGTTTTCTCAAGCCATTGTGACGAAAATCAAATCCGAGTCCGCAAAGTTGTTATATTAAAATAATAAAAATTTCATTGCATGTATGTAATAATACTTGAACAAAATGTAACGTAAAATTAACATAAAATACTTGTTTGACACTACGTGTAATTATTATATTATTACATACAATCATTAATAATTATAATTATTATTAGATGTATAGCAATTATAACAATCTGTAGTGATATTTGCAACAAAATGATCAGTAACGTCCATAGTTTGAAGGACCAAAGTAGCCCCTTGCAGATAATTTAATTTTTGAAAGTACTTCTTCAGTGGGGTCTCTTCACCGTTGGACACTATGTTAAAAATGACACTTCACTTTTGACTTATTTCACAAGGTGAATTTAATTTGCCAAAAAAAAAAGGGTGGCGAATATGATCTACAAAAGGATTTGAACTTTAGAAACTTTTTCAAGCAGAATACAGCTGTCTGTTACGAATCGATTTCGTTTGACAAACTTGATATTTCTCAACCTTCGAGAGCTTCTCAACCAAGAAGCTTGAAAAATCAGAATATTTTCCAATGTTCGAAAAATACACGGGTAAAGTTCGACCTCGGACCAAATGTTCGCGTGACTGTTCGACTGAATTCATTAGAACGAGATGGATCAAGCTCAAGCTTTTCGTTTGTTTGTTACAGAGTACTTGATGTCAGGGAATCCACGGAGCTACCCGGCCCGGTCCCCAGGGGTCGCTTCCACTCCGACCGTAACCAGGTAAGTGGCGCTGGCGAGCGAAAGGGGCCGGGATGGGGAGGCGAGGGGATAGACGAATTTCCCACGCGAGATCTCGATCGGCAACGTCGTCCGACGCATCCATATTCCAGCAGGCAATAACACAGATTTTCGCGTAAGCCAGATCGCGTAAGCGGATTTTTCGCGCGGCGGCCGACAAATCCGCGAGACTTATCGGTTTACCTAGTTGCCGGATTTCACGTGGTTGAATTAAGCCGCGAAAAATCGACCGTGCTGTTGACTCTGCCTCTGACGGGAACGTGAGGCTCTCCCTCCTCTTCGTCTATTCCAGGAACGTGAAATCAACCGACTCTCTCTCTCTCTCTCTCTCTCTCCCTCGCTCCCTCTCCCACCCTTTCGATCCATCGGAAATAAATCATTCGCAATTTATCCCTTGAAACGCGAGCGGTCGTTTGACACGCGCTCGACACAGAGGGCGCGGTTGAGTTGCGCGCAATGGAAACACGATCGGAACACGATGGAACGTAAAGAAACACGTTGTTTATCGACATGAGAATGTTTACTCGTTAAATTTATCGGTACGAGCTTATCTTGCTCGAATGGCAGCAATGGTTATCGAAGCGCATTGTAAAGGGAAGAACACTTACTGGCAAAAGAGAGACTCGCTATTGATTGAAGAGGGGCAAAGAACACTCGCCCGCGTGAAAGAACGATTGATTTATTGAAGTGTCTCGGCGTTTTACACGGCGTTATATATTTCAAGGTATATACACTTTGTACGAGTGGCGCGGCGCTCATCGAGTCACACGATGAAATTTTATCGTTCACTCTTCGCGTTTATAGATGTTAGTATGCTAACCTCGAGTCTGAATGTGCGTTTAAGTAAGAACCTTTAATAAGAAGACGTCTCTGAAACAAGATGCTCTTCTTCTGTACAAAAATTCTACACAGATCGAAACAGATACGTCTGAAAAATACTATTACGCATTCAAATAATAGCGTGTTCGATCACCAGCGATCATTGCTTGAACGTGACATGCTTTTTATCAACTTTTCAGCATTCGCGGCAGGCGAAGACCTCCGTGTTTCTCGAATTCGACGACACGTGTTCCTCGCATGCTTTATAACTGACCAAACTGTTTTCAATTGGATTAGCATCGAGGGGTTGAGATTGATCTTAACCTTGAATTTCAAGGTTAAAAATTTTTCTTTTCATTACATACTACTCATCACGAAAGTGAAACTTTCCCAAGGAACCATAGATCGAAGCCTAATGGTTCTTCTGAAAAATGGCAAAATAAGTTTCTTAATCATTTAACAGTGCGTGCTAACAGCGACTTTATGCTTTTGATCGCGCGGATGTCCGTAATTTTCGCATTAGATTTCACGTTTTATCATAGTTGTAGCATCAATGTGAGTCTAAATAAGCAAATGATAAAACCAACTGTCAACATTCATTCGAAATATAGACATCCACGCATTCAGATAAGCTATAAAGTCGCTGTTAGCACGCAGCGTTAAGTGAGTTAAGAAACCATTTCTACTATTTTTCAAGAGAACCATTGCGACCTATGGTTCATTGGAAAAGTTTTCACCCTCGTGATAAGTAGAATACAGTGCGAGAAAAGAAAAATTTTTGACCATGAAATTCAAGGTCAAGATCGATTTTGCGGCAGGTTCTTTCTATTTCCATCAAATCGGAGGCGTAGAATTCATCTACGATAAACCACGGGCAAACTTTTCTTCTACTTTTCTTGTACTTTGGCGGCCAGCAGTCAAAGAAAGCACCAGCCTCGGTGTTAATTCAGCGGCAGACGCTGGTTCAACATTTGAACGCCAGGTAGTACACCAGTCGCCACGATATTAGCCGAGGCGAAAACAACGGCCATCGGAACCGCAGAAGTGCCATTATCCACCGCGAGGCTGTCGTTTGCTGTCTCTCTAACGATTACAAATCTTTGGCCGGCCACTTTCGGCAATTAGCGAGTCATTAACGGTTCCCTGAGCTCGCGTTCGCTCGGCCAATAAAACCGACCGACGAGCGGGACGAGACGGGGCGAGGCGGGGTTCTACGCACGAAACCCGTCGCGGCAATTTGAAAGTCGCTGTAAAACGGCTGCAGATCCTTCCGCAATTCTCGCGGTTTTCTGAGTTCTAGGTCTAAGGGAGTGGCGAATAAAAAGAAAAGAAAAGAAGTCGAGAATATTCAAATCGATGGGTTGAACAGAGACCTCGAACGTGATCGGAGGAGCAATAACCGCGAGTGAGATTACGACGGGCGAACAGGCACGACGATTCCAAGACATTTCGATTCAAATGAATATTTAGAACGTTGGCTCGTCGAACGATCTTCCCTCCCCATTTCGCCGGAGGCTGTTGTCCCTCTTTATCGTTGCCTGAATCGGTAACGACGATGCACGCGAAATATCGTATCAGTTCGCCATTTGTTCCGTGTCGTTACTAATATCAAAAAAAAAAAAAAAAAAAATGCTTGAAATGCTAACGTTCTAAGCATGATTTTTAAATCGACAGATACTTGGATTCAAAACCACTGTACTTTCGTCGAGCGTCATCGGAAGGTACAAGTTCGAAAGAGAAATATCGTATCAGCTCGCCATTTGTTTCTTTATTTATTCCGCGTCATTACCAAACAGTGCTAAAGCACATTAAAATGCATTTTTCACGCTAATATTCTAAGCGTGATTTTTGAATCGGCAGATACTTGGATTCAAAACCACTGTATTTTCGTCGAGCGTCATCGGAAGGTACAAGTTCGAAAGAGAAATATCGTATCAGCTCGTCATTTGTTTCTTTATTTATTCCGCGTCATTACCAAACAGTGCTAAAGCACATTAAAATTCATTTTTCACGCTAATATTCTAAGCGTGATTTTTGAATCGACAGATACTTGGATTCAAAACCACTATACTTTCGTCTTCATGCCATCGGTTAAATACAAGTTCAAATGGGATCCTTAAAAATCGTAGAGAATCTTCCCGAATTTCGTATTTCTATTGTTCTCGTGATATCACGCGGAAGAGTAATGCCCCGAGAGGAACAAATTTACGCAAAGTGTTATTTAAGTAGGACTTAATGGAGTTATATACTCGCGATTAAGGAGATGCGGCGTGAAACGAGGTCACAGCCGAATGGTTTTGCTGCGTGGAACCAGGTTTAATCGCCCGGTTTATATATCTTTTCCAACCGCGCGACGAATTACTCCCTTTCCGTGTAAATCGATCAAACGTTCATTCCCAAATTTCCATTGGTCCATCGCGATGCAAAGAAAGATGCTCGCGTTTAATATTGCACGTGCATTCGTGGGAATATTCACGGTACAAAGTTTCGTAACAATTCTTCTTTTCCCTTCGAACGGGAAGAAAATAAAGGAAACTATGCAAATGAGAGGGAAATAAAATACGCAGACCGCACGCTAGTGTAAAGCCAGATCGAACCATTGTAAAATGCTTCCGCCTTACATCCAGACTTTACTCAATCCGTTCTTCTTCCAGCGTACGTTTGACTTGCGAATCGCATTAATATATCTTAGCGAACTACTCGAGATCAAGCTGATCCCACCGAAAGTATTCAAAAGTGTTTCTCCGACACGAGAGACACAAGATCAATGATCATTACCACTCTCTGGTCTCAACGGCGAGAATCGTTAACGATCCACGTTTCACGGAAGCGCTGGAGAAGAGAGAAAGAGAGAGAGAGAGAGAGAGAGGAAGGTTAGAACGGACGAATGCGGTGGAAAAGCACGAGCACGAAGAGGATGGGTGAAACCTTTGGCGAGGAGCACGCGTGTGTCCCTCGGTTGCCTCAGCAACAGAGTACCTTCCGTCTCGCTGACCCGTCGTTTCCGGTAACACGGATGGCCTTTCCTCTCTTCGACGTTTCAACCCCGGCTGGAACGCGGTTCTTCGAAGACGGAACGAAAGAAAGAAAGAAAAAAAGAAGAAGAAATGTACGAGAGCCGTGGGGGAGCCGGGCAGAGGCCGCCATTGTTCGACGATGGTCTCCGACTATCTACTTTTCCTGTTAAAAACCGGCGAAAAAAAAAAAAGAAAATGTTCCCGAGCTCGAGATGCCATTTGGAGTTATTCGTCTCTCACAGGTGGAGCCACGAGGCATCCAGAATTCGAGACCGATGTTTTCACGATGCACGGGAATAGACGGACTTTAATTTCGGAGGAGATTTTCGTGAATTAGGTTTCTGGTAATTTGGATTGAGTTGATGAAGCTGGATACTGTGGAACAGAAATAACCACCATGTATAGAGAGCGAAATTGTTCAAATATCTTCCATATATTTTGAGGCACCCTCTAGTCAGGGTTAGCTGAAGCATTGTTCAAAACATAAGTAAAACTTTAGAGTAAGGTACTGTTCGTTAATTAGCCAACAAACTAGGAAAAACCTTGGAAAAACAACGCGATATATTTTGATATATTTAAATAACTTATTAAATAACTATACTTTGCGCACGAGCAAGTATATTCGTGTTTAACAGAAATATAATAAACGTGTTTTCCTTCGTTATATCATTTTAAAAAAGAAACTCTCGCTGCACGCAACGATTAAAATGTCGATTTACATTTTGTCATTAACATACGACGTCCGCATCTTGAAACATTTTCGTCCTTTGAGAAACTGACGCGACACTGTTGAATTTTACATCGCGTTCACGTTTACGCAAAGCTGAAACGAGATAGCACCTCGTATCTGTAAAATTCAGAAGATAATTTCCAATATGGCCGATGTGATCGCCCTCTGTCGATACGATCGAACCTAACCTAAACCAAGACAATCGTCGCTGGCACTTATCACTTATTAACCGAAGCAATTCCACTAAAAGAACCGCCGCGCTCGATCGAAAGTAAAGCCGTTGGATTTTTCCTCTTTCCCCGCAATCGTTGCCGCACCTTATCTATCTTTATCTCTTCGATATTGTTCCTCTCGAGACTCCCGACTGACGCGGAGTCTTCGCAAAACAAAAATACGTTGTTCGACGAACGTGCCTTCGCCTACTTCGTCGATGTTTCGATATTATCATAATAAAATTGATCTGGAGTCTTCTAATCTTTTTAACCGAGATGCAAGAGTTAACGTTGATCTCGCGATATTACAGCATAGTTTATCGGAGTAAATCAACGCTACAGCGAGAATACCGAATTTGGAATTAATGAGGTAATTTCGATATCCTTGTTGCGGTTTATGCGGCATACGCGCGGACGTCGATGATTTTTTTACGACGGAAAATTTAGCGCAATTGGAGGCTCCATGTCCGCGTAATTTGTATACATTTTCATATAAATTATAATTTAATATAAGCGCGCGGTGCTCCTTTATGTGTGACGGGGGGAGGGGGGTGGAATTTTCGAAAAATATTTCCAGTAATAACAGAATACATATGCGATGAGATTCATGACGTCACAAATTTGAAACGTAAATAAGTGGAAACGAAACGCAAGCACCGACCGCAATGAAATCCGCTGAATTCACAATTTCGATGTGGCAAAGCTTGGCGCGATGTGTACAATATTTTTGGAACGAATAGTTACGTTACATCTGTTCATCGTGGACACACGAAAGGCCGTGCAACGACCACCGTGTTTTACGACGAAGCTTCCAAAAAAATTTATCGCTGGATTCTGAAAATCCAATCGTCTTTTCAAACGATCTCGGGGAATTTCTTTTATACTCTCCCGATAACTGACCATTTTTGAAGCAACGTTCGAGAAGATGTAGATTCGTTAGAGTACATTAGGTTAAGTTTAGGTTAGGTTTGACAAATAATTTTGTAAGAGCAAATAACCTTTCTAGCCTTCTATTTAGCAACTTTGAATTGTAGTGATTCTTCTTCGAAGATATCCTTTGAAATTACTATAATAACTCCTTTAAGGTTATGTTGCAATTTTACATTAAACATCGAATCACTCATTTGAGAGCTGTTTGCGATGGGCATACGTGATGAGATCATTCGAGATTTGGCTGAAATCGTATCGAAACTTTTGCAGTCCCACCAATGATCATTTACATGATTATTATTACTTAAATGCACGTTATATATAAATAACAATTACCACAAAATGAAATTCTGAAATATCAACGTTTGAAAAATGTCGGCAGTCCTTTACTCGAGAGTCCTTTCGGTCTCGCGACACTCTCACGCGCCATGGGGTTAATCCCCGCAGACGTCTTAATCTTGGCCTCAATTCACGCGACTGCGACCCTTCCAATATCTGTCTTCCCCCTTCGTCCTTTTTCCAGCTTTTATGCTTGCTTCGAGTGGAGTAACAAAAAAAAAAAAAGAAAAAGAAGGATCTTACGCTTTTCACTAGACGCAAAACGCGCCTGTACCCACTTTTTCCCTCTCTCTCTCTCTTCTCTTCCTCATCGACCCCCACTCCTGGGATGGGGGAAGACGTCTCTTGGGTTGGTACGCTCGAAGGAACACGACCGTAATTGCGTTACAATATCCCCGTTGTCGTCGTCGTGTTGTTGTTGTTATTGTTATTTCACGGGATTGTAATGTGTAATTCAAACTTGCTTGGAAATTCGTCGGGGGTAATTGAGCTGAATGTGGCATTGTGGCATTGCACGGAACGAAGCAGTTTTTAATGCACGCGCCTGGGCAAATAGCGGCGGGGGGAAGGGATGCTGGGAGACGACAGGTTTGTTACCTCGCAAGGGCTCGGGTTGATTGCGATTCTTTGAAACTTCTATTTCTATTGTTCCTCGATGGGGGTTTGCGGCTCGCTGATTTTCGTTCACCCGAACTGACCTAGCCTAAAACGAATACATTTCAACGAAACGCTAGAGAGAGAGAGAGAGAGAGAGAGAGAGAGAGACAGGATTCGAATTTTCGCCGAAACCTGACAGGAATCGAAACTTTTATCAGATCCAAAGCGTGAAGCCAAACCGAAAATGGAACATTTCCACCGTTGAAAAGGTCGAAACAGAACCGAGAACGAATGAGGCCCGTGAAATAGAGGAATGCCGGGGTCATGGCGAACACGGCGCTCTGGCTGCTGTGTTAATAAAAAGCGCGTGCGTGCGTGCGTGCGTGCAGACTCGCGTGACACCGCGTGATACCGTCGGTAATATTTTTTCAGCGGCGGCGGCCTCTTGGCCGGTTTACACGGCACCTGGCCCGTGTAACATTTCGCGCGTAAATCCGCGACAACGGAACGTAATTTCGGTCGCAGCCATGATCGATATCGCGCCGCGAGGAATATCGCTCGCCCCTCCCCCCCCCCCTCGGACAGATCGTAAAATCGCGAAGGCAAGTTCTCTCGCGTGTTCGTTGATTAAACGTCGCCTCTGGGTCATTTCAAGATGTAGAGTCGCGAACGTTTACCTACTCTAGCGCTACAATGGTCGAAGTCGTTTCGCATTCGTTTGTTAAACGTTCAATTTCCAAGAGACAAGTATCACTCTCTAACTTTTCAATTTATCTTTCAATTTAGTTGATAATACAGTATCGTAGTATCGAAATTATTGTAAGTTTCATTTTTGTAACAGATGGCCTGTTCGCGTGAAAGTATGAATGTGATGTGAGAAGCACAGCGTTGGCATCGAGCGCTTTCCTTCTTGAAAAGAGAAGAGTCGCGCGAGTGGAAAACAGAGTCAGGCACAATTGTGAAAAAAGCGTTGAATGAGAGTGGTCTAAAAGAGTCAATTCTGTCGTTTGAGTTTATTTGAATTATTGTTGTTTGTCTTGTGTTTATTATCTGTTGTTCTTTTTTTTTTTGGTTATTTAATATAATAAATATCATTTAAATTATATCTCTACAGTATAACTTCTGTATCCGATTATTACGAACCAATGCGTAGGTAGTTAACGCTGAATGGCGCTAGTGTAGCGTTCTGATCCTCGCAGTTTCAGTCGATATGACAAAAGCTTCCCAACTATTTATAAAAAATTTTCACTAGAAAGCTTGATATTTCATGGCACGACACGTGTTCGAGCTTCTCGATTGTCGGATTATTTTATTACCCAGTCAAATTTTTAAAATCAAAGATGTTTCCTGCCATAAACGTGAACCACTCGAGGTTTAGGTTAGGTTTCTGTTCCTCAGATTTCGGAGTAACCGTCAGCGTCAAATCGCGCCTGTTGGTTAATTTTCTCTTTGCGAAACTTTCTGCCATATTGGTAATTTAAATTCCTAATTAAACAACTTCCGCAACTAATCGTTAATTACGTGCCGCGGCACAATAAAACTTCCTGGCCGTGCAAAAATAAACCGCGTCCACGTTGACGGGTAGAATGGCCGTCGGGAAACAGGGAAACGGCTTGAAACATCGTCGCTTGAAAATCTATTTTTTCTTTTTCGCAAAATTTTCCCAAATGTCCTAACTTTAGCGTGTGTCGTGACACTTGTCGATCATCACGCTGCCAAACTCTTTCTTTTTATTTTTTTCTTCGATATTTTGGCCATTTCCATTTGGGTGCGTGACATTTTTTTGAGAAAACATTGTCCTTCCGCTTTGGAAATTATTTTTCTAAATACTGTGCGAAATGATTCAATGCCAAGCATAGAATTTGGTTCTCGTTTCGTCTATATTAAATATTAACGAGGACACTATTTGATGTTTCATACCGTGGTATTTTTACATTTTTAAATTTTTCATTTTTAAACCAGTAGTTTGGCTATTAACAACTGATAATTACTTAGACCGGATATAGCTATTCCTCGATTCGATCGATAATGTCTTCCATAAATCGCAATATAAATAGATTAGAATGCACTCTGCATATATGATTCGCATCATAGGGTTGATTCCTTGTATTTTCGCGCGGGCGGAAAGAGAGAAAAAGAGAGAGAATTTTCTCGATTGCATTGGTAATTACGAACGTTGCATGCGAGACGCATCGCGATCGGATGTCACGTGCTCGCCTGGCATAAATCCTCCTCCGACAGGATAACTGGGACGCGCGTCATTCCCACGGCTCAAAAATCTCCGAACGCAGAAATTTGCATCGAAAGTGACGTGACGTTTAATAGCGCCGCTGCACTTCTTCGGCGAGGCAAAATTCATCGAATTCGACTCGCGGAATTACCGAAATCACGTTTGCTCGCTAAACATCCGTTGATTTCGCCTCGATGTTTATTAGATCGTATGAAAACTACGTGTTCATGCACACGCGCTGGAAAATAAACCAACCAGCCACCAGCTAGAAATGAATCTCAGTCGTTGGCACAGCGAGGCTGGGATATTCCCACCGCGAATCTGACAATCAACGTTTCAAACCAAATCGTTCTGTCAACGTCAAAATTTTGAAGCCATTGTCAATAAGACTGCGAGTATCTCTCTGCTAGACTGCTATCCGATCCCTGCTTTGCCAGTCCAATCTCTCTCTCTCTCTCTCTCTCTCTCTCTTTCTGTCTCTTTCTGACCATAAACATTAATTTACTTGAGCACGCGCCCGTCTGTCGTAATTGTAATTGATGGTATGTTAATTACAATTTATGCAAAAATGTGCTCGCTGCCGGAAGATGTATCACGGCGGTTGTTTCCACAACCGTCGAGCTCGAACGTCGATGATAGATCTAATCTTTCAGACGACGCGACGGTGATTTCACTTTGTTGAAATTTCTATCGGTCAAAGCGTACGACTCTGTATATACTGAATATGTGAATGATATTCTCGAAAATAATGAAATGGAAAATTTGTTACGAGAAAGAGAAAAATGAAAAAATAAACGTGAATAATTCTCGAAAATAATGAAATGGAAAATTAGTTACGAGAAAGAAAAAAAAAAAAAGAAAGAAAACAAACGAGTCTGAGAATTTCCCACTTTTTCTGGATGATTTCGACAATCGTTCAAACTATAATTATACCAGAGATAATTGTCTGTGAAGCGAGCGCGTTGACGTAACTAAAGAAAGAGAAATATGGCGACGAGGTAACGGGAAGGGAAACAATGCGTAAGGGAAGAAGCCCGCGGAGAAAAGTGCACGCGAAGCGAGCGCAGCTCCAATTTCAATTATCCGCTCCCGAGGAAAACTCTATCCGACGCGGGTTCCTCTCTTGTTTTTCTTCTAATGGGCCAGCATCGAATTACCGAGATATTTATTTATCGTGGAGAGTCGCCACAGCCGAGATCAAAGCTCACGGATCTCTTTTTTCCACGACCGGCGGGAAAAATGCTTCCGACTTCAAGATGAATGTTGTGGTAGAAAATGGCGACTGAAGCCGATGAACGCGAATGTAAATATCCCAGCTCAATGATCTCAAGACAAAATACTTGTGTGATAGAAGTACGACAAATATAAATTATAAATTATATGCAACGTAAATTATTAATTAATTATTTAATTAATTAATTAATTAAATACAGTATAAATTATAAATACAGTATAAATTATAAATACAGTATAAATACACAAAATATGAATTATATACAATACGCAGTGCAATGCAATGCAATTAAATATGAGACACACACTTTATATAATAAAGGCTCTGTTAATATATTAGCATATTGTAGTGTTATACTGCAACATAAATTATAAATACAGTATAAATACACAAAATATAAATTATATACAACGTGCAGTACAATGCAATGCAATTAAATATAAGACACACTTTATATAATAAAGACTCTGTTAATATATTAGCATATTGTAGTGTTATACTGCAACATAAATTATAAATGCAGTATAAATACACAAAATATAAATTATATACAATATGCAGTACAATGCAATGCAATTAAATATAAGACACACTTTATGTAACAAAGACTCTGTTAATATATTATTGTATTGTTATACTGCAATACATACAACAAAATTAAATTAAAATTAAATACAATACGTATAATACGGTTAAATACAATAAACATAAAACATACTTTATACAATAAAGACTCTGCTTGTATATATTGTATTATGTATGATATTATTGTATCGTTATACATTGTATTATAAAATACACGATAATGAGTAGTAGTATTAAAAGTTAAAGTGTCCTAAGACTTTCGAGCAGGGGTGTACATACACACGCGAAGCGTTTTCGTTTTACCACAATGTTGAGCAATTCATTGAATTATTGTTGTTGAAACAGCTCGGTAGTAAAATAATTAGTTTCTGTTGTTTCGTAATCTGAAAAACAAACGCTCATACGAGCAACTTCCTCCGCAATCCCACTAACACAATAAGTAATTCATTATCCAAATTATTCCACCATTGTAATCGCCTCGAAATCTGTTTAGTTTCATAATACACATCAAATATAGATACATTTCCTGCAAAGCCAATCATATCTGCATAACAGCGTATCGTCAGCATATTACACGCAAATTGTTCATCGCCTTTCGTGAATTACGATCGTAAATTCGAAGCGAACAATTTTTTCTCTTTTCCCTTTCTTTCTTCCTTCTCTTAATTAAAACTTGGGAATTTCAGAGTTTTCAGGACAATTTGGGGAATCAATCGAATCTTTGGGGCAAGGTTGTAAGCGGGACTGATGGCAGCGCACTCTAGCGTCGAACGAGAGAAAAACAAAAGAAAAAAGGGGTAGTGGCGCGCGGGGGGCGAACAACGGAGAGAACGAAATAAAAGAAAGCGGGAAAACCGGGCTGAGAGATTCGCGAGAACAGATATGAAATAGCAGCGGCGTGCGTGGTGTACGGAAGACTCGGGCGCAGTCAATATTATCGTTCGGTCGAACGTGGGGCGAACGCGAAAGAAAGCAATCGATATATCGAGAGGGAACGAACCTCCCGGATTCCCGGCGTTATTTCGCGATATCGTCGACCGTCCGCGTAAATTTTTCTAATCCAATCCGACCGACTGGATGGCTCTTTCCCCGACACCGTCGACGATCCACACACACGCGCGCGCGCGCGCGCGCACGCACACGCACACACACGTGCGAATTTCCTCGACCAAATCATTTTTCACGAGACGTTATCGACAAGTCGTAAAGGAATTTTCCTCTCCCGTGGATCGTGCCCCATTTTTATTTTTCCTATTTTACAATCGGCCACCACTGAATATTTGTCAAGCGAACGAATGTAAATACCGGAAGCGGTCCGATTGTTTCACGTCGAATAGAATCGTCGCGCAGCAGCCATGTTACGATAATACACGCCGCGGAATGTACGTGAAACATGTCGAAAGTTTTCGAAAGTTTCCTCGCTGGAAAGAAGTTCGAGGGCAAGAGAGCAGCAAAAAGAAAGCAAAAAGAGAAGGATGCTTTCTTGGTCTCTGCGTTATTCATACAAATTCCATTATGTACTCGGCTTTACACTCGGCCGATCGTAAATAAACGAGGGAAATCAAATCACCCCCCACCCCCCACCCCTCGGTGTCGGGTGGTTATCAATTTAGCGAAATGCGATGAGAAAGGACGTCGCTGATAATATGCCGCGGAAAAATCAGGCGATATCATCGTCGAAACTTTCTCTCGCGGTCACAGCCACTCGACTTACCAGCTCGACTTTAATTCACGTTCCCCCTTTTTCTCGCGGAGATCTCCAGCCGCCGCCCCCGAACTCTTCCAACTCGAATTATTTTCCTCGCCCGGTGATTACTTCGGCGTGATTTAAATGAAAGCGAGAAGCGTCGCGTCGCGTCGCGGCGCGGCGCGGCGCGCGCGAGGAAAACAAGCCCTCTCCTCCTCCTCTTCGTCCTCCTCGCCCGCGGCCTGTTCGAGATATTGTGGCGCGAGTTGCGTAGCAACAGGCCAGGGTCAAACGGAAACAGCCGCGCGAGAATATTCAAGCGAATCTCCAGCCGTAATAAAACTCGATTCAAGCCCCCTCCCTTTCGTTATAAAGACGCATTAGCGGCGTTATTTCGTGCCCGCGTCCCGGCGTGTACCGACGTTCAGGCCCCTTTTACCGCTACTACTCTTCCCGACAAGTATGTGTTTTCCGCTCGTAACTTTCGCCGGGCATTAACCGGGTCGTTTCGTTACGTTACCGGTGACGTAACGCCAACGTCGCGGGGAGGGGAGGGGGAATATCTTTCTTTCCTTCCTCTTCGCAGAATTTCCGAAATGTTTGAAAAACACACTCGCTAGCTCGTTATTTTCACGGTTGGGGCTCGATCGCATCAACTTGATATATATATATATATATATATATATATATATATGTATGTATGTATGTATATGTGTATACAATATGTATACAATTACAACTTTTAATGTAATTTTTTTATGTTAAATATATTAAATTTATTCTTTTAAAACATAGAGTCTGCTTCACAGTTTTACTATGTTTTTCTTTTATTAATAACTTTAATTATTTTGTTGCATCTTCAATTCTTCAGTTTCTGGTAATTCACAATTCATTGTTTCTGGCAGTAGAAAACATAATAAAGCACCAAATAATGGTCCAACTCCAAATGTTAATGGTGGTAACCAAGGTTCAATTTTTCCCATTGTTGCAATATATGGTGCAATCATACTTCCAACTCTTGCACAGACACTTCCTAAACCATCACACCAACATTTTTGATTACAGTTGGAAATACTTCACTGCTGTACAAGTATATTGTTGGAAAACTAAGTGACGTTCCTACAAAACCAGTGACTAAGTGACTAAAAATACTGTGAAATTTGAATTTGATGTCACAGTTAGTAATAGTAAACTTGCAGCAGCATGAAAGATTTCCACTTATTAAAATTCTTAAACGTGATACACGTGATATTAAAAGCAAAACTATCATAGGTCCAGGTATTTCAGCAGCATACAGCAACATTCATAAAAATGTTACCATCAATATAACCCATATATTATGCTAATTCAAAAATACAACTACCACACACAAACCAATTAATGCATGTACAAATAGTTTTTAATCTTAGATTTGGAGTTCTGAACAAGTGTGCAATATTATATTTTTCTTTACTTTGTTTATAACAAAGTCCCACATTACTTTCATATGTTTCAATTGCTGTTTCAACATTTTCTATTGGTATTTTATTTCTGCTTGCTGCTTCGATTAGAATTTGCTCTGCATTTGTCAATTTGCCAACAGCAAGCTAACCACCTTGGTGATTCAGGTATAATCCAGTAGTATGATAACAAGAAAAGTGATGGTATAGAAACTGCCATTTGAAAACCATCCCATGTATGTGTTAAATATGAAATTAAAGGATTCATTAAATGACCTAATAAAAATGGTGCATGAAAAACAACTGACATGATTGAACGCCATTCTATCCCTACAATCTCCATAAGTAAAACAAAACTAACAAGCATAGTACCACCTGTAGCTATGGCACAAATAAACTTAAATATTACAAATACTTCAAGCCATGGAACAAATGCATATATAAATCCAGTTAATGATTGTAATCCTAAAGCAATCATTAGAGGCTTTTTCCTACCAATTGTTTATTATTTATTACATTGTAATAACATTTATCATACCGATCGGCCATTAACACGAATTATATATGTGTGTGTATCAGTCACACGATATTCCTTTCACTTTTCAACGCCCTACGGCAATTGATTACACGCCACGGCGAATTCCTTCGAAGCCACCCCCTCGAGATAAACCGTTGCCGCGGAACAACGAACATAATGTTTCGTAACCAACGCCGAATGGGGCGGCGACGCGAGCTTTAAGGTTCATGGCCAGTTTCCAACGAGAAAGAGAAGGAAGAGAGCTTTTAAGAGTATCGCTCGTTGAAGATTTCGGAGGGAAACGGCGCGTTATGTGTAGAGTGCTCCGTCGAAGATGTGTCGTAATGCGTCAATGTTAATGGAGAGAAGAGACATTTTGGGACATTTAATCTGCGTAATCCCCCCCTATAAATAGCAACATCGTCCTCTTAATTCGCGTATCGGGAGATCCTCTCAACTCACATCATCAGCCAAATCTTTCATTTTCATAACCATCAACGAAACAGTGCGCGCGCAATACTTGAAACGAAATGTCAACGAAAATTACTTCTAGTAATAATTCTTTTTTTATAATATTTCGAGATCACAGTCTAAAGAGTAGATTTGATGATATGATGGATTTGGAATGTTACATTCTACGAGCCAAATTTTTACTTTTATCCCTATCGACGAAACAAGTGCGTGTGCAATATTTGAAACAAAAAAGGCCAATGAAAATCACTCGAGTAATATTTTTTTTATAATATTGTACTCCAAAGAATAGATTATAATGATTTATTCTGTGAGCCAAATTTTTCGAAACTTTCATCGCTATCAACGAAGCGTGTGCAATATTTGAAACAAAAAGGATCAATGAAAATCACTCGAGTAATATTTTTCTTTTAATAATATCTCGAGATCACAAGAATAAATTTTATAATATTATATTCTATAAAAAAAAAAGTGAACTAATTCTGTCAAACAGCTGAAATTCTATTCTCATTCGTCGTTTCGATTCGAACCTTTTCGAAGGAAATCACCTTCGAAAATTACGTTGTAACGTGCCTCGTTAGAATCGTCCCTTGTTGTTAGTCGTCAGAGGCACAAATTACTTGCAGCGGGGGCTGTTTCCTTGCCACGTGTCGTTAAGTCTTATTGCCCGGGTCTTATGTGGGTGGTCGTTTCTTTTTTTTCTCTCTCTCGTCGAATATCAAGATCCACATCCGAGTCGTGGACGTTTCGCTTGCGTAGAAAAGGTCCCTCGAGACAGCTCGTTTCTACGCTATTAACAACGGGCCCAACGATTAGACGAATTATTTTAAATCCTCCCTTTTTAAAGCCGCCCGAAAAAGGGTTGTCACAACTAAGTGTACGGACCATTCGAGCAGATGACTGTACGGAAGAATGAAAGGGGTGTTTTATTTTTTTTTTAATATAGAGCTTTAAATACAGCTTTAATGCATTTTTGCATAAAATGTGCTTTAAAATTGAAATGAACTTTTACTCGGGGAACCAGTACTGCTTCAAACCTGCTGCCAGAATTTCGTCAAAGTTAGAGAACACGTTCGCGTTCGAATATTCGAGTAGAGGAGACCGGTGTCTGGCAATTCGGAAGAGAATTCGATTTATATTTAATACGAGCGACATGTCTGGGTGAAATTAAAGCAAACGAGGCGTGTCGTTATTCACGAGGAGCTGCTGTTCGACGAAATTCCTCTCTTGCAAGGATTTCGTTCGACGAAATCGAAAAAAAAGAAGAAAAGAAAAAAGGGGGAAATTGCCACGGATCAAAATAAAGGAAAGAGAAAGAAAAGAGAGGACTCGATTCACGCAAATTCCCAATGAAACTCTCTCTCTCTCTCTCTCTCTCTCTCTCTATCTCTATCTGGCCGATCGTGTGCACGTGGAACGCGATTTTCGTGTTTGAAACGCGATACATGCTCGCTTGCCGAATAATTGCAACTAATAGCCGGAGGGATGGAATCGTTAATATTTTGAAATCCGAAACGACGCCCGCTGCGGATTGTTCGGTGTTGCGCGTGTAAACGTCCGTTTATGCGGGGATCGCTCTGAATAAATTGCATCCCGGATTACGTACATTAGACTCCCTGGATTTTAAACTCGTTTCGGGTTAATCGCGCCTCTCTCGCGTTTCCCCCCCCCCCGGCGTGTCCGGTGTGTATTCCTGCCTACCTGCTACCTGCTTCCGCCGCTTTTTCACCATTACCGATTACCAGGCGACCGGTTTCACGTGGATAACCGCCATTTCTATCTGTCGCCTCTTCATCCCCGCGCCGTCTCACAATTTTCCAGATACAATCAGATTCGGCTACGTATCTAAATAATACAATTGTCATTTTAATTATTCGTCGTGTCGTGTCGTCGCGAAACCGGGTTAAGCGTCATCCACCGTTTCCTGAATGCAAAGTCGCGTCCCGCAACGTTCGCCGTTGCACTTCCGGTCGTTTTCCGCAACACCAACGCGATAGATACCACCTTCTTTTGTTTCGCCAGTTTTGTCGCCGAGTATCGTCAGCTTTGCTTGGAACAATATGTATTGCTATGGTTAGAATAGGTTAGAATACCAATTCCTTTCCTTTTTTTTTTACAAGTCATCAAATGTCAATTTTCAACTTCTTTCTTTAGGTTAGGTAGATTGTATCCTGATCGCACGTCATATTGACCGTTCTTCTCGTTCGTTTTTCAGGTTATGTACAACACGCGTGTGAATTGAATAGTCCACGAAAATTTCCTGCTTATTCTTTAAATTACAATTTATTGACAACTCCTATGATTTACTAACGTATTTTCAACTGTTGGAGCAAACGACATCTTAAATGGACCTAGAAATATATTATAACATGGATGACGCAAGCCTTTCAGATGCCACCTAAAAATATTTACTTTTCACCCGGACAATCTTCGATCTCTTTCGCTTAGGATGTTTTCATTTCTTTTGTTTCGCGAATCTATTATTTATTTTTCTAATCTTCGGCTTTCTCTGTAAGTCTGTAAATTTATATTCATTCGTCTACTTTCACAAATAGACGTCGATTATATTTAAATATAATTTAAATATAAAAGTTCTTCAAGTTTTGCAGCGAACTGAAGCGAAAAAAAATGTTATAGAAAACTGTATACATAACCTACATTAGTTAGATAAGTAAAGTCTTAAAATCAAGATGCTGCTTTTTTCCCCCACTGAATTATTTTTTGTCGTATATGTAAAGTTGTACATCTGTGACAGGCGTTGCTTTTGAGTTCAGTTGGAATTCGAAGACCAAAAATTAGTTTTTTTTAAGAAAAATAAAATAGTCACCGCTGTAATTTCAAAATGGAAAATTTCAACCCAAATAACGTGAATTTACAAAGAAGAGATGGCAAATCGAAGCAATTGACTAATGAACAACGTCATGGTATCTTGCAACAGCTATTACAGTATGTGAAGAACAAAGAAAAATTAGAACACGGTGATATTAATGAATTGATCGAATGTGTTCAAGTAGCATTTAATAAATTAGAGAGAAATACTCTTGATAATGTTTCTTATAACATTACAAACGTGTAACATTACAACGTGGGATCAATTATGTTGACAGGAAGGGGAAATTCCTATAAAACACCTCATATAAATAAGGTAAAACTTCGTCGTAAGGGTTGATTAGCTCAAAAGTATATATATGTTCAGAAGAAGCGTTCAACGAGGCTAAATCTCATTTTAATTAAATTTGTATTACACTAAAATTATTTGTATTTAGTTATATCGTGATAATAAAATGAATTTAATATTTTCTTTTATATTTAATTTTAGCTTTATTTGATTTTTTTCGCAAATGTATACCATATTTTCGGACAGAGAGAGTATTATTTATTATTTTATTACAAGCAATTTTATTATATTATTATTTATTATTTATTATATTGAGGTTCGAAAGAGCTGTTGACCGAACAAATTAAAATAAATAATGACGAAAATAATATTTAATAATTTCCTTTCACATGGTAAGATTCAAAACATTTAGCTAAACATTGGAGTATCTTGCAAAATTTGTCCCCCGGCAAGAGTAAAGTAAAGTAATAAAATATACTGCGTATTTTAAAAACGTTGCAATAAACACCCTCTTTTATGACGTCAAATAAGTTTACGAAAGCTAATGTTTCCGACGATGCTACAGTACAAAGGATTATTATTTCGTACACAAACTAAAATAGAAAATGGAAAAACACTGCTGTTTCTTTTTTAATGAAAACTTCATTAGAATGTATATACAGATATTTTCAATATCTGTCGATATTGTGATGTGTTTTAAACGAAAGTTAGAATTGGAATCGCAAACGATGGGAAAATGCGACACCACTATTTTACAAATAACCAGAGCAGGCGTCTTCGTCCTCTCTAAGAAAAACGACGCAAACTATAATAAAGCTCGCGTCTTTCAACAACCTTCAAGCAACAATAGAACAAGCTTGCAGCTGTATGCAATTCGTGGGTAGCAGAACGCGAAAATCATTCCATTCGCAGCCAGACCGTCTCTCTGTCGGCGCACCGTCAGCCCTCGCATAATCCTCCCACATATATATACGTATTCCCTGATACTCATCGAGGGTGCATAATTGCATTCGGATAAAACAGGTGAATGGTAAATCAAACTTGGATTCGCCCGGTTCGGTACCGTGATTACCGTAACTAATTAAACCGCCACCCTCTTTCGCTTCTCGGTGGTCGTAGGAGCATCGAAGATTGTCCCATCGGTGGTAATTGTGCAAGAACGTGCAGAAAAAAAAAAAGAATGAACTATACCGTCGATTCGAAGAATCACAACAACTGAACAAACAATGGCGTGAAACAATTGTCGATAATTTAAATTGTTGTGTAACTTCGTGAAAGAAAATCGCACGACGATCTGTCTTCTTTTAGAGTCTCCACTTTGATCATCCTAAGTTCTTTTCAAAGACGATTTTCACACCAATTGGAGAAGTTGAGAAACGTCTTTGAAAATATTAAGAAATTTTTCTCGCGACTTATTCATCTACGATGATCCTGAAAATTGAAATTTTTTTTTCTTTGCAACAACAACCTTTTAAATCTTGTGGATCTTTTCTTTTCTTTTCTTCTCTT
Source organism: Tetragonula carbonaria (assembly GCA_032399595.1). Lineage (NCBI taxonomy): Eukaryota > Metazoa > Arthropoda > Insecta > Hymenoptera > Apidae > Tetragonula > Tetragonula carbonaria. The sequence continues at coordinate 21,701,784 of JAUCRC010000002.1, forward strand.
TGCCATTTTATTAGACTTGGAATATTATAGCATTAATTTGATGAAATGTTTGGATTTCTTGAATTTTCATGATAATGCAATTCGAAGTTTAATGAAGTAGACGAAGAGAAAAATCGTCACAGAGATTTTTGGAGGGAAAACTTCAGCTCTTTCGAGACTCACAATCGCATTCAATCGTAAATAAAAAATTTTCGCATACTTGCGAATTTTCTCAAAGGAGAGAACACTTTTGCTACACGAGGTTGAAATATCTCGGAATTCAGGTCACAGTCCAAAGAAATGTTTTATAATTTAAAATGAGATCAAGTGCATTTCACGTTTTTTCAGGTTTTTTTTATATGATTTCTTTTCAAAAAGTTATAACAACAGTTTAAATTATCGACAGTTTTTCATTCAAATTAATTGCGACGCTAAACAGACTCCGCGAAAACAGTTTATACCCGCCGGAATAGTGATGGTTGAATACAAAATGGTTGAACTTTCTCACGAAAGCCAAACATCCTACAAAACATTGTATATTTTGCCTTGTTTGCATTCTGTATGCAAATACTCGATAAAACATTATTTTATTAATTAAAATTCCACATTCGCGTTTTAGTTTTGCTCGTCATTTACTCTGTATACTGAAAAGAAAAAGGGACGAATATTACCTTCTATCCTGGAAATTACGCGCAAAGAGAATCAAAAGAGGAAAAACGAAGGATGAAGAAAGAAACGAAAGAGGTCCGAGAACGTTCCATTAAAAACATTGCGATAATAAATACAGGGTGGGAAGAAAAGTTTATCCGTTAAATAAATTCTACACCTGAAATTTTTTTTTTTTTTTTTTTTGTATTTTCTCATTGAAAAAGCTAACAGTTTTCCAAGGAACCATAGGTTGCAACTTATATAGTTCTCTTGAAAACTGGCAAAAAAGTTTTCTTAATCATTCAACACTGCGGACGCGTGCTAACAGCGACTTTATGTTTCTCAAGGCGTGGATATAATGTTTATATTTCGAACAATGTTAACAGTTCATTTGATCATTCGATTATTCAGACTCACACTGATGCTACAACTATGACAAATGAAGTGTTGGTGAAACCTAATGCGAGAATTATCCACGAATCAGTGGTCCAGAACCATAAAGTCGCTGTTAGGACGCACAGTGTTGAATGATCAAAAAACTTGTTCGCCATTTTGTAAATTATAGATAACTATTAGGTTGCGACCTAATGGTATATAAACATCAGCGCCAGAACTATAAAGTCGACGTTAGGACGCACGCAATGTTAAATGATTAAGAAACTTTCTTGCCATTTTTCAAGTTATAGATAACTATTAGGTTGCGACCTAATGGTATACAGACATCCACGCGTCCAGAACTATAAAGTCGCTGTTAGGACGCATGCAATGTTAAATGATTAAGAAACTTTCTTGCCACTTTTCGAATTATAGATAACTATTAGGTTGCGACCTAATGGTATGTAGACATCCACGCGTCCAGAACTATAAAGTCGCTGTTAGGACGCATGCAATGTTAAATGATTAAGAAACTTTCTTGCCATTTTTTAAATTATAGATAACTATTAGGTTGCGACCTAATGGTATATAGATATCCACGCGTCCAGAACTATAAAGTCGCTGTTAGGACGCATGCAATGTTAAATGATTAAGAAACTTTCTTGCCATTTTTTAAATTACTATTAGGTTGCGACCTAATGGTATATAGACATCCACGCGTCCAGAACTATAAAGTCGCTGTTAGGACGCATGCAATGTTAAATGATTAAGAAACTTTCTTGCCATTTTTTAAATTATAGATAACTATTAGGTTGCGACCTAATGGTATATAGATATCCACGCGTCCAGAACTATAAAGTCGCTGTTAGGACGCATGCAATGTTAAATGATTAAGAAACTTTCTTGCCATTTTTTAAATTATAGATAACTATTAGGTTGCGACCTAATGGTATATAGACATCCACGCGTCCAGAACTATAAAGTCGCTGTTAGGACGCATGCAATGTTAAATGATTAAGAAACTTTCTTGCCATTTTTTAAATTATAGATAACTATTAGGTTGCGACCTAATGGTATATAGATATCCACGCGTCCAGAACTATAAAGTCGCTGTTAGGACGCATGCAATGTTAAATGATTAAGAAACTTTCTTGCCATTTTTTAAATTATAGATAACTATTAGGTTGCGACCTAATGGTATATAGACATCCACGCGTCCAGAACTATAAAGTCGCTGTTAGGACGTATGCAATGTTAAATGATTAAGAAACTTTCTTGCCATTTTTCAAATTATAGATAACTATTAGGTTGCGATTTAATGGTACCTTCGTGGTGAGTAGAATACAATGAAAAAAAAAAATTCTGACCTTGAAACAGTAAGATACTTCTTTTCTCTCCACTTTGTACCTTTTCAGTTTCTTGAAAAAGTTTCACCTTCGCGATAAGTAGAATGCAATGCAAGGAGAGGAACAACATTTTGTTCTTGAAATTCAAAATTAAGGTCAATTTCGCAGCAGGTTTTTTGTCACCGTCAAATCGAAGGTGTGGAATTCATCCGCGACAGACAAACTTTCCTTTCCACCATTGGTACATTTCAAACCCGTTGGATTTGATGGGATAAGATGAGAAGCTGGCGAGAATCGTCATAAAAATCAGGGACCGCCCTTAGGGTAAGACTCGGTAGAATGCAATCGCGCCGCGGGAGCAGAAAGAGGAGGAAGATCGAAGCAGGAAGCATTCGGGCTTAGTTGAATGCATATCGTTGCATAGTACGAGCTTTCGATGCCGCCGGTGTTGGTGATATTGTTCCTACTTGGACGATATTGCGAGCGCTGCTTGCAACAAACACCAGGTATATCTTCAGCGGATACAGGCTGAAATCGCGTGCCACCGATGCGTACGACCAGTTATGAACAAATGAAGTTTATACATACATTCAGCTTCTCTTTCTCTCTCAGCGCGAAGCTTTCGCGATTTTGAATCTTTGTGGGAAAATTGCAAATGGTTACCGTGTTAAAATGCGGAGACATTTAGCTATTCATCTCGTTTTCTGCTTGTTCTACAGTTCTATCGTGTCTTGTACTCGAACCTTTCGTCGTCTGAAACATATCGTTTTTTGAGTCATTGCTACCTTTTCACATGCACGAATACCTGACACAAATACTTGTAAATAAATATAAGTATAAATTCATGTTTAAAGTTCCAGGGAAGAAGTATTTTTTTTTTCAGAAAATGATCACGAATTGTTCATCCCTTTGTGACTGGAGGAATTAAGCAAATATTTTAAAATTTTTAAACTTTCAGAAAATTTTGTGTTGCTGAAAAAACTATGCTAAAAGGAAAGAGTAGAAAAAAATACACAACCAATAACGAACAGTCAATGATAAGACGCATAATGGTAACTTTCAACTCGACGAGTCAGTGCCAAAAAATATTTAAGACATTTAGGATTTCGTTTGACACTGTCAATATTGATAACTTGCATCCAGTCCTAAAGAATATTTTAACAATTAAAAATTCTAAAAAAATGACAATGAAATAGAAAAAAAAATACACAACCATTAACGAACAGTCAATGATAAGACGCATAATGGTAACTTGCAACTCTATTCGACGAGTTAGTGCCAAAAAATATGTAAGACATTTAGGATTTCGTTTGACACTGAAAGAATAAAAAAAGATAAGCAACTATTAATAACCAACAATAACCTTCATTCGACGAACTAGTTCTAAAAATTAGGATTTTGTTTCTAAATAATGACAATGAAAGAATAAAACATTAACGAATAGCCAATATTGATAACTTGCATCTCTACTCTACGAGCTAGTCCTAAGAAACATTTTTAAGACATAACAATTAGAAACTCTTGTTGCTAAAAAAAAAGGAAATGAAATAGAAAGAAAAAAATAAGCAGTCGTTCACGAATAGTGAATAATAAGACGCTTGCGTCTCTATTCGACGAGCTAGTCCAAAGAAACATTTTTAAGACATAACAATTAGAAACTCTTGTTGCTAAAAAAAAAGGAAATGAAATAGAAAGAAAAAAATAAGCAGTCGTTCACGAATAGTGAATAATAAGACGCTTGCGTCTCTATTCGACGAGCTAGTCCAAAGAAACATTTTTAAGACATAACAATTAGAAACTCTTGTTGCTGAAAAGAAAAAAAAGACAATGAAATAGAAAGAAAAATAAGCAGTCGTTCACGAATAGTGAATAATAAGACGCTTGCGTCTCTATTCGACGAGCTAGTCCAAAGAAACATTTTTAAGACATAACAATTAGAAACTCTTGTTGCTGAAAAGAAAAAAAAGACAATGAAATAGAAAGAAAAATAAGCAGTCGTTCACGAATAGTGAATAATAAGACGCTTGCGTCTCTATTCGACGAGCTGGCTCTACTCGTAAATTATATTCAGGAGATTGTCACTTTTGAAAATCTGGCCGTTTTTTTCCCCCCCTTAGCGAGGGCTGCTGTCGGTGTCGCTCTGTTTACGAGCCGCTGGGTACATGTACGCAGCGCCGACAGAGGCCGGTTAAACCCACGGGATTTCCTTCTGCTAAACGTTACAACGTCGGATTCATCCCTCCGGCTACTGCTGGCAATGGATTCAAAGGTCCAGCCCGAAGAGAATACATTATAATATGGGTAGGTTTCGCGTTGCCCCGCGTCACGCGCCGGACCTCGCTGTGTAAATAGACAGTTCGATAGGCGACAGACTGGCCCAGAGGGTGCTGCATGTCGAAACAAAAATGAAAAGCAACCTCTCGTAATTTATGCACGCGCATCGCACCGATGCGATACTCGCGAAGAAAGAAGAAAAAAAAAAAAAAGAAACTCAACTGCATATCGATGTTTACACTGACTGATAAATTACGCGTGTACCTGTGTGTGTATGTACGCGCCATTTGATTCGCCATTCGCGGACATTGACGGACCTGTCGGGCAAATGAAATTTATTTAAAAAAAAGAAAGAAGAAGAGGGACGACGATGGAAAGTTTCGATTCTCGACGAACAACTGCGAGACTAAGACTAAATATTTGTAACGAGAATAAATGTGCGCGGACTTGGCGTGAGACGAGAAATAGTTCGAAAGTCGAATATCGGAGCGCACACACGTGTGTGTCGATTCCCCCCCTCCCCTCCATAACTCCAAATATCCGCATTAATTCCAAAAAAAAAATCGTTCCGAGGGTATTATCCCGTTCTTGATTGTGCCGGCGACGTTGGATTGTCCCGGCACGAATCGCGTAACGGCCAATTACGCGTAGGCGTGCGCGCGTAACCGGCTTTCGCCAAAGCCAGCTTCGAAAATGCAAAAATCGAACGTGTCGCGCGGGATATCCCCGGAATAAAAAAATAAAAAAAACAACCAAGCCAATTATTTTCCCAGCCACGTATCAAACCAGCCCTCTGTCCATTCCTGTCCTCGGTCACGCGGTATCGTCGGCGTATCGGTGCCAGAGAAATCGGGGGAGGGAAATATCAATTTCCAGCACTTTTTCACTCGCGGGACTCTCTCTCTCTCTCTCTCTCTCTCTCTCTCTCTGTCTCGCGTGTGTAGTTTGTGCGCAATCGTCAAGGGCGATCGTTTCTTCGCAGACGAAGGAATAAAGCGAACGCAGCAATTTCACGGGAAATTAAGCAACGCCCAGTGAGAAGCCGATCCAGATAGATAGCGGGCATTACATTGGGAATATTATGATCCATTTGACGTTACAAGATGTTATATATTACGTCCACCGGTAACCGATACTGCGCGCTAAGCCTGATGAACAGCGAGCGGGCCGATCTATCTGTCTCACGCTCTATGGTTATGTGTTTCGGTACGATTCCGGTACAGAGTGCAACGCCCTCTCGCGCTCGCCGCCCCGTGCCAACTTTGCACGTGGACCGATTCAGCATATCGTCTTCCGAGATAGACCGCACTCGTACTCGTAACTCATCGTCCCTCGACCTCCGACGCGATTACTAATTCCAGTATTACCACTGCCGGAATTTATGTACGTGCTTCACTCGCACGCTCGGGTGAAGAAAAATCGGCTCGATACTTTCAACTGTCTCAGCTTTGTCAAACGAGATCGTTCGACAATTCGCCATCGGTTGGTCCCACTTCAATTCATCTTTATCAATTTTTTCTTTCTTTTTTTTTTTCTTTTTTTGCTCGAAGATATTTTCGCGGCATGCTTCGTGAAACGAAATCGTTCGATAGTCCAGTTTAAAGCGTGAAATCTCCACCAATTTTTTTTTTTTTTTTTCTTTTTCACATCTTTCTCCGCAGCAGATGAAGAAGCAAGGACGCTTTCGTTGTCGAAGACTGTGAAAATTTAAACACTAAAATTGCTGAAGAACCTTTTTCGTTAGAACTACCATCTCAATTCTTACTATACCTTTTTGCTAAACTTATTATAAACTTTTTTCCTGAACTTGCTATATACTTTTTTCTCGCTATTTTATTGAACTTTGAACGAAAGAGAAAATATTCAAAAAATCCCAACATTAACGTTTAAAATTCAATAAAATGGTAAGTTTCCGAAGAAAACCTAAATCTTCAGGACCGTGGCGGATTTAATTAGTGAAAATGTTTTTTTCAATACTCTCAGAACCGTATGAATTTCTACAATTTTCGAGAACAAAAACATCCTTGCAACAACGATCGCATATCTTTGAATAAATCTGACATAACCTCACACTTTGAAATGAGGCCGATCGGACCGTTACACGACCACAATTTAAAGTATAGACCATTTACGCGTAATTTTTTTTCCGTTTAACTTTCACAGAAATAACATTATAATTAGATCGGATCTGTTTAGACAATTATGGAAAATTCAGAAACCCAAAAAATGCACGAAACATACGTACACATAAACGAAGCACTCTGATTGGAAACATTGAATGAAACAAATCTATACTTGGGTTCCCTTAACCTCTTAACATACGAATGAAATTCGATATAACCAAAAAATGATATATATTTTTCATTTTTTAACATTTGTGTAAACTTGACAATGATAACTTTTATACTCTTATACTTGTACTGAGAAATGCCATGAACGCAATACTTGTAATGAAAATTAATAAAAAATGATGAAAGAACAAATCAATAATTCATAGTCCTTAGGAAACGTATAACATCTCCAAGACGTCATTATATGTTAAGGAGTTAATCTTTACTTTTTGAGTTTCTCTAATTGCACGCATGAAAATACATACGAGCTCGTTAGAAACAGTTCGCGTAAAACAATCACGATCTGTTTCTAAAATAACGACATAGTTGTACTATGATAATACTATCGAACATGTAACGATCGATTTCAGCCGGTGCCATCGAAATTCCTTTGCCAAAGGAATACCTGTGATACTTTGATATTCCTGTAGCGAAACGAAAGTGCAGGATGGAATTTCAAAGTAATATCGTGGGAGACGAAGCGTAGAGGGCAAATGAGATATTACGATTTCATTACGCCGCGGCGAAAATTCGCGGCGCTCATAGAATAAAATGGGGCGGGTGGTGTTAGCGTTTCAGTTCCACGGGCCGCGCACAGCTTTCGACAACTTACACTTACGTAACGCAAACAGAACGTTAGTAGCTTATTTAACTCATTGAAAACTTTCGAAACATGTAAAATTGCGGCCACAAAAGTTGAGTATCGCCGGCGAATGTGCGGCGGATGTTTTCCCTCGGTAACACACACGTACGTATTTTTACTTTCACGGTTTTAATTAATTAGCTATAACAAAATATAGCGAGTCGCTCGACAATCATTCCCAATTAGTCCAGTTAATATTTTATTCTACCAGTACTGGAAAAAAGTTGAGAATTTTTTCTCTTTTTCGAGAAGTAAGGTTATCTAATCGAGAGATCTCTGTAACTCGCTAAGACAAAATCGTATCGTAACAATAGGCTAGTTCGCTCCTAATTTGAAAAACAAACAAGCCGATTCTTTGTTTACTCACGCTGGGAAGAAATTGAGAATGCTTCATTAAAAAAAAAATACTGACACTCTTTCTAAGCTCGTTCGCTTTAAGATTCGGTAATACTCGCGACGCGAACAAACAAGAGAAAGCACGGGCAGCCGTGCGTGCGACAGATCTACGCCGATACTCTGTTGTTTGCTCGCAATTTACATTTGTTGCGGCAAAACGCACGCGGTGGCACAGAGAGGACGGATGAAAATTGAAATTAAAACGGGTCCGGTGCAAATTGTTTCTCATTCGTACGAATTGCTCGATCGCGCTCTGTTACGTGTATAGCAGGGTGTTACGTGGCTCGTTTGCACTGGCCGGCCACGTTCTTTGGGAAAACAGACCGATGGTGGAGGGGAAGGGGGGAGGATTATGCCCGTGAATTATTACCAGAGGCCGATTAATCCCCGAGCCTCTCTCGCCGATCCGACGAATCCGCCAACGTTGAAAAATCACTCGCTTGCCAACACCCGATTGATCGCGCAACGAATTTCCCGGCGAATCGTAGTCAAACGAGGCGAGCGATATTAAAATTTCTAATATTTTAGAAAATTTCTGTATATTTCTAAAATTCTACAAACTTCTAGATCAATTTGATTTAGAAATTTATAGAATTTTAGAAATATATACGAGTACGTAATGTAGTCCCACTTAAGCGTCCGTCGCTATCCCCACCAATTCTTGAAATTGGGACTATCCCCACTCCGCGCTATCCCCACTCTACGCTATTTTACCGTGAGGCCGCGCTATCCCCACTCCACGCTATCCCCATTCCACGCTATCCCCATTCTATGCTATTTTACCGTGAGGCCGCGCTATTCCCACTCTACGCTATTTTACCGTAAGGCCGCATGAAACATTACACTTGGCACCACACAAAACAAGCAATATACGATATTCCGGGCACGTTATGATCGTTACACATATCAAAGTTAGGCAAATTTTATATTATACACGTCCAATTTATATATATGTATATATTAATACGATTATAATACCATACTATGTGTATCGTTAATTTAAATTGATGGAAATGTAACTATATTAAAGTTTTCCATTCAATAATTATAGTTGTATACAGTTAACCAGTTAACAGCGGAATTTAGGATTAAGAATCCTTTGCGTGATTAATTAAAATCAAGCAACGACGAATTTACACGTCGAACGCAGGGCAAATGCTCGTATTTACAAATCTGACAGTTTAACTGGTTCACTGTTAACTGTTTAACAACTACTTTTGTAGGATTTTCAATAAGTTTTCGAGAAATTTAGATTAATCACAATCATCTGATAATTACTTCGCTTTATTCAGTTTGAATGTGTGTACGTATTATAAATTTGAAATAGTTTTTCAAATCTATTCAGTTGAAGTAAAATGATAAATATATCCAATAATAATAGTAAATACTGGAATTCACTGCACAACAATTGACGCTCATCCCCGCTCTTTCTTTCGGGTCCCAACTCTCGTGGACGCTTAAGCGAGCGTACCACGGTATTACGCGTGACGAAGTGGTCTCGTAATTTAGAAACCGAAGCGTTCTCCTCTGAAAACTTGCCACTTGTCTAGACTCCGAATCAGTCTTCGCTGTTCGATGTAATTTACAATTTAAAACGAAGTCGGAAGGACTCGATGCCCGATAACTCATCGCGGTGAGAGGCAAGTGGTCGATGGAACAAACGAACGATCGAACGACGAAAAAGCGGCAGCGAGAGAGAGAGAGAGAGAGAGAGAGAGAGAGAGCTTAACCCGAAAGCCGGAAACTCATCGTCGGAAATTTCTCGTCATCGGGAGATACACGAGGCCGGGTTGAGCGAGAAAGAAGAAGAAGAAGAAGAAGAAGAAGATGAAGGAGATGAAGAAAAAGAGAAGAAGTAGGGATGGTGAGCGTTATCAAGGGATTCGGGAACAGACAGAGGGCGCACGATAGAGAAGTAGCAAATGGGAACGACGGGAGGGAAAGGTAGGGCTCTCTCTGGTCCTCTCTCTGTAAGAATCCCCTTAATTATAACCGATCCATCAGCATTCCCCGGCGGGATTTAAGTAATTAAGTCCGATTTAACGAAGAATAGACGCCGGCGACAGGAGTAAGAGTGGAATAGCTGGAGCCAGCTATCATCAACGACGGCGAAAACGAGTCGAGATGCGGCGGAAGTGGATGGAACGAAGAAAGGAAGGAAGCGAGCAACTCGGCTAAAAAGAAAAGAGAGCCAATGCCGAGTGGTCCCGATATCAAAATAATTGCTCCGTCTATTTCTCTCTCTCTCTCTCTCTCTCTCTCTCTCTCTCTTTCTCTCTGTCGGTTGAAACGAACGGAAGATTTATGCTTTGTTTGACCGTCGTTAGGTTGCGTTAATGAGAGGAAATTATTTGGCGGCTCGGCAAGCAGTGGCCCTGCCAAGGTCTAGTCGCAATTACGCCCGGGGACTCTCCTCCGCCCGGCCTGCGTCTATTGTATCCTCTATGGAGATGCTCCTTGCTTCGTTAAAGCATCTCCCGATTCGACGGATGTTAACGACATCAGAGGCGAGCAACGGATAGCCGTTGTGGGACGTCGGAATCTTGATTCCCGACCGTGGATTGAATAACGTTTCGTGGCTCTTGATAGGCTTTCAACGACGATAAGCTTTCCGTTTCCGTCTTCGTCGACGGCGTTGGATTACACCGTTTGGTAAAAATTTCGCATCCCAGGCACTCGTCTATCGAGAACTACGCAATTTCCACCGAAAACCAATAGGCCACCTAAAGGAAAAAAAGAGACGATTAATTAACACATTGTTGACACGGGACACGCGAGTTAACTCGCTTTTGCACTTTGCATTAGCTATTTTAATCGTTGACGCTCAGGGTTCAATTCTCTCTCTGTCTTCGTCCAATCGAGCTCACTTTATTATTATAGTGTAAATAAAACAAAGTTACTTTCATCGCAGTGTTTCAGTGTTGGATCGAAATTGCAAGTGTTTCAGTGTTGGATCGGCGGGGGACTTTTCAATGAAAATTGTACACAGACGCTTTATCCGATTGTCCGAGTGATTTTGAAATATATTGCAGTGGTGTGGAGATTGATAGTTCATCGAAAGGCAGTTATAAATCCACCAAAACGGCAAATTTGCAAAACTTGTTATGTACCATTACACGTAGATGACTGCTATACAGTTTATCGCACAAAAAAATTGCTAAAATATATTACACGTATAAAATACACAAGAAACATACAAAGAATTTTATTTAAATTCACTCTGTGTAAAGAAAGAATTTCAATTATTTAAATTTCAACATTCAAAGTATATTGAAATTTATTTAGATTGTTTCACTTCCATACTCGAAAAATAAAATTGCTAAAATATATTACACGTATAAAATACACAAGAAACATACAAAGAATTTTATTTAAATTCACTCTGTGTAAAGAAAGAATTTCAATTATTTAAATTTCAACATTCAAAGTATATTGAAATTTATTTAGATTGTTTCACTTTCATACTCGAAAAATAAAATTGCTAAAATATATTACACGTATAAAATACACACGAAACATACAAAGAATTTTATTTAAATTCACTCTGTAGAGAGAAAGAATTTCAATTATTTAAATTTCAACATTCAAAGTATATTGAAATTTATTTAGATTGTTTCACTTTCATACTCGAAAAATAAAATTGCTAAAATATATTACACGTATAAAATACACAAGAAACATACAAAGAATTTTATTTAAATTCACTCTGTGTAAAGAAAGAATTTCAATTATTTAAATTTCAACATTCAAAGTATATTGAAATTTATTTAGATTGTTTCACTTTCATACTCGAAAAATAAAATTGCTAAAATATATTACACGTATAAAATACACAAGAAACATACAAAGAATTTTATTTAAATTCACTCTGTAGAGAGAAAGAATTTCAATTATTTAAATTTCAACATTCAAAGTATATTGAAATTTATTTAGATTGTTTCACTTTCATACTCGAAAAATAAAATTGCTAAAATATATTACACGTATAAAATACACACGAAACATACAAAGAATTTTATTTAAATTCACTCTGTAGAGAGAAAGAATTTCAATTATTTAAATTTCAACATTCAAAGTATATTGAAATTTATTTAGATTGTTTCACTTTCATACTATAAAATTGCTAAAATATATTACACGTATAAAATACACAAGAAACATACAAAGAATTTTATTTAAATTCACTCTGTGTAAGAAAGAATTTCAATTATTTAAATTTCAACATTCAAAGTATATTGAAATTTATTTAGATTGTTTCACTTTCATACTCGAAAAATAAAATTGCTAAAATATATTACACGTATAAAATACACAAGAAACATACAAAGAATTTTATTTAAATTCACTCTGTAGAGAGAAAGAATTTCAATTATTTAAATTTCAACATTCAAAGTATATTGAAATTTATTTAGATTGTTTCACTTTCATACTCGAAAAATAAAATTGCTAAAATATATTACACGTATAAAATACACAAGAAACATACAAAGAATTTTATTTAAATTCACTCTGTGTAAAGAAAGAATTTCAATTATTTAAATTTCAACATTCAAAGTATATATTGAAGTTTATTATAGATCGTTTCACTTTCATACACGAAATTGCGAAATAATAAGTGACGTGAGATGGCTTCTGCGTAAAGCTTCTGGTCAACAATGTGTCGGGCAGTTAAACACACGTGATTCGTCTCTCTCATAAGAAAAGTATATCACCCAAAATATCGTCGAATGAACGATACAACGCTTAGATAACGCTTCTTCGATACATCTGTCGTTTCCATCGAGACGAAAAAAAAAAAAACGGGTTTTAATTGCCGTGACAAGAGGTAATTGACACTGGTCGTGATTAATCGCAGTTATGCCAATGGCGGCCCGAAGGCTTCCGTCACGTGGACACGAACGTTTCCGTTCCGGATCACGTGGCCTGCACGCGACTTTGTGCAGTCGTTTCGCGGCGATCGCGCACACGCCACGCGGATCACAGCCTGGAATGCGAAAAGGCTTGTTGATGGGAGAGACACCGGAGTCTGGGTCGGTTTCCATGGGTTACACGGGGAATGATGCGTTACCTGGGTAACCCTGCCACACTGTAGGGTTTTCGTAACAACCCTCAAAGCCGCGCGCGCACGTGCGTGCGCGGTAACTCCTCTGCACGTATTTACCACGAGTGTAGTAGGATATTTCATTACGACTGGAATTCGTATTAATTCATTCGATGAGTCGCCGATCAGGTTATGTAAGATATTCGTTGCGTAAATTTCATTCGTCTGCTTTCCATTGCGAATCCAGCGTGACTTACGTGAAGCCATGCTGATTGTGACATTCCATTTTTATATTTCCGACATACGAAATATATATATATTCATATACGAGTAATAAATCTGGCAGCAAAATTGAAATTCAGTGTATAAAATGAAACAGATTGTACTATGGTGCATATGTGTGTGTGTGTGTTTACTTACATACTATGTAAGGGCACATATAGAATGGAATCTCCACAACCAGTTGGATGACTCTGTAAATATTAACATCGCCGAAAGAATTTGATGTTTCGAGGGGACCCCGCGTTGCACGAATTTTTCCTTTTACGTACTATATAGGTTATGTTGTATGTACATAGGTTGTATAGTATAGGCTTCATGTTACTATATAGATTGTATAGGTTACTATATAAATGCTAGTATATGTTACTATATAGATTGTATAGTATCATGTTAGTATAGGTTGTATAGTATAGACTCCATGTTATTATATAGACTATGTACTGTACAAATTATACTACGCATAAACTTCCAAGCTAAGCGTAATCTTCTAAGCTCGTGCTTACGTACAGTTTAATTATACGATATAGTTAAATTTAAATAGACTTATGTTTTAAAATAAAATGTTAAATTCCAGACGTGCACATGTATAAGCTTTTAATCACTGTCATTTTATGTCACTTAAATTTGATTACTTCAATGAAGCAATATATGCCAACTTACGATTGTACCAAAAAATCTCAATAGAAAATGTAATTATATTTTCCCCATTTCACAGTATTATATTTTACTTTTAGGTACAGAAATTTTTATTATATTTCTTTGAGTGGAAAATATATGTACATATATATTTATGTATATATTGATTCAATTCAAAAAGCAATTAAAGAATATTAACATTTCAGTCAATCCTTGAAAACTGATCTGGCTAAATTCTTTTTCCTTCAAGCCCGATGTATGATAGTTAATAATTTCTTTCCCGTAATAGTAACATAATATATACATGCGTGATCACGATTGAAAACGCCGCGAAAAATAAAAACAAATTTCTTTTTGATAACATGAGTTTATAAAGAATATACTATAACCGTTTTTATATTAGAATAAGTTGGAAAATCTGTCTCGTTTGAGATTTGCTTTAGTCTTTAAAAAGAATATGTGCTTGACCGAACAGAGATAATCACTGGTACTAGAAACCAATTGTTGACTAACGTTTCGCATCAGATTGTTTCCATAGGTTTAGGTTAGGTTGCAATTTCTATCCATAGGTCAAGCATCGTTACGAGACTATAGCAATAATAAGAGTTATACTGTGATGCAAGTGGTCTCAGTTGCATCGATCATTCATCACACTGATCCTAAATTTTCGTAGAGATACACGTTCGTCTAAAGTACATCGATGCCTCCCTCTGTCGCGTCGTTAGTTTTCGCCCCCTTTTCATGATTGTCCCTTTTCAACGTTCTCATCTCTGCATCCTATTTTTCGCTCTCCCCGGCATTGCCCATCCAATTATGGTACCATTCAAAGCGACGAGACTTTGTGCCCCACCACGATCAATTACGATCGTCGGCGAACGACGAAGAACCAACGAAAGAACAAAGGTTTTTCGGCGTATCTTAGAACGTAAAATTTCCCATTGCTGTGATGGATCTACATGGATCTACAATTAATTCATTCACGATGGCTTTGAAATTAGCAATTTGCCAAAAGGAGTTCCATTTTTTTTTTTTTTTTTGAAAAAGGTGGTTTTCAAGCAGGAAATTCGATGCAAGTGTGATTATTCTTGTTTTAGGTTAGGTTTCGAAAGTTGGTCGAAACTATACAGGATAGTCCTAACCTAAATTCCTTTATTTGTTTTTTAACAGTTTTCCAGAATAGTTCGCTAGTTTGACGAAAATTTTTTACCGCCATTGCGCATATATATCTCGCGATGGATAATTATGATTAGGAAATGCATGTTGCTTCTCTCAAACACCATTTAGTTTTATCACAAGCGAATGTCATATCGTTCTTCTCCCATTATTGATTTCAATGCACGAAATTTCGGTACACTGTTCAGGATTTCAAGCTACTAGAAGAAATCACCATATCAATGTCATCAATGATAGTAGTATAAATTTAAAAAAAAACGTGTGACAAGTTGTACGAAACTGATTAATTCGAGTTCGGTAAACAGATCGTAGGATCAGTCATTTTGACTGGTATTCGTAATAAAGTAGCCACGATGCAAAATTATTTTTCTAAATGTCTAATCAATAAAAAATAAAAATAAAATTCGTTACATTATTTCTTTCGGTTATCGCTGCAACATTACGTCATTACGGGGAAGAAAAAAAAATTTTTTTAATGAAATTGCAAAACCAGTCACTTCGACTGGTAGTTAAAGAATCGTTCGTTCTGATCATTCGAGAGCTCGATACTTCGTCTACTCTCTTCAACGTCTAACCTTCGATAAGACCGAGAGCTGGTGCTTGAAATTGTTACATCGCGAACCGTGAAGCCCGGCGATGAGACGCCGAGTGCTTGCGAAAGTTTCGAGGAAATGCGATCGGTAATGCAAACAATAAGCGAATTCGCCGTTGGAAAAAGCCAATCGGCGAAAGTACATTTCTCTCGCTAAGCCTTGCACCGCGACGCGTGGCGCCGGTTTGAATCGCGTTGCTCGAGCGTCGAAAGGGACACGCAGAGCGTGTATACATTAGACGGGCAAACGAGATTACTATCACTGGCTGGAAGCAAGGCCAGGCGAGCAGACAGATATATATATATATATATATATATATATATATATATATATATATATATATCACCACCTGAGCGCGCGCGATACTTCGCGATACACTTTCGCCCCTTTCCTCCCCTTCCTCTCTCCTCTCTCTCTCTCTCTCTCTCTCTCCACTCACATTCGCCTCGGTAATTCGCTTCATTGCCTTCCCAATCACGTACCATTCAAAGTGACAGCTGGATCCTCCGGCGAACGAGCCCTGAATGCGACGACGTCAATTACAATCGTCGAGATGCGAAAAATTTCGCCCCGGCGATATATTAACGCAATTTGAATCGAGAGACCCTTTCCATCTAACGCGTTCGAAAGACGTCAGCAGACGTCTTGCCAGCGTGTGCATACGTGTGCGCGATACATTTCATACGGTATAATATATACAGTGTGTCTCTACGATTTTCGTGTTCACAACATTGCGCTAACTAGTGATTCTAACTAGCGAGTGAAACCGAGAAAGGAATGTCATGATGAACGTGTGCTCGAAAATTTAGTATGTTATTAATTTTCTTTTAATATATATATTTTTTTTTTTTTTAATATGACATACGCTCGAGCTTAATGGTTGCGCCATGTTCGTTTCCAAGCTGAAAGGAATTAAACAATATTTTATAAAGAGCGTGTGTTCTGTAAAGTGTTAATCGTCAAACACACGTGAATTTAAAGAAACTGCATTATCTGCGATAAATACTGATTATTGAGAATGAAAAGGTGTCCTGTCGGGTTTTTGAGAATGGTGCAATGCGCGTGTAATATAGTTTATATATACAGGGTGTCCCTATTCTTTCTAGAATAACTTTGCGCTAGATTGTACAAATGAAAATGAGAGAAATTTATCGTGAGCTTTTCAACGTCTTTTAACAATTTTTTATTAATTTATATATTTGTAATAAACATAAAACAATTTATTTTATTTACAATTTTATACAATTATTCTTTATTTTTTAATACATTTATTAACAAGATTTAATTACAGAAAATTGTATATTATATTCAATTTTAAAATTATTAACTATTTATTTAAATTGTAAATATTTATTTATTCTATATTGATAAGATTTATATTAAAATGAAATTTATTTTATGAAATAATAAAATTTGATGAATTTTTATCATTTGTATATCTATTATTTTTAATTTCAAATTTATTATGAAATATTTATTATTTATTATATTTTATTATTTATTATTATATTTATCATTTTTAATTTCAAATTTATCACTATTATGAAAATACATAATTATTGTAGAGAAAATAATATTAATAAAAAAATTTTATGTTTATTATAAAATTAATGTAAAAATAAATATATCCCGAGCAATTATGCGAGAATGGTACATTTCATTGGGCGAGAGGACAGCCAGTATGTGAAACGATTCGTGATCGAAAATCGCAATCGAGCAGTTTTCTTCCTTCGAGTTTCTTGTCAACTAGGAATACCCAGAACTACCATTTCCAACGAAATGGATTGGCAGCCAGAGATTTTAAGGGATGTTTTCGTCCATTGTCCATTCGACGAAATCTGTGGATACAGTTGCACGGTTATCCTGCACAACGCCATGCATTCACACAGATGGACAGACCGAGGATGGACCAATACCTTGGCCTTCAAGGGGTCACTCTCGCGATGTTTGGATTTTTACTCGTAGAGAGTGAAAGATATATCACAGAAAAAATTAATACGCGCGAAGAATAACAATACAGAGAATTTATAACGGCGTTCGATGAAACGAAAGCAGATCAACCAGAAATTCGAAATGCAACTGAATTCAATTTTCGATCGTTTAGCCTCGTTATTCGAATAAAAATTTACTCGAACAGTGTCCTACACACAGCGGAAGAATAAAGAAGAAAAAAAGAATGGAGTTGCAACGTGTCGAGTTCGAACGAGATTTACAGCGGCACCCCTAGGACGACGAGGGCCCCCTTCATCCCTAAAATGAAACCTGTCCAAATCGGATTTTCCCTTGATCACTCGTGAAAAGGATAGAAATTAAATTATTTCTGTTTCGAAACATCGCGCTCGACCGATCGGCAACATGACACTTCATTTATCCGCGACAGCGATGCTTTGTAAAGCGATCTTAAAGTGAATCGTAATAAGTGACAGTCGATTTTTCTCCGACGATAGGAAACGATACGAATTTTATCTTTGTACGTTTAGATGAATGTCGAAATGATAGAGAAAGAATCCGTGGAATTTAGTATTTACAATTGTCAAACCCGTGGAATCTGTAGATCTTTCGCCTCTTTTTCACGCTAGCTATAAAATATAAACCCTCGATCTCGTTCTCAAGTTTAAATTAAGCTTATTTTAAATTAAGCTACGTCCAAGCTACTTTTTCTATTTTCTTTTTTTTTTCCATCAGGTATTTACTTTTAGCGAAAATCTTATCCGCGTCTTCTCAGAGTAATAAGACAACAAGATGATTTCAGTTTTACGCGCTCTGAAAGCGCGTGGTGCTTTTCGAAGCACTCCCCCATACAAGTATCGCAATAAAATCTAGTTTTACGTCTTCCCTCCGGAACTTTTCCACCTGAGCACACTACACGGTCTCTTCTTCTCTGCGGCGTGTTTAAAATGTAGCTACGTGCACATGTATAGTTTGCTACGATTAAACCAATTCCTCCAGTCAGAATTATTTTCTTGGAAAGCATTGCCAATTGTCGGCCATTTGTCCGACAGAGCGTGTTAAATGTCCAACCACTCGCGAGCGCCATCTGCGTACGCGGATATCGACAACCGATAGAACGATCGCCATATTGAAAGGTGAAGGTGACCGATTCGACGTGAAATCAAGGGCCAATTCACGAAACTAACAATAGGCCGGCCCCATCGCTCCCTCAATTTCGTCCGAAAGTATTTATTATTGGATTATTGGAAGACCTTAATGCACTCGAAACTAGCTGCCCTCCGTTCGTTCTTCAACGTTTTCGGCTTTGCGCTCTGCAACGATAGACTCGTCTAACACCGGGCCAATGCCGCGTTGTCCATCAACGTGCGCAAGCTGCTGCCCCAGTAATTAAATCCGTGACCGTGAAACGTTGTCGGTCGTAGTGGCGTGCGTAGCGAGTTCAGATTTCAAGTATTTAGGCACGGACGACGTCTCTCCGCGCAACAACTCGATTTTTGTTCCATTTTTTTTATCGCGGCTTTTTTCTACGCGTCAGTTGCATACGAACACAGAGCTTATGTCCTTCTCGCTGTCCAGCAGTCCAGTTTCGTTCTTTCGTCAGATCATTATTTCGCTAAATCCAATACGCGCAAAAGGATAAAATTTTTTAGAACAATAATATTGGGCACTTGTTTGTCCTCTTTAGATTAACGTTCGATCTCGTAGCTCTGAATGACGAGTATACTTGTGAAGGAAAGTAATTACAATTTGAGTTAAATTCTTTTGTGGAAGATAAAACATATTTAAGTAAATTTTGAAATACTTTGAGAGTAAGCTTGACCAGTTGTTTTTACATCATTTCTAATTACTTTTTTGCCGTTATCGCCATTCTGCGCAAGTTGTACGAACAACAGAGCTTATGTCAGACGCCATTAATCTCTTAGCTGTGAACGACGAGTATACTCAGTGGTGAAGAAATTTTTTGTGTAATGACGAGTATACTCGTGATGCGAAAAAAATAGTTACAATTTGTCACTTACAAATATATTTGTAAGTTTTAGACATTTTGGATCATTTTAGGACTAGGCTCGACTAGTTGCTTTTACATCGTTTCTAAATATTTTCTTGCTACGATCGCTTGTGCGCGCCATCTTGCCCGCCATCTTGTGTGGATACTAGATACGTATTATACTGGAAAAATCATCTTCCAGACATTATTTGTTCGAATTCATTTTTGTTATATAAAAAGAATAATGGAGAATTAACGCGTGTAAACTTACTGCTGGAATATATTGGGAAAGACCATAAAATGGAAGATATAAATTCAACAAATCAGTTGGTCGGCAATCTACTACGAAGCCTACACGTTTCATCGGAAAACATGTTCCAGATTGCGTACCAAGCACGTCGTTAAAAACTAAACCCACACGAAGATGTTCGCTGTGTTCAAACAATAACGTACGAAAAGAATCTAGATACTGGTGCTGGACACGCAAAGTGCCATTATGTGTCTTGCTTCAAGAAATATCATTCTGAAAGAATGAGTTAAGCATCCAATTTCATCTTACTTTTCCCCAAATATTTGATTCTTTTTGTTTAACAAGAAAATTATAAATGTATCAGTTTTGCAAATAATACTGATCGAGTTTATTGATAGTATTAATCAAGATGAAATTATTAAAATATATATAATATTATATACTTTTGCTTTTCCTTTTTTGAAAAATCAATAACTTGATTAATATTATCAATAAATTAACTTTTAATAATTTTATCATGATTAATGTTGTATAATATATAATATAATATATTATATTATACATTATATATTATATTATAATATTATACACTAATATATACTATATAATATATTATACAATATTAATCATGATAAAATTATTAAAAGTTAAAATATTGATAATATTTTTTCAAAAAAGGAGAACGCTAGTAATTTCCTTGTAATTTAATTCAATTTTACAGCAACTGCACATACTCTGCGTTTGACAAGTATAATCGTCATCACGTTATTCCAGCATACACAATGTGGACACACGCTTTCGAAAGCAACATCACAGCTAAAAAGAACCAACTTCAGGTCGTTGCCCATCGAATACAAATTACGCGAATGCAAATTAAGTTAATTTAGTAATTTGAAAACGTCTATCGATAATCACGAAGAAGAAATCACTCGTGCAGAAAACGATTGAACTCTCTTCGAATTAACCGTCTATTGCATTCCGTTTCCAATTGGGAACTGAAATTTCAAATGTTCTGTAGTAAATCAAGTGGGCAATTTATTGGCAATTGTTTTCGCCAACATTTTCTAATAAAATTTTATTATTTATTTCACGACCACGCTCGTTTTTAAGTAGATAATAGACTAACAACCGTATATATATTTTTCGTCATAATAATTCATGCAATAGAGGGTTAATAAGCAAGAAAAAGAAGCCTAGCTAAACGATAATTGTAGCTCACGCGTTTCGAATCGGTCGAATGTTCGTTTTTTGTTTTTTTTTTTCTGAAAGAAACGACTCTGTTAGTTTTCCTACGAGACGTCTATAGAAATTTATTGTAGTAAACCTCCCGAGGCTTCGATAGAAACGTCAGGGTGCGTGACTGCATCGACTTAATCCGATCCGGTGTATGGTGCACCTTTGATACTCTGATCCGTGTACCTTGACGAAAATCACAATATAGCGACGCTTGTATTTTTCCGGAGTAGCAGATGTTACACGAGAGAGAGAGGTTCTTTGTGTTGTTTGTTGCTGCGAGTCCTACTCCACGGATTCGTGCTCCTTCGGCCGGATCGAGAGACGAGAAATTTCCGAGAGCGGACTCTCGGGTTATTGAACACTGAAAAAAGATTATCCCTCTGACAAATATAGCTCTGTCTGTCCGGCGGGCAAATGAAACGTAAAAAAGCGTGGACCGTGGATCGATGTTACTCGTGTCTCCGGCCCTGGCCCGACAGATCTGATCTGCAGCTTTGTCAGATTAAGTAGCCCCTACCTGAGATGTTTGACGACCTTCCTTCTTCGTAAGAACTCACGACGATTCTCAACGATGGACGAAATAATAGCAATTGAGAAATTTCGAGATACACCAAGCATTCTCGCGGTTCTGCTGCTCGTCTTGTTCGTCCTCGGGGAAATTGCGAGGAATTTTCTTTCTTCCTTTCATCGTCGACGAAGGTCAGCGTGAATCGGCCGAAAAAGAAAAAACGAAGAAAAGAAAGATGAGGTATTCGTCGTATCGCGTGACGAATACCTCATTTTCTTTTCTTTGGTACTTTTGTCTCTCTGCCGATGGCAGAGCCCTTTTTTTTCGGGAACGTGGCCATTCTCGGGGATGATCCAACGATCCTGCTCCTATCTGGGCAGTTTCTCGCTTTCTTTATTAAAACGAGGCTCTTTGGATGGATGGATCGTCATCGCTCGTAATCCTTCTCTCTTTGTTTCTTTCTTGCAAGTTGGAGAACGTCGTTGAAGAACTTGGCTTGAAAAACCGACGCGACGATCCGTTTGGCAAATCAATTTAAATAGATTGCAAAATTTCCCTTTCGGGGAATCGCGTAGTCAGATAGATCGCCGATGAGAAAATGAACGGGGAGAACTGGGATGGAAAGTCTGTGAAAGCGGTATCGAGCACGCCAGTGTTTACCAGGACGTAACGAGATGTCGCGTAAGCGACAGCCGAGTTTTGAGGGTGTTTTCCTTCTATCCGAGCCTCCCTGCCCTTCTCTCTCCCCCTCGCCCATTTTTTTTCGTCCTGGTTCGCATTTAAATTGAGTAATATCCCGACGGCGACGAGCGGGGGGGCGGGGGGCTCCTTCGTCCCCGTTCAAGTTAAAGACTTTGCATTTAGTGGCGCGCATTTTATTTCTATCCGACCTCCCCCCTCTCTCTCTCCCACTCACCCTTTATAAACACTTTACACCTTTATGAAGCTACAGCTGCCTGGTGTAACATCGATCGGGACGAGATGCATACGTTTTTCTCTTTCAATTCATCGATCGCAGTCACAACTCGAGTCTCGAGTACTTGATTCGAATAGAAATCACGCCACGTGGAACAGTCGATCGCTAAAAAAGATGCAATCCATCCACGGAAAGAGAGGTGGAAAGCAAGGTGAGTTGTGAACACCCCTTTTTTCACAAGCCTTCTCCCTTTCACCCTCGTCCCGCCCTAAAACCACCAACATGCTACCAACAAGCCCTTAACCGTTTATTCAATATATCTGTCGAGGGTGGCAGGCGCATGTGCTTATATGCAGCAACGCATATCCCGAATATCCTTGCGCAGGGCGCTCGTTAAACCGGCGAGCGAGTAGAGACACGGTGCTTTAAAAAAAAAAAGGTTAGGCACGCAGCCAGCTGATTCACAACCCTCGCGGCAACCGTGAAAACTGCGTTGTTTCGCTGCGTTGGAACGAAGCCACCCCTGACCCGCAACTATCGCTCGGTTTTAAATGTCGCGCCCAACCCTCAGCGGCATCGTCCCCCTCGGCACGCGCCCCGCTCCAGACACCTGGTGAGTTTATTGGACGGATCGGGTCGCTGCAAGACGCCGAGATATACGGGGTGAACCGGTTAAACCAGGGATGGCAAATAAGATTTGATCACTGTGCCAAATTTAGATAAAAATTTATTTCAATTTTCTTCCCGTGCCAGTAATCCAATATTTATTATATGTAAATAAACATATTGCATGATATAAGTTCGTGTAATTATATTTATTGAATATAAAGAGATAGTGCAAAATTAAAACGTAAAAGTTAATGTTGCAATAAATTTGAATTTCTAGCCAAATTTTTAATGCATGCATATAAAATTATTAAGAATGGCAAGGCCAACTTGGTGGCAAATTTCGAAAGATTTTTGAAATAAAATCGTTGCAAAGCCTGTGAAGGGTTTCGTAGTGCTACGTTAATTAGAAATTTAAAAGATACAAGTTTAAAAAAAGTTTGTTACATAAAGTTAATGTTACATAATTTTTTATATTTTTATATATTTTATATTTTATGTTATATTTTATTTTATATTATATATTTTATGTTATATTATATATTATATATTTTATATTATATTTATATATTTATATATTTTATATATTTTTTATATAATTTTTTCGGTGCCGTACGGGGTGAACCGGTTAAACCAGGGATGACAAATAAGATTTGATCACTGTGCCAAATTTAGATAAAAATTTATTTCAATTTTCTTCCCGTGCCAGTAATCCAATATTTATTATATGTAAATAAACATATTGCATGATATAAGTTCGTGTAATTATATTTATTGAATATAAAGAGATAGTGCAAAATTAAAACGTAAAAGTTAATGTTGCAATAAATTTGAATTTCTAGCCAAATTTTTAATGCATGCATATAAAATTATTAAGAATGGCAAGGCCAACTTGGTGGCAAATTTCGAAAGATTTTTGAAATAAAATCGTTGCAAAGCCTGTGAAGGGTTTCGTAGTGCTACGTTAATTAGAAATTTAAAAGATACAAGTTTAAAAAAAGTTTGTTACATAAAGTTAATGTTACATAATTTTTTATATTTTTATATATTTTATATTTTATGTTATATTTTATTTTATATTATATATTTTATGTTATATTATATATTATATATTTTATATTATATTTATATATTTATATATTTTATATATTTTTTATATAATTTTTTCGGTGCCGTACGGGGTGAACCGGTTAAACCAGGGATGACAAATAAGATTTGATCACTGTGCCAAATTTAGATAAAAATTTATTTCAATTTTCTTCCCGTGCCAGTAATCCAATATTTATTATATGTAAATAAACATATTGCATGATATAAGTTCGTGTAATTATATTTATTGAATATAAAGAGATAGTACAAAATTAAAACGTAAAAGTTAATGTTGCAATAAATTTGAATTTCTAGCCAAATTTTTAATGCATGCATATAAAATTATTAAGAATGGCAAGGCCAACTTGGTGGCAAATTTCGAAAGATTTTTGAAATAAAATCGTTGCAAAGCCTGTGAAGGGTTTCGTAGTGCTACGTTAATTAGAAATTTAAAAGATACAAGTTTAAAAAAAGTTTGTTACATAAAGTTAATGTTTACTACATAATTTTTTTTTACATAATTTTTGGGGTGTCGTACAAAATCTCTTGCGTGCCATGTATTTGCCAACGCTGGGTTAAACGGTTCTCCGCTACTTTTTGTCATACAGAAAAAAAAGAAAGAAAACTTTCGAGGACTATTTCAATCCCTTGGCCATTATAGGCCAAGATGATGTTGGCAATAATTGCAACAAAAAAATATCAAAGTCAGACGTAAGTTGTTTCATTTAATATCCTTAAAATGAAAAGGTGTGGTGATAAGTTAAATACCCTGGAGCCTAGTGACAAATCTTCTAGTAAGAGGATTATGTTTGACCGCTCTACACTTATCCCAGAACCTTCGAAAGATCGCGAGTTTCGCAGAATCTAACGATTTCTAATAAATTCAATGCTGAAGATATTTTTCCTTCCAAATCTCAAAATCATTATTTTTTTTCTTTTTTGGTATTGTTGTAGAGCATGAAGAAACGAATCGAACGACCTATAAAATATATATATTTGTATCTGAATGTAATTAGAATTTCTTCAAGCTTATCTCATCGCACACATCGCAGGAATTAAATTATCAATGAATTTTTCAAAGATCGTTTTCTGCGAATCAGCGTGCTGCGTGACTCGCGACACTTCGCGTGCAGTAATTGTAATTACAGTTGGTATCTCAGAAAGTATGTCGAAAATAAATAATCGAAACGGTGTATGGTTAGGTTTAGGTTAGGTTTAGGTTATATGTCGTTTAGGCTAGGTCTATATATCGTTTGGATTCGTTCTTTCACGCTTTGGAAGAATATCTAAAAATAAATATAAGATCCAACTACTTGTACATTCAAAATTCTCGAACTCATCTGCCTGTTGTTGCTATGATTTAAACAATTATTTTGCTGCAACATGGAGACAAACACAGAAAAAATATCGACGGCCTCGAAAATAAATCACTGAAAAGAAGAATATCTTTACATTTGTCTCTTAGAACAATGCATCTTTGTCCTGAGAATCTTTTTTGAATAACTAAAAATATCAGAGATATTTAGAGATATTTATGCGCATAATCGCTTGCTTACCTGGTCTGTCTTTGCTAGCTTGAACGAAGCCAATTTTGGACAGGCAAATTACACTCTCGGTACACATATTTCCATTAGATTTACGAAAAGAACGATCCATTACGTCCATTACGACGCCAAATCTAAACCTAACCTAAACCTAAACAGATCGGTCGGTCTGTAACTCTTCTCATTTTCGGAATATCGTCGCGCGAACGTCGCAACAACGTTGCGCGCTATTACGGTTAAACTAGTGATATTTGATAACCGGAGGCTACCAATGAAATCGGCAAACCCGCGCCTGATCAAAATAACTGTCAGCGAAGTTTCACCGACGGAATTAAATTCCGGCGTTAAAAGGTTACACCTCGTATATATCCATAAGCCACACACTTTCCCCAAATCCAACCTTCCCCTCCCCCACCCCTTTCGACAAACCTTCGTTCGAAACCGCTCGAATCCACCAAACTACACACCCCCGCAGCCCGTCAAATTGAGCCACCTCCGGTCCATCCAGTTAGCCCGGCACGCGCATTTTTTTCTTTTTTTTTTTTTCGGTGCACGAAATTGCGAAAACATCCGGTGGACGCGATTTCGCTAAACCCCTTATCGCGTGTCACGCACGGCGACACGATATCACGATCCAACTACGCACAGGTTGGATGAAGAAAGAATTGATTTGTCTGTCGTAGATGAGTTCTGCACCTTCGATTTGATGAAAATGTAAAGAACCTGCATACCTGCACATTGACCTTGAATCTCAAGGTCAAAATTTTTGTTTGTTTCGCATTGTATTCTACTCATCACGAATCAGGTAAAACTTTTTCCAATGAACCATAGGTCGCAACCTAATAGTTGTCTTGAAAAATGGTTTCTTAACTCATTCAACGCTGCGTGCTAACAGCGACTTTATGGTTCTGAACGCGTGGACGTCTATATTTCGAATAAATGTTGACAGTTAGTTTTATCATTTGGTTATTCAGACTCACACTGATGCTACAACTATGATAAATGTGAAATCTAATGCGAGAATTATATGATACAGACATCCGCGCGATCAAAAGCATAAAGTCGCTGTTAGCACGCACTGTTAAATGCGAAAGTGGAACTTTTCCAGGAAGCTAATAGTTCTTTAAAAAAAGAGTTTCCTACAAAAAAAATCACTACGGTTGTGTGCGCGCTAACAGCGACTTTATGGTTCCGCACGCTTATGGATGTCTTTTTTTACATAATTTTCGTATTAGGTTTCACTAACATTTGATTTATCACAGTTGCAACGTCAGTGTGTGTCTAAATAATCAAATGATAAAACTAACTGTTAACATTCTTCGAAATAAACATTACATGATATAAACACCCACGCATCCAGAGCCATAAAGTCGCTGTTAGCAAGCGTCTTCAGTGTTAAACGATTCAAGGTCGAAGTCAATTTTGAGCAAGTTCTTTACATGTATTTCCATCAAATCGAAGATGTAGAATTCATCTAATTATGATAGCCAAGGACAAACTTTTCTTTCCCATTTGTACATACGTACAATCATTTCCACCTTGTATATAGGTCCAAGATTTTCTGCGGAAAACTCTTTTGCTCAAACAAAAGCTACTGCTGAATGTTTCAAACTTATTGCAACAAGGAGAATATCAGCGATTCACTGTACAAAAACATAGTTCGCGTCATCGATGATAGACAGTCTGTTTTTCCATGCAAAAAGTTACTTGACTCACGACTAAACCAATCCTTTTTTCTTTTTTTGGTTTGGTCAGAAGTTTTAACCACTTAACGCACCTGTTGTTATCGATATTATTATTATTGTTACCTTAATGAATCTATTGTTATCGATATTATTATTACTGTTACCTATTGTTATTTTAAAGCGCCTATTGTCATCAGTATTATTATTGTTGTTACCTAATGTCGCTAATGTATTTTAGCCACTGATCCTCGGGCAGTTAATTAACCCTAGAACAGTCGAAAATGATTAGCTCACGGGCAGAGGACGAAGAATTCTTGGAAAAGGCTTAAGATGTCGTATTGTATTAATAGTTCAATAGAACTATACAAAGTGCACGCATTACTAACAATGAGACAGTCCTTCGAACACTTGCCACTATGCATTCGCTATCGTGCAGCAAAGAAGAAATTCCAGCCACAAACCATTTATACCTATATTTCGAATTTCCGCTGAATTTACTGCAGATTTTTATTCAGATAGTATTCAAATTTAGTACTAAATGAGTTTTCCAACCTGTCCGTTCGTTTCTATTTTCTATTCCCTCAGTCAGAGAGGAAACGATAAAGATTGCCGTGAAAAAAGCTTTGAGCGGTATTGAGTGACCTTGAATGACCTTGGAATACCAACCTAGTTATTTAGGTATCGCTGAATTCATCTTGGTATCTGCGCTACGAGACTGTGAGAATGTAGCACCATTTGTAGAAAAGCCAAAGATCATTCTCTTCGAAACAACGTGAGTTCTCTTTGAAACATTTTTCTCTATAACGAGTAGCATATGGGACACCCTGTATAAACACGACAAGAGCACAATCACTTCAGCACTTTTACATCAAAAGTCTCGCCTCTCGTTCGAAACGGAAGTTTCGTAAAATTTTGCAAAAGTATAACTTTTTTAATTATGCAACGTGACAATGTAGCGAACGCGTACGGTGTTTGACGAAAATCGGCAACTTCTTCAAGAGGAGGAGGTAGCTGATTATCGATCATTATTATTCGATGGCGTGCACGCGAGACGAGACGAGACGAGACGAGACGAGACGAGACGAGACGAGGCTGCAATCTCGTTGTTGCACGCGAGGTGTGACCGGACGAGATACGCTTGCATCGTCGATTGTCGGCGATCCTGGCCCGGGGAATTAATTCACGCGAGGCGTCGCTCAACAATAAGCGCTTCGCTTCCCATTCCCTGGCATCGGTACGGAATCGGGGGCAGCGTCCGCGTTCAATGCGATTTTCGAAATGCCGCGCCATAAGGTGTAAAATCGAGCCTCCTCCGTTTCGTCTCTCGGCGAGTGAACGAGCGAGCCAGTGTATTTGTTTGCCCGTAACTCGCTGCCATATGCCAGCTACGCGGCCCACCATTATGTTGCCTGCACCCTGGACCAACCAATGGACCCTTTGTTTTCGTTACGGTTCAACGCACCGATCACACGTCGTCTACTCCGGGATCTGTCGCCTCGGCGTATCTACATATGGACGTACATACGTGCGTAAAGCTCTCCCCCTCTCTCTCTCTCTCTCTCTCTCTCTTTTTCTCTTTACGCAATGCACACGCGTGTTCTCCGCGTGCAACTCGTTAACCTTTTCCTTCGCCTGTCACAGAAAATCGACGCGCGTTTCTCGCAGCTCCAGCGACTCGTGTACCCGCACGCTCGAGCGAATTATTTTTCCGACAGACAAAGAGACAAATCCAGATAAAATCCAATCCGTTCGATCGAAAAATAATATACCTGGCGCTTTATCCCTCTTCTTCTAACCATAAAGGGATTTAGGTTAGGTTTCGAATTCGCGTTAATTACGATTCTCGATAGAATTTCTCAGAGCACGCGTATAATTACCGTTGTATTTCCACCGGAAGGGAAATATAACCTAGTCATTCATTCGGCCAACAGCTTTCATCGAAATTACAAAAAAAAAAAAGAATAGTAAAATAACGCGAACTCTCGAATCAAAGTGGTCATTTTTTTTATTTCCATTGTATAACAACCAATATTAACTCTTAATTTCCCTCCCGGCGTGAATATTGCCGAGGATGGAATTTCGTTTCGCGCAAATTATCAATTTCAATACAAACTCGGCTGGCGCCGAAACGGGGAAAAAGAAGAGAGAAAGTCCTCTCGCGCGGAGAGAATGGAAAGGAGGAGAGAGAGTGTAAAATTTAAAACGGTAATGAAACTCTTGTTACGTGGCGACCGGCGCCGACAGATAAAAGTAAAAACGTTCGGGCATCGTCCAAAGACGACATTTGTACGCGTAAGAGCGTTTGACGAAATGTAAAGAAAAAAAAAGATCCAAAATTGAACGTTTCATTTCTCGTATCGAAGATTTTCGTGAATCACGCATCGAATTTCTGAAAGAAAATTCGACGTACGTCCTGTATTTCCTTTGCATCGTATCTTTATATTTATAAGTTAGGGTTGCATCATATCTTTATAGGTTATGGTTGCCAATCGTCCTTTTTTGGAAAGTCCTTTAATCGGTCCTTGTCCCCTTTTGAGTTTAGTAAAAAAACGCCAAATGTCCTTTATTTCGAAATTAAAAGTCTCTTTGACTCACTATTCAAAGTTCCGGACATTTTGTAAAATCCAAAACATCAAGCAGCAAATGGCGCATGATTTTAAAAAGTGCCGATTATAAATGTATGAATATTTTTAAAATAGCTTCGCAATTCCTGCGACATCAGCATGCTGTGAAAGAATTTTTAGCGTCGTGTC
Source organism: Tetragonula carbonaria (assembly GCA_032399595.1). Lineage (NCBI taxonomy): Eukaryota > Metazoa > Arthropoda > Insecta > Hymenoptera > Apidae > Tetragonula > Tetragonula carbonaria. The sequence goes on from JAUCRC010000002.1 coordinate 21,732,027, forward strand.
AACTAAATGGAGAAACGAGCGAAATAGATGTTGAACTTATAAAAAATTGATTATTTACATATTTCAATTCCAAAGAAAGTTGTTTCAGAATTTGCCGCAAAAATAAAAAGTGATGCACATTTCCTTCAACGTGTCTGCCAAAAATCAGAACAGATATAATTTTAAAAATTGAAAGTTTACTTTACCTTTAGTTTTAAAAGCTTCGAATGTTTTTTTCAAGTTTTTCTACATTTTCGAATTGACAGTTTCTTTTTCAATTGAATTCTAATGATTATTCTAATGATGCATCTTTTGCGTCTAACGAGTCGATATATTATTACCTAAGTTACTAAAGTAAAACTTTCTTCCAAGTTTAAGGAAATTGTTCATTCACATGAATATTAATTCTAAAGTTGTATTCCAATAATTTACAATAATAATAGAAAAGGAATTAATATAAATATATACTCGACAGAGTTGGCAACCCTGCATAAAGTATTCGTAGACATGTTTGAATAAGTTACGTTTAGGTTAAGTTTAGGTTGGTGAGTTATCAATATTGTTTTAATATAGACATAGACGACAGGTATATTATTAATATATATTAATATAGACATAGACGACAGAGGTATATTATTAATATAGACATAGACGACAGGTACATAAATCGACTAAACATATAATGTATTTTTTCAATGTACGATTTCAGGATTGCCAGTCCCCTCTTATCATTTTCGTGTCACATCCTGTTATACCGACTCAGGCAGATTTTACCAACGACAAGAGTCGAAAATCAAAAAATATAGACAGTGTAACCAGAGAATTATTTACTGAATCGAACGTGGTGCTACTTCATCGATGAAGGAATATAACGTCTGTAGTATAGATTGTAGAATTTCTGGCCGTTGATTAATAATTATATATTTACATATATTAATTATATTGTCTATTATATTGATATTATATTGATATTATATTATATTGATGACTACCAGCTCTTCGTAAATCACACGATTACCCTAACAATATATAATAGGTTAGATTGCCCCCTAATTAGGCTGCAAAATAATAAGATTCGCGAGAACGTTTGCCTCCACGAAAAAAAAAAAAAAAAAAGAAAAGAAAATATAAGTACTTGCAAAAATGTAGAAGCGCAGCCATCCGGTGACCGGTTCCGTCGTTAAAAAAATTCGCGTTCGTTTACGACGAATCTCTGTCAAATCCTCTCGGAGCGAAAGAAACGAGAGAAGGAAACGTCAACGAAGCGATCGGCGAAGCCATCGTCGAGGTCGCGTAACTCCATCAGGAAAAATAACTTAATTTTCAAACAGTGTCGTTTGTCGGCGCGTCGGGGGCGGGGGGGGGACAAGACGGGAGGGGTGGGAGGTATCCCGCATCGGTCACTCCGTGAGCAAAAATTTGACGAAGCTTTTAGCCGGTGATTCGATTAGCCGACGCTTTGCGAGTGCATTATACACGTCGCTGTGTGTGGCCCTGTCATTTCGCGCCGACTACCGACAGGTTTTAAGAGCCTGCCTGCCTGCCTGCCAGCCCGACGACGAGCAACCGAGTGATAGCAACCACGTACATACATACATACATACATACATATATACATACATACGTGACGTGACAGGAGATTACGAGAGGCTGGTAATCCCTGGGAGTCGCGCTCTTACTTTTCAAAACTCTTGCCGCTCTCCGTGCAAACTCGGATGGATCGCGACCTCTCGGAACGTGTCATCCGTGACAGCGGACAAAAACGGCCGAGTTTTCGGCTAATGAATCGGCTCGTACGACGACCGACAGCCGGACAAGAAGAAAGAGACCGAGCCTCTGGCGTGTTCCTGGCGTCTCACTACATCTGCCAACTATCGTCTATGTGTCGACGCGTCACTGAAACGCGTTTTCTTGCGGGGAGCAAAAAAAAGAAAGAAAAAAAAGAAGAAATAAAAAAAAAAAACAACGCTTATCTAGTCGTAGGCGTGCTATTTGCGTGAGAACGAAGGATGGATGGGTTATCTCCTGGTAATTTAAGCAACACCCGGTGCCACGATAGCAAGGAAGAAACTGCTTTCGAGTGCAGACTTCCTTGGAAATGGATAATATCCTTGATTTTCTTTTGTCGAACGGGTCTAAATCTTATTGAAATCTTACATATTATGTATTAATTATACATATGTCGATAGTATTATTGTTATACATATAATGCACACATAATTCATTATTATATAATTACATTAATGCACATATAATTCATTGTCATATAATTATATAATATATATAATATAATATAATATATAATATATATGACATTATATTATATTATATTATGGTATAATAATAATAGTATAATATATGGTAATAATATATATGTATTGTTACACATAATTACAATAAAATGTATATATAATGTACAAATGTAAATATATATAAATTAATTATGTACAATTATATATATATAATATATATATTAAAAATTATATATATATTATATATGTACCATAAAATATATATAAAATAATATAATATAATTATAATGTAATTAATATATTATACGTGTAATACATAATAATAACACGCGTACATAATACATAACATATAACTATCATTATATTATTATCGATACATATTGAATATATAAATCACACATTATTATTCAAGCAGAAGAATTTAGAAAACTTTCTTCTTCATCATTATTGTGATAGTTCGATAGACTGATGGATTTATTTAACGAGCGTTGTTGTACGATTGAAGCAGATCGTTCGTTTCACACGTACGAACGAATGCGAGCGATAATGAACTGGGGAATCACAGCGAAACGATTACAGAAAACGACGCATTCTCCAACGCTCAATTCCGTTCATCAGATCTTGCTCGAAACGCTCGGCCAATAAAAGTAGAATCACGAAAATCGCGAGCGACCGGTGTCACGTTTACGCGCAATTAACGTTCCTCCCAAGTCCGGCTCGAGTCACGGGCAAACAAGATAGTATTATTGTTATACATATAATGCACACATAATTCATTATTATATAATTCATTATTATAATTACATTAATGCACATATAATTCATTGTCATATAATTATATAATATATATAATATAATATAATATATAATATATATGACATTATATTATATTATATTATGGTATAATAATAATAGTATAATATATGGTAATAATATATATGTATTGTTACACATAATTATTTTCGCTTTCATTCAGCTCCACGTGTATACGTACACACGTGAGGGTAAGCGATCGCACGGTAAACCGGATTTCTTTGGTCTCACTATGCGTGTTACCCTGATCCTTTGACCGCGGATTGACGATGTTTTAAGTTAGCAATTTTTTCATCATTAATTCTTATTAATTTCAAACAGTATTATTATTCGTGCGAAATTTTCCACTCGACGCAAATTTACAAAGGTGTCGGCTGATATATGGAGAGAATGAATCTGCGATGATTCTTCCATCATGCTGTTTTGGTCGTCGCGGATCTTCATCTGTAAGTTGCAAGGCTACGAAACGAATACACGGGTTCTTCGAAGTTGAGATTCACGTTCCAGTGACTAAAACTAAACAAATGTCATCTTTCAAGTTGGAAATTTTTTCATTCCGTAGACACGTATGTGTACATGTATACACATCGTTCCAAAAAGTCCCAGGACATTTTCTTTCTTTTTTTAATATTCAGTAATTATCGTGTATTATCGTGTACATAGTTTGTAATACGATATTATAATAATACAGTTATACAATAGTGCAATATACAATGTAATATTGTTACATTTAATATTATAGTAATTTATTTACTTTTAATATAATTATTGTGTATTATCATGTATATATTTTATAATATATTATAATACGTTATATTAATATAATACAATATAATAAATAGATACAATATAATACGATATTATTATAGTAATACATTAACAGAATCTGTTTCACATTCATCATATTTAATGACATCGTACATTGCACTGTATAATTTCATTATTGTGCAGTTTATAAATATATTGTACTTGTAATTTATATTCTGTTCGAATTTGAGATTCAAGTTCCAAGTTCTTTTTTTAATATTCAGTAATTATCGTATATTATCGTGTACATAGTTTGTAATACGATATTATAATAATACAATTATACAATAGTACAATATAATAGTTTTACTTTTAATATTATAGTAATTAATTTACCTTTAATATAATAGTAATTATTGTGTATCATCGTGTATATTATAGTAATTTATTTACTCTTAATATAATTGTAATTATTGTGTATTATCGTGTATATTATAGTAATTATTTTATTTTTAATATCATAGTAATTATTGTGTATTATCGTATATATTATAGTAATTATTTTATTTTTAATATCATAGTAATTATTGTGTATTATCGTATATATTATAGTAATTATTTTATTTTTAATATAATAGTAATTATTTGTATCATCGTGTATATATTATTATAGTTATTTTACTTTTAATATTATAGTAATTATTTTACTTTTAATATAATTGTAATTATTGTGTATTATCGTGTATATTACAATAATTATTTTATTTTTAATATAATAGTTATTATTGTGTATCATCGTGTATATTATTATAATTATTTTACTTTTAATGTAATAATAATGATTGTATATTATTATCGTAAAATATAAATATATTATAATACATTATATTACTATGATACAATATAGTAAATAGATACAATACAATACGATATTATTATAGTTATACATTAACAGAATCTGTTTCACATTCATCGTATTTAATGACATCGCACATTGCACTGTATAATTCTATTATTGTGCAGTTTATAAGTATATTGTACTTGTAGTTTATATTTATCGCATTATTTCGCCCATACAAATACAATACTAGTTCCAAGAGTTCTTGGTTAGATACACACGTAGTTTCGCATTAACGACGGAACAAATTGAAATTTCGAGTAGGTCACGCAAGAGATCCATGCAACTGTTGAATCTCAACGCGGGGCGGTGGGTCGATTCTTTGGACAAAATTACCGTTGGTAAAACACCGACAAAAGGGATCGATCCCCGCCGTCCAATGCAACAACGCATGAGAGTATGTATCCATCCCATATTTTTTCTTTTTCTTTTTTGTCTCCTCGCTCGCAACAATATTCCCAGCCGCCACGCGGTTAAGGACGCAGTGATTCGCGAAAGTGTATAGAGAAGCACTCGTGAACAAGAGGAAAGTGGAGAGGGAGAGAAAAAAGAGAGGGAGAGAAAGAGAGGCTTCTTGCAAGAGCCGGACGAAGGGCGAAGAACAGAGAGAAAGGAAAAAGGGAAAGAAGAAAAGAAAAAAAGAAGAAAAAAGGGGCTGGGGAGAAGAAGAAAGAGAAGAGAAGAAAAGGAGAGGCAAAGAAAAGGAAAAGGTCGTCGGAAAGAAGTAGCGGTGATTCCGAAACGCTCACCGATGCATTGGCGTAATAGTAATAGGTGGGCCACTCGAACAGGCCCACCGTGGAAAAACAAATTCAGGCCGCAACAAAATTGTCGGACGCGCGGCGGGGCGTCCCGAACGCACATGCCTCTCGCAGATGCGCACGCACCCCCTGATTCGACGGATGTGACGAAGAGGCTGGTAAAATTGCTCCCCTCGACGCGATATTTCACGTGTGGCATCGCTGCATTGTGTTACGGCGATCTCTCCCGCCTCCCTTTTTTATTTAGGGGCACGGAGATGCGTTCAAGTCTGTATCTACGCGTGTGCGGTGCAAGATATACAAGGTGAACAGAAGAAAGGGTTCGGAGTACTTCTAGCACTGGCCGAAACATGAGAAAAGAGTTCTGATAAACGCGGCGTCGAGAAACTAATTTCAAAGTTGCAAACGATTTTTCGTTTCGAGTGTATAAAGGGTATAAAGAAACGCGTAATTACGAATTTGATTTGTCAATTGAAGAGTGCTGCAGTTCGTCCAATTCGTTCGACAGTCGTTTATAATTCCAAGGTTGCATCCCTTGTCCCTTCTAGGCACTTCACACAGATGTTTAGGTTAGCTTCAAGTTCCTCTGTTTCGTAAATATATTTCCTTCAATGTGAATTTCGACATTGAACTATCGACATTCTTTGCAATGTTAGGTGACGACGTGCTGAATAATGTTCGTTAAACTGTTCTATAATCAAAAACAAGCATTGTCAAACTGGCCGATCGAACTTTTGAAAAACGCTAATTTACGTATTTTCTAAATAAACACGTATAGAGAATATGTTGTTCAGTGTTGACTTTTTTTACAGCATCTTTTCGCGATATGTCCTTCGTATATATATGTGTATATTTATTATAAATGTATATATATATATATATATATATTTATATATAAAATATATTTGTATATACATATATTTGTATATAATAATATTGTATTTGTATATACATATATTTGTATATAATAATGTATTTGTATATAAAAATGTATATATATATACATTTATTGTGTGTGTGTGTACATTTATAATAACAAAAGTGGGAGAAATTTTTTTGTAGGACAAAAACTGTCAGGAACTTTTGAATCACTTTGAGCCACCGCGTACGCGCATATCGATTTGTTGCGCTCGGTAACGAGCTCTTTCGTTCCTCGTGTACGCAGTTTCGCTGATTTTTCATCGGATTCCGACCTGGATCCGGCGAGTCTGCTTGTTTGCGATCGACAATGGATTGAATGCGGGTTCATTGTTTCATTAGGAACGTACTGTGGATCGGTGCCAAGGGTAGCTAAGGGTTGACGAAGTTTTTACAGATGTTCGAGTCCGAGGTGAATGATCGTGCAGATATTTGTCATTGGGACAACGAACGTTTATGCAAATTCAATATACGCTCTTGCGAGTACGATGGAGTGGAATGGAATGGAATGGAATCGGGGATTTGTCTCGTCCGCTATACCATGGGTGTCTTCTGGGACTCGTTTGGTATCAGATAAGACTTTGTCAACATAGGTTTATAACCTACATTATTTACGAAGATATTGAAACAACTTTTATAGAGAAACGATACATTGATTAAGAAAATATACTTGTATTGATTGAAACTATGAAAATTTTTAGTGAGAACGCTTGTTTTTTAGATATCTGGTTTGACACAGGTATAGCGGCAATACGAAGAGTATTTTCAAGCTACTCGTCTAACATTTTATTTTTTTTGTGTGCTTCACATGGGAAAAAATCTGCTCGTGAACATAACTACTTCCCGAAAGGGGCATCATGAACATTCATGGTTCCACTTGTTTAGCGGAGAAATCAACAGATTGAGAGAGTGGGGAGAGACCGATGCAGTGGAAGGGGTAGCGCTAGGGATGAGAAAAGTGGGGGGAAAGGGCTCGCGGGCCGCCAGTTAGCCACCTCTGCTGTAGTAGTTGGTCTAACTTTCTTCAGCTCCCTCTCTTCGATTTGTCATAAACAAAACTATAAAACGACGTGCTGAGAAGAGAAGAACACCTCTTTTCCATCAAGCAGACCTTGACGTTGAATAAAAAACCATCTTAAAATTATAAACGTCATTCCTTTACGCGGAATCCAGCACAACGGAAGGAGATGAAAGACTGGACAGTCTCGCGAGAACGGGAGAAAGTCGCGAACGAATATTCGCAGGCACGCTTCCCGTTCGTTTTCCAATTATCGTCGCGGAATGAATTACGCCCGAGACGAGGACGGCTGATTAAACGATGGAAACGCGCGATCTCGGATTTAAATTTTCGAGCGCTGGGCTGCATTGATTGAAATAATTGTTTAATTACACGGCTACTTCCGGTAATGATGGAGCTTCAAATCGACGCTGCAACCTCGTGCCCGTGTTCCGCACCGCGTATCTGTATACCCAGAATCAATCTCTATATCGAATTTGTCTGTTTGCTGATAAGCATCGTACAAATAGAAATACACAAGCAAGCATTTGCAAGCTATGTATTTTTCAAACGTTTGGAAAATTTACACTCGTCTTTCGACGATGAGAAATATTTAATGTCTGAATGAATTATTTTTTTAAACGTTGATAATAAAATGATTGCGTTAGATACGTGTACAACAACACTTTATTATCGATATTAACACGTTGACTGCCACGATGATCATCTTTTCTATTTCTAGAAATATTTCATAACAGAATAATTAAAACGAGATCAATCATTAATATAAATAATTGGATAATATTACGAAACGATTGTGATATAATATCTCTTAGAAATATTGAATATTTTATCCCACACGACAAAACGTGTGAATTTCGCACGTGGCAATCATAGAAATTCATTTATCTAATTAATTTAAACGATTGATCCTACGCCGTTGATATCGTGGAACAAACTATAAAATATACTATGGAACATACCGAGATTAATCATCCAAATTGAAATATTTTCAGAACGATAATTAATTGCATCGATGAATGTTTTGGACAAAAGTTGAATGGTTTCGAAATGGCATAAATGGCATTAATTAATGTAATCGATGTTTCTTTACGTTTATAGATAAAAGGCGTTTGAAGTATTTATATAGTTTGAACTATTTCTATGGAAAAGTCATTAGTTCAGGAGATTACAATTTGATTACAATCAAGTATTCTTAAAATATTTGTTCAAAATCGAATTTGTTCGTTCAGTTTCATGTTCTTTAGATGTTGTATGGTATTTTGTTTCTCAGATTCCATCAAATTTGAACCAGACAGATTTTTCTTTTTTTTTTTTTTCGCAACCAATTCTGAAAAAAACAAAGTTTATGTTCGTCGTCAAAAAATGTAGAAACGTCGATGCACTAATGTGAAACATTCTTCACGAATTAGATGACAAAAGTGTCTAGATGTCAATTGTTACGTATAACGGTGAAATGAATATTTATTCTATTTTAATTACAATAAATAATCAATAAATCGTTTCACAGTCCCCTGTTGTTACTGATGTTGCCATTGTAAATAAATACGAGCGTCACTCGGAATTATTGTAATTAAAATATCTTCTGAGCCGATGGTTTTTCGGCGTAAACGATTTAATACCTTTTTTATAGAGCATAATGTACTGGAAAATATACGATTTTACTAAAAAAATTTAAAAAAAAAAAAAAACTTGACCTTCTGTGCGTCAAAAATGCATTAAAAAATATTATTGTTCAATTGATTAATCAGATTACTTGTTATTCAATTGAATTAATTAAAATAAAAATACTATATTTAATTGAAAAATAACAATTATATCGATTAATACTCCTTTCGAAATCGTCTTTGCTTTTGTCCAAGAACGATTTGGACGTACATGCTGTTTGCAGGTTATGTTGCTCGAAGAACGCGAGCAGAAAAGCGGGGAACAGAAACGAAACGATGCGACGCGACGGATCAATTGAATGAAGCTTAACGCCGAAATTAAACGGAGCTTAGCGTCGCACAATGGTCGGCCAATCGTTTTCGTTACAATTACTTATCCGATGGTTTCGAGCATTGTGCGCGCGAGGCCGCTGCGTCAGCGCGTTTTGTGCGTCTGACAGCTGCGATGAATGACGCCATTATCGGTAAGTGGCGAGCATTATTTACGCAGAAGCAATGGCGACATGTGCGCCGCGTCGATTGCTCTTTAACGCGTTAAGCCCAATAATAACACGCAGCCTCGACCAGCTACTTCAGATTCGTTACTCGTTACTTCTTACTGCGACAACAACTGCTTTTCAAACTTGTTTCGGTCGGACAAACAAATCGGCGGCGATTTTTTTACGTTCAACCGACTTGAATTGTTTCACGAACATTTAAATTGATCTTTGAATCTTCGTTTCGTCGCTCGAGAGATTTGCGTTTGTCCATCTTTTCCACATCGTAATTAATAATATAATTATTAATATACGTCAAGTTAAGGCAGGTTTTACACTTTCAATTAACGTTTAAATATAAACTTTAATGTTTCTAGTCTAATGTTTCAGACAGACTGGGGGGGAGGGGTGAGAAATGGCGATTTTTTACGTTCAACCGACTTGGATTGTTTCGCGAGAATTTAAATTGTTGATCTTTGAATCTTCGTTTCGTCGCTCGAGAGATTTGCGTTTGTCCATCTTTTCCACATCGTAATTAATAATATAATTATTAATATACGTCAAGTTAAGGCAGGTTTTACACTTTCAATTAACGTTTAAATATAAACTTTAATGTTTCTAGTCTAATGTTTCAGACAGACTGGGGGGGAGGGGTGAGAAATGGCGATTTTTTACGTTCAACCGACTTGGATTGTTTCGCGAGAATTTAAATTGCACGTGTGTCTACGTGTATTATTCGTATAATTGATCTTTGAATCTTCGTTTCGTCGCTCGAGAGATTTGCGTTTGTCCATCTTTTCCACCTCGTAATTAATAATATAATTATTAATATACGTCAAGCTAAGGCAGGTTTTAAATTTTCAATTAACGTTTAAATTTAAACTTTAATATTTCAGACAGACTAGAGAGAAGGGGAGGTAGAAATGGCGATTTTTATGTTTAACTTGGACTTGGATTTTTCACCACTTAAATTTCACGCGTCCACGTGTATCATAATAATTGAATAATAATCGAATCATAATCGAATAATAATTGAATCTTTAAATAGTTACTATTCTCTATAAATACTAACTAATTACAATGAGACATCAGAATACGAGAGTACACAGAGAGCTCATAATTGGATCAGTGTGAGTTACTTTTGATGAAGAACAATTAGCGCTATGAAAATACCAATTTCTCTGACAAAATCTTCAATTTGTATTTATTAGATAAACATTGCGAATAAAAATATTAAAAATATTAAAGCAGTGCTACTGTTTAAATTATTAGAAGTATAAACTGTTCTATCGATCGATAGTTTTAATAACAAAAAGATATTTGACTCCATTTACCCTAATTGACGTCTATCATCATACCAAAACAGAATCCTTTTTCGCTTAGCTTGCCGCCACAGATCGATGAACCCTGTTGATAATTAAGTTACAATTGTAATTTTTCAACTGGGCCAAACTGAATAACGCGGCAGAGCTATTTTTGAGCGTAGATCATTATGCTAGAAACATTGCAATTTAAATTTAAACGTTAATTCAAAAATTTAAAACCCGCCTTCACTTGACGTGTATTAATAATTATATTATTAATTACGAGATGGAAACGATGGACAAACGCATGTATTCGTCTACAGTCCGTAGCGATAGCTTCCGATTAATAAACATCAGATTCTCAATCGCGCGAATTTAAAAATCTTGCAGAATACTTCGACTCTGTATACAGTTTCGAAACTGTGTCTCTGTCGAGTGAAAACGATAATCGAAGAAAAAAAAGTAGAAACCGGATCCGTCTAATCGAGTGATGCTCGATCTGGAAGAATTTTATCCGCCTAACCTAAACCTAACCTAAAAGGTTATTTATGGGTCCAACCATACGCGGACGAGGTTCTGCCAAGATTGGCGTTGGTGTTTCGTTTGACCTCGAGGGGTCCTCCGCGGCAGAAATTTCGCGTCAATTATTAACCGTTGTCTGCGAGGCGCAATTAAAAATTATCGATGGCGGGCGAGAAGCGCGCAGCTTTGTCAACAAGGTTGATGAATTCAGCGGAAACGTGTGCTGACCCTCCCCCTCCCGCTTCTCCTCACCGGGTAAACACAAAGAGTCACGCAATGAAAGCGCGGAAATTCTGACGCGGTAAAACACTACCGTCAGAGAGACGGAAATGATGAAACAGAGGATGGCGAACGCCGCGCGCGCCACGGAGGAGAGATACGAGAGACGAGAGATCGAGACAGACAAAGAGAGAGAGAGAGAGAGAGAGAGAGAGACGGGTGGAAACGAGGAAAGGAAAGGGAGACGAGGATAATTACTCGCAGTGTCTTCTCATTTGCATTCTATTCCAGACGGCTGGGCGAAATCTCAGTTACACTTTTGTGCGACGCTAAAGCAAGGTTATTATTTAAATAACTCTTTACTTTCAAAAGGCAAACGGAGGGAAAAGCTCTTCTCCACTTTCTTGTTATATACGACTGGCTGGGACTCTTCTCCCCCTGCCTCTCTGTTCGCCGTGTCGTGTTTGCCGTACATACAATATCACGGTTGGCCAACGCGCGGCTCTCTGCGACCAGAGAGAATCGCTCTCTTTCTCTCTCGTTCTCTCTCTCTCTCTCGCGGCGTTGATCGAACCAATTTTCGAACCTCGACTGCGATTGTTAATACTTTAACACGCTGTTAGCGACTCAATACGCTGAACGATTTCTAGATTATTCGATCATGAACGGTTGGGGGATTTTGCTTGGCCATGCAAAAAGTCTGTTGCCTTGCTTCGTGACTCGTTTGGTTAGATTATAGACGGCTTATCCCCCTCCCCTTTTTGTTTTGTCGAGGAATCCTAACCGCTCAGCGAAGGTGTTTGCTCGTTGTCGAAATCGATCGCTGATCCTGACTGAAGAAACTGATCGTCGCTGACCTTTCAATCTGGTCAGTGTTTCGGTCAATTAACTTTCGAATAGTTGGAAATGATTGGCTAGACCAGGGTTCGCCAAACTTTTTTCACAGTGGTCCACATAGCTGACGAGCGCGGGCCGCATAACCACTAAACTAAGTTCAGCATTCCGTGTTAATCATGGGTGAGTGGCATGCAATGCACAAAAAGCAAGGACAATCAACATACTTATTTACTAAAAGTGTTATCAAAGAAAACGACGTTAGCAAAAAGATAGTTACATCAGACTTAGTGTACACATATCCGAATTTCACGCAAATTCAAGTACCGTCGGCGGGCCGTAGTTTGGTGACCCCTGGGCTAGACTCACGGACAGACAGACTTGGATTCTATACGCTATGGTGTGTAATTCACAGGTGGCGAACTGGCGGCCCTCGCCCCCCACTCTCCTGATCGCTAGCATTATCCCCTCCACTGCATTCGATCTTCCCACTGCCAGTTTAGACAGTGTCGCGTAAATTAAACGTACCGGCACTTTAAAACACATCTGTTTCTATTGCAATCGGTCGGATCTTTTCTCTCGATTCAATGCAGGGAACAATGCACAAACTAACTTAAGCTTCGGCTAATAGCAAAAAGAAATTAGATTTACTTCAATTTCTTTCAAACGAACGAAAGAATGCAGAATTTTTAAATCGGTCACTTGACCGGGCGTTGATAGATACGTTTAAAAGAAGAAAATACGTTTAAAAGGAGAAAACGAGTCTTTATGATGGAGGACAGAGTGACAATGAGCGAGCAGCTCGTGCGGGTATAAATGATTCTGTAGACGATCTCGTAGATCATCAGCCCAACGAATGACAAATGAGAACATCGTCGATCGAAGCTAACCGAAGGATTCGCTTCGGTTTCGAAGAAATCCACGATCTTGTTTTCTGTCGCTTTGCGCAGCGGGGGGAAAGCTCCGTGTACACAGCCGTGCTGACAGAGAGGGAGAGAAATAAAGGAAGAAAGAAAGAAATAAAGAAAAAAAGAAAAAAAGAAAGAAAGGAGCATGCCTGTACAATAAGTGGTAGGCGACGGCACTTTTGATCGTCGCTGGCAGCTCGCGCGGAGCAACATGTTTAACGCGAGTGGGCTGAGCGGGCGCGATGCACACGGCTGAGCGGGAACGAACTGAGCGGATTGGGTAAGTGCGTTGCAGAAGAGGGGGGCGGGGGGCACGACGAGGGGCCGATGCAACAGCAGCCTTTTACCCTCTTCGACCTGTGCTGCAACCGTCACCGCCGCCGCCGTGTGTTGCCCGTGAAATTGCTTGCTTCTGCACTTTCTCTCCTCGTCCTCTTGGCGTGCACACGCGCGTAAACACACCCTCGAGCGCGACCCCTCGGCCGACTCTCGCGTCTTCCCGTCTAAAATAAACTGACCGTGCAGAGATTTTCACGTGCAGCCGAGCTCCAATTGGCAAACGTCCGCGTGAAAGCCAAGAGAGAGGAAAAAAAGAAGACGAAGCGCGAACGTTTGCGAAGATACAGCCTCGGCCAAAACTCACTCCCTTGCTGTAGATTGCAACAGCTTCATTTGCCCTCGTTCGTACATTTTACGTGGCAAAAAATGCAAGGCTGCGAATTTAATTAGGAATTCTAAATGCTGTCTTCTCTTTCTCTCTGTCGGATCGGCCAAAAAAAAGAAAAAAAAAGAATTGCCTTTTTCCTCGATGTAATTCACTTCGTTTGGAACTCGATTTTTCAAGCTTGTCGTGAAAATGCACGATCTCGTTGATAATTGTTCGTCATCTCCGAAAAGAAGAAGAAGAAAAAAGAAATCGATGTGCAAGCTCGTAAAAAATTAGCGACGAAGCTTCAGAATTTCTTTGCCAGATTTCGCCGCTGACGAGCATATCAAATCGTTCTTGGAACTGTTTTCAGAACTTTTCTGAACGTGGAGATCACGTTAGAAAAGATAGCCGATACAAAATATGAAAGATCGTCTGCGCACACGAAAAAGAGAACGCAGTCATTTCTCGTTCAATCTAACAATTAAACTAAATTGATTAAATAACTAAATGATTGATTTTCAATTGGAAATCAGCGCTGCAATGTAAATGAAAAAGAAAAAAAAAAGGCTACGGTACAATTGCGAGAGCATGAACCGAGGATTCAAGCAGAAGCGATTGCGAGACGAGACGAGACGAGACGTCTGAAACAGCCTGATAAACGCGAAAAGGACGTAGTATACTTTTCGAGAGAGAGAAAGAGAGAACGAACACTGCTATAGTGTTGCCAGCGGGAGGTCGACTCGATTTCTTGGCGAGTCTGTGGCGACGACGACGTAAGTCTCGACGTCCATTCACCTTCGCCACCGGGCGTGTATCGACTGCCGGCCGCCAGCTTTTATTTCTGGAGTTTGAAGAGTATTGACCCTCGTTCGATTTGCGAACGTTCGCCACGTTTATTTTTGTTTGCCGCCGTTTGTTTGCTCTGAAGCGCGGGGTCCCCGCTTTTTTCCTTTCTTTCTTTCTTTTTTTTTTTTTTTTTTTTTCTGAAACCATCCGCGACGAGATTTATTGGGTTTCGCTTGGATCTTCGGATTTCGCAGCTGCGATAGTGCGTTAACCTCTCCCCCTCGATCCTCCATCCTTTCCTACGACGTACGGATTATTTATTTACTTTGTAAAGTTGTCCTTTCGCCGATCGATCGGCGTGTCATCGGTTGATAATATGGAGACGGAAAATAAAATTCGAGCGCCGGGGCGGACATTATTGACTCGCGCTACTACTACGTAGTGGAACGCCTCGATGGAAAGGGCGACCGAACGAAAATTAGCGCGCACACACGTACGTGGTAAAATTTCTTTTTCCATTCTCGATGGAAACAAAATTAACCAGAAGACGAGTCTCGATTAAAATTGTTTTTTTTTTTTTTTGGAATTTACTAGACGAAGCGTATCTTCGAAACCTACCGGGTAATTTAGACATTTCGAACACACATCGAGTTATCGACCTAAACCTCGATTACTCGCTCGTCACAACAAAATGCCCGCGTTAATTGAGCGCAACGCGAAAAAGTTTTCTTCTTTCTCTCTTGTTTCTTTTTTTTTTTTAATTATTCTTTCCCTTATCTTTAACTGCAACCTCGAAGCAATCCTCGTGTTCGATTAACACGTCTCTCGTATGCTTATAACGGATTATAACGCGTGACGAACCGCTAATGAAGTAGAACAAGCCTTCTTTTTTTTTCTTTCTCGTCCTCAAAAAGAAACCCGCTTTACATTCAGATATCATCGCGAGAGCCGTGTCGCGACACAAGTCTTGAACATAAATCTAAACAAAGGAAAGAGAAAAAAAAAAAGAAAGAAAGAAGTTGCTTATTATTCACTTGCGCGTGGCAAGAACTTGGAGTAATAGTTCTATAAATAACGTTTTATTACAGGCTGCAGTCATTTCCTTTGAAAAGTCAACGACTCGCAGCCCCGATTGGTCTCTCGTTCCATGTGTGTGTGTGCGTGAGTGTGTGCCGTGGCGACCATCGATCCGGCCTTCTCCTCTTTACCGTACATACAACCTCACCCCTAATGCACGATTCGCGTGTCATCTCTCTCGACTTGTACAAATTACTCGCTTCGATCGGCCCCGGCGATCAGCGTGGAGAAATTTTTCCAAGCGGCACACTCGCCGCGCGGAAAGATAAAGCCGGTGAATAGAAGATTCGACAAATTTGCCACGAGACGCGTGTATTTGTGTATGTATCAAGCATTGACGCGAATAACGCCGAATGCTTCCATTTATATCCGTGCGAAGCGTTGACGAAGCGTAATTAAAAATGTCACCATCTATTTCTTTCGCAATTTCGAAGACTAACTCGAGACCCTATTAATCGAGTATTTTCGCATTTGTCCAACATCAACCATCCGCCATATTGGATAGGTCGAACAAGTTGACACGCGTTTCGTTTATGCGAGGATCACTGTACCTGTTGTTGGATCGATAAAAAAGAAAAGAAATTGGCTTTTTCCTTATATAGTTAACTCTTCATTGCATTTCGTTCCCAATTGAGGACCTAAATTTCAACTAGCTCGAGATCCTATTAATCGAGTATTTTCACATTTGTCCAACACCAACCATCCGCCATATTGGATAGGTAGAACAAGTTGACACGCGTTTCGTTTATGCGAGGATCACTGTACCTGTTGTTAGATCGATAAAAAAGAAAAGAAATTCGCTTTTTCCTTATATAGTTAACTCTTTATTGCATTTCGTTCGCAATTGAGGACCTAAATTTCAACTAGCTCGAGATCCTATTAATCGAGTATTTTCACATTTGTCCAACACCAACCATCCGCCATATTGGATAGGTAGAACAAGTTGACACGCGTTTCGTTTATGCGAGGATCACTGTACCTGTTCTTGGATCGATAAAAAAGAAAAGAAATTGGCTTTTTCCTTATATAGTTAACTCTTCATTGCATTTCGTTCCCAATTGAGGACCTAAATTTCAAATGTTCTATAGTAAATTAAGCAGACGATTTATTAGTTGTAGTTGTTTGCCAGTTGTAAAATGCAATAGTATAATGCAATAAATAACATTTTCTAATTTATTTTAAATTTTATTATTTATTTCACGACCACACTCAGTTTTAAGTAGACCAACAGCCATATATATTTTCAACTGGTCATAAAAATTCATGCAACAGAGGGTTAACTTTATTTTAATTTTCATTTGTTCGATCCCTTGACCTAATTGTGTTGGATGACTAATCAGGCTTGACAATATTGGCTCGGTGCTAACAATAAGAATAATATTAGAGTGACTCGCGAACGCTTGTTCATCCACGCTCCTTCTCCCCCTCTCTTCGATTTGCCATAAACGAAAATATAAAAAGAGAAGAGAAGAGCAGACCTTGTGACATCATCCCCGACATCCTTGACAGTTGCAACGTTAAGATGAGTGTGAAAGTCAAGTATAATTATAAATCTAAGTCCTCTTGAAAGTGCAAGTGTCGTTCCTTTTCAACAGTTGTTCAAGCTTGCTTTAAAAAATGAAAGTGCGCAATCGTTTGCTTGGCGTCGATTTCAATAGCGGAGAATCGAAAGGGACATTTTGTTGTGTTGCTCTCGGAAAGAGACACTATGTGCAAGCTCATAAAACATTATTCGTCGCGACGAAACCTTCGAACCACGCCAGTGTCAGAATTGGTTCGAGAATTATATCAATTATCGTTTTCCGTCGAACAAGGCAACAACTTTGAAGAATCATTGCCTGAAAGACGATCGATTAAAGTTTCTCACGAAAGATTCGCCTTTCGTTTGCGCACGCACACACACACACACACACACACACACACACACACACACACACACATACACACAGTTAAATAACGGAGATTGAAATAGACTCGAGCTAAAAAGAAGAAAGAAAATTCGGAAATATTAATCCGCAGAGATATACTTGAGAGAGAAAGAGAGAGAGAGAGAGAGATATAACATTTATTTCACTTGAGCAATCGATCGCCATTTTTATTGGAAATTCGAGACAGCAACCACCTCCCCCCCTCTCTTCCCCCCGATGTATGTACGATCGCTTCGCAGATTAATAAATTATTATGGTGGGAAATCGAGTCGATTATGAACAAATGAACCGTTTATTTTGAAAGTGGTGTAAGTCCATTTTTGGTAAAAAGAAAATAAATGAGATATCACATAATTTGTGATTAATTTGGTGTAAACTTTTTTATTTATAACTAGTTAATATTTAATATCTTGAAAAATGCCAGTGCTTCGGTCAATTCAAAATTGGCCAATAAATGAAATTGCATAGCGATTGATTATGAAAGCGGTGTAAGTCCAATTTCCGTAGATTAATTATTTAATTAATTAGTTAATTAATAATAAAATAATAAATAAATAATATCAATATCTTGCGTTAAGTTTGACAATATATAAATATAATTAACGTTCAAAATAAAAAAAAATACTACCCCTATTTCATTTCCTATTATTGTTTATAAATAAAATTGGATCAATACGAAATATATATTTCAAGTGATATTTAATTTTTCATAATTGAAATTAAATGATTTTTACAATTGACTAATTATGAAAATGGTGTAAGTCCAATTTCTATGGACATATTTCTATTACATACGAATAAATAATATCAATATCTTACGTTAAGTTTGACAATATATAAATATAATTAACGTTCAAAATAAAAAAAACACTACTCCTATTTCATTTCTTGTTATTATTTATAAACAAAATTGGACCAATACAAAATATGTATTTCAAGTGATATTTAATTTTTCATAATTGAAATTAGATGATTTTCACAGTCGACTAATTATGGTGTAATTTTCTCGAAACAACAACAAAAATGGACTTGCATCACTTTCGAAATAAACGGTCCGAATGATATTTAATTGCGAAACTACTCAACCTGAAATTATCGCGGGGAAAGGAAAAACATCCAACGACCAGACGTTGAGACCAGACGTTTATCATTCATTTGTTCCTTGGTTAATTACTCGTTTCGATTGAAAATATTGAAAATATTCCGGTTAATACGAGGACACGAGGTGGCTGCGAGCCGTTTTACGATCGAATTTGCATTTGCCCGGTGACGCGTAAACGTTGCCACGCTTTTGATTACACAGCTCCACTTTGTCGACAGAAACGGAGCCTTACGAGATTAATATATACAATTTGCATGTTAATTAGCACTTTCGTTGACCCAGAATTTTAAAAGCGTGCACCTCCCCTCCTCTCCCCCCGGTCTAATGTCTTTCCCGATATGAATTCACCGTCTGTGAAAAATATTCGCACACGCTGCAAAGCCAATGTTCCGTATATTTCGTTTCGATATATTCTCTTTGCTACTATTTTTGTCTTCTTTTTTTTTTCTATTTGAAACTCTTCGCAAGAAGAATCTATTCTAGATGTTTGTCGATTAAATGGTCGACTGATTCGTCGGATTTCGATCCGTTTTATAATTATAAAAACGTGTTTTAAAAAATTAAAATTCCCACACGTTAGGGGGATTTATTTATCCTACAGGATCATCTCTCCAAATAACAACTCGCAATCAATAATCTGCAGTTTCTTTTATTTTACAGTTAACTGTCATCCTCGCAATCGGTATTTCATGGTTTTTATTTTACAGTCAATTGTTATTTTCACAATCGATATTCTGTATGGTTAATCGTCGTCCTCGCAATCAGTATTTTCACAATTTCCACTTTACAGTTAAACTCGTCACTTTCATAATAAATATTTCACACTTTTTATTTTGCAGTTTTTAATTGTCATTTTGACGATCACGTGACAGTTAATTGTCACTTTCGCGCGACTCTTCGAAGTATCTGCATTTACACAGGTGAATTATAGATTAATCATTTATCGGTATCGTTCGAATTTTGATGGAATTCGGCCGACTCGTTAGGTCTAAATGACTAAATCATCGCGAACGTTCGATTCGACCGCACGTTGAAATATCATGTCGCGTTGTATTGTCGCTCGGGCCAGTTTTATTCATAGCCGTGTAATTTGAATTCATGCGGATGCCTGGATGAATTATTTAACGAATATTAAATCGCAAAAATCGCGAATACCCGCCTCCGTAAAAAAATATATCCGAGTCCTTGTTCTGAAAGTAAAAGCGCCCGTGTCTCGCAATCTCGCCTCTGTAAGTGAAACTAGTATTTGATATTGGAAATTTCAAACGTCGCAAGGTCGTAATTCTTCCGAAAGGAAAAAAATTCATTTAGCAGAAAGCAGGATAAAAGAGAAAACCGAGTACCTAACGCGCTTAATTTCGTAACAAAAAAAAACCTGGATGGCAAAGGAAAATTCTCTCCTCTGTATAAGATTAATAAATTAAGAGATTAAATCTCTTAATTTATTAATCTTATACAGAGGGGAGAGACCAAACTTTTTGGAAAAAGTATCGCTCACGGAAAAAATAAAATTTGCCCCATGAGGGTGGCTAAAGGCGTATAAAATGCTACACAGTTGTAAAATTTTTATTTTTATCAGTTGGAAGATAGTGAAAAACAATAAAAAAAAACAATTTTAACAAATACAAAGTTATTCTATTTGATCTGTCTTGTAAAAGATTATGTCAATTACTCAAAACTTAGGGAAATTATGTTATATTCAAGTAATTTTACGTTATATTTCGAGTAATTTAATATTATGTCATATAATATTACGTTACGTTGGATATTATGTTATATTTCAAGTAATTTAATTATATTATATAATTAAATTATATTATATTGAATAATATAATATAATTAAATTATATAATAAATTATATAATAATATAATGAATAATTTAATTATATTATATCGAAAAGCTTAGGAACTCTTGCCGTATTGATAAAAAGTTTGAATTATTTTAACAGATAAGCATACGTATATATAATTTCTCTTAATTAATGGAACAAAACATCGCAAATAAAATGTTCGTCGCCCTCTTCGACATTCGTTGCCCCAAGTGCATCAATTTACTAAACATTCGCAGACAGGATGATGAAAAAAACAATGTCAAAATAATCTACAAGTACTGCTATAGAATAAAAAAGTATCAGAATACAAATGGGATTTCTGAATGTGAAAAACACTAAAAACCAATGACTTGGCTCGCAAAAAATATTGAAACTCTTCAAGCCGAAACTTTTCAAGCCTGCACGGAACAGTACGATGTTGTTTGCTCTGAAACTTGTCACATAATATCGGTGTTGAGCGCCACGCGAATATTATGCCCTCTCGCGGCTCGGTTACGCATCGAAGCTTTTGTTTTAGAAAAACAATGGTAACCAAACCCCGCGAATAAATGAAAATCAAAGCTTCACTTCAATTATCACTTCGGATTTAGGTTAGGTTTAGGTTAAGTACTTGCTTCGGCAGTGCGTATACTAAAATTGAAACGATGCAGAGAAGATTAGCAAGGATGATACGCAAAATCGTAAAGCGTTCCACGTTTCTTCCTTTTTTCAGGTTAGGTTTGTGTTAGGTTTGGGTTTTTCCACTGTTTCGATCGATATATCGATCCAACCTGTCTCGAGTCTATCGAAATCTATCATCTCTTCCCCCGAGTCTCTAATTCGGAGAATCTAGTTCTCTCTTGTCCACTTTGTTACTCGGGAGATGTCGTTGAACGAAGAACAGAGATGAACGATCCTCCAGTTATTCGAAAATATGGCGATAGTTTTCTAGATTTAAAGGAGAACGAGAAGGAAACGAGCATGTAAACGTTACGATAACACGAAAGTTTCCTCGCGACGCGCAATAAACGCTGGCAGAAACGAAATTTAATGTAATTAAAAATATTTTTAACGCGACGTTGTCCCTGTGAAAAAAAGGAGGAAGGAGACAGAGAGAGAGAGAGAGAGAGGGAGGGAGGGAGGTTAAAAGAGAAAAAGAGAATTAGAGCATCGCGCTGACTGCAAAAGATGGCAGAAATAGGGGCGCAAAAAAGGCATGACATAGTACGCAATTATGAAAATGAGTTTGGATGAGGCACGGCCACGGAGAGGACAAAGCTTTGAGAGATAACATTGACCAAAGTTACGAGGTTTTGCTTCTCCATTATTCAAACGAGAACCAGTCGACCACGGCCTAGCTTTAGGTATCTTTTATCCTAGCATGCTGCTGCCGCTAGAAAAAAAAATAGAGGCGTGCCGCCCGCGTCCGAATAATTCGCGTTCATTACGAGCTACCGGTGGCCACGAGCTACTCGCCTCTCGCTCGAGAAAATCTCATAAATAGAATCAGCGGAAGGTGAGCTTTTTCAAAACACTCCGGTGGCGGTAATGCGTTTCGAGGGAGAATCGTTTGGCAAAAAGCAGAAGCAACTGTGCACAAACCTAACCTAAACCCGTCTATCCTCAAAGCTCTTTCATATTGCGCGCCTGTGTGTGTGTGTGTGTGTGTGTGTGTGTGTGTGTGTGTGTGTGTGTGTGTGCGGATTAGCTAAATGCAGCTTGTTAGCGATATTTATAGCTCGATTGTCAAATTAGTTCGAGACTTACGTACAGGGTGTTCGTGGCTGAATTCTACACGTTCGATACGATGGAGATACATGTAAAGAACATGTTGCAAACTTGACCTTGAATTTCAAGGTCAACAAAATTTTTGTCCTTTTTTTCTCATTGTATTTTACAATATAAAGTGGCAAGGTAGTTCCTTAATCATTTAATATTGCGTGCTAACAGCGACTTTATGGTCCTGGATTTGATTTGACTTATCACGCTTATTGCAGCATCTGAGTCGAAATAATCAAACGATGAAACGAACTGGTAACATTATTCGAAATATAAGCATTGTTATAAATATGCACGTATGCTAATATGTATTATATTTAAAAATATAAAATATTCTTTTAGATTAATTCATAAAATAATTCTAATCATTAAATTTATTAAATTAAATGATATAATAATTGGTTTTAATTTTACTAAGAAAAAAAAGGAAAATTTTTTTTTTCATTTTAATTTTACAACTTAATTTGATTCTTTGAAATATAATGTAGGTAAAATTGAAAAGACATAAGCTTGAATAATTGATATAGAAATTGCTGAAATACATTTTTTGAATTAATATGGTTAATGGTAAAATTGATAAATTTGTTATAAGAAACATAAGCATACATGCCTCCAGAACGATAAAGTCGCTGTTAGAACATAAAGAAACCTCGGAAACAAATTTAACAGAATCAGAATCGGAGTGGAACTTGGAACTGCCATTATTACAAAATGAAAGATATTCATTTTGGTAACGAGTACAAAATTATATTCTCCAATATATAAAATTATATTCTCTAATCAAATTCAAAATTATATACATAATTTATATACATAATTTTGTATCATATTATAATATATTATATAAGTATTATATATAATATATAATATAAGTATTATATTATATTATTAAGTATTATAATATATTATAATACAAAACTATATTCGATAAAATCAATACACGAAATCATATTTTCTAACATAAAAAGATACCCGTCAACCTGAACGAATGATGAATTTTTTTTTCTTTTTTTGCAAGAATCTTCATTCGGAGAGAGGTTATTATTTTTTCTCACACATATATTACTATATCGTTGTGCGATGTTTCTTCATGTAGAAGATCGTTGTGATGCGAAAATTGTCAAATTGACGACAACCTCGTTGAAAATCATCGAATTTGCCAATTGTCAATTTGTCGAAGAAATTCCTCTGACCGCGTGCCACGTTGAACTCGCATTTTCGAAAGCTCGAGGGCCTAACCCATACCGGGTTTTACGTTCTATCGGCCGAATCGGCAATTATCCATGGAAACTCGATGAGCGTCATTGGATAATGGGGCTGGTTAATTCAACTAGAAAGAAATAAACTAGCCGTCTAACCGTGTTCGACGGCCGCGCAGCGTTGCTAGCAATCCATTCCGAGGTGCCCAGAGATTTTTAATCGAATTTCGTGACATCAAAGTGCTGCTGTCGTCATTCTTTCTCCTCTTTCTCTCTCTCTCTCTCTCTCTCTCTCTCTCTCTGTTTCAATATATTCGTCTCGTTTCTTTCGCTCGGTCTCGTTTTCACGCTATGCCTCGTCGTTCGTCAGCTCGTTCGTAGCTGGAAATTAATCGTCGCCTCTGAAAATAAGGGGGCGAGCGGTGGAAAAACCTCGAGCCGAGAGCGGCAGCCGCCGTCAAAGGAACACGACGCTGTTTCACTATTTATGAACCGGGGGCTAGCGCCCGAACGCGAACAGCGCCAGTCAAACCTAATTCGAGGTGAAAGACGAAGGGTCTCGTCGACGGAGAGATCGAGTCTGCCGGAATAATGGCCGTGGCCGGCATATCCACCGTGGCGACAATTTCTACGCGCGCCGCGTGAACGAAAATATTGAAACAAGCCGCGACGGGTTACACGAGAGACGTGCACGCGAGACGAGAATAAGCGCCGCGTTCACGTTTTCAAAAGAACGTCGTTTGGAATTTCGTTGGACGTTTGCTCGCCGCTTCTGCTCGACGTTATATAGTGAAACGTCCATAATTTCGGGCAAATTGGACATTTTTTTTCAACCCTTGTGAGAGGATATTGTATGATATAGGATGGGCCAAAAGTTTCTTCCCACCTGTCTTTTATCAATGAAACATCAAAATACAAGGAAACACTGATTTTATTAATTTCAGTTCAAATGTAGTTTTAAAAACATCTGCAAATAGATACACATAATGAAACATTACCGGATTTGTTTTCGTAGAAAGTGATTTTTCGGTCCGGCCGAAGTCAAATTAGTTAAATCTTAGCTTAGACACCTCGGATTTTTATTATTGCTGATAGTTATAATGAAATGATACATATACATTTCATGTTCCACGATACAACGTGTAATAACTGGTAATTATTGTGTAATATCTGCCTAGAGTAAAAGTTTAGGTTAGGTTTAGGTTAGCTTAGTCAGTTAGCTTTCCCTTTTCTATTAATTGCTGATAATTATAGTGAAGTGATACATATACATTTCATGTTCCACGATACAACGTGTAATAACTGGTAATTATTGTGTAATATCTGCCTAGAGTAAAAGTTTAGGTTAGGTTTAGGTTAGCTTAGTCACCTTTCCCTTTTCTATTAATTGCTGATAATTATAATGAAGTGATACATATACATTTCATGTTCCACGATACAACGTGTAATAACTGGTAATTAGTGTGTAATATCTTGACAGATGCCTAGAATAAAAGTTTAGGTTAGGTTTAGGTTAGCTTAGACACCTTTCCCTTTTCTATTAATTGCTGATAATTATAGTGAAGTGATACATATACATTTCATGTTCTACGATACAACGTGTAATAACTGGTAATTATTGTGTAATATCTGAACAAATGCCTAGAGTAAAAGTTTAGGTTAGGTTTAGGTTAGCTTAGTCACCTTTCCCTTTTCTATTAATTGTTGATAATTATAGTGAAGTGATACATATACATTTCATGTTCTACGATACAACGTGTAATAACTAGTAATTATTGTGTAATATCTGAACAGATGCCTAGAATAAAAGTTTAGGTTAGGTTAGTGTCGGTAAAAATCCGACAATACCTGGCTTCTCCCCTCAGAGCAGTCAGGTGTCTTTTGAAGATTTCCTCCACGTAAAAAAAAAAAGGTTTAGGTTAGGTTCAGGTTTAGGTTAGGTTTAGGTTACGTGATGTGAGAAGAATGAGAGAATTTCCTGCTCAGCTAAATTGTTTCGTTGCTTCTCGCGAAAGCTTGTATAAAATGGCGGAAGAGAGCTCGAAAGTATGTGTCATTAACTTCTATATTTTAGTAAACCCTTGCAATACACGTTGATGATTGCTTGCCTAAGTGGGCGACACCACCTGGTGAGTATTGGAACGATTCAGAGGGGCGATAATAAGCTCAGGTGCTGTTGGATGCGGTGAAAGAATAAAGAAATAGCAAAAGATGAGGAAAATATGAAAAACCAAATTTTCCAAATAATTTTCCAAATAATTTTCCAAATCTGAATGCAAGTTATAACCGATCCGATAATTTTATTTACAAGTTGGTATTTATAGCTCGAAGGATCAGCCAATACGGAATTTAAATTTTGACAATTTTGAAATTTCTTCGATAACAGCAGATACACGTGTATTATAGTATATCGAAGTGAATTTGATCTGCGAAAGGGTGAATTTCATTTTCAACAAGGTGAATTTGATTTGCAAGAAGATCAGTACGATCTTACGATATGCAAATGGGTTAATTTCGAGTGCAAAAACTTCAACTACCGCCTTATGTATTTGCAATCAACATCTTTTCATATGAACTATGATCGAGAACGTTTTATACATCTACATCTTAAATATGGATATATGAAATAACGCAAATTTGTCATTGCATTTTTCTCGTTTGTTCACTCGAAGAAGGACGGATGCTCGCGGGAGGATCAAATCAAATAACTTTTCATCTGAAAAAGGAGCGGACAGACTAAACGTTTCAAAGAATTGTTAGAAAAGTGTAACAATATTGTATCTTCCTGTACCTGTGCTGTTTCATAAATAAATCGCTGGCAGATGACACAGAAAATGACCAAGCAAGTTACAACGCAGAGGAGTAAATTAACGAAGCTAAATACAACAGCGGACAATCATCGCAAGAAAGAATTCATCTCGACTGGGAAAGGTGAATTTTGAGCAGATATTTTTAATTGTCGAGAAGCGTTCGACATCGAGCAGAAACATCGCGGATCGTAATATATTGTCAATTGGAAAGCTATTCGTTCTTACTGGAATAAAGCCTAAGCCTAACCGCGACGCCACGCCACACGCGTAACAGCCGCACGGGTGATAAAGCTGGCCGACATCAGCGGCGGACATTTTAATTCGCGTCGGTATGACGAACGGCCGTCGTAAATCCGGTTGGCGGGGCGAAAAATTCGCGGGATGGTATCGCGAGAGAGCGTGTCTTCGACGCGCGTACGACGATGGCAACGATAGAATTACCCGGGCGTCCATGAAATTTTATTGCCATCGATATTTCACGCGGGGCGGGGGAGAGAGGAAGCTGCTGGCCCGGGCCTGTATAACGTGTAACGCGTAGCGCCAGCAGCGCGTGCAGCGCAGTCTACCGGCCGCCATTGTGACCGGCACGCAATCAGTAAAGTGCCATACGCCGCTATTGAAACTGCTACTAATGAAAATTCCCCGTGGGACGCGAATAAAACTGACTGGTATTCAGGTATTCCAATAATTAATGAAATAAAAACTGGCCGCGCGTCGTCTCGCGACCGCGCCTCCCCTCCGCCGTCGCGATGAATTCTATCAACGTGATACATGAAATAACAAAAAAAAAAAAAAAAAAAAAAAAACGGGGGAAAAGGGACGCAAGGAACGCAAGAAGAAGGGAAAAAACAGAAGGGAAAGGGAGGACTCTCGCGTGAAATAAACAATCGAGCAAATTTAAAATGGAAGCTCGAATGAGCGCACGCGCCAACGATTCTTCTTTCTCTCGTGCTCTCTCGACGGTCGTGCCGCGGATGAGAGATTCAGCCAGTCGATATTAGGACAATGAAACGTACGAGAACGAGTAAATCTCGGCGCGGAAATCACCTGCCTCGGCAAAGTCGTCTACAGTGAGCTCTGTGATCGCACGATGAAGATGGATTTGTGCGTAAAATTTGAATTTTCAAGATCGCGGTGCTTTTTTTTTTTACATATCTGAACATATCTGTCATACATGTTTGCTGTACGATAAAAAATATATGTATAGTTGTATGAAAGAAGAACATCCTTGAAGAAAGGAATATTCTTATTGGTTTAGGTTGGGTTAGCTTGGCCTTTCGATACCGTTCGTGTCGGGCAAAAAAGAATATCATTGTCGAAAAGATATTTTTAGATTTTGTCATCAGGACGATGATTAGGATTATATATATATATGTATTCGCAGAATGTTCGTTTTTTCGTCTGTCTCCTAGCCAGGCGAAAACGCGGAAAAGCAGCAAAGCGAAAAAGTGAGAAGCGACAACGGAAAGAAAAAAAAAGAGAGTAAGAGAGAGAAGGAAATAACAAAATTACAGAGTCGCCTCGTCAGGAGCAGGCCTCCGGTCCGTTAAATCAACCGATCCTCTCTCTCTCTCTCTCTCTCTCTCTCTCTCCCTCCCTCTGTCCGTGGCTCTCGTTTCACCGACACCCTCTCATCTCCTCTTGCATTTCACAAGCGAGGTCCTTTCCCGCTTTCCTTCCCAGTCAGCCTGTAATCTAGGAATCTATGATTCAACGGCACTCGTGCGCCCCCAGCATCTGCTCCCTGATGGACGCACTTCAAACTGTCCCGCTCACAAAGCGGCAGCTCCTCTCTTCTTAGGAAATAATGTTTTCGCCGGCGCGACGCGCCCTGTCCATCCTCGGTCCTTCTTCTCCTCCTCCTCCTCCTCCTCCTCCTCCTCCTCCTCTCGCTCTTCTGCAACCGCTTAATACCACGCAAATGCGAGATAGTGCTCGTCCACTGACAGCAGCAGAGCCCCTCTGAGGGCCACCGAGAGCGAGAGAGAGAGAGAAGAGACAGAGGTTTTGTTCCTGGGCTAACAGGTGCCCGGTAATTCGACGCGCGAGCGTGCAGATGGCGCGCGTGTTCCTCGAGCGAACGCGAGATTGAGATGCACCTTGTTTGGATCGCTTGGACCGCGATCGAATTCTTGGGATGGGGCGAAGTTATTTCTTGGTTAGCGTTCTGCGTGACAAGCGGTTGTGTCAGTATCAAGGTTGCTTCGCATCGTTTTGCGTCGTTTTAATCATCAATCAACTCTGAAAGCTATCTTTCCTACAGCGTTTTATTGAAGGAAGCTTTCATCGAAAATGTCTGATGGCTCGGAAATTCCTCGCGTCGAAACGTCGTTAGGAATTTGTCATGCATGCAACTGCTTTGCACCATGGCCCAAAGTACAAAGTAATTGCATACAATGGTGTTCGCGGGTATCTTCAGCGAAATTTCGAATTTTTTCTAGGAAGTGGTAAACAAGAGGGAAAAAATGACACAAGACAAAGTTGATATACTATATTTTGTCCCCCCCCACCACCCTTAAAATACCATTACAATTTCTCATTAGACGCGTAATTTAAAAGTTATTTCAAGTGTGCAAGTCACATGAATCACCCTGTACAATAAACGCGGGAAAAAAGGATCCACAGTCAGTACAATAGTATTACAGTTAATATAGTATAGTATAGTACAAAATTAAAACTAATATTACAGTCAATATATAGTATAGTATAGTACAATATAGTATTGCAAAGTATAATATAATATAGTATAGTACAATATTAAAACTAGTATTACAGTCAGTATAGTATTGCAAAGAGCATTATAGTCAATATTGCAACATTTTCACATCAATGAAATTTTCACATCCGAAGTGGGAAGTCTCGCCTTGTTCGAATAAAAGTTCTGCAAAATTGTGTTGTAATTTTTTAATTATGCTGAACAACGTCGATCTTCGCGATGGAAAATTTTATCCGTACGGAATTCAGAATGGTCAGCAGGCATGCTATAATGATGAAACTCTCAACTCAGACAAAATAATAAAATAACCAAAGTTTCTCAGAGACTTGAAAATCTCGGCGGAAGAGTTTCGAATCGCCCGGTTTCGGATAAATACAAATTTCTCGCTTCTGAATTTAGAAATTCGGTTCTTTCGTCACGTCAAAAACAAATATTATCAAAATACAAATTGTTCCTCGTGTCTGATGTTTATCGGGATTGCTATCAGTATTTTTTAAAACGAAATCTTCTAAACGGGCGTGTATTTTGGGTTAATTTTTCTCACTACTCGGTTTCGAAAATTGCCGTTTTACTACAGGCTCGCGTGTTCATTTTCTAAATTTTTCAATTAGGAACAAAGATTTCCAAGGTCTTTCTTCTCTCTTCTTGTTTCTTAAATTATTGCAAGTTATTGCGTGCAGTTTGTAATATTTTTTCCAAATTGAACAAAAAACGTTGCCACTCGTCTGCGTTGTTCTTCTGCAGAGAAGAAAAGGAAAAAGAAAAAAAAAAGAAAAAAAAAGAAAAGACAGAGACGTAACGAGCGTCAAATTTCACGCCGTTCGTCTCTCTTTTCCGTTGGATTACTCGTAAAAGGACGTACACCTATCGATAGAACGTGCCGAACCTGGAAAAAAGATGGAGGAGAATAGAAAAGGATGCGATAAAGGTAGAAAAACTCTGTACATAAATCGTTTGGAAGCGGTGTTCGGTGGCCATCGCCGTCGTATCAGCCCCCACTCCCCCCGCCCCGGAAACTGGGTCAAGCCAGTTTTTCTCGGCGACTTGTTCCCAACAAAGATAGCAACCTTCGACCAGCGTCGATCGCCTTTTTTTTTTTAACACCCTTCATTTTTCAGCTTCCTTTCCTTCAAAGGTAAAGCGTTCCCTTTCAATGACGTTAACTCGATACTTCGGCCGGCTAACTCGAAAATGACGAACTTTGAAGGCGATCACGCCGGTGAATTTCATTCCACGTCCAGGGAACGTGAGGAGAAGCAAAACAGACGAGAGAGAGAGACTGACTTTCTCCCGAGAGTAATAAAGGAAACGCTCGTTGCAAGCAACGTTGTTGCGTTACACGTTGCCGCACGTAATTTCGATTTTCTATCTAAATTTCCTTCTATCGGTAAAAAAAAGGGTGAATATCGGTTTTACGCGGACAAACCTGTCCCCCCGCACGATACGTACGATATATCGATTATCATCCCTTGTGGGTGAAAAGATTGCCTAGCCTTGTAAAAAATAATCCACTTCTTTCATCGCGTTTAATTCCCCCCTCCCCTCCCTTTCTCCATCGGTTTCTTCCGGTTCCGCCATTGCTGCGAAACTTTCCGGAGAAAGTTGATTGAAAAGCTGCCGCGGTTTAACTTCGCCTCTAAAACCGACTCCGGTTCCGGTCCTGCAAAGTAGGTCGAGCCGATCCTTTCAACCGGCTCATTGTTGCGCCATCTTTCACGAAAATTTGCTCCTCGGTGCTATCGGTCCTCCCCTCCCCCCTTCGAGCGTTTTCGTTTTTCGCGCAGAGAGAGAGAGAGAGAGAGAGAGAAAGAGAGGATCGAGTAAGCACTCGTAAAGCGGGAACAATAATCAGGGAAGGGGGTTGCGCAATACCCGGAGGCTAGGCTCTTTCATCCCCCTCGCACTCCCTCCGTTTCCGGTAACGCCTCGTGCTGCCTGCGATTTTTAACCTCTACTTCGCTTTTGAATTCAACCGATTGCGTCTCTCTCTCTCTCTCTCTCTCTCTCTCTCTGTGTGTGTGTCTCTGTCTCCCTCCTTCGCTTGACGTGGAAACTCGAGAGTGTGACTCCGTTTGTGGTGGCTTTTGCTTTTCACGATTTATGAAACGACTTCAGCGAAAGCTTCCGGTAGCATCCGGGGAATTTTTCGGTTGTAAGTTCGATCGCGAGATCGTGGAAAAATCGTGCGTGTGGCGAGGGGCCAGCCAAGGGCGTGGGAAACTGCGTGCACCGAGTTAAAACACTCG
The DNA here is from genome assembly GCA_032399595.1 of Tetragonula carbonaria. Classification (NCBI taxonomy): domain Eukaryota; kingdom Metazoa; phylum Arthropoda; class Insecta; order Hymenoptera; family Apidae; genus Tetragonula; species Tetragonula carbonaria. The sequence continues at coordinate 21,763,447 of JAUCRC010000002.1, forward strand.
ACAAGTCGGATTCCAGCCTAGGCTGGGCGGTTGGAGTGTCGTAAATAACGAATGACAAGAAACGAGGACTTTAATAGCTTCTTGATGTCACTATCTGCAGGCATGCTGGCATTTATTTTCTGAAGGGCTCGCTTATATTATAGGGTTCCCTTCTTTCCTTTCTTTGGCGAAGCTAAACGCGTCATAGAAAATTCAAACGTGAAACCACCCACGAATATTGCAAATCTGTGTCGTCACGAAATTACAAAATTACAAATAACCGAACTGAATCGAAAGCAGAATAAAAATTCCGCGACAGCGGAATGAAGTGGACGATGGAATGATGGGAAATTAAATATGTAACTAGTATTTTTCGCCTAACATCGAAAAAATATTTTTTCCAAGGTCATTTTCCTTTCAGAGTTATCAAGGTCACTGGTGTTTTTTTTTTTTTGACTAACTTGTATGACTATATTTTTTTATTGCAGTGTACCTAATAAAAAGATACGCTCGAACATGTGAAGAACATGACCTTGAAAATGTCCAAAAATTCAAGTTTTATGTATAACCTTTATATAAACCTAACCTGTATAAACCTAAACCTAAACCTAACTTAAACCTAACCTAAACCTTGACCAAAATGAGATAATCGAGCACAGTAAATATAGTAAATATAGCATAATTAAATATAATAAATATAAACAAATATGTCATATTATTGAATGATCTCTAGCAGCTTGAAATCGCCGGTCAGTGTAATCTGAAATTTGTCAGTAATTCAGAGTGAAAGACACAAGAAAAAATCGACACGCTCTCATTTATAATTAAAGTGATTACCGTTTGAGAAACGCAGTTCGATTGTACAAGGATTGTACATAGATATCCTAATCGCAATTTTCGAAACACGAAATGGTGGTCATAACTGGTAGCGTCGTGAAAATAACGAAATACATTTAATACTGGAATACTAACGACGAAAATCTGAAACTTTCGTCAGAGACGTTGAAGTTGAAAAAAAAATGGAAATAATACAATGAAGTGCACGAAAAATAGAAAACCTTGCGAATGATATAACGAAATACACAAACTTTTATTTAGATATTTTACGAAAAATCGTTTAAATCTCTGAAGATACAAAAATTACAAATTTCGACCAATTTCGGTAGTTCTAGCGTTAATTATCATTCGCAATCAGATACTTTCAGCCTGCATCAATCCTGAAATCTATACCAGTCAATCCCAAGATACACCGCCATTTTAATTCCACGTGATCTGGCCGAAGCACGAAGATGATCCACCGTCAATCGTCTTAACTGCCGCGTTTGCACTGGCACACGTGCCTCCGGGATTACTGCGACTCGGAATCATCGTGCTGACTATGGCAGAACGCATTCTGTCACAGGGAAGCAGTAACTACCGACTGTTGTAAATCAGCCTAACTGACTCGCACTACTTTCACCCTCCCACTCGGTGTCGCGAAACGATAGCGACACCAAACAATTTGCACTGCCGCGTTTCGTTTCAACACGCGTGAATTTAGCCTTATTATGCAATATTTCGCAATATTTTAATATTTTTCTATTCCAGTGGGAAAAATCCGATTTTCTCCCGCCGCTATTTAATTTTAGTACATTTACTCGGTATTTATGATTTCTCGCTTGAAACTTCATTCCCCGCAAATGACAGCGTTCAGCAAATAGGAAGAACTCGAGATTACGAAAGTGGATACACCTTTATGAAGGAACGACATTTCTAATTTTAAGAGGATTTATTCTACGTTCGTTCTTACAATGTTTCAGTTGTTGGTTGATGGAAAAAGAAGGCTCTTCTCTTTTTATATTTCTGTCTTATGACAAATCGAGGAGCAAAGATGACCAACTAGTAGAATTTGCCCTGTGAAATGAAATGAAATTATCTGAATAGAAAGAGTTTCAATCTTGAAATATATATATATGTTGAAATTTTTAACAAAAATTTTAATTTTATATTTGAAGCATTAATCTGCCATATTAAATTACATATTAAAAATATTTTAAATTTTATTTATGAACAACAACGGAATTTCATTAAATATATAATTAAATGGTGGATAATTATTTAATCATTCTAATGAAGATTGATTAAATTTAAATAAAATTAATCGTTTAGATCTTTTATAAATCTTTTATAAATAATATAAATTAAAAATAATAATCTGTTTATTGAAATTATCCAATTGATAAAAAATTTCAACAATAGTATGAATCAGGATAATCTGAATATCGTCGAGGTATTCTTATTAATCCTAAAAAATGTTGAGGAAAGAAAGTTAGATTTACACCAATGAATATAAAAAAAAAAAATTGAAACTTCAATCAAGTGTTCGCACATCACTTTCGGAGGACTATTATTAACTTATTTTTAGTGTTAACACTGAGCCAATATTTTAGTTAGCACTCAGGCCTGGTTGATCATACACATAAGTTACATATTCAACCATTGACTAACGTGTATTAAAAAGTACCAGCTAAAGCTATTTCTGATACGCATGCATTTATATACATATAAATACATAATGTAAAATGAAATAATTGCACATACTGATTTCTTGTAGCAGAATCTGGAAATTACAGAATACAATTGATAACACTGTATATCATTTTTCTTAACCTAAAGCTTGTATCATTTTGTTTAGCATAGTTCTCCAATTCACCGTTATTAAGCGTAGAGTGCGCTAAAAGATCAGTGATTTTTTTACCAGTCGGTATTTCAGACTCTGAGACACGAAGCTCCATTCAATGTCCAGTCTGTCCTATTCTCAGTCAACGATTCAAGTTCAATCTTTCATTTTCGAAATAATTGATCGAACATGAACCCTCTGTAATCGTATCATTTAACAACGATTCAACGTTAAATAAGTAAAGTGGATTCTTTCCAACTGCGACACGTGCGAGCCGTCAAAATCTATATCGCTTCAGTAGAAATCGGACGTGACAACTGTCAACCTAAATCAGTTGTCAGACCCCGTCCCGTTCCATTCCACGTAATGTCGACTTCCGTTTGAATTAATCGTTGAAATCGAAATCACGTCGGAAGCCAGACGCGTGAAATTGTCTTAACCGAGCAGCACCGGCCGGCATAAAAGAAATCACTCTTGCTCTTTTCCCTCGCTTGCGAACGTAATGCGATCAATTCTAAAGTGCTTATCGTTAACATCTGTCACTCTCTCGTTCGACTAGAAGGATGCAAATATTCGGAGACACGAATTGTTCGACGACCCAGTTCCTCACCGTAGGAATTAAATTCACAATAAAGTACAAACCAAAACTCGACCAGAAAAAAAGAATAAAAATGGAAAAGAAAAAAAAGGGGGGAGGGTGGGGAAACCGCAGAGAAAAACCAATCCATTCGATCTCCATTCGGCCATATTGAAAAATAAATACGTTACAAGCGACATGGCGGCGGTGCGGGCAAATTGTTCGATCCGAAACGATCACGGAGGATTACGAACGGTGGGGAATTGGCCGAAAATGCTAGAACATAGCTACCGTGTCACTGTGCTTGTACAGTCCGAACTAGATCCAGAAAACGGTTGCTTTACGAGGAACAGACGCGCCTTGGGACGAACAGAGACGAACGATTCTCGAGAAATCTGCGCGTTCTATTTTGCGCCTCTGGCAGAAGTAACGGCGATACAACCAAACTCGAGTCTCGATGTCGATGACATGCATAATGGAGCGAAGAATATAAAAGTGGAGTCGAGAGAGAGAGAGAGAGAGAGAGAGAAATGGTTACCGACGGAGCGATGAATTTTTGATCGCACCGGCGACACCGAGACACACGGCTCTGATCTTATTCGACTTATCGTTCTTTCTTTCTTTCTTTCTTTCTTTCTTCCCCGTCGCCGACTCGTGTTCTTTTCTCGCCTGTTTCTTCCATCCAAGATCAACAGAGTCGTTTCTTGAAAGCTATATGGATCTGCGTGCAGCGCGAGAGGAATTGCCGATTGCCGAAAGCGCGAGACGATCAGCTCGACTTGTAGGAAACGAAAATTCGTAATTCGGATAAGGAACTGCTCGATATCACGTTTGCTGACGTAATGAAAACACGTAAGCCAGACATAAAGTAGAAATTTTGTGGAAAATTTCTTTCGCGTGTAAACGAACTGCCTTTGTTTGATGTAGAAATGGTAATCTTCTGTATTTTTAACATTAGGTTTAGGTTAGGTTGGCTAAGAAATGGTAATCTTCCGTATTTTTAACATTAGGTTTAGGTTAGATTGGCTAAGAAATGGTAATCTTCTATATTTTTAACATTAGGTTTAAGTTGGGTTTAGGTTAAATTTAGGTTAAGTTGGCTAAAAAGTAACTCTTTTCTGGAGAATTTTTCGCGAGGAGCAGAAACTTTATTGGACGATATATCGTCCATTTTGTGTTCGATTATTTTTCTACTATTTTGCAGTAGTTTCAAAGTTTTGATAAAACGACTTGACACATCGTCGTCAACAGTGAAATTTAGCAAATCAATTTCCGAAAATACTGTAGTTTCAACACTTCTTCGTCATACACGTCAGATAATTTTTCATGAGCTTGCGCGGTGTTTTTTTTTTTCCTTTTTCGAAAGTAATGCAGCAAAATTGATTCCTTTTGATTTCCCATGTTAAAATTGTTAACGAAACAATTATTAACGAAATCGTGCATTTTCTTTTTCTTTTTAAAACAAGCTTGAACAGTTAGCTATCGTGTTACACAACGAATTCACGGTTTAAAATGAAGTTGAATTGCATTTCAAAATATATGTGTTCGTCTATTAAAGAAAAACGCTTTTTAGCCAACTCAGTATTAAAATTGGAGAAATTAAAATTACAAAATAACAATGTAATATATTGGAATTTATAATAAAAAAAAAAGAAGAAAGAAGTTGGAGAAAAGAACTTTCTGGTCGAATATTAAAATTGAATAACGAAGTAACAAATTATTTAAACACTGTCGAAATATATATTTTGTTACCAAAGATTTCTAATAAAATAACAATATAATATATTGAAATTTATAATGAAAAAAAAAACAGCAAAAGATCTGTTTTAAGCTTTCGTTTCACTTTCACGAGGCGAGAGACTTCTACCGCGAGTTTTCTAAACGTTTCTCTCAGCTGTGATCGAACGTCCCATCGACCCGAAGGCTAAAAACATCAGAATCCTGAAAATGAAAATTACACGAGGCATCTGGAATTTAACCGTTCCGTGGCAAGTAGGGCAGCAACGGAAATATACCTGTCCGATGGAAATTGGTATTATATATATATATATATATATATAATACCAATATAGAGTAACAGTTTGGTGATGACACGCGCGCGGTTACGTCGAAAACGGTGAGGAAAAATCTGAAGGTGGCGAAGGTTTCTGGCCTCGGGGGCCGGAAATTCCGGCACGATTACTGTAATCCACCGTCAGAATCTAATAAGCGGTTGACACAAATTACAGAAGCACCTGCACCCCCCCTCCCCCCCTTCCCCCGCAACCCACCGCGACCTACGGAAAGTCGGCACTACTTCCCTGTGATTTCTCAAAATTAGATGCCTCGCCCGTAGGAAAACTTCGTAACGACGTCCCGAATTCGGGTCACTGTCTTTTTGTCCTGTAATTTCCAACCGTCGAGCACTCTCGCAGCTGTGTGCTCGCCTCCCCCTCCCCCCCTTCCTCCTCACGGTTACGTGAATCGGGCGTTAATTGAGCGAAACCAACGCTCCTTTTCAACCAGCAGGCAAATAAATCATTTCCCACCTTCATCCGTTGATTTTGAAATTTTATATGTAACAAACCCGAGCGATACGTATCTCGATTTGCTTTGGAAATGACAATTTTTGGACAATGTGGGACTATTCTACGAGTATTCGTAAGAAAGTTAGAACACGTTCAACACCGTTCATTGGCCACGTCACGTCGAAATTTTACGAGCGATTTGCGAGCAATTTTCACCTGCGACACAGGTGTTTAATTAAGTAAATGCATGCATTGATAAAGGGAATATACCATTTCAACAAATGTTAGATTGTTTCTCTGAGCTGCTACTTGAACCGAATGGAATTTTATTTATATACTCTCTCTCTCTCTCTTCTGAAATTCATCACTTTATCGCTACTCATTTTTATATTGTTTTGAGGATGACAAAAGAATCAGAAAAAAGTGCTCGCAAGATGCAGTGGCTTCGAGATTATGTTTGAATCGCGCTAGATGTTACTTTCGAAGATCAATGTTAAACTGGGACTTTTCACAATCAACATACTTCTGGCTAATCCGGACATCAAACTGCTGAAAATCGTAGACAGTTTTATAAAAACTAGCATTAAAATATAAGTATCTCAAGAGAAATCTAGTCATAAGCTCTCAAGTCTTTTATACTATCTTCTTTCATATTATTACTTTCTTCCTATCTTCTATCTATTAGCTTTACCTTTCGTATTGTGTGTCTAAATGAGTATTTATATTTATATTTTCAACAATGTATTGCCAAGGATGGCCTAAGGCTAATTGTAAGATGTTTTCTTTAAATAAAAAGAAAAAGTCAACCTGGGAATTCGACGTCACAGTGTCTCACAATTAGATCTCTTTGTTGCCCGAATTTATTTAAAAGAATTAAAAGATTGAAGTTCCTTTTTTAGAACAATTCTTTAAAACTTGTTGCACGGTTCTTTTGTTTTTCATCGAACGTTAAATATTACGATTAAACGACAAAAATTCAGGAAATCCTAACATTTCGTCGTTCAATCCTGATGTTCAAAATTCCAGACATTCTAGATTAGGTTTAGATTAAGTTTAGGTAAGTTAAATTAGGTTGAGAAAAAAATTATCAATAGTGATTGTTGTAAAGTTTGAATCTCCAAGAACATGATAGATTTAGTACAAAAAAATTTTTCAACGTTTCAACGTAAATTTGAATTCTCGAGAAAAAGATGTCCGTACTTTCCTGCTCGCTACACGATGTGAAATCATCTTCAAAAAAAAAAAAAAAAAAAAAAGAAAAAAGAAAGAAAAGAAACGAACTCGCTACTTTTAAAGTGAAGGCTTCGTGCCTTGAAATGAGATCGAATTTAAAATCGAGCGATGGATGATCTTCTCTTGCAAAGTTTCGTCAGTTTAAAATTTTTCATTGTCGATATTATCGGTGGTTGGAGAGTGGTGCTCTTCGCTGTCGCGTATTTACCTAAACGATCAAACTCAAAATAAACGAACAGCATTCTCCTCCCCGAAAAGAAACAGATCGCGAACCACCCTGTTCTAAATTCTAAACCGCCCTGCACTCGGCGACCCCTCGCTGTCCAAGGAAACGAATTGAAAATCGGAGATCGTCTCCGATTGTCAATCCTCCGTGCGACCCCTAATTAGACGGTGGGCGAACGACTATTCGAGAAGCAATTTCACGCGACTCGGATCGGCTCGTCAAAACGGAGTAGTCGTAGAGTATGAAAAGAAGAAAGATGAAGATGGAGAGTAACTGAGAGAGAGAGAGAGAAAAGTGCAACGGTGCAAAAGCGAGAGGCCATTCAGCGGCAATCACCGGGGCGTAGACCAGTCCCTCCCACGGGACTCTGAACGTCCAGCCTGTCATTCATTCAAATTAATCTCCTGAATGTTTCAACGGGCATTGCGCGCCTCGTAAAACTCGCCTCGGTTTATAGTGGCCGTGACGAAGAACAGAACGCCCGGATGAAACCGGGTTAATAAGTTGAGAATGAATCGTTGACGATACGAATCCCGAGCGTGGTAATATTTCTCGCATGGCTAATCGACGTTGTTCGAGACTCGTGGAAGCTCGGTATACTAATCGAATTTCACTCAATAGGTGTTCAATGATGAGACTTTATGTTCTCCTTTCCTTCCTCCCACAAGCGTACACTTTTCATCAGATTCTTTACGAGTTCAGCTCGATATCTCGAAACAATCACTACCTAAATTATCTTTACAGCTATCAAAAATCAAACGATTCATCGTCGGCTCATTATCTTCGAATAACTCTTTTCCGACACGATGTACGTATGAAGTCGGAGTATCTTTCGATTTATTCAATGAAATGGCAGAATGATTGTGCAACGATCTTGCAGCTGAATAGAATTTATTAACAACAGAAATTTTCATCCCCCGCTCTAACTGGAGTGCAAAGAACTGGAAGATTCGAGGTGTTTTCTCATCGAAATACATACGCGTGGGCTTTGACTCGGAGTCCTCGTTCTAGCATGTCCTTTCTCCGATTCGAAAATTGTCGAAAGAACGTGACTAAATCATAACTAAATCAGGAATGTTTGACGTTCGCGCGCCAACAGACAAAATTTCTCTCTCTCTCTCTCTCTCTCTCTCTCTCTCTGCGACAGATCCTCGAATGGCGAAAGCTGGCTCGATCACAGATTACGTACTTCGCGCGTAATCCGAAAGCTTCCGGAAAGCAAATCACTTATTCATTGAAAATTAACCATTTAACCAGCCGCGCGACCTCGGCTCCCCTCCGAAAAGCTGCCTCCCGATCATTAAATATTTCTTGGCGAAGAACGAAACGTCGGGTAATTACCGAGGACTCGATCTGTAATTTGTAAGTAAGGTCGGTCGATTTGCTTAATTAGCCCCGGCGAGCCGCGATCGTGCAATCACTGCCTCGGACAACGAACGGACATGACTCCGCGTCGTTGGCCAAGAGAGCCGGTAATAGAGGAAAACGCCATAAGGCTGACCAGTCTCAGGGATCATTTTCATTAAGACCCGGTCAATTAGATGTGCTTCGAACGGCGTCCAGTCTCGAGATAAACCGGAACTCACCCTCGGACGATACACTCCCTCCCCTCCTCCCCCTCTGCCTGTGTGTCGAGGATGGAGAAGCGTCGAACAAAAGGGGGAGAGAAGCGTGTTCTCCGGGGCCAATGGGCCACGGGAGGGGAAAGACGTTAACTGGAAGCGGGCCCTGAGGTACGAGAGAGCCACGAGGAACGAACAGACCACTCCTACGGCCTCGACACGACGAGAAGCCCGACATAACCTCGCCACTAGTAATTGAACGCAAGTGCTTGAAAGTACTTCTTGGCTCCCGGAAGCATCTCCCGCTTCCTTCCTTTTTTCTTTTTTTTTCTTCTTTCTTTCTTTCTTTCTTTCTTTCTTTCTTTCTGCTTCTTTGTCCCTTCTCTTCTCCCGGTTCTTCTGCGAGCAGCAACGAGGAGAGGGAAAGAGGGGGGAGGGGAGGGAAGAAGTTTGATCGTTGCACATCTTTGGCACGCTGCTGCGTCGCGTGATTCCTCTTTCGAACTCCCATGCCTGACCTTTGGCCTTGGACTCCGTGCATGCAGTCGCGGGAAATTTAAAGGTATAAGAATGCGTGTACAACAGACGCAGGGTAACCTTCTGATAGGATTCACGAGGACTTGCAGTAGAAACAAATGAATTTTATAGGAGTCCAACGATGCCTTTCATAACGTTTGATCCGTGTAACAAGACAATTTTTCCATCCGAAAAACATACGATTTTTGCACGAAAATCCCGCAATCTAGAGAATGATTTCAAAGTCAGCGACGAACGTAATTTTATTCGAACGAAATCAATTGTTTTTGTAAAAATAAAAAATATTAATATATATTTAGAAATTAGATGTTTTTCGAATTTATTTATATCTAGTTTTTTTTTTAATTAAATTCAATTTATATATAACAATTGCTTAATTTACTATTTCGATTAAATTAAATTTATTATGTAAAAAATTTACTTTTTAACAAACTATGAATTTAATTATTTCACAATTTAAAAATTTATATCAAATTTGTGATTTTAGTACTAATTATTAATAGAAAAAAATTTTATAATTTATTGTATCAATTTAAAAATTTAAATAAATAAGTTTAAACTTTGTAAATAATTATTTAAAAAAAAATAATTTTTTCAATTGTTAGAATTCGAAGTGGATTCTGTCAACTAAGAAACAAATTCATACCAAGTTGCAGTGAACGAGAGAAGGCTGAAAGAGAAACTAAACTGAACTCGATAGCTGGTTTCGTTTGCTCGTAAAATTCCCATCAGTTTCATGCAGATTTCCACGGAGTAGAGTTTGTTGCCTTTGAAAGCTAGGCAGTTGCCGTTGCTGCTGCTGCTGCTGTTGTTGTTGTTGTTGTTACTGAATCTAAGAAAATGAATATCGAACGAGTGCCGGCTCCGTATACGCAAACATTTTTGCATATCTCCGCGCGGAAAGTACACGGTTCGGTTATCGCGCTAAACTCTGGAACGCTTCGCATTGTTTGCCTGATTGATAATTATTTCAAAAATATATATTCAGGTCGTGTCGAAGTTTTCTCAAAACCTTTTAACATAGAATATATTTTACCGGGGATGTTCGGGCGAAAAATGTAACGAAATGTGCAACGAAAACGCGTCACGCTCTCGATTAGGAACTTGGAGAGGGGGGTGTCACGTGATTAAGGAGAGAGATAAGTTTACGAGCGATGTGTCATCGGTTGTAGATACTGTAAAGGAGTGAGGTGTTAAGACCCCCATAGACGTTGAAACATGCTGCGATGCATGCATCACTGATGCAAGCACCACTGAGAAGCAAGGAATCATTGATGCAGGAATAGACTTCTAGCATTAGTTGGACAAAGAAAGTCCGTGATAATAAACCTAACATTACTATCACTAATATTGGAGCTGAAGGGCGATCCGACATTTTGAAACACTTGTTTCAACTTTGGCGTCACACGAAGAACTGAAAGATCGGTAGAGTGGAGGCAAGCTGATTCTGAAACATCGTCTGATGTTTCATGAAACTTAGGAGTTGATGCATGCATCGCAGCATGTTTCAACGTCTATGGGGGCCTTTAAGGTTGTCGAGACACAGATGATGGGCAAGCGGGATTGAGAGGAAAATAAAAATAGTTAATAAAACTATAGTTATCACCAACCAATTCTGTCCATAAAAAATTAACAGGAATAAAAATAAAGCAAACACACATGAAAAGGTGTCAAGTTTTATTTCCTTACAGAAATGAAGTCAGACATATTCTATGTGACAGGCTTCAAGCGGTTAAAGCCGCTTATTTTTTTTCTCTCTCTTTCTTTTCTTTCTCTTTAGCTCGAAAACGTGGTTCACGTTGAAATTGGATTTGTGAAAACAAACATACATATGCAGGACGTCTCTATCTTAGTATTTTTCATACATCTGAAATACAAGTTTCAAATTACGCGTCCAAATGGAAAATTGTTTCGTACGAAAGTTGTATGGTTCTAAGGGAGGCGAAATATATCGACTTTTTTAGTATGTGTCGAGGGGTTTCGAAATTTCCAAGGTCATCTTCATTTTTCTCAATTAAACTCTAAAGAATGAGTATTAAAATTCCAAGTAAAAACTGTAACGTATTAAGTCACGTTAAAGTCTCAAAAATCTAACGATCAAGCAGACATTTCACGATCATTTGTCTCGCGTGACTAATTGCAAGTGTCGACCTAGACAGCCATTTCGATTTGATCGAGATTCGCGGAAGAAAACAATTAGTTTCTAATCGCAGAATCGGAGAACACACAGCGATAATCGCGATCAACGAAATGACCAACCAATCGCCAAAGTAGCCATTCCAGGCTACCGCTTTATTTCGTGAACATACATACATACATACATACATATATATACAATCTGGCGAACGCTCGTTCTAGCCAGTATCTAACAGCTTATCCGTAATATATAATCTAATCTCCGATCGTTGCCAGCGATTCTTGGGGAGAATCAGCGAAGCAGAGGGGACAGTCAGAAGCAGAAAGCTGCGGCAAGCAATAAGATACCGGCCAGCCATTACGAACGCTTTATCGGCGACAAATCTTTTTAATGGCAGGGCCGTGTACACGCTCGCGTTGCCTAACAGACAAGCGAGCTGGCCCGCGCGCGCGAAATTGATCAACGTTCCCCCGTGGTGCCACTGATAACGAGATTAATCTCAGTTTAATCTCAGACATTAATCGCGTCACGTCCACGAAATAATAACTCGTTGGAAAGAATTTCGCGAAAAAACGGAATTAAAGAGAATACACTTTTCTCGGTGTTGTTTGTCCCGTCTCGGCTCAATTATTTGAAGAGCAAGAACGTTTCGAGCTCAACACTGGAACTATTATATTATATATAAATTATAAACCAACGGAAATTATAATTTCCCTTGGTTTATAATTTATAATTTCTCTTAGAAATTATAACAGGTAAAATTATAATTATGTTATAATATATTATTATAAAATTATAATTTCCCTTAGGAATTTCACACACTTAAAATTATAATTGTATTATAATATATTATTATAAAATTATAGTTTCCCTTGGTTTATAATTTATAATTTCTCTTAGAAATTTTACACAGGTAAAATTATAATTATGTTGTAATATATTATTATAAAATAATAATTTCCCTTAGGAATTTCACATACTTAAAATTATAATTGTATTACAATATATTATTATAAAATTATAATTTATAATTTCCCTTAGAAATTGTACACAGGTAAAATTGTAATTATATCATAATATATTATTAAATTATAATTTATAATTTACCTTAGAAATTTTACACGCACGTAAATCTGTAAAAATTGAAAACATTCGATAATAAATTATTATTAATACGAACTGCGACTAAAGCAGAAAATTTCAGTATCATGAGGAACGGATTACAGCTAGAGTAAAAACAATAAGAAAGAAATTCATAATGCAATAAATAAATGCAAGCTTTCACTTACGCATTTTCTCGAGAAAATCATTCGAATGTTTTCAATTTTTACAGATTTACGTGCGTGTAAAATTTCTAAGGTAAATTATAAATTATAATTTAATAATATATTATAATATAATTACAATTTTACCTGTGTAAAATTTCTAAGGGAAATTATAAATTATAATTTTATAATAATATATTATAATACAATTATAATTTTACCTGTGTAAAATTTCTAAGAGAAATTATAAATTATAAACCAAGGGAAATTATAATTTCCGTTGGTTTATAATTTATATATAATATAATTATAATTTCATAATAATATATTATAATATAATTATAATTTTAGAATAATATATTATAATATAATTATAATTTCATAATAATATATTATAATATAATTATAATTTTAGAATAATATATTATAATATAATTATAATTTTATGTTTTCAATGTAAAATTTCTAAGGGAAATCATAAATTATAATTATAATTTCATAATAATATATATTCATTTAATATATATTATAATTTCATTTCATACGATATAATTGTAATTTCGTAATAATATATCATAATATAATTATAATTTTAGAATAATATATTATAATACAATTACAATTTTACGTGTATAAAATTTCTACGGGAAATCATGAATTATAAACCGAGGGAAATTATAATTACCAATCCAAAGCTATCCCGGTGCCTGTCACTGGTGCGCGCGCATGGCAAAAGTATTAAAGATGCTGCGAGCGAAGGCCCGCTTTCGCCACCGCGTGGATCTGCACCAAGCGAATCACCAGAATCGTCTAAGCTGGATGTGACAACGGCACCCTCCCGTCGTCTTCAATCCTTTGTCGAACCTAAACCCCTTGTACCGGCACGACGCACAATAAGTGGCGGGCGTTATCATAAATAAAGAGCGGCTAAATTAGATTTTCAAATCAAGATGGCGACCGTATTGTCTACGACAGAGGCTGAATTAATTGGATTTCAGAGCCAACTTTGTCGCGTCTCGCACCAATCTGAACCACTCTGCGTGTATCCCACCCTCCCCTCAACCTTGTGCTCTTCCTTCTATACCGCCTTTCCCCCCGTCGCCCCTCACGAAACTCGTGTCTTCCGCCGGGAGTCTAGGCAGTCGAGCGCTCGAACCGATTCGAGAGAGTGACCCAACCGGTCGCGTTTGGCTATTTTCGACCGCGAGCGTGAACCAACGAGGTTCAATTTCAGGTTTCCCAGCCGTGGTTCGAGGGTCTCTCTCTCTCTCCGCGCGTTAAAAGCGTCAAGGCCGAAGGAGTGGTCTCGTTCGACTGTTCGAGGATTATTAAGGGATCACTGGAGTCGGACAGATTCCATCCGAAGGATAAACGAACCGAGGCGTAATGAACGAGTCTAGATGATCGCGTCGGCAAGCAGTTGGAAATGAAAATACAGAGTGCAACGATTCCAAGTTTAGGCGTTCGAACGCTCGACACGTCGATTTTGTCCAAATTTTCTACGACGAAGCTGTCCCGACGCTTTTGCGAATCAGATTCGACGAAAAGGGAAGAGGATGAATAGCAGAGATCGGTATTACGACGATTAGTTTTACTCGATCTCGTGTACAATTTTCAGCTTATTTTTCACGCTAATACCATTCTCCTCGTTCGATTTTCATTTGATAAATAATTGTATGAAACATGTACAGGGTGGAAAGAAAAGTTTCTCCGTGGCTGTATCATAGATGAATTCTACATCGATTTGATATCTACATCGATACGGAAATGTATGTACGTAAAGATCGGAATTTTGAGATCTAAAAAAAAATTTTTTCCCTCTTGCATTGTGTTCCAACTTTTCCTAACTAGGTCGCAACCTGTAGTTGTCTCGAAAAAATGGCAGAAAAGTTTCTTAATCGTGCTACGGTAACTTTAGATTCGGTTTTCCAGGGAAAAACTGACTCATCGTGAAATTATATATTTAGCAAATACTTCTCTAAAGAACAATTGAATGTAAGAGCAAAATTTAGCAATAGAGAATTGCGGAAGGTTTCTGTCGTGAATGCGACATCTATAGTTTTCTAGTATTCGTAAAACTCCCGCGTTAAAGAGACTCAAACTTCACGACCACCTTCAAACCACGTTTCAGAAATTTCAAATCCACGTGAAAGAGAAAATTGCAGCAAGTGAGCGCGTAAGATTGCTGAACACTCGCGAGTAAATTTAACAAGGAGAACAGATCGGCTGGGTACGATTGGCTAAATTTGCTTCTAGAACTTGCCGTGTCCAAAAAAGGGAGAAAAAAGTTATAAATTTCGTGTATCGCTGCGCACAGACTATACTCGTGTCATCGTCCTCCATCGAGGACGCAGCTACGTGTATTTAATCACGCTAAACGCGAAAAGCTCGCCGGAAACACGAAAATCTCGAAAATCTCGGAGTCACTTTCTCGATTCGGGTCGAATGCAGACTGCGATAGACCGGCCCAGCGAGATAACTGTTGCTCGGTAGGACAGATAAGCCACGATTGTGCGTAAGAGAGGTTGGATGTAATTAACGTTGATATGATGCGCCACAGGGAATGCGAAAACCAGAAGGGTTGGGGGAAGGGGGTGTAATTTGATGGGTCTGATATAACGCGGCCAGTGCGTGATTCCTCCGCGTGATGCTCGCTTGAAGTTGAAAGGCAACTGAACTGGCACGACGTAGAGATGCCGGCCTCCGTTTTGATTATAGTAAAAGTCCGTTGTCTCCGTTTGAGGCCGCGGGTAGATAATAAATTAAATCAGTCAGACAACGATTGAGGAAGAGAAACCACGGGGACCAATCTTTTGAGAAATTAGAATTCTCCCCGGCCTGTTTGAAAATTCGAAATTCACGCAGCTTGACGCAGGGACACGTTGAAAAATCACTTTTCTTGAAACTTAAACTTGTCACGACTTTGGATTGTTACTTTAAATCTGTACTAAACATCACTTTCTGAAGCCAATTTGTTGATTCAAGTATAAAATAAAGAACAACCCTATCAACCTGCTACGCTGCTTCACATCAAACAACAATATTCGTCGATAATTCGTGAATTTAAATCAATTTAATTGGAAACTGAATAATCGTTGAATTATTCCTTTCGAAATTTCAATCAACTGTTTCATCTTTCGTGTAATTGTAATTTTTAATCTTTCATGAACAATTCAATCTTTAGGTATTATATGGATGCACAGTGTTTTCCCAAGAGAACGTAGTTAAAAGATGCAACTCTCTGGATGACATTCAATCGTAGACAGTTTTTTAAACGCTGCTGCTGCGTTTCCCGCGTTGATCAAGGTCTGAATAAACAAGCTGACAATATCTGTTGCTATACGAGCGACGGCCTCGTCTCTGGTTTTCCGTGTTGCTCGTCAGTCAGTCCGCTGACGGAACCGGATTAACGCACGGAAACTTAGTCTCGTTACTGAAATACTGATAGATGCCTCGCATGCACATGAGACGCCGTGTTTAGAGCCTGCGAAACCAAAGGGATGATGGTGATTTTCGAAGCTAAAATATAACATAATGATGAAAACGTAAAAATTCGCCGTATTTGACGCCATGTTTAGAGGTTAGAAACGAAACGAATGATGGAGATTTCTCGAAAATGGAACATAATGATAAAAACGTAAAACTCGCCTTGCTCGATGCTACGTTTAGAGGTTAGAAACAAAACAGATAGACGGTGATTTTCGAAAATAAAATATAATATAATGATAAAAACGTAAAAATCGCTTTATTTAGAGACGCCACGTTTAAAGGTTAGAAACAAAACAGATAGACGGTGATTTTCGAAAGTAAAATATAATATAATGATGAAAACTAAAAAAAATAAATGATGAAAAATAAAAATTCGCCGTATTTGACGCCATGTTTAGGGGTTAGAAACGAAACGAATGATGGAGATTTTTCGAAAGTGAAACATAATATGATAAAAACGTAAAACTCGCCTTGTGCGACGCTATGTTTAGAAATTAGAAGCGAAATAGATAGATGGAGATTTTCGAAAATAAAATATAATACAATGATAAAAACGTAAAAATCGTAGAAAACCTTGTTTGACGCCGTGCTTAGAGGTTAGAAACAAAACGAATAATTTTCAAAAATGGAATGCAATGGGGAAAACGTAAGATTTTTTTGATGATCAGATTCTTCAAGAATCTTGTTTGACGCCATGTTTAGAGGTTAGAAACGAAAGGGACGATGCAGATTTTCGAAAGTAAAATATAACACAATGATAAAAATCGCCTTGTTTGACGCCGTGTTTTGAGGTTAGAAACGAAACAGATAGATGGAGATTTTTCAAAAAAAGGAATATAATACAATGGGAGGAACGTAAGGAGCATACGTTACAGAACAGTGAAATCTTCCACGATTTCAGAGTTACAAGAAAATATTCCTACAAAATTCTAAAACAGTCGTACGATGCAAAGGAAGGCTCACTGATGTAAGTGGGTTTGCGTGAATAACGTAAATAGATCAGTGGATAGGATTTCGAAGTCAAGTTGATGTTCGTCCCATTTGCGTCGCAACTTTTTCCCACGGGCGAGCTCATTAACCCAATTCGCAGACTTGTTCGAGTGCTGCGGCAGCAGGGCAAAAAAAAAAAAAAAAATAACGCGAATGGAAACCTCCCACCAAAACCACTCCTTCTCTAAACAAGCTTGCGTTGTTTCAAAAATTACGTCTTCGATTCGTCTTGCTCGACGAAGCAAGCAAAAGTCCCCGAAAGTAGAAACAACTACATTCTACTGACGATTCATCGGGAAATTCTTTCTTGCAAAATCGAAAGCATAATCCTCGACTTCGTTTCAAAACTTCGAAACTGCCTGCAACTGAAAAGCCATCTGGAAATCAATTCTGAAATTTGACGAAATACGAAACTGAGTCGAAAATACCTAAACTACGTTTAACGTAAGGCCAACAGGAGGAAGAAGCAGGGACGCGAGATGGGATCTGCCAGCCTAAATACGTTCGAGAGACACAGCGAGAGCGAAGCACAAAGCCACGCTGCTCTCGTGGAGGGCAGCTCATCAAGGGGATCAAGGGGGCAGAACCCTCTGTCTTCGCGTTCGCGGTAAACGCAATCCATCAACCCTTCCTTTCCGGCCTGGTCCCCCTCCGCCTATAACCAAGGCGGATTAACGTTTCAAGAATCGCGGAGTCACCGACGAAAATTACCGCGCATTGACGATTCCTGGCCAGAGATCGGCGAGCGGTGAAAGGATCGCGGATTACTACGCGCTCGTCTCGCGTTCGAGGGTCCCGAAGGTCCTCAAGGGAGCCACGCAACCACGGATTCCGAACAAAAGACTTGCTCGGGAGCTGCTGGTGATCGGTTCTCGGTCAATAGAGCGCGTGTTTCACGCACAATCCTTGTACACTTCCACAGGCAAAGTTTTTAACAGACTTTCGCAATTTTTCCACGTACAATATTCGTTATTCGCGAGTTTGCGAAATTCTAAATGCTAATACAGCAATGAATAATGTCGTATATTGTACCGAATGTTGCTCGACCAGATATCGCGTGATACTATCATGTTTTAGAGTGATCTGTCCCCTCGCACGAATGAGCGAAAAGGTTAAATGTGTGTGTTCAAAGGAAAGTGTCGAAGCATAACTGGAGAAGGAAGCAAGAATTGATTGAAAGAATATATCTAAATGTACATGAAAATATACGTACTATAAATGAAAAACTATAGTACGGTACCTGAGATAAGTTACAACACTTGAAAGAAATCTTTCGTTATATATTAATATCTAGTGTTGAATTAGTATTAAATAAAAGATTTTCAACTAAGTATTTTAAAACCTCGTTATGCTTCGTTACAAAAATATCTGACTGTTCCAAAGATACAATTTGATGGATCATACTGCGTGATATTAGCTCTACCTAATGTACACGTGTACTTATCTATATGTTGCTGCATATTGGTTTATCTATCGCAGAACTTTTTTTGCTGCATATTGTTTCATCTGCTGCAGAAACGAAACGCTCCTTCCATATCGCGTACAAATTTTAATAAATCCTAACCACGATCGTCCGAGGGACAATCTCTGTTATGCTCTTGCGTGCGCGGCTAACGTTAAACGCAAACTCTAAACGACCAGTCCATATTAATATGAGGATCACGCGACAACGTCGTATCGTCCCAGAAACGAATCCCCCTTTTATCGGACCCCGTTGCGTTACGACTCTGACAGAAATTAAAATCCATTCTCACGAACGCGTAATCACCTAAATTACCGTTGTTTTACAAACTGTGTGCATTAATAATCGATTATGGGATTTTATATGCGTGGATTAGTTCAAAAAATGGCAGCTCTAAAGTATCCTCTCCATTTGCCTGGTAGAGAAATCAATGGACTGAGAGAGTGGGGGAAATTTCAACGTAGTGGGGAGATCGACGCAGTGGAGGGGGTAGCGCTAGCGATCAGAAAAGTGAAGGGGGGCAAAGACCCCCGCGGGCCGCCAGTTAGCCAACTCTAGTTTAAAACACACTAATATCATGGGATATTGTCAGGAAAATAGATATTGAAAATTCTGTACACACTGTAACGAAGGTTTTTTTCATTAAAAAAGAAAACAGCAGAATTTTTACATTTTCCATTTCAGTTTGTATACGAAACAATTCTCTGCAGTACGCGTCGCCAGAAACTTTAGCTTTTACAAAAGCTATCATAAAAGCCTATCTGGCGCCTGTGATAAAATTTATCACATTTTAAAAGAGAAATGTGTTTGATATTTGTTTATGATCATAATTGCCAACATGGCCAACTATGTGAGTTTCATTCCGTGGAAAGTACTCGTCGAACGAAGCTAATTTCTGTTCAAACAAACCGCGAGACACAAGGATGCTGTCCGTCGCGAGTGATTATCGATGTCGTCTGTCAGTTTGCTCGAACCAGTTTGGAAAGAAAGCATCAAAGGATTTTTTTCAGTGGCTGTTCGTTAAGGGACCGAGAGTTCTTTTTTTTTACCCGCAGTCGAGCCGCCGCTGTTTGTACGCGAGTCGAGGAGAAATAATTTATTTGCCTTCGTAGTCGAACGATTTCACCTTGACGGCCGTGGCCGTTTCTTCCGATCTTATTCCTCTCTCGCAGAATGATCGTATAAACCCGACTCATCGTTCTCCTCCATTTTCTTGTGTTTCAGGTACGTAATTTCGCCTGCCATTGGCTACGAATCCAGCTGACGAACGAAAACGATCGAGGTAAAAAAGATTAAAAATATTTTTCGAGTCTTGGGTATCTAGTGATAATTTTTATTTTCTTAATTATTCTTCTGCGTGTATTTCGATCGAAAGAAGTTACTTTTATAGAATAATTAAATAATAGAATAATTAAATAATTATTTTTATAGAATAATTAAATACATTATTTAAAATACCAAGTATAATACAACTTTATCTGTCTGAACAAACACACGAAGAGACAAACAGTTCGCCTCGAACTTGAATTCTTTATTATTTTACACTGAAATTTTTTGCAAACTGTTGCACAAACGTTTGCCATCTGGTTACTAATGCACTATTACATACATGCATGTATGTACAGGATGGAAAAAGAAGTTTATCCGTGGCTATTATAGGTGAATTCTGTACTTTCGATTTCATGTAAAGAATCTGCTGCACCTTGATTTTGACCTTGAATATTTTTTGCATTACATTCTACTTATCACGAAGGTAAAAAATTTTTCCAAAGACTCATAAGTCGCAGCCTAATAGTTCTTTTGAGAAAAGAATTGCAAAAAGTTTTCTTAATCGTTTACCACTGCGGACGCGTGCGTTCTAACAGCGACTTTATTCCTCCGGTTCTGGATGCAATCTTTATATTCCGAATAATGTTAACAGTTAGTTCTATTATTTGATTCGATTTGATTTAGACTTACATTGATGCTACAATTAATGACAAATCAAATGTCAGCGAAACCTAATCCAGAACCATAAAGTCGCTGTTAGCACGCAATGTTGAATGACTAGAAACTTTTTTCAAGAGAATCATCAGGTTTAGGTTAGGTTTAAGTTGCGACCTATGGTTCTTTGTAAAAGTTTTGCCTTCGCGATGAGTGGAGTAGAATGCGAAAAGAAAAAGGAAAGTACTTGAAATCCAAGGTCAATTTTGCGGCAGGTTCTTCACGTGTATTTCCATCAAATCGAAAATGCAGAATTCATCTTTCATTGCCACGCGACGAACTTTTCTTTCCACCCTGTGCATAAAACAATAGAACTGATGTCACGGACGCTATTTCGATCTGTCTATCCCCCCTGTGATCTTCTTTTTCAAAGTCCAGGCAGATCGGGGATTTACCTTTGACCGTGACATGAAAGGAATTAGAGCTTAATAAATTTCGGGCGTCGAAGCTGCGTCCGTCCCTCCCCTCCCCCCCTCCGTATTCGATTCCGTGAGTGTATCCAGGAGACGAACGATAATATACGATTCGACGAAGCGCGAATCGTGCTCGCTGAAAACGCGCGAAAGAGATTCTTCGGCGAGATCGGTCGGTTCCCTGTCGCGGCGGCCCTTTGATCTGGTCTACCCTTCGAATTTTCATTCCCTTCGTCGCCAGCCTCACCCTATGCTTTCCTCCGTTAATTTCTCTTTTTTTCCTGAGCGGTGACACGGCCCCAGCCCCGGTAATAAGCGCGACGCTAGCTCGCTCTACCGTTTAAACGAAAGAAGCATTCCGCTTCTTTCTTCGCGTATTCCCATCAACGAAACGTGTGCCCAGCGGCCTCGTATTCCACGAGACGGAGTCGGTTCCAGGTTTTGTTTTTTTTTTCTTTTTTCTATTCTGGCAAAGAATCGCAAATAATTCTGAATTCGAAAATAAAACTCTGACGTGGAAAATATATCGCGTTGTATAAAGTTCGTTAGCGGGATATATTTGTGCCTTCTATTTAGGAATTTGAAACTCCGATCTTCTAGTGTGTTTAAGAACTTCGAAGCTTCGAGTTTTAATCAATTTGAAAGTGATCGGAGTGACAGACATTCCTCTTTAATTTTGTATCATTGAAAAGAGAAAGGAGATTTGATGACTTAACTCTGGAAATCTGAAGATATATCGTGACATAAAATACAAATGAGGTGCATCCTGATATTTATATCTTCTATTTAAAAATTCGAAGCCCCGAACTTCTAGCATTTAAGAAGTAGAAACTCGAATTTTTTTAATCAATTTTTTAGTCAAAACTAATCAGAATGAGAAACTTTGCCCTTTAATTTTGTATTATTCAAGAAAAGCAGATTCTGATGGCTTAATTCTGGAAATCTGAAAGTATCGCGACAAGTGGTATTTATCAGATTATCTTCTGGTATTTGACAAATACGATTTAAGGACTCGAAGCTTCGAGTTTTAATCAATTTGAAACTAATCGGAACAACAGTCGTTCCCCTTCAATTTCGTATTATTAAAAAAAAAAAGAAAGGAGATTTGATGACTTAACTCTGGAAATCTGAAGATATATCGTGACATAAAATACAAATGAGATGCATCCTGATAGTTATATCTTCTAGTATTTCAGATCTTCTAGCATTTAAGAAATTGAAACTCGATTTTTTAATCAATCTTTTAGTCGAAACTAATCGGAACGAGAAACATTCCCCTTTAATTCTGGAAATCTGAAAGTATCGCGACAGGTGGTATTTATCAGATTATCTTCTGGTATTTGACAAATACGATTTAAGGACTCGAAGTTTCGAGTTTTAATGAATTTGAAACTAATCGGAACAAGAGACGTTCCCCTTCAATTTCGTATTATTAAAAAAAAAAAGGAAGGAGATTTGATGACTTAACTCTGAAAATAATCTGAACATAATCTCTCCATTATGTACGCGCACGGTTCAATCGTACCAACCTTCAGTAGCACGAAGAGGTTTCATCTTTGTCCGGCTCACCTTACTTAATCCATAATCGACCGAATCATGGGTCGGGGGGGGGGGGGCTCGTATTTACAGCGAGAGGAACCGGAGATATCTTCCATGACAAATCGAATAATTGCAGAGCAAGCTACAGGTCCTCGGGGGATCTCGGTAAAACTATCGGGTTACCGGCAGCCACCCCTGCCTTGTCATGGAAAAAATAAGCAACTCGATCCGGCCAGAAATTTTCAGATACTCGATATAATACCTACCTAAGGGCTGTCAACGAATCCTTAAAATTGTTATTGTTATCTACGATTACTTACTGGTGAAAATAAGTCATTCTTTTCGTCAGAATCGAATAATATACTCGTATATAATTAAATTGAGAAACACGAACAAAATTGATTAGTATGACTCTGAGGAATTCGATTCTGGACTGTTAACTTCGTAACACGTGTCCTCCAGGTGATTGATCGGAGATCAAGAATGATTTGGTTTTTTATTTTGGTCTTTATATGTATAATTTTTATCATACTAACAGCAATATTCTTAATTCAGCTACTTGTAAAATTTATATATGTAATTTAGTCAAATGTATAATTTTTATCATCTACAATTTTATTAATTTTAAGACGTAATATATTTACTATTATATTAGGATGAGATATGATGGGTTTAACTTCCTATTGTTTAATTATATATTAATTAAATATATTATATTTAATTAATATTTAGTTATGTAATATTATAATATTATAATATTATATAATATTAATATTACATAGTATATTAATTAAATATATTATATATAATTAATATTTAATTATGTTTTATTATAAGAAATTAAATTCTTTCAATTCAAGAATAATAACTATATGTATCTACATGAAAAGTAATACAGTGACGAGCTGAACACACATATGAATTTTTAATATTAACAATATTTTAAAGAGTATTTGCATGCAGAATGCAAGGAAAGCAAAATATGTACTGTTCTGTAGGATTTCTGAAAAAAATTTTTCTTGTCTACTGTTGCTATTTCGGCAAATATAAATCGTTTTCGTGAAGTCAGTTTCGCACCACAATTAATTTAAATGAAAAATTGTCGATACTTTAAACAGTTATATAATTTCATAAAAAAGAATCATATAACAATCCATCTTATTTCAATTATTCTCATTTTAAAACGTCAAGCTACCATTTTGTCAACAGTGGAAATGTGTTCTTCTCTCTAGAAAGAAAGTTGTAAACTGAGAAATGTTATTTATGATTTTTTAAATTCATCACGGCCTTGAAGATTGATATTTCTCGCCTTGAAACTTACTGTACGATTTTTTTTTTTCACTCTATAGAGCATTAGGATTAAATGATAAGAATTCGAGAAATTCTAAAAATATTTCATCCTAACGTTCAAAGTTCGATAAAAAAAAATCGTGGGGCAGGTTTTCAGAAGTCGTAAACAGAAAATTTCGAGTTTCCAAGACCATGGTCGATCAAGTGGTGAAAAGAATTTTCGTGGCCAATTTTCGAGAATAAAAGTAGATGATGTGAAAAGAAAAAAAAAAACAAACTCAGGACCACAGTCAAAAAAATAGAAGCTTCACGCTTTATTAAAACGAGACCAAGTATATTAATTTCCCCTTACGAAGTAACAACAGTCTAAACTATGGACAATTTTTCACCGGCTACGTGTTCAGTTATGCTCGTTACTGTGTAACCATCAGTCGTCGTACTTTTTCATTCGCAGTGGCAAGATTATCCATCATCCAAGAAACGAGTTTATTCAAACGGAGAACAATTAATTACCGACGTAATTGTTCCACTCTGATACATCGTCGACCCGGTCGGTGTTCTTTCCAGTGGTTTTTCTTTTTTTTTTTTCAATTCCTTTGGCGATTGATGATCGAGAATTAAAAGATGAAAGATAAGGGAGAGGAACTGGGCTACTTGTTCAGGCGAGCCACTCGCGACGAAGCGTTACACGAGTTTAAACAGAGGAATAAGCAACGAGGAGAGCTTGCAATATTTATGGAAATATTCCCTACTGGGGATCCAATTGAATTTCGTTATCTATTTTGCGTAATAAGAATGCCTCTGAGAACGGCGCGCCCGTTTGTGTTTAAATCGCAACGATCGAGATCTTAAGGAAGATTCCGTTTTATCGTCGGCGAAGACACAGCGAAGAGCCATAACTGCGCCAGTGACAGTGAACAATCGTCGATTGAATCTCAATTGACATAACTTTGAAAAAAAAAAAAAAGGAAGACGATGTAACTGTCTACTTCGACAACTACTGAGCTCGTTCTTTTTCAAAAATGTTTTCACTACACTTCAAACACGTGTGAAAAACATTTTCTCCATCCCCAGATTAGAATTTTCTCTTTGCAACGAGAAATTTGCTGTATATTTTCTTGTTTCTTTGCCGTTTTATCGAGCTTTGAACATTAAGGTTAGGTTCTAACGAGATAGGTTAGAATTTTACGAACTTTGAACATTAAGGTTAGGTTCTAACGAGATAGGTTAGAATTTCTAGAATTTTGAACCGTGATGTCCAACGTAGTTACAACCTAGTAATTAAAACTGAGGTATTAATGTCCTCGTAAATAATATAGATTACACTGAACTGACAGAAAAATATGTAATGTAAACTATGCTCGACAAATTCTTGTGAGGCCCAGAAGATCTAAAAGGTTATGTATACCTATGGTATAGAGCAGGGATGGCAAGTAAGATTTGATCTGGCTGTGGCAAATTTAGATAGAAATTTATTTCAATTTTCTTCCCGTGCCAGTATCTACGGCCAATATTTATTATATATAAATAAACATATTGCATAATATAATTATATAATATAATTATATAATATATTATATAATATTATATAATATTATATAATTATATAATTATATAATATAATATTATATAATATAATTATATAATATAATATTATATAATATAATTATATAATATAATATTATATAATATAATTATATTACAATTCGTGTAATTATATTTATTGAACTATAAAGGAATAGTACAAAATTAAAATACAAAAGTTAATGTTATAATAAATTTGAATTTTCAGTCAAATTTTCAATGCATGCGTGTAAAATATTAATGAATGGCAAGGCCAACTTGGTGGCAAATTTCGAAAGACCTTTGAAATAAAATCGTTGCAAGATCTGTGAAGGGTTTTGTAGTGCCATGTTAATTAAAAATTTAAAAAGTACAAGTCTGAAAAAAGTTTGCTACATAAAGTTAAAGTTTATGACATAATTTTTTTTTCATATAATTTTTTGAGTGCCGTAGAAAATCTCTTGCGCGGCAAGTTTGGCACGCGTGCCATGTATTTGCCAACGCTGGTATAGACAGTGGATCTTTGTCAGGGCGCGCGACAGTTCGAAATAACAGCCGATCAAAAAATAATGCGCGAAGCCTGAACCGGGGATGAAGGAGAGAAAGAACGGTTGAAGGGACAAGGTGGCACGACGATACGGCAGAAGAGCAACCCCCGTTGACAGGATCGTTCGCGGCGTGGGCGAGCACAATGAGGATAAAGCGAGTTGAATGCAACGTGCATGCGCTCCTCTCTCTCTCTCTCTCTCCCTCACTATCCTTTTCAAGAGTCGTCCGTGTCCGTTTCTCGGAATTTCCATAATCTCTGTGGCCGAGCCTGTGGTCCAGACAGATTTATCCCCTTTCTTCCCCTGCGCAATGTCCCCGAGGCAGGTCTCCTCCTTTTCTTTTCTTTTTTTCTTCTTTCCCCACAGAGCTCTTAAAGCTCTCGAGAGCGAAGGAGCTGAAAGAGGAAGGATGACTGTCAATCACGATGCGCTTTCTCCGGGGGGCTGTTGTATTCTTCAGAGACGGAATACGCAACGATTACAGGCGTGTAAATACAGTCGGCCCTGTTTCAAAAATCACCACAGTTTCAGTCGAGCGAGCGATCGAGTTCGCAAACGATCGAAAAACAAGCGGCTGTGGCCCGCGAGACAGAGAGAGAGTGAGAGAAGAGTGCGTGTGCATGTATTTGCGCGACAGTGTAGAAAAAAAAAGAGGCAAGCATCGACGGGATAAAATGAAATGATTCTCGCTGCCAATCGTGTCCGAAAACCTCCTCTGCCTTGTCTCCTCGTTCTATCGTGTTCAACCTGCGTTTCGTATTTTCACGTCGGAGACAAGAGCCGAGAGAGAGAGAGAGAGAGAGAGAGAGACACTCGTTCTCGCCGAATAATTCCGCCAGGAAATGAAATGCCAGGAAAGAGATGGGAATTACGAGATCGTTGTTATCGACCGATGTGCCAATTCTCGCGACAATTTTTTTGTCTTCTTTTTTTCGTCGCACGAATCGAGACTAACTTTGGCTTGCACAGAAATTTTGCAAATTCATTGTACTAATTTTAGTAGTTGGCGTATAAATTGAAACGGAAACTCGCGTATACTGAGACAAGTTGAATGGAAAACATCTATGTATTGAAAAAAAAAAAAAAAAAAGAAACAAAATTAAACGAAACTTGAACAAAAATTACTCGCCAGTGAGTATAGCGAGCGCTAAACAATTCTCGAACAACCGAACAAACTTAAAACAAGCTCCCATTTTCCCATTTAGCTGGTCGAAATTTTCTCAAAAGGCCATTTTCCAACTGGCGCTCGTCGGCTTATTATTCCACGTCCGCCCAGGAGAATTGTTTATCCAACAAACATATTCCCGAACGATGTCAAAAGAGCGTCGTGACGCTCTTCGTTCTCGCAAGGCTGCCTTGATGCGTCTAGCTCAAAGCAATGAACCCGAGAAAGCGAACGAGGGCGAAAGAGAGAGAGAGAGAGAGAGAGAGAGAGAGAGAGAGCACAGTGGGGTGAGCAACCGTTGGAGGTCGCTTAACACGTGGCTATGACAGTCTCGCCCGTTCGATCCCAGATCCCCCGAGCCATCCTGACCATTCCCCCGCGTCCCAATTCAACGGGAATGATGATATCGAGCGACAATAATTGGAAAACTTATTAAACCCTTTCCCCTGGGTCCGGCGTATTATTCTTTGCCCGGACGACTGGCCGGAGTAATCATCTTCGTTGAATACTGTGCCGTTCCTTCTCCGTTTATTGTAAGTTCGATTAATAAGAAAGAAGCGCGAAAGAGTTGTTTGCTCGTCCTTTGTACCTCTCTGTCCCGGGTTGACCAGCTATTGGGCTTCGCTCTCATCGACAGACAAGGGAGTAGAAGTAACGACGAATACTCTCAGAACGCCGATATTAATTTTCATTCGTTTAATTATTCTCTTTGCAGTGGCGCCAGTTACGCACGAGCCACATCAATATTGCGTCGTTGCGTGTAGCAACGATTGATCTTTGGCAATTGCGCGGGAAAAGACATTTCGATCTTTGCGTTAGAAAAAATTTTGCATTGAAAAAAAGGCAACAGAAACTATTCATCGAGTCGATTATCTCATTTCGCAATGCTAATTATAAATATCGATCCAATTGCGACCATTTATCGGAGTCGTACTCGAGAAACTGACAGTCAATGATATTGCGATGATATTGACATTCCGATGGACGAGGTTCGGACATTTTATTAAATGCGACGCTATTTAAAGATGGCTGATCGTGATGAACTTAAATTATTAAATATTTCTTCTTCTTCGTACGAAATATCTGTCTGAGAATATACTGCTTACATACGTTATTTCGTTATATCATTTTATTATTCTTGATAAATTGTGAAATAAACGATATTACATAAAGAAATATCATTATTAACTTAAATTATTAAATGTTTCTCCTTCTTCCTACGAGATATCTGCCTTATACGTTTTATTACATTATTCTATTACTATTAATAAATGAAATTATCTTATTAAACATAACAAGTGAAATT
This sequence comes from Tetragonula carbonaria, assembly GCA_032399595.1. Lineage (NCBI taxonomy): Eukaryota > Metazoa > Arthropoda > Insecta > Hymenoptera > Apidae > Tetragonula > Tetragonula carbonaria. The sequence continues at coordinate 21,791,877 of JAUCRC010000002.1, forward strand.
ATTCATAATTTTGTAATACTGCGTGTCAGTTACGTTAATACTGTGAATTCATTGTCAAAAATGCCAAATAAATATTAGCAATTATCACATGCACGAGAAGCTAACATGGCGCCCTCTGGACGTGTCATGGCGTCCATTTGACGCTTCGAAATTCAATCGATCAACGTATCGCGAATAATCGCAATAAATCAATAACTCGGTACTTCCATTTGTACATAACGCGTAGAGTAAATGTACGAACAAAGCATTGTGTATATCGCAAATAAAATCATTAACAGGATTATAAATGTTATTTCGAAGATTCACAGCCAGCAAATATACAGTCAAATAATAATAACCAAAATGACATTCAACGAGAGAGGAAAAAGATAGTTCAGCGATGATACTCGGTTCCAAATTGTTGGATAAACGAGGCGCACTTACGTAACATCGAACGAAGTCAACGGTGGCGTGGACACAAAATAGGTGAAATTTCGTGAAATGACGGCGACGAAAAAGTATTTGCACAGTTAATAAACGTCACGCGGCGCGATACATATTAACACCGCGATATCCGACAATAGACTAACCACCCCCCGCGCAACAGGTTCGCGTCGCTGACTAATTTGGCGAGGTGGGGGGTCGAGGGTGCACGAATACGATTCGGCTGATTCGTGGGAAAACAAATGTTTTCAACAGTGAGCGTTGAACGAATCAATTAACTCGATATATATATATATATATATTTATCTATTTATTAAAGTTAGCACATTAATTCATTAAATATATATATACAATATATATATATATAGTTAACAATATATACTACATATACATATTTATATATTATATATCACATATATATATATATATATATATATATATATAGTTAACTTAGATAAATAGAGAAATACATGTATATGATGTACATACAGATAAATAGATAATACATGTACATGATGTACACTAATATCGTATATATATACACACACGAATCAATTAACTCCATATATGTATATATATATATATATATATATATGTGTGTGTGTGTGTGTGTGTGTGTGTGTATTGTTAACTTTAATAAATAGATAAATATAATACATGTATATGATATACACTAATATCGTATATATACACACAAATTATTTAACTCGATATATATATATATATATATATGTATATTATTAACTTTGATAAATAGATAAATATATATAATACATGTACATGATATACACTAATATCGTATATGTACACACGAATCAATTAACTCGATATATATATATATGTGTGTGTGTGTGTGTGTGTATATGTGTGTGCGTGTAGTTAAACATATACCGAATGTTAACTGTAATAAATAGATAAATTTCGATCTAGCGAATTACACATCCCTGCGTTTCTAATACGAATTTGTAACTCGAGTAGCACGATTGGGATCCCTTTATTTCAATCTCAATGTGAGAGCACTCGCGAAGCAAACGTCGTTTCGAACGAAATTAAGTGCCAGCCCTTTCTCGATCTCAAGCTTAGAAAATTTATGTCTCTCGTTGATGCTGCAAGAAGACGCTGTACGCGTCGAATAATCTTTAGATCGTGTGTCATTGCTTATGTCATTCTTCCTCGCAAGCAAAGAAACAAAGAGAAGATCGTTTACGTTTAACGATTAATGTCTTTAGCGTAGGCGTAGTTTCAGAAAGTTTCGTTTGCCGTTTAGCGGAATCGATCTATTTCAACTCTTGTCTCGTTGCTGGTAGTTGAAAACGACGCTACGAAAGAAGCTCGAGACATAAAGTTGAAGTTTCATTTAACACCAGAACACCAAGTACACTAAGTCGTCGATAGAAATTTTTATGAATTTCAATTCCCCTTGGTTGTCGGTCTCGCGCGTCGCGTAATTCTTTCAGTAACGTCATCGTTGCAAGAGGAATGCAAAATATTTTTCCTTTCCAACGTTCCAATCAGCTTTGTCATTAAAAATTCCTCGTTCGTATCAAAGGTGTCCTCCATGCCCCATGTCCCAGGACAATTTATTCTTTATTTCCAGTCACCGATTCATTTTTCTTGGCCTATCTAGTCACAGAGGGTTTGATAGACTCGTCCTTTCTCCAAGGTGTTCTCGTTTATCTTCACGTATGTGTACACACACGCGCGCACGTCGTCGTGCACATGCGCAAAGGGACGTTAGCCTCTCTATACCTATGGCAACGCGTAGCGTAAAAGGACACGGTGGATGGTGGATTCAGTAAAGTGTCGTATGCTGCTTGACTTCATAAATAAAGATTCCCCGGTGCCATACCGCGGCGGCCGCTATCAGAGAGGCTTTTTAAAATCTGCTCCACGTAGAGAGAATGTGTAATACAAGCGAGATACGCGCGCGCCACTCCAACCTATACGCTACGCGCTCGTATCACACAGAAGAGAGAGAGAGAGAGAGAGAGAGAGAGAGAGAGAGACCATCTTGAGAGAGACACGTGCTGATTCCTTTTGCCCTGTCGTGCTTTGGGAAATCGTGAAAATACATATCCACTGTCGATCGACGTCGATCGATCTGCCGCTGCTGCGCGAATTATTTTTGATTTTCTCGACCGACTTCTTCCCCCACCTCTTCCCACTTTTACGTGAAATTTCTATGTGAACGTGACTGGAGATTTTGAAGGGGGAAATCCTTTAGAGTAGTAACGTTGCAGAGAAAACGGACTATCGAAGAATTTCGACGGAATTCTCAAAGTTATTCTCAACGTTTGTTCTTCGTTTCTAGTATAATTAATCGTTCGTCATTGAGGATATAAATCTCGCCGGCCAGATCTTGTTCTCGCTTGTAACGTAAATTACAATAGCGACGAGGAAATATGTGTCGTGCGGGTAATGTTAATGGGAAACGTGAAGAATGAAGCAATGTAATTCTAGGTACGTCCTGCTGCGAATGGTACAAGTATCTCTCGATCTCGCCTATTCACGATGGTTTTTGCCTCCGACCGTGTTTCAATTTCCTTAAAAAATACGTCGGCGCAGGCCAGGTATTTTTGAACGATTCCCTTTATTAATTATCATGAGCACGAAACGTACAGATTGGACTGTATATGTTTGATATTTCTATTCGTGCAATTATTCGATCGTTCCTCTAACGTTCCATTTTTATGTAAATACAGTTTTTAACGAATCACGCGCTACAACAGATTTATAGTGGATCCTTTTATTTGGCTAGGTTTACACAAAAATGTGAAACGAACGATACTCTTACCATAAATATTTTCAACCATTCAAAAGTCACGAGATGAAAGTAGCTACGGAGAGAATAGCTAAACGACGAGACGTGATTTGATGCTTTCTCTGCGAGCGCGACGGCTTCGACTCGTGACGAAGTCTGAAAATGACGGCAAAGAATTCCACGGAAAAAAGCACGGTGTCTGCATGACGGCAATGTTTTTACAGAGCGTTTTTATAAACAGCTCGGAGACATGATGCACGCTGGTTGGAATCGACGTGAAAACTATGCCGCCGCTTGCCGAGCTAACAAGAAACTAGTTACGGTGTCATTACCTTTATGGAAGTGGCTCGTTGTTACCGTGTAGTAGCGCGAGCATGGTGAAAGCATCGAGCATGGTGACCATCTGAATGTCTCACTTCGTTAAGCCGTGGACGCTCAAAGCCGATCCTCCTCTGCAACCGCGCGCATAACATTTCCTTTTACGGACCTTGCTGTTTTTTTTTTTTTCACGAATGTACGTACAAACTGTCTTCTCTTCTTAGAACGTGCTAAACAAAAAGAGAAAAAAAAAGAATACAATAAAGACAGTAAAGATAATAATGTAAGCAAACAATTCGTAGTGCTTGTACGAGGTAACCGAATATTCAAACTTTGTTTTTAAATGCAGGTTCATAATAATTTCAATTTCTTTTAAACTAACCTTTAGCTAGGAATGGCGAGTACTTTTCTCGTTACATTACAATTTGTTACTCAAATTTTTCGTGGATAAGTGAAAAACATATTTTTAAGTAAATCTTAGATATTTCAATTCTACTTGATTCTTTTCGTTTCACAAGAAATTGTGAACGTTTGAGTTTTGTAAATAATAATATTAAATCAAGTTAAAATTATTGATTTTTCAAAAAGAAGAAAAAAAAACATGCTCTAGAGACGCAATGTAGATACATACTTTCGAAAAAGATTAACACTTGGAGATGACGATCAACTAATTTTCTTTTTTACACAAGTCACTCCCGTTTCTAACAAGTTCCAAACCTGAGATCTACTTTCCGCCAGCGTGTATAATTTGAAAACGCGAACCGCACGACCTCTATCTCTAGTGAAATAGTTTTCTGCTATCATCGTGTGTGATTCTAAATTCACCGTTTGCGGCCCGTGCACGCGAAGCAGCCTCGTTACACCAACTGTTTGTTCACCGATAGTTACAGATAAATCGTGCTCCGCTGTTACTGTAAATAAAAGTCGTCGCGGAAGTTGCTCGGCGCACTTAGCAGTAATCTCGCGGTCGACGTGAGCGCACAGAGGGCGACGGCGAGCCTTCATTCTCCCGGAAACCGTATATAATTACAGACAGATTGTTTTCGCGATCCTGGATGCCCGTGTTCTCTTCCCGATTCCGTTCGTCCCGCCGTGTAATTATAAACTTCGCCAACGAAGAATGCTCTTTTATCGGAGCAAACTCTCCTCCCCCCTCCTCATCCCACCTTTATCTAACTCTCTGTCTCTCTCTCTCTCTCTCTCTCTCTCTCTGTTCTTTTACTACGCGAAGATATTCCAGATTCTCCCCAGTTCGTTTTTCCAGCGGCCCCCGGGTGAACTTTATCGCCAACTTCCGCGACGACGTAACGAGAGGATCGAAGAGTCGCGGGGCAATCCATCGCGTCGCTTGATAATGGCCGCTCGAGCGAGCTGAAACGATTCAATTTCGACAGTTAAAAACATGCACGTCCTTGCGAAAGTCAATCCCTCGTGATAGATCCAGTCAGAGTGGGTGAACCAGAGTTTACCTAACAGCGAGTTCGATGTTTGAATTTCGAATCCGAGCCGTTTCTTTTTTCCTTCTTTTTTGAGATGCTTTCAAATTTCATACAAAGGAATCTTAACACTGGAGCTAACTTAACCTTAAAAAAAAGTGGTCAAAATGACCAATTTATGATCTAACACTAGAGCTAACCTAACCTAAACCTAATCTAAAAGAGTGGTCAAAGTGACCAATTTATAATCTAACACTATACAAGGGAATACAAATTATGATACAAATTATAATACAAATGACCAATTTATAATCTAACAAGGGATAACTTTATACAAGGGAATCTTAACACTGGAGTCAACCTAACCTAAACTTAACCTAAAACAAAAGTGGTCAAAATGAACAATTTATGATCTAACACTAGAGCTAACCTAACCTAAACCTAACCTAAAAGAATGGTCAAAGTGACCAATTTATAATCTAACACTATACAAGGGAATACAAATTATGATACAAATTATGATACAAATTATAAATGACCAATTTATAATCTAACAAGGGATAACTATACAAGGGATAACTTTATACAAGGGAATCTTAACACTAGAGCCAACCTAACCTAAACTTAACCTAAAACAAAAGTGTTCAAAATGACCAATTTATGATCTAATACTAGAGCTAACCTAACCTAAACCTAATCTAAAAGAGTGGTCAAAGTGACCAATTTATAATCTAACACTATACAAGGGAATACAAATTATGATACAAATTATAAATGACGAATTTATAATCTAACAAGGGATAACTTCATACAAAGGAATCTTAACATTGGAGCTAACCTAACCTAAAAAAAAACCTAAACCTAACCTAAAAGAGTGGTCAAAATGACCAATTTATAATCTTTTAGAGTAATTTTGACAAGATTTACAATGTCACATTTTTCAGAGATTCGAACAATTTTTGCAAAATATACGAATAAAACATTCCTATTCTAATTTCTCCGACTCTAATTTTTATACTTCAGTTCTCGGTAGATCTATAATTAAGGTGTTCAAATTTCGTCAAGTATAACACAGCTGGCGAAGAGGAAAAGTTTATAAAAGAACATATTCAACGCCTCGCGCATTTCATTGTATTTAAGTTGCGATACGATAGTGATGCTGTTGAGGTAACCAATGTTCAAGTTCTTTGAATGTCCATAAATGGCAACGTTGAGTTTTGAGATTTCGGTTCGGTAATTTTAGTCCCCCCCTATTTCCGACGGTCATTGATAACGACCGAATTTTGATTGAATCGGATCGCCGTCAAAGTGTTCAGGATTTGGTGAATAGTGAATACTGAATAGTTTACTGATAGTTACTAGTTATTTAGTGAATAGTTTGGCGTTCCCTAGTCCACCATACAGAAGCATCTCCATTAAAAAGAAAAAGTGTGCAAAAAAGGAGTATAGATACTTGCGTGAAGAGCGCAAAAGCACAAATAATGTCATTGTGTAATTTTTTGCTTAATCGTATCGAGGAAGAGTCCAGTTTTTAACTGATTTCTGACATCTACGTCGTATTCTCCTGATTTCGCTCCAGCTCAGACTATCACCTTTTCCGATCTATCTTTCGAGAGAAAAAAACTTACAGAATATTCTGCTTAAAAATCAGGAGACTATTGTAAAAGGATGCTTTGAAGACCGATAACAGATAATAAAGAGTACATAGGAGAAATGAAACTAATATCTATCTGACAACAGAACAACAGAAATTTTCATTTCTATGAAAAAGAAAAACGACATTATTTACCGATAGCTCTTAAAGAGGTTTTTTCCATTTTACATAAAGATTAGACATCTCTATTCATTTTTAGTCAAGTTTTCAAACGAATCTAAAACCTACGATTTCGATCGAGCGAATTTGACAATTTGAAGAGCGTAATCGCGCGGCGATCGATACCAGATCGCGTTTAAATGCGCTGGAAACGCCGATCGTCGCAACAACGTTAGCGATCGGCTCGTCGGCAGAAAAAGCAGTGACAATTCTTTCCCCGCGTCCGAACGACAGCAGCCGCGGCGAAGGCGGAAACGGAAGCAACATTGATTTCACGTCCCAGACACACCTTGCTGTCACGCGGCGCGCTTCATTCTTTTAAACAGGCCTCTCCCGTGCGTGCATAACCACACCGATTCGGACACACGAACGCACACATATATGTAGAAATACGCGCGCGACGCGACGTATTTGCAGCACGTAAAATGCAACAGGGATCGCGAGACATAAGCGCGGTGTATGTACTACTCGTTTCCATTTATGCTTGACGTTTCGTCGTGTACTCCAACTTTCCATCTTCTTGCGTACAGGGTGGAAAGGAAAGTTTGTCCGCCATCGTAGATGAATTCTACACCTTCGATTTCATGGAAATACGTGTAAATAACGTATTCCGCAAAATTGACTTTGATCTCGAACCTTCAAGATCAACATCTTTTTTCTTTTTTGCGTTGTATTTCACTTTATCGCGATGGTAAATCTTTCACGAAGGAATCATCAATCAGGCCGCAAGCTAATAGTCTTTTTTTTGAAAAATGGCAAAAATGTTTCTTGATCATTTAACACTCTGGACGCGTGCGTGCTAACAGCGACTTTATGATTCTGGACGCGTGGATGTCTATTTCCGGCAATTTTTTCAGATTTCACCAACATTTGATTTATCGTAATTTTAGCATCAGTGTAAGCCTGAAAAATCAAACGATACTGAAGACGCTTGCGTGCTAACAGCGACTTTATGGTTCTGGACGCGTGGATGTCTATTTCCGGCAATTTTTTCAGATTTCACCAACATTTGATTTATCGTAATTTTAGCATCAGTGTAAGCCTGAAAAATCAAACGATACTGAAGACGCTTGCGTGCTAACAGCGACTTTATGGTTCTGGACGCGTGGATGTCTATTTCCGGCAATTTTTTCAGATTTCACCAACATTTGATTTATCGTAATTTTAGCATCAGTGCAAGTCTGAAAAATCAAATGATAAAACTAATTGTTAAGATTATTCGAAATATAAACATTACGTAATATAAACGCGTCCACATAAAGTCGCTGTTAGCACGCAAGCGTCTTCAGTATTAAATGATTCAAAATCGAAGTCAATTGGTTCGAGTAATAAGAATCGTACGAAGCCTCTTCTCGTGAAAATTATTATTATTATTATTATACTATAAATGAATAAGAAATCGCGGTACGCGTGACAAATTTCATACAGAACGAGGACAAACGAATTTAGGATGTTCTCACGAGTCATCGCGAAACGAACGAAAAATCAAAGAGTTGAAAACTGTCTAGAAATTAATTTCTATTCGGTGTTCTCCAATCCCTTTTCCAACAACGACAGCGCGCGAAGTGCAAGGAAACCGCGTAAGCCGTGAAGCAGCACTGCAGCAAATTACAGAGACCGGCCAATGGAGAAGCAAACAGTTCTGGCAGCGTGACGGCGAGGTTATTCAAGCAAGCAGACTCAAGGTTTTCCAGTGGCCGGGGCTACCTGTTAGCCGGCGTGCTCCGTACTCGTTAGGAGTACGGCGAGAGCTTTGTCAAAGAGAAGGAACGAAGACGCTAATTACAGAGAGGGCTACTTCCTGGGCTACGTCCACGCTTTCTTCAAGAAGCTCGGCCCGCGCGCCATCAACGCTGGACGCTGTGAAACAGCCGGCCGATTTATTTCCCTCGCGCCGCGTCTTGTTGCTCTCGTAATTTCTAAAGCGACGCGCGTCAAAGACCACCATAGCAGTACGCGTATTTCGCTCGCAGTTTTCACTGCTTTCTCACGGTATTTTTACACTACGTTTATTATTTTATACACGATTAGAGAGATAAGGAAATAAGTCGAAGAGAACGGAATAAATCGAGAAAATCGGGTACGAAATTTACCAATTTCTCGATTAAATACTTGAATTAATTTTAATAAATTAATTTTTCCGTGTTTCCACTTTTAATTTTATCAGTGAGTTCAACTAGTTTTTGAACCGATGAACGATTTACCAGTTCTTCTAGACCGAACACTTGAATTTAATTGCTTTTACTAATTTTTCATTTTAATTTCAATCTCACTAGTTTAACTAATTTTAGCTAAAGTTTAACTAAGTTTAACTAATTTTAGAACTGATAAACGATTTACTAAGGATACATTGAATTTTAATCATTTCAAGATGCGACAGAGAAGAATAATTAACAGGAGAGCATCCCATGTTCAAAATTTTTTCATTTACAGCATCAGTTTGGAAAAACAAAGAAGAAAATAGACTGAATACGTTTAAAAGTATAGACACTTGATAAATCTCTGGTGTACTTACATCTTGCAAAAAAATTTTATTCTGCATTTCTTATTTACTTTAGCTCGTGGAACAATCTGTTAATTATTAACAATCTTCTCCGTCACGTTCAAAATTAGCTAAAAAATTCAAGCATACCTGACAAAACTTTCGAACTCGATTTTCTCGAAAACGAAGCGTCATATGAAGAATTTTACTCTCGTCCTTCGATTTTTATTTTCAAACGTAGAATTACATCTTGAATCGGTGTGATATCATAATTTCGAAGAAATACAGTGAGAATTGTTTCACTTCTTAAAGAGAAAAATATGAAAACGCAGTGAAGTTTCGTAATTTTTTATCTCTTCCTGGCAACTTTGTTTAATTTGTTTAATTACGAAGGAACGTTATACCACGACTTTCAGAATTTCTTTTCTTCTCTTTGTTTTCTTAAGCTTTGGAAGCTTCATTTCAGGTGTATTTACCTAGCTACTGACTAGAAAATAAAAATATAAACTTTGTAAATTAAGGTTACATTCGTGAGCACGATCCTCTTCGTGAAGTGAAGAAAATAAACGGAAGTTTCAAAGTTCTCAAATATCGCATAAAGCAGCCGTCTTGTACAATCGGTATATTTGGTATGAACTTGGCTACTAAATTCTGAACATTGATCCGGCGGCACTCGATTTCATCGACAGCGAGAGGATTCCTGTGTGCGAAACGAACGTTGGAAAGTTTTCAACTCCGACAATATGAAATCGAGGTTCGTTTCCCGCGCCGACACACGAAATCACGTCCGATCGATCTGTGCTCGATCAAAAACCGAACTTCCCCGCAACAACTGGACGCGCTTTGTCGCGCGTTCAACTGGGCCACGCGTTGCGCTGCATGCGAAAACGCACGCACGCGGTCGTAAAAAACAGTCTCGAACCGCGAGCGAAACGTGGAGTGAAAGATGGCGAGAGAGTGTGAAAGGTGGACGAAGAACAAAAAAAAAAGGAAATAAAGAATGCTGCGAGGGTGAGAATAAGACGGAGGAAGAGATGTTATTACGCGAGCCGCACGATCTACATACGTTACATATTCACGACCACTCCGCGTAGGTTGCTCGTAATATCTTTATTTTACGCGATACAAGATGGCGATGTTTTGCAAAAATGGCGGAGAGGGACAAAACACGATTCGTTATCGCGTAACTGCAACTGCAGACGGCGCGTACAAAGATATTCTAACTTGCGTTCTTCGAAGAAACAATTTATACGTATAGGTTAGGTTTAGGTCTTTTGAAGATTTTCTCCACGTAACAAAAAAAAAAAAAAAATAGGTTAGGTTTTGGTTACGTATAGGTACGTATATAGAAAATAAAATATATAGAAAACATTAAAATATAAAGCAAAAACTAATTGCATTGACTTTAAATTGAATTTAAGTTCAAACGCGATTCTTTCATCATGTTTCAATCCCTTGGCTACTGTAGGCAAATGTCATTGACAATAATTGCAACAGAAAAATATTGGATCACACGTAAATGAATTCTAATTCAACAGTTACATATTAGTCTCGTGTTACTTAAACGTGGTTATTTCATTTATGAAATTTCATTTAACGCGAACCTTAGAATGAAAAAGTGTGCAGAAAACATAAGGAAGAAGAGAGACACATTACAAATACAAGAAATGTGATGTAAGTTGTCGAGTTGTAATTTACTAGATTATTAGATATATCATAGAAATAAAGATTAAAGTTAAACTTTTAGTTCGTGCACTAACAATTCAACACAGAATACGAATAAATGAATAACAATGTTGGTGTAGCTTAGGTTTAGATTAGGTTTGTTAGTTTCAGCAAACTAGTCAATTACTTTGAAAAATTATTTCAATATAATTTCTGAGAAATGTACGCTGATGGGAAATTTCGACGTTTTCAATGTAGGTCGTGATTGAAAGTCTGCTGTAGCCAAGGTGTTAAATATCTGTGTGACACTTGATGGTGGAATATTTACAACTTCCGGCAGCCTTTTCATCCGTCTAAATTTCGGATCATATCTCGAATAGAAATTCTCGAATAGAAAGCTGAATTTCCTTTTATCGTATATTCTACTATTCTCCGATTTTGTTCATTCGCACTTGACAAAAGATATTCTTCATGAGCAAAGCACGTAGATATATAAATTCCTAAAGTGTGACCTATCTTCTAGAATCCTAAACCAAACCTGAACCTAACCTCAACGTGAACAGACTCGTTTCTTTGTCACCAATACGGAATAATACAAGAATGGCGGAGGGCGAGGCCAATGTTAGCAGAGGATCAATGTTGACGCTTTGATTTTGTTTTTCATCCGTGTCACCGGGGAGGTAATTAACGAATCGATTAGCTATGCGATCGAGGGTGGAGCGAGGTGCTTAAAAACGTGAAAGGGGAGTATAAGGAACGGGGGCTGTTTGAAGGGACCCCCTCTGCTGCTTTCTTCTCACAAAGTGTTTGTTCTTTGAGAGGAGGTTTGCTTTGAAGGTTGAAATAATTCGACTTTACGTTCGTACGCTGGCGAAACGATCTTGTTTAGCGATTCACAATGCTGCGGCACAATACTCGATGTAACACGCATGCGAGCGACACTTTTTACTAGTATTGGCATTCGTGCCTCGATTAAACGTAATAATTTCCCTTTGAATAATAATAATAATAATAATAATAATTATTATTATTATTATTATTATTATTATTTGTCGTCGTTATTTGCGACAGGAAATGGATATACACGATGAGAGATACGTATAAATCAAGAGGAGCAAGTGCATTTCATATGTTGTCAGGCAGTGAAATAAGACAGTTGCCGGGATGAAACATGAAAATCCGAGGGTATCGCAGAGAATGTGTCGATATTTTTCTGGGAGTCTCGACGCGACGCAAGGAATCGACGGACGTCCCAGGAGCGAAACTAGGTGACGAGCCGAGTTATTTATTTCCGGCGGAACAGAACAGAGGTGGAGAGGGATCTCGAAATTCCGAAGGAATTATTCCTCCCAGCGGGTATGCGTCGCGGATTTTTAAATATTCCATGCGCCATCGCATTGGCGTCACGGTGTTTTCGAACGCGAAAAGCGAGAACGCAAGCGTTGGACTGCGTCGAATAATGAACGATCCATCCGGTGAGTGAAACATTCAGAAAGGCAACGACGAATACAAGAGAGAAAGAGAGAGAACCCTCTTGTTCACCCGCGTTCCTTTTTTATTTCTTTGTCAGTTTGTTCAGTCGGAGGACGACAGCAAATTTTTCGCAGTAAAAATGAAAATTTGAAAAATTGGGAGAAAATTATGAACGCAGGCTGGGCCAGAAATCACCCCCTACTGAAATAAATTTTAATCGTAATTTTTTTCCTAACGTTTGAAAGAAATAATCTTTAATGAAAATGGGAATGATAGTACAGGTGTCACGTCAACTCGACAATATGTATATCTTTGTTTGTCCATAGTACAATGTATTTGTTTTGTATAACGAAAAAAACAAACTTTCATCAGAATGAAGAGAAGAATAAGTTAAATCGGGTCTACATCCTCGAAAATTTTTCCTCCTTGTTTGGTTGCCCTCTGTTCCGGATAATCAAACAATAAATCCAAACATTGTGCCCAGATTGGGTAAACTGAGAGAAACAACAGCAACAAAACGCATCGGACTCACAAATCGAGAAAACGTGACTTTTCATCGCGATTGGTCATAAAATATGGCACAAAATGTGCAAAAAAGAACTACGTGATTTGGAAAACTTTATCGCACAAATTTTATCGTATTCTTCAGATATTGCCCCTTCAGATTATTTCGATCGTTGCAACACTTTTCAAGTGGTAAAAAAATATAACAATATTGACGCCGAACATAAAAGAGGGGAAAGAAATTTTACAACGACGGCGTACATCGTGTCTTTGTTAAAAAGATGAGAGAAGAAGATGTAGAATTTTCATAGCACTTGCGCGATATACTTCAAATTTCATCACAAATAAGTATCATAAGAAATGGTACGAACTTGTGACTAATAATAAAAAGAAAAATAAAAACATATATGCAGGGAGTAAACACTAATTTCGAATTCTATCGAAACCGCGACTCTTGTGGCCCTCGAAGCGAAGGCATGTACAACACGTTTCGTGGCTGTTTGACTTGCTTACACTTAGGGCAGCGAGCTGTTTGTAAGAAATGACGCGAGGCCAAGTTGGCGCGAGCCGCCATTTCAGTCCCTATTTACACTGCGAGCCGCCATCTTCTCCGAAGGGATTTTAGAACAAGTTGCCGGCCGCGACTTCCTTTGCGGTGCAAACTGCGAGAAGTCAACGCGTGATAAGCGAGCGGCGAGCAGGCAAGAGAGGCGATAAAGGTCAGACTGCTCCAAAGACTCAGACCGCCACTTGCAGAGAGTTGCGTTCCTTGCCTCTCTTGATTCTCCGGCATGAAATCCTAACCTCACCGGCTCACAGTGAACTGGATTGGGAATTGGAAGGCGACGATTTCGCAAAAAAATCAACTTTCTCATTTCTACGTTTTCTTCTAATGTGTACTGATTCCTCGAAATTGAAAAAATTAATAAAAAATATATAAATATATAAATTAATAAAAAAAAATAATAATTTCAGTTGAAACAGACACATAAAGTTGAACATTTTAAAAATCCCGATTCTCGTCGAATAATTTGGTCCTTCTTCTTCGAAGTGTGTTTAATTTTCTTGAATTTTTTTCCACGATGAAAAATGGTCTCTTTTAATGAGAAATCATACTTCCCATTGACAATTATAATACGTAATATATATATTTTTTAAATATTGGAAAAACTTTTTACATTTGACAAGCGACATCTTATATATATATAAATATATAAATTAATAAAAAAATAGTAATAATTTCAGTTGAAACAGACACATAAAGTTAAACATTTTAAAAATCCCGATTCTCGTCAAATAATTTGATTCTTCTTCTTCTTCTTTTTCGAAGTATGTTTAATTTTCCTGAATTTTTTTCCACGATAAGATGGTCTCTCTTAATGAGAAATCATACCTCCCATTGACAATTATAATACGTAATATTTTTTTTTTTTAAATATTGAAAAAACTTTTTACATTTGACAAGCGACATGTTTCAAGTCCCGCAAATTAGGGATCTTTTTTTCAGTGAATCTTCTTCTGTATAATAATGTAAGAATATCCATCCTGGCGTTTTCAACCTCGAATTTTCGTTTTACTGCGAATTCGATAAAAATGACGGGACAATAAAGTCGGTTAGCGAATTTCGCGACGACGCGCTAACGTCCAGGCTCGCGATCTATTGTTCCGACTATCTGCAATTGTTGCGTAATCGAGAGAATAATAGCGGCAAAGCTGCTGAAATTAGGTTACGTTTTTTTTTTTTTTAGGGGTCTTTTTTTACGTTTCAAGCGTCGATAGGCGAATGGAATACAGTTTGAACGATGGTTCTTTTGAGCGAGACGAGTAGTAATCTTTAAATGGGTCAGATTGAACGTGATCGCTTTCGAATAAATTCACCGATCGATTTCGAATAGATACGAAACAGAACTGCGATTAAGATCTTCTATTAGTGGCGATCTTAAAGCTTGATACAAGTTATATTTCGATTGTTTCCTAATTTTTTACCATCCTTGTAACCCGAATACGCATTGTACATGAGTAAGAGAAACAACTTAACACCTTAGCTACGGTGAGACTTTTTATACGGCAAGGCCTGATGCAGACTCTGCAAGAAAGCGTAATAATGAAATTTACACCTATATGTTTTATGCTACGTGATCGCGTTAGAATAAACTTATCAATAAATACAGTAAACTTTTTCTTTTTGGCAAATTAAAGAATTATAGCTTTCTCCGATGGAGAAACAAGTGAGCACTATATGATATTACTCGAAAGCCATTTAGCAGCCGAAAGGTTAAAGAAAAGTCACTTTGAAAAACGTTCATTGGTATACGCACGACTCGGAATCTAGTTCGTTCGTCATCGTGGAAAAAGCTGAACTACCTGAAAAAACATTTCAAAAACGATGATTTCGCCTGATACCTGCGCCGTGCGCAGGGAGTTTGAAAATAGAAACAAAAAAAAAAAAAAAGAAAAAGAAAAAAAGGATAGTAGCGGCAACGTGGCTGTGTAATCGCGAGGATCAGGTTGAACGACAGGTAGCAAGCGCGGAGGTCGAGCGGAGCGTTTAATCGCGAGACACGACGCTGCTGCTTGACACCTCGTAAAAACTTTAATCAAACCTAACGACGGCATTAATTTCGCACCGGGGCTCTCGTAGCGTAGCCCGTGTCACGGTTTATCGCTTTTCGACGTGAGAACCGGCCACGCCACAATTGCTGCTCGCGCTCGCGTGCACACACCGACGACGAAACGCGCGTGCTTCACGAGCTCGTAATGAAAATTTTCACCGCGTGCCGACAAATACGATCGCTTAATTGCCGTGAGATCGAATTAACCGCGAGAACCGTGCCCGAGAAACGACAGTCCGTTACCGATTCGACACCTGGATCGCGTCGTTCAAGTCGTCCCGCATATTTCATTCCGCGTGATCGATTCGTCCTGATCGATCACGAACGATCCTTTCATTCCCCAGGTAGAATATATCGTGTGATGATTCATTGACAATACCGTTAAAAGTCGATCGACAATGTCACTAGAAATACGATACAACGGGAAGGATTTTTATTATTCAAATTGAATTGAGGTTAGGTGGGTGGAAATTGCGTACAGCGCCATCTTGCCGTTTTTATCTTAATCCAGCGGCAACATCCGCGATCCTCGGCGATGTTATCGCGGCACGAGTGGAAGAAAATGTTCATTTAAATTAATATGTTTCGGAATATCGTTCCCCGAGGTATGGGACAAGAAACGTGCTGATATCAGTGGAATCGTGTCTCGAGCAGCTATTATTATATGCAACGATAACGTTGCATGTGCCACGGGCCACCCACGGGTTATCCTGAATAATTGAAACGAATGGAATGTTATGAAAATGGTATGAGCAACGAATGGTTTCTAGTTTCTAGCAGAAGTTGCTAGGTCTCGGAGGGAACCGGACGTAAATTCTTGGAACTGTTAGAAAATTGTGCTTTGTTTGCTCTCGTATGTACTTTGTGGTTTTGAAACTATTTGCAATTACGCTTCGACTGACCTTTTTTTTTTCTCAAAGATTACTATAGAATGTCGCTCGAGGGAGGAAACACGATGCGTAAAGTAAAAACAATTTAATTGATACTGCGTGAGTAAGAGCTTCATAGCTATTGTAAAAACGTCATTTTGTTTCGCTGTGTTTATACTTCGTAGACACCCAACGACGATTTGTACGACATTTAACTCACCGACTGTCAGTCTATAATCTATAACTATACGTGTATAGAATAATCGCTATAATAATCACTCGATTAGTCAATTAAAGAAACAAAAGATTTGATAATTGATCCAATTGATTTTTCTTGAAACTAGATCTCAAATATGAGAAACTTCACTTGCTCGTAATGCTCGAGTTGTTAGACTTTCTTTTTTCCGTCATGACTCTGTGAAAAAATATTTATTAACTATTATATACAATTTTACGATCAACTGTCCCCTGAAAATACGGACCATCTAATCCGATAGTCCGGAAGTGATGACTCATCGACATCTCATTATAGAAATGTGACCATAACCTCTAAACACTATGTTGGAACAATGTATTCCGAAAAAAGTCATTACTTTTCGATAAAACGTTGGTAAATCGTAGCTTAAAGAACAAGCAGACAAACGAACAAGAAGACACGATAAATTATGATAATATGATACTACAACAAGATGCAATTATACCACTGAGGAAAAGCTGAAAATTCTACATTACCATAACCTATACAATGACGTCGAGCCATCTCGTCTGAAATTACCCTGTACGCATTGCGCACCCTGTACTCTGCATCAAAATCGCAATAATGAAAACTCTGATTCGACGCATAAAAATATATACGAATTTCTAGGGAAATTTCCCTCGAGCGTACAGATGTCTTGCAAGTACCCTCCATTGAACATGGATTCGATCGATGCGCGGCATTAAACGGTGCAGCGTAGCGGCGAAAGCATCCTGCGACCGCGCGTCATCGATTTCACGGGAAGCGGTCGAAAAATCGCGACTATGGTCGCTCGTCCGTCAACCGGTCCACGGAGTACGGAGATCATTTTAAACGACGTAATTGCTCGGCGAGCGAGCGAGCCTCCAGTGAGTCGCGTCGTTTTCACGGTCCATCTTCCACGGTGAATCACCCTGTAGCGTGTCGTCTGCCATAAAGATCGTTCGCGAACAGAGAGACGGAGAGAGGGAAAAAATTAAAAAAAAAAAGGAAGAAGAAGAAAGGAAAGAGGAGAGACTGGAGAGAGGGGAGAGTGGGCACTCGCGCGGTGAAAGAACGAAAGAGCGAAACAGGGGCGAGGAGCCATATTGAAAGGGAACGCGATGCGAGCGCGCGCGGAATGGTGTTTATTAAATCTGCCGGTTAAAAGGAACGAAATTAATTCCGTATCGGCATTCGTCCACAAAAATTTCAAGGGCCGATAAGCGGCGCAACTTCTGCTTCTCGACGAGAGCAGCTCATTGTCGAAATGAGAAACTCTCCGTCTCTGTCTCTCTTCTGCCTCTGCGTATACATACATACATACATATATATATATATATATATATATATATATATATATCTGTGCTTCAACGCTCGTGCCTTTTCTTTCTCCTTTTTTTTTCCTTTTCTTTTCTTCTTTTAGATCCGATCAAAAGAACAAGAGAGGTATATACGAGGGGATACGACGGCCAAGGTTATTGATCGGTCGATTTATTGAACAAGTTGAGTATCGGCCCTTTTCCGTATTTTCAAGCCGCGGTGAAGGAATTTTTGATGCATCGGGGTTAGATCGATGTCAAAGATTGATACTGTTTCTCAAAAAACTCTATTTCCTTTCCATCTTTTTTCTCTTTTCTTTTCTCTTCTTTTCTTTTTAGAATGAAACGTGCCTTCTATTCTTTTTTCGAATAAAAATTAATTAGAAAGAAAAAAGAACGTATTGGGAATCTTGATGGAAAAATAATGGGATGGAATCTTGTTACTCGTTATAACAAACATTCCACGATGATATACCAAGAGTATAAGGGTAGGCTACGTGTGTACTATGATATTTCAATGTTGGAATTACGAAACGAAACGAATGAGTCGCCGGATCGACCCGGATCGGGCGCAGTCGCATATTCGAAATCGGTTCGCGGAACTGATTTATCGAGCGGCAGGAGACAGCGATTATTCCTGGTCTTCCGGACGCGCTGTTCCATCGACGTACGAAAATTCGTTCGACACGCAACGAATTTCAAACAATCTTTAATCACGCGTCTCGGCGGTCGGTGTACTCCCTTCGCGAAAGCAGACAATTTCCCCGGTACCCGTTCATTACGCGTCACGTATCGTCCCCCAACACGAACCGAACCGACTGGTTTTCACGCGACAGTGCAAGATAATACGCGTGTTTCACAAAGAAAAGCTTTTTTTGTGGTTTCGAGCTTTCGAGGATATGTATGTACAGTGACTCTCATTAACGTAGGGATATAATTTAAATGATTTATTATATTAAATAATAAAGAAAACGGAAACGAAACAACAAATAATAAATACAAGATGGACAACACAGGCAACGATAGTTCGATTAAACTTAAACGACACAATTAATGTACAACACAAATTATCACTCTTTTGATCACACTCGTTCAACGCTCTCTTTCGATTCTCTGCTGGCTCTGTTCTTCACTCGCGCGACTTTCCTTTTTTCAACGAGAAAAACGCTCAATGCCAACGCTGTGCTTCCCACGTCACATTCGTACTTTTTCGTTCACGCATCTCCAGCAAACAGGCCATCTATTAAAAGTAAAAGTAACTAAAAATATAACACAATAATTTCGATACTACATTAATATTACAATTTCGTAAAAAAAAAAGGAAAAGCTTGCAGCAATAAACCTGTGCTCGTTTTACAGCTTGAAGCCTCCACTTTCGAAATGCGTCGTTTCGAAACGTTTTTCTTCGTCTCGAAAATGCCACAGTATGCGAGAAACATTGAACAATGTTTTTCATGATTGAATCTGCACTGCCTCTCCTGAATTTGTAGCCTCTCCTTTGCAACGACTTCCGAAAATTTCACGTGATGATTCTTTCCCGCTATTTTATTGAACTTTGAATATCAGGTGTGTGCGATGAAAATTGAAAAACATTCGTTTTCGTCCGATACTCGATAAATTGTCAAAAGAAGTCGTACAAGCTTTGAGAGGTCGTTGAAATCTATCAATGTTTTCCAATGTTTCTACATATCATGACCAATTTATAGCATTTTAGCAGAGGAAGTATGTTTTCACTTTGCCATCTGCTATTTAATGTAAAAACGTCTTGAAATGAAATAAACGATGCATATTGAAAGTAGAGACTTCAAGTTTTTAAAACATGTTCAAGTTTCTTACTGTACGATTTCTTTTTACAAAATTATACATATATATTTTATAAGTATAATTAATTATAATGATTACAATTGAATATAATATATTTTACATATATATATATACACACATATATATACATATATATATACATATATATATACATATATATATATATACACAATATATTTTACATACACACACACACACACACACACACAATATTTAATATCTAATATTATTGGAAATACACTGTATATAAATATCGTGATACAATGCGCGCATTTGAAGTAGTTTCGCTGAAACGAAAGTCGAGATGCGTTTTTTTTTCAAATTCATTTCTATTCCGATTACATCTTCGAGAATTTCTTTCCACTCTCTTCAGCTGCGTTCATATTTCGCCCACGCTCATCTCGCGCAGAAGAAGAAAGGAAAGAGAGAAAAGAAAAGAAGAAACAAAAAGAAAGAAGTAGCCTGGTACTAGTGGAGAGGCAGCATCTTAACCTGGCCACGCCGAGGTAGCATAAAGCAAATAGACGCGTCAACTTCAGAGTTGCCCCGGTGCAAATAATAAAATAGCCTCGTCTCACTTTCACTTTTCCCTTGTGTGTAAAAAGCGCCTGCTGGCGTTAGACATCGCGCAAGAAGCTCGCATATTAAAGTTCGCCCTTTACTTCTCGCGGATTGCACCGGCAACCACGAGAATGTGTGCGTGAGAGAGAGAGAGAGAGGAGAGCGAACGAAATTTCCGCGGGTTCGTTACTTTTCCATGGTAAGACGAAGCGCGCGACGCGTTGCGACACGGGATTTCACGAGAGGGAATCACGATGGCGTGGCGCGGCGTGTTATTACGGGGTCGGCGCAACAAAGTCCCTGCAAGAAACATCAAAGCGAGGTCGGCGCTCGTCATAAAGCGTTCGCCAATTCCGTTTGTCCGTGGCATTAAAAATAGATGCTGCCGCCCGCCGCCGCGAAAACGGAATACAATATATGCGGAATATCCTCGTTTCCGCTCGAAATCGAAAATTACTTCGCTCCCTTTCCGCTACACGCGCTGTTCGCGAAGCTTCTTCTCGCCGGCGTAGAAGAAGCTCGCGCATTAAATAATTTCCTACTGGAACTCTAAACTTCGACGCAGCTCCGCGTCTCTCGAGCTGAATCGTCCACGGTTGTTGAAATCCGGTCGCCTCAACTTTCAACCTCGACAACCTAACCATGGAGAGAGCTAATAGACTGTTTGCGAATGCAGGGCAGATTCCGTGACGCCAGATGTAGTTTTAGATAGGTAAGTTGACGCGTTCGCTGTCGAACACTGTACATAATGTATTTGTATATAAATGGGATCTGCTGTTCATAATATATGTGCGCGAATGTAAAAAGTATTACTTCTCGATGTAAAAATGTCAGATTCTCCCTCGCTTTTTATTATTCTGATATCCCTTCGTTCGAATTACGTAGCATCACTGTCTGTCACATCCCTGTTCGTTATTGGATTCGGACGACTCCAATTCATAATCTGAAGATGCATCCGCGTAAACGTTATTCGCAAAATTATCTTCTTCTTCTGCAGTGAAGAATTCCGTTTCTTTTAAACGAGTGATTAACGTGTAAAGAAAATACCTAACCTAACGAAAATTTAAAACGAAGAAATACCTAACCTACTAATTTAACGTATAAAGAAAATACCTAACAAAAATTTGAAACGAAGAAATATACCTAACCTATTAACGTATAAAGAAAAATACCTAATAAAAATTTGAAACGAAGAAAATGTGTAAAAAACAATACCTAACCTAACAAAAATTTGATACCGATGAATAACCAATTTCTTACCATACAAGTGTTATTACAATCACTTTGCAAACTTGATACTCCCACATCAATTACATCCGTTTCTTTTAAACGAGTAATCAACGTATAAAGAAAATACCTAACCTAACAAAAATTTAAAACAAAGAAATATACCTAACCTATTAACGTATAAAGAAAAATACCTAATAAAAATTTGAAACGAAGAAAATGTGTAAAAAGAAATACCTAACCTAACAAAAATTTGATACCGATGAATAACCAATTTCTTACCATACAAGTGTTATTACAATCACTTTGCAAACTTGATATTCCTACATTAATTATATTCCAGCGATAATATTGCAATATTATTGTTCACTTATTTGTCGAATGTTCGTATATTTATTAAACAAATGAAAATTGATCCTGGTGTGGTATATAGCCTCACGGTTAGCAGAAGCGCCGATTTTGAAATGACGTAGGACTACATTATCGATATTCAATTAACGAATTGAAAATGACGTAGAACTACATTACTGGCATTCAGCTAAAGAATTTGAAATGACGTAGGACTACGTTATCGGCCGCGAATGCATCGATTATACATACAGAACATAGAAACACCACGCTGTTCGTAAAAAAAAGAACGAAATTAACGAAAGTTGAAAGAGAATCGTCCGAAATTGCGGTGAACGTTAGCCGTCACAGGCGCACGACTTCAACTGCTTAACAAACCGAGGGGAAATCGTCAAGTATTCGTGCATTTCCTTCGTTGAAACTTCTCGGCGAGAGAGGAAAAAAGTTCATTTCTCGGTATTTGTTGTTCGTAGAAGGTCAGGCGGAAGCCTTTTCAAACGAAGGAAACAGGCGTCTGGGTCAAGGATGGATCCATCTTTTCTGGCACATTTTAATTTTAAATAAACGTCACTCGAGCCGAAAATCTCGGAGAGTTTTCGTGGCGACACGTGTTTTTCCTTCGAAAAACAGTTGTAACTGTAGACACTAACTGCAGTTCCGCAGTCGTAATTGCGAGGGTAGAAAAGCGTGATTTTCTTCCGCTTGAAATGCGCGTGTCGTCTCAGTTTGCATTGAAAAGCAGCTTTCTCCAATCGCGTTGAAGGTTAACCAGATTTCATTGAAATTTTTATGAAAATCCTCGACACATTACCGAGATTCGGCAAGTATATTACAAATATTCGACGTTTGTTAAAAAAAAAAAAAAAGAAATATTCAAGCGTTTGTTAAGAAATCAACGTGGATCAAAACGTAGCTCTCATATAGTATGCATTTAAAAGCAATTATATTACAGCTTTCTGCAATCGCGTTGAAGGTTAACCAGGTTGAACATCGTACACGTTTCATCGAAATTTTGATCGAAAAACGCTCAACACATCACCGATATTCGGCAGAGTAATATTGCAAATATCCGACGATTGAGAAACAGCGTTCGTCGAGAAATCAACGTAGATGAAAAATCCTGGATCGAACGAGATGAAGGAACAAAGCAAAGATCGAGGAGTAACTAAACGTCGGGTGGGCAATGGAAACGCAAGATTGGATGGTCGAAGCGACGAACGTGGGTGAGCTACGGAGTCACGAAAGAGTTAGGTTAGGTTAGCTCGGCGTTGAAGGGAATGGGGATGAGACAGCGTGAAAGGGAAAACGTGAAACGCAGGCAGAGAGGAGGCAAGCAGCTAGAGCAGGTAACACACAGGCTATTACGCGGCTCTTTCTAGCGGGGACCCTTTTATTTTCTACGCCCACGTTGCTACCCGCGCGCCTGACTACCTTTCAGAACCTGCCAGCACATGTGGAATACATCCATTCATTTGGCTTTGAACCTCAATGGTAATGTTATTGCATCGTTACCGAAGGTCGTCGCTGACTAGCTCTCTTCCTCGGCTACCCCGTCTGATTTGACTAGCCCCCTACTGTTTGCTTCGAGGTTCGTTGACTGTGAGCAAGACACTTTACAGCCCGGCATCTGTACGACGGGCGAATTTCGATAGACGGCGGCAGTTGAAACACAGAGAGAGGAAACTCTCTCTCGTTAGAGAGAGAGAGAGAGAGAGAATCGGCCGGCTTTTTCCAAGTAATTATTGTCTTGACACGTGAGTGACAACGATGAAAAATTGTCTTAAAAAATACTTTAAACTGTTGTAACTTCGTATTTTCAAACGTAAAGCTTCCACTCTGACTGTCTTGAGTTTATTCTTTTTTTTTTTTTAGCAGTGTGCGAAAGATCACTTCTATTCGTGATTCTTGAAGACTGAAGTCTTTTTCTTCACAACGTTCCCTTAAACCCTTATTGATTTTCTTTCCATTTTATCCAACATTGAACAATACGATTGAATGACAAAATGTTCGAATTTTTAACCCTAATGTTCAATGTTTTCAAGATCACGATGGACATTTAGCCGTAACTGAAGTCTCTTCGGTATTTTTACAATTCTTCTTTCAAAAAACAAAGAACGATCTTCCATTTGCTACGTGATGTCAAAGTGATGAAGAAACTTAATGTAAAAACGAATTCACGGCAGTGAAAAAAATAGAAGCTTTATGTTCGAACGAATTGTTACACGATTCTTTTTTTTTTCTTTTTTGCAAACTTATAAAATTACATCAGTTTCAAAATGATCGATAAACTTCTCGTTGTCATTGGTACAGTTACAAGTCGTCGCTGTATAAGTGCACACGGAGAATCTCTTTCCCTGGAAGAAAGCGATATCCAATTCTATGCGATAATTGGTACTTCCGATTGAATTTCTCCGAGCGGCACCGACGAACGATATTCTTTCGCAACGACGACCTTCGGAAACGAAGGACACGCGTAGCGTCGCGATTTCCCGCGTTAAATTCACCGAACGCTGCTTTGCAATTCAATGAAAGGGAATCCAATCCGTAGGAAGAGTCCTGGCCCCGCGTCTTCTTGCTTCCCCCTTGTGTCCCCTTTGCAGGCATTTTTCAACGACGGACAGACGGACAGACGGACGAACGAATTCCTTGACGAAACGGCAGACTGTGCACGCGAGGGGCGTTGAATTGAAATCTCGCGTCGAGTAGACAACGACGTGGCGAAGCTCTGTCGAGCAAAAGGCTGCTCTCTACGCGGTGATCCACGTAACCTGAAACAATCTTTAAATTATGCGATGAAAAATTGTTCAGCACAAAATATGATGTATCAATTTTTTGTGTGTGTTGAGCGGTTTCGAAATTGTTAAATATATATATATATATTTTTTTTTTTTCATCATAAAGAATACTCCCTCTGTCCGAAAATATGGTATTCATTTGAAAGAAAATCTTCGATTATCTAGAGTTTCGAAGGCAACTGGCAATACTCATTATATTGGTATTATTTACATTGATAGCTAAATAACCTAACATATTTGACAGGCGTTGCTTTCGAGTTCAGTTGGAATTTGAAGACCAAAAATTAGTTTTTTTTTTTTTAAGGAAAATAAAATAGTCACCGCTGTAATTTCAAAATGGAAAATTTCAACCCAAATAACGTGAATTTACAAAGAAGAGATGCCAAATCGAAGCAACTGACTAATGAACAACGTCATAGTATCTTGCAACAGCTATTACAATGTATGAAGAACAAGGAAAAATTAGAACACGGCGCTATTAATGAATTGATCGAATGTGTTCAAGATGCATTTAATAAATTAGAGAGAAATACTCTTGATAACGTTTCTATAACATTACAAACGTACATGGAATCAATTATGTTGACAGGAGGGGGAAATTCCTATAAAACACCCCATATAAATAAGGTAAAACTTCGTCGTGAGGGTTGATTAGCTCAAAAGTATATATATGTTCAGAAGAAGCGTTCAACAATGCTAAATCTCTCTTTAATTAAATTTGGATTACACTAAAATTATTTGTATTTAGTTATATTGTGATAATAAAATGAATCTAATATTTTTTTTATTTTTTTCGCAAATGTATACCATATTTTCGGACAGAGGGAGTATTAAATTCCAAGTAAAACAAAAGTAGCAAGTTGGTCCTAAATTTAACCCTTTGCGAACGCTTTTTCATGATACTAAAGCGTTAAATATATGAAGTTAATTGAAAAATATTTTGTTCGATGGAATTTCAGACTTTATTAAAGAACAATGATAATTATTATTTTATAATACACAAATGTGTTTTAGTTCTTGTATTTTTTTTCAGAGTGTGAAATTTCTCGAATCAATATGAATGGTAGGTTTACGAGGGCAATTATCGCAGTAGAATCGATAAGTAACTAGTGATAACCTCTGTTATCACTATCACTATTGTCCGAAAAATTCAAATTTACAGAATTTTCTTTTAGTATTTCATCGTCGTAAATACCGAACACAAACTCGTCTTCACTGCTGCTAACATGGTTATCGTCAATAAAATCTTCTTTTTCCTTATTTTTCGACATATTTCGGGGTTATAAAAAAACTAGTGAAACTTATTTTGATTTTAGCAAATGTAAACTTAAGTCGCCAATCAAAGCAAGCATCTCTATGTCTGCGTACACACTTACTCAAGTCGTTATTTATTGCAATTCCTGTAAAACGAAATGCAAAAAAGTAAATATAAGGTTTATAAAGTGCGCTACACAATAGTAACGAAAGTATTGCCAAATTGAAAAAAAAAAACCTATCGACGGTATATAGATAACGAAATTATTTTCTGTCGCCTCGTGCGGCGACATTCGTCCGCAAAGGGTTAATCGTTAAGGCTAATTTGTACGTGTACTTTCCGATTTGTTTGTACCTTAGGATCGGTTATAATGACTAATTCCTAACAACGTTTTCGAGAAACGTCCGTAGTTGTCCATTTGAGAAGCACACGCGAACGAAGAACGAGACAGCTCTTCCCCCCCCCCCCAGTGGTGACATTGTCACTATCTCACCCGCTCACGGTCGACGGTGAGTCCTCGAAGCCATAAATCCATTCTCCGATCGCAGGCCAAGACGCGAGTCCATAATTTCTCATTAGCGAAGTTCGTTAATGCAGTGGCCGTGATTGGGCCACGCGACGCGAATTCCCAGCAGAAGCCTGTCGACTGCGTTTGACGTTTCTACGAATGCACGAATGCGCGTGTACATGTACTACTTACTTGTTCTCGTCGTCCTCTGTTCGAGCGTCGGACTTCGGAATCGATCGAAGAGTGAAAGTACGGCGCGAGCGAAGGAAAGAGAGAGAGAGAGAGGGTGAGAGGGGTCATTCGGGAGGAAGAGACAAGAGACGGCAGATGTTTTATCGACGGGGGGCGGAAGTGTGATGGATCGTTGCGATATTGCGTTGCGATACAGCACGGCCAATCGGATACGTGTGCAGGTTGCAGGGTGCAGGGTGCAGCGTGTAAGGTGCAGCAGCCACCCTTGCCTGCCACGTCATGCATTAAGAGCGATTCGAGAGATGACTCGATCTGCTCTGCTCTCCTTTTTTCCTCCCTCTCGTTTTTATCCGAGGAAAGAGATCGAACAATCTTCCCTTCGCTGAGGTTCTTCCTTCGTTCCAATTTTTTCTTCGTTTCGTCTTCCTCCGATTATTATAGTTGGCTGTGACTATCCTAAGTGCTTGCCCTTTCACACCTCTTGCCCACGTATTGTTGTCTAGACGGTGCACGCGAATTGTTAACGTTGGTATACGATAGTGCGCGTACACGTACCTGTTGCTTTATTGACCAATGGAATTCGGGTTGAATCATTGATGCATTAGCGATTAAAATTGCACAAAGTTCGCGCGATTATTATATTACAGACAAACTGGGACAAAAAAGTAGCTCTACATTTTTTTCTTATATTATATATTGTAAAGTGAAGAGTGAATACACCTTGAACATCATTACCGAGACACGCAATTTCCCAAAGAGATACAAACGAAAATGGAACGAGATGAAACAAGTCGAATATTTACAGAATTTTCTCAGTCGTACAAAAGTTATCAGAAGCGTAAAATTCAAGTGAAATATGATCGATTAAATGCGTGAATGAATAAATTTGTAAAAATGAATCGCGAAAGAAGGCTAAATCCAACTGAGAACGAAAGACGAAGAACGTTATTTCTGTGATAAAAATAGCCTAACTTAAACCTAACCTAAACACTTAACAGAAGTCGTGAAGTGATGATGAATTTAGTGAAGTATTCAAGCTTGACTGCGAGACGAATTGCAGAAAAAGCTGGAGTGAAAATATACTGTGGAAGAACTAAGCCAAAGAAGATCGTTAAAAAACTATATAAATTTTTCCCTCAAAAAATGACTGTCATTATTAACCCCTTGACATACAATGACGTCTGGGAGACGTCGTGCGTTCCCTAAAGGACTGTTGAATTATTAATTTGCTTCTTCGTCATTTTTTATTAATTTCGTTTATAAACATTGTGTTTATAACATTTGAGGCAGTATAAATATAAGAGTATAGAAATGATCTTTGTTAGGTTTACACAAAGAATATAGAAATTATTACTTCTGTCGAGTTTCCTCGGATGAAAAATAAATATCACTGTTTAATCGCGTCGAATTTCATTTAATTCATACGTTAACGGGTTAAATACAAAGTATCGAACAATTATCAAGCTCGTTTCTTTTGTTTCTGTCCATTGTTATTCGCGAAATGTGCTATTATAATTCCATTTTCTTTTTTAATAACGCAGAAGACGTATCGCAAGAAGTTACTTGCACTGGTACACGTTAATGAAACCACGCGTTTTATCATTTGTCTGATAAAAAAGAAAAATTTAATTTATCATTTTGTGTGTACACGTTACGATTATAGATAAGGATACATTGCAGATATTCCACGATATCGCCAAATGTGACATTAACAGAATAGAAACAGAACGGCTCGCATATTTCTAGAATTGCCCATTGCATCGTGATGCAATGAAACATTATACGACACCGTGAAACACGAAATGGAGCTGCATACGTAGACAGAACGACCATTGAAACCTAACCAATCTATCCGTGCCCTTCTCTTCTATAATCCCTCGACAACACGCTCCCCTGTTATATATCCCACACGTCTGGCTATCGTCAAAAATACCCAAACGATTACTATAACCTCCGTATGTCCTCCATTTCGTGACGAGTTTCATGACAGAATCGTCGCCGGGCGACCATCAACGGTCAACGAACTCGATCAGTTTTCCCTCGATCGAGCCTAACAGTTCGCGATGACAGGTCTCATGAAAACAATTTCGAAAAGGAAAAAAAAGGAACAACGTACACACACACACACACACAGACGTGTGCAAATGCAAGTACGCGCGTCAAACTGCGTCGCGTGCTGTTGACAGTTCTCGTCTGTCGTGGAATAAGTACGATATACTACGAGGGGTCGCGATTACCCTCTTTGTTCTGGGAGACGCATTTCTCCGCTCGTCGATGGCCTGTTATGTATATGTATCTATCGTGTTGCATGCGTCGAAAATAGCAGCCCGCCCGGACGCTTTCGTCCATCAACGAGATCCGCAAGCGATTCGACCATTCGTTGAAAACGATGTTCGAGGCGCGCTTCGACGACCAAACTAGCGTCATCGCTAAATAATACTCCCTCTGTCCGAATATATGGCATACATTTTAATATATTTTAAAATGGGGGAAAAATGTTTCCCTTAGTCGTGAAAGGGTTAAACGAGATCGTTAGAAGTAAATAATTGAAAGAAATTTCAAGAGCAGCGTGACTTGCGCGTGAGCCACAAAGATCAAAGTTGAGCTTAACAAGAACTCAAGTGACCATTCATAAGTGATCCGTCGGAACCGAATCTCTGCATGCATTATTCCAGCGTTTCGCGTAAACACGTCGAGTTGGAGGTTAGGAGGCGCGCTTTCGCGGGCGCGCGTGCAACTCCTGAAACACGATACGACCGGAGGAAAGGAACTTCCGCAAACTCGACTCGTTCCAGCATGTTAGACGAGACGTGCCTAATCCCAGCGGTTACAGATTCGTCCCAGAACCCTCAAGGGTCGCGAGTTATCGCCGTTGGGCCAAACTTCCCGGCACTCGGAGAGCTGATTTACCACAGCTGGGGTAATTTCTTTCCGACGCCGCGTGGTTTCAAGATCAAGCAATTCCTCGAATATCCTATCTTTTTCTACTATCTTTGCAGAATTCGTGCATTGTTATACATTTTTTCCCCCTCTACTCTGCATCGCTTTCTTCGTTTCAATTTCGAGACTTGTAACATTTTCTACAATTTCTACGTAAATTTCTATGATACACGAGTGAAGATCATGCGTATTAAGTTCATTATAACATGCGTCCGAGGGAGAATGATTTTATTGCAACTAATAATACAAAATCATGGGTCGAGTGACCGGAGGACTTGAACAAAGATTTCTCGCTTAGCCTGCTGCAAAGGCAGTGTAGCGTTTGTGTTATAATTTTTCCTGAGATCGAGCTCGTAAAACTGCAAACAATTGGTAGAGCAGAGTATTCGTACTAAAATGGTACAAAGGAAGGGAAATCTGTAAAGGAAATCTCGAAACTTGCAAACAGAAGCATACGTACAATTTATTATTCGGAAAATATAAAGATGAAGGGAATATTGCGAATAAATCTCATACCGCAGGACCAAAAAAATTGACGGAGAGAGAGAGGAAAAGACCCTAATCAGTCATGTTTAAAAAGATCCCTTTATTTGCGGACCACAACTGGCGACAACACAGTTTAACAAAGAAATGCGTCCAGAATTGTGTCGTCTGACTGCTGAGAAAACATGGTTCAAATGCACGCATTCCAAGGAGGAAGCAATTTAGTAAAAAAAAAATAAAGTTTCACGTTTAAAGTATGCCAAAAAAATTTATCAACAAAGATAATTCTTTCTGGAGTGCAGTATTGTCCTCTGACAAAAATAAATTTGATGTTTTTGGTAGCGATGGTCCTGAAACTATATGGAGGATAAACAATACAGAATTAAATCGAAAAAATCTATGGAGGATCGGTGTGATGGTATGGGGCTGCGTGGCAGAAAGTAGAGTGGGAAACTTTAATTTTATTGATGGAACTTTAGACGACATGAAATATTTGAAAATTTTCAAGGAAAACTTGAAAGCAAGTGTGGATAAATTAAATTTGCGAGAAAATGGTTTAGGTTAGGTTTAGGTTAGAAACATTCGACCCAAATCGTTAAAGAATGGTTACTATACGTTACCGCATTCACCACGAAGCCCTAACCTCAATCATCGTGGAATATTTGTGAAATGAGCAGGACAGAAGATTGAGAATTACGAATATTACATCGAAAGACAAACTAAAGCAAAACATTCGTCAAGTGTGGCAATCCATTGACGTAAATTGCTACTTCAAAGTTAGTATTTTCCATGGAAAATTATCTACGAAAGGTAGATCTATTTCTCGCTGAAAAGAAAATTCCAAAAATATATATTAATGTAATCATTGTGAATACTTTAGCGATCAGCATTATTTTGTATTAGTTGTAATAAAACTCGTTCGATTTCAATGAAATTAACACAAATAATTCTCATATGTATACACATATAGAAATTTAAAGGAAAACATCTAGAAATTCTGTGCCCATTCTTACTGTAAGTATATCACTTTTAATTTTAAATAATTTCGTGGACCAGTGTACATGCATTGTCATTGATTTTCCATCTTGTAAATATCTATCACATATTTAAATCAATCGTGACAAGACTAAAAGAATTTACTATTATTTAAGACTTAAGTTAATTGTAATAGAATTTATTCATATAATTTTCTTACTATTTTTAATTACATTTAAATTTAGAATATGAATATTTTTTATTCTTTCAATATATTCAGTTTGCGAAGGAATTTTAAGATTATTATTATTAATTAGAATAAATAACGAATTTTTTTACCATTTTTAATTACATTTAAATTTAGAATATGAATATTTTTTATTCTTTCAATATATTCAGTTTGCGAAGGAATTTTAAGATTATTATTATTAATTAGAATAAATAACGAATTTTTTTACCATTTTTAATTACATTTAAATTTAGAATATGAATATTTTTTATTCTTTCAATATATTCAGTTTGCGAAGGAATTTTAAGATTATTATTATTAATTAGAATAAATAACGAATTTTTTTACCATTTTTAATTACATTTAAATTTAGAATATGAATATTTTTTATTCTTTCAATATATTCAGTTTGCGAAGGAATTTTAAGATTATTATTATTAATTAGAATAAATAACGAATTTGGTCATCGAAAAATCAAATTTTTAAATTCAATTGTTTAATATAAAATGATTGAATTATTATGTATATATTTTATTTATTAATAGCATTATTTATATTTGAATAATAACACGTGTATCGAGGAAAAATTCAGGATTTTCTAGTTTTTCGGCGGTCTCGTCGGAAGAACAAGTGGCGTATAGGCGCCGAACAGAAAGCAGACGCGCGTCTCGTCTCGTCTCGTCTCGTTTCGTATCGCCCGCATTCGTGACTCGTGCACAGTGACACGTGCATGCAAAGGAAGACGAGGAACACACGCGGTAATCCCGCGTGGCCGTTTGATGTTCGCGACAGAACTTTGGCCCCCCGTGAACCGTGTTTCCGTTCCATCTTGCAACAACTCCCCTGCTACGTATGTAAGTACCAATCTTCCTTTCTAACAGTGCTCCTCGAGGTAGAAATTGACGGTGGAAATAGAGGAAATTGTAAAAACCGTGACGTGTAATTCGTTAGTTGGATCGTGGATGTGTTTATTGTACAGGAGGAAATTGTAAATACGTTTATCGGTGGGGGATTCTTAGAAACTTTGTGGTCATATCGTCGGACCATGAACCATGACCGGAGCCACTCTGTTCCAATTTCCTCCGTTTACATCTCGGCATTTCTATTTCATCCCTGTCATCGCAGTTCTTTCTATCTTTCATCTCACATTTTCCGTGTTCCATCGGTCTTTTACATGCATAGACGTTCCTAGTCTGTGCGTTTCTACATCAGTCAATTATATTTAGTCTATTGTTAAAACCAGCGATTAAAACGTAAAATTTCCATCAGAGATGCTAAAGTAAAAGAAAGAAAAAAGAATGGAAAACTTTATGATGCAACGCGAAGTGCACAAACTTTTATTTACACATATCACGAAAAATCATTTGAATCTCTAGAAACGTCTGTAAGACGTCCAACAGAAATTACAAATTGGTCACTTTGATCATTTTGTATTTCTAGTTCTAGTGTTAATTTTGTAGTTCTAGTGTTAATTAAGTTAAAGGCGCCTTCAATCGGAATTGAAATCAAACATGTCCTCGACATATAATAAATTCATAAGTTATTGAAAACAAATTTGGTTAGGTTTAGGTTAGGTTTGATTCTACGTATTTTAATTTAACGTTCTGATACCTTTCAAATGTAAAATCCAACTTGTTACATGTATTCACTTAAATCAATCATTGATTTTGAAAGTGAAATTTCCATCAGAGATGTTAAAGTAAAAGAAAGAAAAAAGAATGGAAAATTTTATGAAGTGCACAAGCTTTTATTTACACATATTACGAAAAATCATTTGAATCTCTAGAAACGTCTGTAAGACGTCCAACAGAAATTACAAATTGGTCACTTTGACCATTTTGGTAGTTCTAGTGTTAATTACGTTAAACGCGCCTTCAATCAGAATTGAAATCAAACATGTCCTCAACATATAATAAATTCATAAGTTATTGAAAACAAATTTGGTTAGGTTTAGGTTAGGTTTGATTCTACGTATTTTAATTTAACGTTCTGATACCTTTCAAATGTAAAATCCAACTTGTTACATGTATTCACTTAAATCAATCATTGATTTTGAAAGTGAAATTTCCATCAGAGATGTTAAAGTAAAAGAAAGAAAAAAGAATGGAAAATTTTATGAAGTGCACAAGCTTTTATTTACACATATTACGAAAAATCATTTGAATCTCTAGAAACGTCTGTAAGACGTCCAACAGAAATTACAAATTGGTCACTTTGACCATTTTGGTAGTTCTAGTGTTAATTACGTTAAACGCGCCTTCAATCAGAATTGAAATCAAACATGTCCTCAACATATAATAAATTCATAAGTTATTGAAAACAAATTTGGTTAGGTTTAGGTTAGGTTTGATTCTACGTATTTTAATTTAACGTTCTGATACCTTTCAAATGTAAAATCCAACTTGTTACATGTATTCACTTAAATCAATCATTGATTTTGAAAGTGAAATTTCCATCAGAGATGTTAAAGTAAAAGAAAGAAAAAAGAATGGAAAATTTTATGAAGTGCACAAGCTTTTATTTACACATATTACGAAAAATCATTTGAATCTCTAGAAACGTCTGTAAGACGTCCAACAGAAATTACAAATTGGTCACTTTGACCATTTTGGTAGTTCTAGTGTTAATTACGTTAAACGCGCCTTCAATCGGAATTGAAATCAAACATGTCCTCAACATGTAATAAATTCATAAGTTATTGAAAACAAACTTGGTTCTACGTGTTTCAATTTAAAAATCCTTTCAAATGAAAAATCCAACTTGTTACATGTATTCACCTAAATCAGTCATTGATTTTAAAAGTTACTCGCGAATGTTCAAACAAGGGCACGATAATTGGATGAAACGGAAATTAGAAACGACGCGTTGCAACGTAACGTCGTGAACGTTGCAAACGATTGGCCATTTACTGTCAGTGTAGAACGCTTCCCCGCAGAAGAGAGAAAGAGAAAAGTACGACGACAGTGACGTTGAAAGTAGCGATCGGTTGTCAACGCAACTTCAACCGAGGCATTAATAAATCAAAATACAGGGGCGGTACGCGGTGTGGTTCACGGTTCACGAGAATCGAGCGGTTGTGTCGCGTCACTCCGCTCCGGTTCGATTCCCGCGCAGGGAGAAGTACCCTCTTCTTAACCCTCCGCTATTACGGTACGCGTACACTTACACGTACATGTACACGTTTAGAACATGGTCGAGTTTGCCGGACTCTCATGGTTCGGGGCTCACTTTGCTGCGTAATATGCAGCTGTCAAGTATAAAAACAATATAGTCCCGCCCTGTAGTTCGCGAAGGGTAGCTTCAATCGCCAGAAAAAAATTCCGTTCGGAGAGGTGGGAAGTATGATTTGCGTTTTACACCTGATGATTCAGTATACTCGACTTTCGTGCATATTTCGTTAATTGAACTTAAAATTCGTATTTAAAAGTTCAATTTTTTATTATCTCCATGTAATGATTTTTCCATCCTCGTCGACCATTAGTCATCAGTTTCTTTCCTCCTATTTGGCATTTATCGAGAACAAAACAGAGAAAAGTACAATTCGACGAATCTCTTGATAAATTTGTAAAAAAAAAAAGAACATCAGATACTAATCGATAAAGTGTTTATTTATTTGTATGCTAATACACCTCGTTAAAAAATAAATATTTTGAAAAACACTTTTTGACGTTTTTTTGCTTTATGTACTTTCGTACATTTCCACTTTCGTACACATTTCAGGGACCAATTAGGAACGAAAATCAAATACCGCCTGTAACACGTTAAATGTCATGGGGATCATCGGTGCCAAGATTAATAGAAACACATAATTCGAATGAATTGTTAACACTAGAACTACCAAAGTTATCAAAGTGACCAATTTATAATTTTCCATGGAAATTTTATATATTTATAACAATGTATTTTTAGATACTCGAGTGATTTTTAATAAAATCCATTAATAGAAATATTCTTGTATTATTAACTTTTTCTTGTATCTTACACTTCAATTTCTTTGCTACAAATATTCCGCTTTAGTCGTCGGTAGTTTTAGCGTTAATATTACAATGATGCGAAGAAATTAATGCAGTATAGAACGTATAAAAGTAATTTTATTTACACGTATATAATATGTACGCATAAATATTATTTGCTCATACGTCATTGAATCATCGCGAGCAAAGAAAAAAGTGAATCGATACAGTCCTCATAATGTGTATTTTTGGTACAATTTTTCACATCTACAACAGAGCTGGCTAACTGGCGGCTCGCTGGCCTTTGCCCCCACTTTTCTGATCGCTAGCGCTGCCCCCTCCATTGCGTCGATCTCCCCACTCTCTCTACATTGAAATTTCCTCGCTGTGCATGAGAGAGTGGGAGAGATCAGTGCAGTGGGGGAGGGGATAGCGCTAGCGATCAGAAGAGTGGGGCCCGCGGGCCGCCAGTTAGTCACCTCTGGTCTACAAAATCGTCGCCCGATCCTAGCTTCTCCCATTTTTTATGGCATAAATACGTGAAGAAATGTCGCCTTCAATTTCACGTATATCGTAAAGAATAAGTGAAAATCGCGGAAACGCGTTTCAGGGCCGCGGAAGCTACCAGTAAGATAAATCTATTAAACACGGTTTAACTCTGTGATTCTGTAGCAGATAACATTTCAACATAACATCTGATAAAAACAGATGTTATTCGCATAATAACAGATCCGTGTTGGACAAGTGTAATATCATGTACAAATCGATCGTTGACCAATACATTACGCATTAAATCTTTCACGTCAAAATACGCAGGTATTTCAATCGATCGTTTTTTGATTCCCTTTCCGTCGAATCTCAAATTTTTACGTCTCTCGTCTCTTGAGCTGACTTTTACATCTAATTCTATCACTGTGGTTCGATCACGCAGAAAAATCACGCAGGTCGAGAGAATGATCAGCGTACAGAAGACCGGAGACCGATCGATTCCGAGTTGAAGTAAACAATCGATTGTGTCGAATCGATGCCTCGCATTTCTGCGAAACGCGTGCAAACGAAAGCATGGAGACGATACCAGGTACAGATAGTTTGTGGAACCGCATCGCTGCCAGACGACTCGTTAATAAGCGATACTCCGCGATATCAGAGGTTTGTGTTTGTAATTGCATCGCGATGGAAACTTTGCAAAAGCACGGTTAACATTGCGAGGAAGCTTGCGGATTCATTATAAATGGAATTGTTGATTTCGATTGGACGTTGAGCGCGTCCGTTTCACGGAGAGCTGTCGAGGGTTGGAGGGTTCGATTCGATTTCTTGCCAATTGTTTGTTAGCTATTACACGTTTGTCAGCCGTTGGTAGACCGCGAACCTTTATGCATTTAGGGGAGATTTAATTGCAAAAATGTTTCAACGTGTGTAAATACACACATCAAAAGCGTAACGCACGTATCGAAGGTATTGTATTCAACAAGCGAAATGAATCTCTTTTCAAGTTACCAAGTCATCTCATTTTTTAAGAAACACGTATAATACTTGTGCAAGTAGTCTAATTATCAACAATTTCTCATCGTATCTGAGAAAAGTTACTGCAATTACCGAGTTATTGGAAGATAATTTAATAAATAATCTCTGGTCTGCGTAGCACACACCGTAATTATTTTTGAAACTCCGAAACTTTCTTAGTTACATTTGAACGCGACGAGTATCGTTTATTAAAAGCGAACATCTCATTTCCCAGGTGAAACGAGTTGTTCTCTTAATAAAAGTTGGGTAACGATTAAGGGAAATAACAAATTGGTTCCCGCGAAACGCTTTACGCTGCTTTGTCGCTCGATGAAAAATTTCAAGACGAGTTCGAGTTATCATTTTCCCTCAGAACTTTTTTTTTTCATTTTCAAGAAGTTCTCGCCGAGCAAGAACGAAGCGGTCAATCTTTGTCCAGCCCTTTTTTGTCTCCCACAAGCAAACTTTTCACCTCTTTTCATCAGATCTTTTACGAGTCCAACTTTTACAACATAGTAATTAACTTCTTAACTGTCGCGGGAATTTCATCTTGAATAATTTACACCGTACCAGCGATCGAGAGTCATGCCGATGTTACTCTCGATTAGTATTCGCATCGACACGTTGGCTGCTGTGCACGAGTTTTGCACACGCGTCTTGTGCCTCAATACATATTTACTACTGTACTTTGCATCATCTTTCCCCGGTTGATAGGTTAATTAATTTCAACATTGTCAGAAGCCAATATTGCCTCGTCGATAACTTCTATAGTTGTAAAAATCAGCGAGCGATCTCGAAAAAAATCTATCCCGCTATTCGGATTCGTGATCGTACTATCGTGTTTGACTTGACAGGTATTCAATAATGAGACTTTGATATGTTTATACAACTTTAATCGCAGTGAATCGTACAGACAAGTCTCGTTCATTAATTCCACTTCGATATTGCTTTTCGATACACGAAGAATTATTGTTTCTTTTATTTACGATGAACACTCTCGTTGACTAATTTACTTGGTCGTTCCAATTTGTCCAGGTAGAATGATCAGATATTATTTTTTATTAATAATACGTTTCGCAAATAAATTTGTTTGTGTCGTGCAATGTTCTCTACCGATTCATTTGTATAAAATGAACAAAAATATTCAACAGGTTCACTTGAACTACCCATCTGTGGGCCAGGTACTTTGAAAAATTAAACCATTTAGAGATCCCTCAAGGATTCGTTGCCAGCTGCTAAACAGACAATTTTCATTTTATTTGCTATCACTAGAATCATTGAATTGAAGTCTTCTTGCTTTTGATAGAATAATGTCAATGCTTGACGTTTCAAAAACAATTATTATCTAAATTATTTTTGTGCCGATCAAAAACAAAAATCCTTCAAGTAACTCGCCTTCTTATTATATTTTTTAACACGACGTATAACGGAGTGTCTTTTGATTTGTTCAACCATGTTCAGAGACACAGCAGAGTACTGACTGGTTAAACGCAATAAAACTTGTACTTGAGTAGAATTTTATTAACAATATTTCATATACCCTCCTACTGCATCATCAGACATTGTCCGAGAGGAGTACTTGAAGTACAACAATACATACAGTGCCTTGACTTCGAAGTCCTCGGTCTAGTCCTTTCTCTACTCGAAAACTGTCAAAAGAACGAAGTCATCGGTCTAGTCCTTTCTCTACTCGAAAACTGTCAAAAGAACCAAGTCCTCGGTCTAGTCCTTTCTCTACTCGAAAACTGTCAAAAGAACCAAGTCCTCGGTCTAGTCTTTTCTCTACTCGAAAACTGTCAAAAGAACCAAGTCATCGATCTAGTTCTTTCTTTATTCGAAAACTGTCAAAAGAACGAAGTCATCGGTCTAGTCTTTTCTCTACTCGAAAACTGTCAAAAGAACCAAGTCATCGGTCTAGTTCTTTCTTTATTCGAAAACTGTCAAAAAAACGAAGTCATCGGTCTAGTCCTTTCTCTACTCGAAAACTGTCAAAAAAACGAAGTCATCGGTCTAGTCCTTTCTCTACTCGAAAACTGTCAAAAGAACGAAGTCCTCGGTCTAGTCTTTTCTCTACTCGAAAACTGTCAAAAGAACCAAGTCATCGGTCTAGTTCTTTCTTTATTCGAAAACTGTCAAAAGAACGAAGTCATCGGTCTAGTTCTTTCTTTATTCGAAAACTGTCAAAAGAACGAAGTCATCGGTCTAGTCCTTTCTCTAGTCGAAAATTGGCAAAAGAATGCGAGAAGAAATGTTTCTTCATATTTCTTGCGCTGACCTTCACCTACAATAAATTATCCTACGCTGAAGAAGATTTAAAAATTGCCAAATTAAAAGCCAAAGTATGGGACGAACCTAAAGCAGTAAACGCGACCCTCCCCCAAATACCAGAAGCAACAAGTTCACATCCCCCATCTCGTTCCCATACTTTCTTAAATCATAGCAAGCTAGCCAACCTAGTCTCCCTACCTAGCGTACGATCAAAATCACGGAAACGACTGTCCAGTGCAATTAACCTCGGCCCTTTCCATCGCTGTGTAAGGGTGGAAATTGCGTACGCACGCACTCGTTCGTGATGCGAGAAGGAGTGTCGAAAAACGGCCGGTCAGTTTCCCGGTTGTATTAGCAGGCATTAATTACACGACGCCGGTGTCACGTAATAATAGGCGAGGTAATAAAAGATTGGTAGAGTAGCCGTAGACACTCGATTTTACAGATAGACACTTTATTCAGAGGATACGTACGCACAATGTGGTTAGATCAAGACTCTCCCAGACGGCTGGATGAGCCTCTACTTATACTACTGTTTATCTGTCTGGTACTGACTCAGGCGGCTGGATGAGCCTCTACTGATATTACTGTTTATCTGTTTGTTACTCTGTTATCTGATATGGACACGTCGCGGTGTTTGGGGCACATTTTGTTTATCGGGTGGTGTTTATATGGAATTTTGATTGTCACACCGGACGCGAGGGCGCTGCCAGCCAATCGTC
This sequence comes from Tetragonula carbonaria, assembly GCA_032399595.1. NCBI lineage: Eukaryota > Metazoa > Arthropoda > Insecta > Hymenoptera > Apidae > Tetragonula > Tetragonula carbonaria. The sequence continues at coordinate 21,831,552 of JAUCRC010000002.1, forward strand.
GTCAACGTCAAAGTCTGCAAGATATCAGACGAATGGCCACCGTTTCGTTGGACGAAAGGAAATTTCGGAAAAAACTGATAGAGTATGATATATAGTGTATACTTGCTCTAGCTAACCTGCTACGCACGCGTTGGTGATTGCTTCGAATTTAAACGATATCACACGTTAGAAAGACATAGCTAATTTCGTGTTAAATACCATTCGAGTGATTACTTCAATTTTATAAGCTTCGTAAATAAATAAATTGCTGGTAAAAGATTCGTCGAGGGCATGGGTTCAAACTATTCTTTCTACTCTCGCGAAAATTCGCGCGAGATATGTACATACATATATATATACGCACACGGGACGTATTATAAATGGCCGTCAGCCATTTTCACCGAATCTTGAGATCCTGAGAGGGGAAGATAGGAACGGCAGGAGAGTTAGAAGGCTCTTTTATTAATCGAGTCAGATCGCGGCGTGAATAACGAGAAGCGTGTTTGCCGGAACCGAGCTTCGTTCGCACCTGAAGTATGTATGTACATAGAGAGACTGGTCAGCCAGCTGAAATCGTCCCATACACACCGATAAGATCCCATTAACCTTATCTGCAACAGCCGCGGGCCAGCGCGGCGCGTCCCCCCGTCACGCTTTATCGCTCGATTCCACAACGTTCGCGTGTCCTCGTGTGTTATGAATCGCGCGACGCGGTTTAAACACCGTCGCTCGTTAGAGACGTGCCGCTTCAACCTCTACGCTCCCACTCCCACGTCCCCGTCGTGGCGCGTGGCGCGCGCTATCTTTGAATTAATTAAGCGATCCGCGGAAATTGCTTTGCGGCGAGGCCTTTGCCTACGCCAGATTCCGCTTCGGAGCGTTTCAGAGGCGGCGACAACTTTTGGAAAATTCAGTCCCCCCCGAAACGAACAATTCGGCGAGCTCGTCTTCCTGCTTCGCGCTTCTCGTTTCTAAATATTCTAAACCATTCGTAAAAATCCGACAGATTCGCATCGACAGATTTAGCGCGTACTTCTTGTCCCGCGTGTTCTTTCGACAATTTTCGAATCGAAAAAAAGAAGGACGTGTGTTTGTTAGATCGAGGAAACTCTGAAACTCCCCCTAAATCGAGGCCATACGTGTTACTATTCATCCGATGAAAAGACACCTTGACTCTTCTAGCCCTTCGAATTTCGAGTACAGACAATATTTGATGATGTTCCTTGCACAATCAGTCGGTATCCTGTCGTTTCTCTGATTGAATAAATCAAAGAATATAATAGAAAATTATTTGAAGATAATAGTGACGATGAAAAATAATTTAGGTTAGGTTTAGGTTAGGTAGTGATTGTTTCGAGACATCGAGCATTGGCATTATTCTATCGAAACGTAAAAGCAAGAAGACTTTAATTCAATGATTCCGAATAGGATAAAAGTATTATTAAGTATTATGCATAGTGAAAATTTTCTGTTTAGCAACTGGCAACGAATCCTTGAGGAATTCCTGAATGGTTTAATTTTTCAACCTGGTCCACAGATAAATAGTTCAAGCGAACTCGTTGAATACATTTTATTTTATACAAACGAATTTATTTGCGAAACATATTGTTAATAAAAAAAAATATATATCTGATTATTCTACCTGAATGAATTGGAACGACCAAGTAAATTAATCAACGAGGTAATGTTCAATAAAGAATAGTTAGAGATAAAAGAATAGTTAGAGATAATAATAAAGAATAAAAGAATAAACAATAGTTTCCCGTGTATTGAAAGTAATATCGAATTAATGGAAATAATCACGACGCTATTCAAACAAAAGTCTGAAGTTCGCGCACGGTTCGTTTCAATTAAAATTATACAAACGTAAAGTTTCATTATTGAATATCTGTTAAGTCAAACTCGATCCTGCAGCCACGAATCCGAGTTTGTATATAAAATTTGTATATAAACATCGTTCAAAGAAGAAGAAAGAAAAAAAAATGTGTGAAACGAAGAGAATCCAATGCCGTCATTGGCAAAGTATTTACATTGTAATGCAACGAACGTGTTATCACGGAGATTTTTATTGTACGCTTATGCGAAACAGATTGTTTGGAGCAGTTCTTACTGGAGTTTTTCGAGGATTTCATAGACCCTCTTTATTTGTACAAAAACCATTTCCATCAATATGTCCGACAGAATTGCCGAGCAGAGAAAGAACCAGTTGATCGGATTATTGGATCAGCATTCGAACCTGAATCTTACGCCCTTCATGCGATTGCTCTACCAATAAGCTGTTCGGACAGTCGACAAATTCTTTTCTCGAAACTCCAATCTAACCGGTCGTCGTTCGATGATACACGAATCAAACTTATCCAAACGTTTTGAAACGCGTTCTTTATAAAACGCGTGTAACGCGTCGCACGTTCGACAAATGACAATTAATTGGAAAGGAAACAGGAAGGATTAGCGGGATTCCATGTGCTTAGAAGAAGGGATGATCACGTTCAACGACACTCGATTCCAGGCCCCCCATAAATTCGCGCGAAACTAACAGTAAGACCGGAAGTCGTTGCTTTAATTATGAGTTGGACGTCGATATATCTTCATCGTCCCAGTTTCCCCCGACTCGACGTTTCAAGAGCTATGAGTTCGATCGCAAAAATCCGCCAGCGTGGGTCGTTCCGATCGGGTCGTTGAATAATTACGCCAATTAACAAGATGTCGCGACGTCGAGTCGCTAATTCCGCTCTCGAAATAACATGGCCGACTGTTCACATTCCTACCTCGATTCGTCAGATGCTTCCTGATATTTTTCTTCGACAAATATTCCCGCAAAAAATACGTCTTGGAAAATACTTCAGATGCTGTGTTATACGTAATTGTATTATATAAATGGTGTCTTGTAAATAGTAGTACAACCGGTATGAAGTGAAAAAAATGAGTCAAAATGAACAAGATGTCGCGATCTCGAACCAACATGGCCGATTATACATATTCTAACCTCGATTCGCCGAATGTTTTTTTTCGACAAATATTCCCGCCAAAAATACGTCTTGGAAAAGAAAACACTTCAGATGCTGTGATATACGTAATTGTATTATATAAATGGTGTCTTGTAAATAGTAGTACAACCGGTATGAAGTGAAAAAAATGAGTCGAAATGAATTACGCCAATTAACAAGATGTCGCGATCTCGAACCAACATGGCCGATTATGCACAATCTAACCTCGATTCGCCGAATGTTTCTCTTCGACAAATATTACATCTTGGAAAAAAACACACCTTGGAAAAGAAAACACTTCAAACGCTGTGATATAATACATAATTGCATTATATAGTGTGTCTGTAACTACTAGATATAATAGATAATTGCATTATAACTACTAGATATAACGCATAATTGAAAATAACTACTAGATATAATACATAATTGCATTATATAGGGTGTCTTGTAACTACTAGTACAACCAACAGGCAATGAAAAAATAAGTTGAAAAGAGAGAATAAAAAGTTTTCGTTGAAACCTCCGTTTTCGAGAAAATCGAGCTTGAGAGTTGTACGTGCGAAAATAAGTAAAGGCTGTAGAATGAAATCTTTCTGCAAGATGCTTCGTTCTCGAAAAAAGTCGAGTTTGTAAATTTGTCAAGTATTCAAAGTCTATCTTCTCGAAACGGAAAGAAATTTTATTCTATCCCTTTCACTTGTTCTTGCGCACAGTACGAAATTAACTAAATTCACGTGTACTTGATAAATTTTCAAAGTCGATTTTCTTGGAAACAAAGGCTTTGATGAAAAAACTTTGTTCGTTCTTTTTTTCACGTAAATTCACCTCGTGCTCTGTTGTGCGGGATTATACACCATGTATAATTTTACGAGATTCTCATACTTTTGTGCTTCTCCTCCTCGTTGCATGCTCGCTCTAATAGCATCTAATTTCTTTTTTTTTCTACAAAGTTGCAAGAATTATGATCCACGAGTTATTGTATCGTCGTTAAATATCAACAGCGTTGATATTTAATCGAAACGTACACGTATATCGAATAGTTTCAGCATAGCTAGTAATTGCTCAGATCGGCTTGTCGGTGACAACAAGCGTGTCGAAGGAGGACAAAATCGAACCGGAGATGACCGGTAGGAATGTCGAACGAGAAAGACGTAGGAGCGGCGTTATATTATTTATCGAGCCAGACAGAGAGGCGAGAAAAAACCGGCAGAGCACGGGGCAACGTTATAAATTATACATGGCGGCGATTACATTATCATAATCGCGGAACACAGCGCCGCGGCATTTTAAATCGTATATTATATGATCGCCCGGTCGACGAATGCGAAAAACAAGTCACGCCCTTACGCGCGCTATCCGCGACGCGCGGAATTCTTAACGAACGTGACGAGAACGATCGAGCGACACGGGGGATCGGGCAACAGAGGCCGCGAAAGAAGTGCGTTTTCATACTTTTCCTTCGAAATGAACGCGGAAAATTCGAACTCGCGTCTATCTGTAGCCAGTGATTTTTGGTTAAAATTACGATAAATTACGATAATAACGCTGTAAGCGAAAGTGACGATATAAAATTGGTCGAGATTTCATTTACGATCGATATCGTAATATCGTATTGTACGCGGACTCAGCTTATGCAGCGCGAATTATTTTTTTGGCAATTTGACACCTTCGGAAGAGGATGTTAAAAAACCGCCCTAATTACTAATATACTGCGAATATTTATTTCTTATTTTTTTCAGTTCCTCGCCGTGAACCGTTTCCTCGATTTATAAAACAGAATTTTATAAAGTACTATTTTATTCTGGTTAACAAAATAAATAAATAAATATTAAATTATCAGCAATATGAAACATATTGATTCTAAGCAAAATAATATATCCACGTTTTGCAAGAGTTTTTGTAAAGGTAAACCTCTATATTTTCTGATTTTATTTTGCAACATCACAATTTTCAATTATGTGATAGTTGTCCGTGTAAAAATGATGCCACAAGCACTTATACGGAGATATTATAATAATAATAGTAAATTTCAAAATTGCATATTAGCCCGCACACGGCACTCGCATTAGAATTCCGTATTTTATAATTTTCGACGCATTGTAGGCAAATTTCTTGGTTAATAGTTTGCAAATAAATACTGATAAATTTTAGTAAAAAGTAGTCTGTAGGCAATTTTACTTTACCAGAGATGGCTAACTGGCGGCTCTTGCCCCCCCCTCATTTTCCTGATCGCCAGCGTTATCCCCTCCACTGCCAGTTGAGAGTGACGCGGCCACAATACATATATATATATATATATATATATATATATATATATACATACAAATTGTTCTCTTTACCGTAGCAGCCAAAGTTGAAGGAAAATAAGGGAAATAGTTTGTATGCCCAGCTGCGGCGAGACAGAATAAACAGCGTGGGAAGTAATTTTTACGATGGAGGAACCGACAGACTGCTTTACACGGTCTATACATTTCGCTTAAAAAAGAGTTTAATGTCAAAAACTATGTGTTAGTACGTCGCCGTGTTATTCCGGTATTAAATTCAAGGAGATCTTCGCGATCGGCGAGACGATCTTTCTCATCTTCTAGCGGACGTTCGTTAAAATAAACGAAAGCGTGAATGAACTGGCGCGACGAATTAACTCGCCCTGTTCGATTGACAGGTTAAGCGACGAGCTAGCCAACTATGGCTTCCCGAGTAGTGGAGTGTCTTCGAGCGTGTGATTCCGCGTAATGGTCTTTCGTCTTTCGGTTTCCAGATGGTTAAGCGACTACGCGGTCGAATGCAGCGCCGCGTCGGTAAACTATACCGGGCACACAACCCTTTCGCTGTTTCAGCCCGTACAACGTAATGGCGTAACGAGTGAGAAGATCGTATTTATGCTATCTGCTTCATTTGGTCATTTCATTAGGCCACTCGTTAGGTGTTTCCACAACTCAGGGACAAGGAGAACAGGATCAACATTGGTGTTTTAAAATTGATCGTGCACGAATAAACTATTAAAATAGTTTTTTTTTTTAAATAAAAAGAAAATGCAGGTTGAATATACTTCTTTCACAGGTAGGATCAGTTACAACCGTACAAAAAATAGTTCAGTTTTCTAAATAATCTTTTTGAACAGCGAAAGGGTTACTTTCACGTGTAGATTTTGAAGGTGAAGAAATCTCCGCGGAATGATTTTACTGGATTTTATGAGTAACCTTCGTGCTGATCGATTTTACAGATATCCGTTGCACTCGATGCACAAGTAAACTAAATTTCAAATAAATCGAACGAATTGTTCAATGGAAAAGGGAGAAGTTATTTTTGAAGAAGGAAATAATTTATAAATTATGTTCTCCATAGCTGGCAGAGAGGAAGCGTGTTATCGTAAAAATTTCAGTGATATGGAATCGTAACCGTGGCGCTCAGAACTAATTGCATTGCATCGCGATGGAAGTAGCGAGATCGTAAAATCGGTCAGACATAGATACTCGGAAACTGACAGTCGGATCTATTTGATAATATTTCCTTCCTCGAACACTTTGCATCTCACTTCCATCGTGCTTAAAAGGGGAAATTCCAGAAAATTCTTTCTCACCGTGTGACTCTTGGTTGCATTAAACAATCAATTGAACACTCGCAGGGACAACGGCAGAAACCAGAGGAGAAGAAGTTGCACGTAATTGCGAGAAACTGTGTAACAAAGGCAAGTTTGCAATCGCAGGAATTACAAGCGAACGAGCGGCAATCGCAAGAATCGCAATCGACGGATCGCGCAGAAATTGTAATCGCCGGGGGGTTGCAATCGCAGGAATTCTGGCCGAACGAGTTGATATCGGATTAATTGCGCCGGGGCGAATTTCTACCGGTGAAATCTGCGACCGTGCGAGTCGCAGTCGATCGACTTTTGCCCAGCAACGTGCAGCCAAAAATTTACAATTCACTTCGTAGCGAAGTCCATCTTACGACTGTCGAACGAACGAATTATCTACAGGGTGGAAAGAAAATTTTGCAGAATTGAATTTCAAGGTCAAAAGTTTTTTTTCTTTTTTTTCTTCTTTTGCATTGCAATGTACTCGATTCACGAAGATTTTCAAGGGAGCTAATATTTCTTTTGAAAGTTTGAAACTTTTTTCTGAAAAGCAGAAAAGTTTCTCGATTATTTAACACTGCGGACGCGTGCGTGCGTGCTAACAGCGACTTTATGATTCTGGATGTAGAATTTTCTTGGGCAAGCCAAAACGTTTTACGAAACGTTACATATTTTATTTCACTTTTTCTTTTTTTTCGGTGTTGTACATGATACTCGATAAAACATTATTTGTGTTAAAATTCCACATGTATGTATTTACATGTTTATCCACTTTTTAAAAAATATCAATTACTTTTAAATAAGAAGAAGAGGAAAAGCTGGAAGCGTTTGAAAGCAAAGAAGCAAACCTATCGATCCATCCCCTCGGATGAACTTCAAATTGATGCTTCAAAGTCTTCCAATTTCCAAGAATTCCTTTCGTTTATATAATAATTTGTGAGATTAAACCGAATTCTGATGAAATTAAAATGCAAACTTCTGGATGTTTAAAAGAAAAAAAAAATGTAAATATAAAATTGGACCGTTGCAATATGTACGGTGTAACGTGTAACGCATTCGTTTTTTGCAATTTTTACGGAAACCGTGGAAACACGCTGACTTTGACTGACTCGAACGAGTCGTACATTGAGTAAACGATCTTGACATAAACAATCTAGCAGTCATTTTCGACAACGTAAACGCTATTCGTTATTTATCACGGCACGCTTTCAGCTATTTGCCTGGCTCCGTTATAATTCATAGCATCACCGTGAGATGCTATCGATCTCCTCTCTCCTTCTCTCTCTCTCTCTCTCTCTCTCTCTCTCTCCAACTTCAGTAAAATCTGTGCAGGATACCTGCATTTTGCAACACAAGTTCGTAACTTGCTACGGAAACAAGCTCACTTATAGTCAGAAGCGATATCGTATTTTTTATTTACTGAATTTTCGAGGCGATCTTTAACGCGTAAAGTCGTCGCACGTTGATTTCATTTCAATTGAATAATTTACAACTATCACGACCATTTAATAATTTACAATCGTATTATTTATCAAGCTCGCAGTTTCGGGGGGCTATTAAACGCGACGTGTAGTCATTTCAGCAACGATCCCTCCAGTGCCAATGAATCCTTCGCCCCGCTTTATATGAATCACGATCGAATAGTGACGAAGGGATGGAACGTAATAACTGGAGCAATCCGGGGTAATAAATTAATAGAGGACGTTGCTAGCTAATAGAAAAAATAGACTGGAAAGCCTGCAACGCGGACGTACATCACCCCTCGGCCATTTTCCCCGGCTATGCAATCAGGTTTTATATACTGGGTGGTCTATTGGAAGGGGATCGTCTGAGCACAAACGTGTAACTTTTATGGGCTGTTTGCACGTGCGTGTGTATGTGCGAGACGTACAAATGATATTTTTGTTTGCGAGCATTCCTGAAAATATTCGTTGAATTTTCATCTTCAAAAAAAATACAAGCGAACGATTCGTGAGTAAATAACACTTACAATTCCACAAAGTTCTCCAAACGAAAAATATCGCCCGATATATATCTCACGCGAAGTGACCTATTAGACCGTTTTCGAAAGTTTTTCGAAATTACAAAATTTCACGGCAGTAAGGAAAAATCGTGTCCCGGGGATGGTATCCCCTAGACCGGTAACATCGCGAGCGGCCGGAAGATTGGTTGTCATTACTAGAACCAATTTTCCACGGGAAAAACGCTAGCCCCAAGTCTCTCGAGCGTCCTTGTCCGGATTTATCTCGCACGCTTCCTCCGAGGCCGCCGGCATACCTACGTGGCCACGCTATATATACACGCAGGTACAGCAAGGGATACACACGGGGCCCTGCTGGAGAAGTCGCTGGAAGAATGGCCGATTTCATATGAATGCATTCCATGCAAATGCGCCGCATCGTCGACCATGGGGAACGAAGGCTGCAGGAAGCTAGCAGCAGGGGCCAGAGCCACGAACACTCGCCTGAACACCGAGTACCGAGCACCGAGTACCCAAGTTTCAATGCGTGGGGGAAGCCGCCCATGGGGTGGGCAAAGAATTCAGCACGCCGATGCGGAGATAATTGGGTGAATACATTCCGACCCTCGGATATATATATATATATATATATATATATATATATATATATTCTTCTGCGAGGTCTTAGCGCAAGGAATGTGCGCGCAGTGCGCTGCACGTGCGTGCAGAGCAGGCGGACAGAGTCACGTGCTCGAACATCATCGAGTGGATACGAATTTCCCGGCGGGTGAACGGGTTTCTTGCGAACCCCTGCCTTCTGGAATTGAACCTATCGAAAACGCTGAAGACAGCGGGACAGCTTCCGATTCTGGTGATAATTTCTTTTGAAAAATCTGTCTCCCTCTCTCGCGTGTATATTCGAGAGTATGAAGTTGTCAGTTCTTCAAATAGATGAACCTTGGAATAGATGAATAGATGAACCTAGTCCGTAGATGCCTGTTATATTATATATGTATGTATGTATGTATATATATATGCATATGTATGTATATGTACATAAACGTATATATATGTATGTATATATGTATGTATGTATGTATATGTATGTATGTATATATATATGTATGTATGTATATATATATGTATGTATATATATATGTATGTATATATATATGTATGTATATATATATGTATATGTATATGTATATATGTATATAAAAATATTTGACTTATAAATAAAAAATTCTGTTTCATAAGTCAAACATCTACGTAGAATATCTTTATACACGCACAAAACGAACATCCACATGAAATATAAAAGTTTAACTTACGTTTAACTGACGTTTTGTTTTATAAACGAAAAAAAAGTTCCATACAGATATTTTATGAATGAGTAAAAAGAGAATTTTTATTTTATAAAAACTTAAACAAAAGGGAGGAATTTTGTACAAGATATTTCAAAGCACACAGGTGTTTGATAAATTAAAAATAATTTTACAAATTCAAATGAAACATACGGCTATGCGACATTGCTTGCAAAGATTTCAATGTTTAAACGTGTCATTATTTTCCAATGCAGAGATACAGTCAAATATTTATTTTTCACGAAGATTCAACCACCCAAACCGGTGTGTTGTGTTTCGTCGTTCTCGTTTGGTCACGTTTTAACTCGATTTTCGTATCCGCGTTAACATGCGGGCCGGTTTATTAAAATATCACCGTTAAACAGGCACGTTCGTAATTATATTAAGGGTACTTTTTTTTTTTTTGTCATCCGAGTCGCATCGCGTTTGTCACGAGGGAAAACAGCGGCGCCGTTTCGTTACGAGACAGATGACAAATGTGCTACAAAGCAGCCAGCGAATTTAAATGCGTCGTGGCAATTTCAACATTTCGAAACAGCCGACTAAAATGAAAGTAAAGAAAAAAAAAAAAAAACGTAGAAAGAAAAAGTAAGGAGAAATGTATCGATGCTTAAGCGTCGTTTCGAAAATCACAGTAAAAGAAGTCCTTGCTTAACCACTTACTTAAAATTTTTGGATGATCTATTGGAAATACAGGTATTCGCGAAAAGAATCATTTTCAGGAATCGTCCACGCAAAGAATCGCGATTAACTGAAACGGAACCTGTAAAGAAAAGTTGACAGTTCAACAAGAAGGAGAAAGCACTTTCGATTGCTACGCGAACCGAGATTCGTCAGGGAAATATCTTGGAGGGAGAGGTGCGGTTTCGTCGAAGTTTGGCACGAACGGAACTAGCCGGCTGTTTTGATTTAAAGAAGCGAACGACGTTAAAGAGGTTGCCATTGTCCCGTCCATCCCTCGATTGCCCATTAACCGTACCAACCAACCGTTCCATGAACAACGGATCTTTCGCCTAATAGCGTTCCTCGACTCGCTACGTTCAACGTATGTACGTAGAACGTGATACGCCGACAGATATTACGGCTTCCGCGCCAGCAACGCTATTTCCCGCCATGGCGCGCCAACGTAATTCTCGAAGCGAGTCGGCGAGAGTCCGGGTTCATGGTTCATCCAGTGGACGGTCGCGATAACGCGGTCGCTGGACTCGCGCCAATTGCCAGATTCACTGTTCTCTTGGCCCTGTGACGCCGCTGCGTTTCGACACCGGGGGTGAAAGTATGAATGACGAGGAGCACGAACCCACGGGGTTCAACGAACTTTTCGTCGAGGACTAGTGATTGCTAGTCGACGCTCATCGAACCAGGGGGCGCTGTGTTTTCAGACTGCGCGGCAGGCATGGATTGAGGTTAGGCAATTAGGTTTACGATTATTTGAAAGAAATTGCAATTGTGAGGTGTTTACTTATTTTGCTTTCTAGCTGGCAAAAGAACCGTTTTAATTCTAGATAATCTATGATAATTATAGACCGTTTAATTATATATTTCGCGAATAAGTTTTGTTGTTTCAGATATCTCGTGTTTCGTGTTTACCCGCGAAATATGAAATTACTCAACCCACTGCAACAGAATGGTCTAGCTAAATATCATTGCTAATTGCGATCAAGCAAAAAATATTTCTCGCCTAACATGAATGGTATGCAAAAGCTAATAAGCTAATAAGAATACTTTTTTCTAAGATAATTTTTTCTTTGGGGGGAAGTTTTCAAAATCATTTTTTTTTTTTTCATTGCATCAAGATGTTTTTTTTTTTCATTGCATCACATATCTGAATGTATTTTTTTACCAGCTACACAATGCAATAAAACATACACACACACACACACACACACATATAAAAAAGAACATCAGTGATCTTGAAATCTCCTAAAGAAAATGATCTTGGAAAAAAATATTCTTACCAGTTATTGGCCATTCATATTTTTTGCACCACCACAATTCGAAAATATATTTAGACGACCTCGCTTAAACTAATAATCCCGTACACCTATGAGGTTTATCACGATGTCAATTTCAGGTAATTTAGAAAATTGAACAGCCGAATAGATTCGTGAATAACTTCGTAAAAATCCAAAGGCAAATATATATCTTTATTGCGACGTTGCAGTCGTGAAACATCGAAACAGGATTTGGAAATGAATACGTCCTGCCGTTCGAACGTTACTATTACGTGACGTTGCATGGGAGGGAATTAATAAAAACACTGGTTGCCATAAATTACGGGCAGACGAGCGCCGTTTGAGCAAACGAAGCGGGCCATTCAATCACAGAGCAAACGAAGCGTCAACAGGCATCGTCGGTAAGAGGCACTCAAAGAACGCCCACCGCGTTTCCGCGACAACGTGGACACGCATCCAGCCGAGATTTATGTACTTTGTGTCCCTGTTTCCCTTCGCGAAATAAAGCGAGCCTGTTCCTTTTAACAAGCCGTCATCCAATCTAACCTAGCCTGTCGTCTAGAACTATCAGATTCCACGGTTGTTGAAGAATCGACGAGAAAGAGTGGCACGTATTAGGGATACCCATAAGTAATCTCGTGTTCTTCAAATTTAATACACTGCCATCTGGCGACAATAATTTAACTTGTTGTAACGTAACCTACATTCTAGTTAAATATACTGACATTTAATGTGCTTGTCGTTAAATTACATTACAGATTAAAACTGTATTAACTGTTAAATAAAACAAAATTTTGTACAGTATCAAATAATGACAATATTACTATCTAGTGACAATAATTTAACTTATCGTAACATAACTTATATTCTAGTTAAATATATATTATGTTTTATATTAGGACATATTATTCAGTTAAATATATATTATATTAGGACATTTAGTGTGCTTATCGTTAAATTACATTACAGATTAAAGCTGCACTGATTCTTAGTAAACGAAATAAAATTTTCTACAGTATCAAATAATGACAATATTGCCATCTAGTGACAATAATTTAGTTTATCGTAACATAACCTATATTCTAATTAAATATATATTACGTTTTATATTAGGACATATTATTCAGTTAAATATATATTATATTAGGACATTTAGTGTGCTTATCGTTAAATTACATTACAGATTAAAGCTGCACTGATTCTTAGTAAACGAAATAAAATTTTCTACAGTATTAAAAAATGACGACATTGCCATCTAGTGACAATAATTTAACTTATCGTAACATAACCTATATTCTAAGTAAATATATATTATGTTTTATTAGAACATATTATTCAGTTAAATATATATTATATTAGGACATTTAGTGTGCTTATCGTTAAATTACATTACAGATTAAAGCTGCACTGATTCTTAGTAAACGAAATAAAATTTTCTACAGTATTAAAAAATGACGACATTGCCATCTAGTGACAATAATTTAACTTATCGTAACATAACCTATATTCTAAGTAAATATATATTATGTTTTATATTAGAACATATTATTCAGTTAAATATATATTATATTAGGATATTTAGTGTGCTTATCGTTAAATTACATTACAGATTAAAGCTGCACTGATTCTTAGTAAATGAAATAAAATTTTATACAGTGTCAAAACATGATATTACTCATCGTACCCCTAATACATACACACATGTATGTACCTACGTAGTTTCGTGAAGAAATCTCATTGTCCGATTAATTAATATCTATGAAATTAATATCTATAAAAATTAATATCTATGAAATTAATATCAATGAAATTAATATCTATATTAAAGTTTGTACATCCGACTGTCTGTTCGATCGTGCGGCCGCTTCATAATTTACATAATTTACAACATTCAGAAGCATTCCGATGGTTGCATCGGCGAATGGTTCAAGAACTCGGCGGGCATCGAACGCCCATCCATAGCTGCAACAATTCGGAAATCCTCAACATCGACTGGCGTGCTCGCTGGCATGGCGGAGAAATCAGCCGAGCCGGTCCCTCAGCCCTCGTGTTCCCCGGGTGCCGTGGCGTGATATTACGGCCAGGGGTTGACCATGGCCACGCGTTTCCACGCTATCGTCCATTCTGCTTCAGTCTACCGCCCCGAACGAGTTCACCGTTCCGAAGATAAAACTGTGAAAAGCTTGTGTTGTTATATTTATATCCAGCTATCGGTATGCTTTTTACACGCATAATCTGGTATTTACGATATTTTCTTCCTCTCGCTTTTCCGTCGTAGACCAAAATTCGATCGAATATCACGGAAATTCTTCCGTTTCAAGAACCGATGTATTTGGATTTTTTTTCCAAATCACAAGCGATGTACAGGGTGATTCTCATAACCTAATGGAAAATTGTTTGATGCGAAAGTTGTATGGTTTTAAAACAGGCGAGATATAGCGTCAATCAATTTTTTCTGGGTTTCGAAATTTTCAAGGTCATTTATATATGTATATATATATATTTTTTTTAATTGAACCACATATGCACATACGCACGAAATTGATATGCCACATTCTGCCTCCCTTAGAATCATACAACTTTTGTATCAAACAACTTTTCATTAGATGCACAATTTCAAAGTTATCGCCCTGTATATCGCAAGTGGGAATGAAACTGATCTTTATTAGCAACGTGAACGTTCTCAATTTGATCGCCGAGCACAATACGTTTTCTCGTGGTATCAAGATTGGCTACGGTTACCAGCTGCTCCGACACAACACGTTGTAGAATGTAGTTCCAACAATTTCCCATACTCGATAGTTTATGTAACTCATAAGTACATAGTGGCAGTACGTTGTGCTTCATTTTCTCCAGTAAATAAATTCACTTTATTCGTCATCGTCGTAAGACGGTATAGACACTCGATTTGAGAATCTTGACGACGAACGGAACGCAAAATCCTATCTGGAGATTGCAGCATCTCGAGTTCCGCTGTTGGCGCAACAATTTGAAACGTCGAAAGCCATTCTCGTTGGGACAGTTGGCGTTACTCTCGGATTTGTTCCGTTGATAACGTGTCTCGCGATCGGCGGTTCTCTCGTCATACACATACACACACGGATATATTTTTTTTTCGCATGTTTGCCGCGTGCTCGCAGCAAACAGCCGGTGTCAAGTGTCTCTGTTTCCCATATCGCGTACGCTATCGTATACGCGGGCAAAAAAACACGGCATCGTCGTGAAAACGATGTACCCTTGTTTCGAGTACACGGCCGACGGCCTGTATGGGTCGCGTCAGCACTTCAGAAATGCAAACGTCATTGTCACGAGAGATTTAATACGTCCCAGCGAGCGAAACTGGCGAGCGCCGCGTCGCGACGCATCGCGCCAGTTTCATGTCATGCGACGAACGAAAAGGAAACGTCGGCACGTCTAGCGACAGTGTGTCCACGATATTTATTTATTTATTTATCCTTGAATGCGATATTCGATGCAAACGCATCACGTCAGCCACGTATTTTTGCACAAATTTTCGCAATTTGCGCGAGTAAAGAGTTGGAGATTGTTTGTTATTTTAACCCTTTCGCCACCATGAAAAGCGGTCGAAACGATCGCTAGTAAAGCAAAGTAAAATACGAGAGAAAGAAACATGGCTAGTAGATCGAATTATGGCTCACTATTGGCGGTAAACTGAAACGAAAAAAAGCGACGTGTGACAGTGTGTAGATAGCAATAGGTATAACTTCGAATTTCACCAAACCAATGATCACTTGTTCAAAAGACTCGTCACCACTCTTGCACTTCCTTAGAACCCGTGATTGTAATAATGCGAGTTCACGTACTTAGGACGCAATTGTTCCATTTTTATTAACTAGCCACGCACTTTTCTTAGGTATACTTACAAGGAGAAGAATACTTGATTGATTCGTAGCCAGGAGTCAACAAAATTTTGTATCAAAACAACGTTAAAGTAAATATTATTTATTAGTACTTAGTATTATTGTACTATATTATATAATAAGGACTCCAAGTATAGCATTATATAATTTATATAAATTATTATTATCTTAAAAAATTAAAATTAAATTTATTGCTCCGTTCTGTAATGCATCTTAAACTCTAGATATCTTTCTTGATCATTGTAAGACATACTTCAGAAGCAAAACTATCGATCGTAATAATACATTCGCCTAAAGTAGCCAAAAATCGGCCCGACACGTATTAAGAATGACTTGCGTCGAAATTTCGAGGAAATACTTTTTTGTCCTCTAGAAAAAAAGACATCGACACGCTATCGATTCAACCTTTAACGTTAATTGAAATTGAAAATAATCGCGATTGAAAGCTTATTTAACAAATTGTACGTAAATAAATTTACTCGCGAATCGGTAATGTGCTTTTCGCTACGTGTTTAAAGCTGCGATACGCACACGACGACCGCAAGCTGCTGTTAATGGCCGGCAGAGGACTATGCGAACGACACGATAAGGATAAAAATAACCTTATTCCCCACTTGTCCGCTTTCCTTTTATGCAACGCTAATGACACCACTAACTAAGCGTTCAGCCGGTGACTCGGCGAGTAACTAGTCGCGCGGGCCTGGATCTCGAAAGAGGGTCGAAGCCTTTAAGGAAATTAGTTTGAAATTGAATTAAAAAACTTAGGAAGATTGGACGCCGGACAATATCCATGCATATAGAACGGTTTAAGGAAATTAGTTTAAAATTGAATTAAGAGGAACCGGGGGGGGGGGGGATTCAAAAGGCGCGAGCCAGCTTTACTGGCAAAATCGTGCCTGGTAGTCTCGATTGTTCTCGCGTGGCCGACGCCTACTGTTAACACATATCCGTCCGCCATTATTTGCACCGCCATTGACCAAATGCCGGCATTTTTTTGACAGTATTTGTAGAAACGATACGCTGTACATAAAAACAACCTAACTTTTAAAAAGTCATATATTTTTTAGTGAAATTTTGGGAAATGAAATGAAATGAATTTGTTACGTATTTACATATACACCTTTATTTTTGATTTTTTTCTTTCTGAAGTTGAATAAAAATTAAATGCACGAAAAAGTTGAAACGAATTATACTGGAAACATAATTACGTTATTTTATTAGACAAAGTAAATTATTTTCGAAATTTTAATTTTATCAATAATTAATAGTAACACCCAAGTGCTTAAACTTTGAATAAACTTCTTCTATACGCAGTACCGACTAATACGTTTTCAAATTAATTTTTTTTTTGCGTTTGCACCCTTATACGACGCAACTGAAGCTGAAATCAGTTTTTTCGTAGAATTATCTCTGTTTGGTAAAAATTACGTTTTAATTTATTCTGATTTAATTAAACAACAATCAATTATTTACCGCAATATACAAATGACGAATTTTCGTCATTTGGCTGCTGGTGATTGTCTGTGAAATGACGAATTTTCGTCATGCGGACGGATATGTGTTAAAAAGACACGTAGATATATATGAATCTTTTGAAAGTGTACAAATCCATTTTTCGAAAAAATATAGATATCCTCTTTCTTTACGTTTGTAATCACACAGTCAATGATGTACAATATCCTCATAAAGTAATTAACCCTTATCGGACGCTAGCTTTTTATACGTGATTCTCACTAGGTTGTAGCTGGTTTCGGTAAATATGCGAAAAATTTTCAATATTATAAAAATAACATTTTCGTTAGAAATTATCTATTTTTTGAAGGAGTATCACAAATATATGAGTTTCAAATAATTATTTATAAGTTCTTGATGTATGATACTTTTTGAAACAATCTCCAACATGAAGGAATGGTATTCTTGTTGCACGTTCCACAGAAGTATGCTGTTGTTTCTCTTCTTCCAGGCAACTTACGATTAGAACATACTAAGCAGTCATTATGTTTTCCTTTAGCATCAAGTTACAAGATATGTAGTTTTCCATCTAATCTCTCCTCATTGTCTGTTGTTGATGGCGTTCCATATCGCGCAGTTTCCGCCGTCACGTAAATTCCCAATTAGTGACGTAACTAATTTCCGAATAAAGTTTATACGAGACATTGGTTTTCTGTTGTTATATTTACAATCAGCTTTATACGGAATATAAGAATTCAAGGAGGATACTTCAATTGCCTAGATAAAAACTTTCCGCCATCATTCGATATGTTCCGGCTTGTCACCTCCCACGTGACCTACGACCGCAGCGACAAAGTACTGTTGTCACGTGAGAGGTGACTTACGACCGATAAGGGTTAAAAATGGTTGAACTGTCAAATGTTTTTATTGAAAGTGGCATAAGTCCAGTTTGTAACAATGATAATTGAAACAATCTTCTAATCGCAGTAATTATTACGATTTCACTATCCACTGCCCTTGAAATCTTTACAGCGGATGATAGCTAATGGCTCAAAAACATAACGTCATAAACAAGGTAACAGTGTTATTGCTCAGATGAAATGATCATTTAAAGTTCTCGATTTATTTATCCTAAAAATTTTAGCAAAACTACTATGTTACCACTGTACGCAACTTCAAGACTTATAACAAGAGAAAAATATACAAATATGATGAGTTTACCTTACATACCTTCTATTCACCATAAATACTTCACTATGCCAAGTGTAAAGGAGAAATAAAATTGAAATATGAATAGGTTTGTTATTATTAGTTATCTTAACGAAGTAATTTACTTTTCATACTTGTTATTTATAAATTCATTATATAACTGAAATTATTTCTTAATAAACTCGATTATTCGTCTTCGCTTGCACCTCTTCATTTTAATTATTATTCTTTACATTAAAAAATACATTTCAGAAAAGCCGACTTCAATTAAAATGTAAATTTAAAATTGTTTATATTTTTCATTTTTTATTATTGAACATGGTATAAGTCCATTTGTAGCTTAAAAAATCGTTCATTTTCTTTAACATTTTTATTAATTATGATTGCATAATAAAATTTTACAAGTTTATAAGATTTTAAAAACACGACCCGAATTGATTGACGTTTGTAACAATATTTTTACGTTGATTCAAACGTGAACCCTTAAATATCTCAATGTATGAATAAATGGACGTACACCACTTTCAAAAACAATTTATATATATAAGTACGTCCGACAATTTATAACCATGTCACGAGTGAAAGATCTTTCACTTCTGTTTATATATATAGAGTGTTCGCGTTACTTTTGTCCAGCGTTTTTCTCGGAAATGGTAAACAAGAGGGGAAAAATGGCAGAGGACAAAGTTGTACGGTTTACTATGACCAATACAGAGGTGTGTAATAATATTTTATGTTTGCAATATTTTTCACAAAATTGAGATGATTTTCAATTTTTTTGCATAGAATTTCTTTTATTTGTTTGTCATATTAAAGCGGCTGTCAGGATGATGTCCTTTTTTTAGTTATGAAAGCTCAGGAATGAGAGAATATTTATACGTTGAAGTGGTATAAGACTTTTATTTCTATTGCCTTCAATATAAATGTAATAATGCGACATTGTGATTAGATTATTGTCCAAGAATACTGAATAGCAAGCACGAACGTCTCGTTCTCGCAGCTCTTCAAGTACAAATACGTATATCATATGTATATCACTGGATTTCTCTTATTTATTTCTATTTACTTCTATAGATTCGTTGCGAGTACGAATTGGTAGATTTCCATCTGTCGCGTCAAAAGAAAAAGGAACATTGACACCGGTTAACCTTTCGCACTCGTATATCGCCGTACAGGCGCCATCTTACATTTTATTATTATACTTTTTTTCCATTTTTTTCTACTAGAACGGCAAGTCAACTTGCAATATATTTCCCAGAAAAATATTTTCATTTTGAATATGCAAAGTAATTTCGAGTTGATTGGTAACCTTCTCAAATATAAATACGAGTGCAAAGAGTTTACGTTAGGTTTAGGTTAGGTTAATCGTTTTCGGGTTAACGGCGCTGTCTTCCCTTTTCTTTAATTCTGTCGTTCTCGCGTCGTAATAGTTACAGAAGGCGTCATAAAGGATGCAGAATGCCTGCTTCCGCCTTTTCATTCCATCCAGTGTTCTCGCATTAAGGATTAAAAGTGTCTGCCACGTTACGGGATGAAAACGTAGAAATATCCTTTAAAAATAGAGAGCAGCCCTCTGGAATGGTATGAAATTACGTGCCCACGTCTCTCTTATTAAAGAGGCGAATTTAACAAATCCAAAAGTCATTGCCAGTTGATTCTCGCACGGTAAAAAATGTTACTTGAAAGACGCGCGTCTAGGTTAGGTTTCCTTTCGTCGTTCCGTTTCGTCCTGTCAAAACGCTTTCCCATCGCTGGAAATTTTCACTTTTCACCGCTTTCTCATTCTCCTCCAAGAAATTTCGCATACGCGCGAAACTAACTAGCAACAGTTAGGGTGACCCTGGCTCGAAGCTGATACGTACTTGTTCGTCGCTCGAGTAAACCGATAGCGGGTATCGATCTTACGCGTTGTAATTCATCATGGGGTAATTGAACGGTTACAATTCATCCAACTTCGCGCTATTACAGGAGCGACGTCGCCATATACCTGCATTTGAGGATCAGTTTACCTAAATCCAGGAATCAACGGCCTCGTACACACACACACACACACACACGCATATACACATTCGTGCGCCTATCGATTTCTGTCGAACAACGTGAACAAATGCCTGTTTACCATTTTTCCCGCGCTGGCCATGCTCTCGGTGTTCTTCGATGTTTCATTTCGCAACACACTTCACGAGACTGAGGGAACGTGATACATGATCGATCGAGACGGCGTGGTTAGAAAATCCGAGATGAAGCATATTGAAACGAGCTGGGCTGCGAACGCGGCTGCGAATTTTCGTTGTGCAAACGTTCCCTACCGACAAAGGGCGAGTTGGCGAGTAGTTCACAGCGGAGGAAGTTAAAATCACAAACGCTACGGGCAGTCGGCTGGTTTTCTCTCGTAAAACAAGCAGAAATTTCGCATAATGCCCGCAGCGAGAGAGTAGACGCGGCAAGCGTTCGAAACGCAAGAAACGGGGCCCCAACCGCTTGTCGTCTTCAAGCTATCGTCCTTCCCCGATCTGTCCGTGCTGTTCCGTGCTCGATAAAACTCCTGTTCGCCAGTTAACCCCCCCCCCTTGTTCTTCCTCGCAACCAGCCGTGATCGTACGATCACGTTTGCGCGTGTGATCGTACGATGCGACTCGACTTACGTACGTACGCGGCATGCAAATTCCGCGGCGGTGATACAGCAAACCAAGGAGAGAGGTCGCGCGATTCGCCAGATGTCCCAAAGGCGGAGAAGTGCCCTACTAAGTAAGAGCAGATAAGGAGAACAAATGAGTGCTTATGGCGGGAGGATGATATCTTCATCGTCGCGGGGCCACCGGTAGTCGCGGCGGCGACCTCTCAAAGCGGCTAGAACCAAAGGACTAAGGAGATGCGCGCTGATAAGGAGAGAGCAAAGGAGGCAGATTCAAAGACAGCCGACGTACCGTGAGCGCAGACGACCGTAAGAAGCTAGCTGGCTGAAGAGAAAAAAAAAAAGAAGCAGGAAAGAAAGAAGGAAGCAAGGAAGCAAGGAAGGGAAGGAAGGGGGAAGAAAAGAAAGAAGGAAGGAAGGAAGGAAGGAAGGAAGAAAGGAAGGAAGGAAGGAAGGAAGGAAGGAAGAAAGAATCTAAGCCGTAGAACAGCAGGGGCCGACGTTTTCTGTTTAAGCGACATCAAAGGCCCTGTCGCGAATTTTCCTTTCGCCATACCAATGCCCCTTGTGCCACCCGTTTCGGGTCATAGCGTACTTTGCGTGCGTCTGTACAGGGTGTACCGTAACGTAAAACAATAACAAAGATTTACAAAGATTTATGTTCATTAGATTCGTAACAATTTAGCACCACAATATTCTCATTATACGTTTTAATCTATCGTATGATATTCGAGATGTTTTTTCTTGCTTATTATTATTATTCTTGTGTGTGTGCGCGTATCCGTTTCGTTAGATTATTTTCAAAATATTTTTACGTATTTGACAGAAATTTAACACGTTCCGTGCCGAGCCGCTTCATTCAGGCCATTTGATGCGTTGATTAAAGATTGATATGTTACCACACAATATTTCGTTACGTCATCAATCCATAAGTAATCAGATTGTATAAAGTAGTTATCACATTGTGTACACGTGGCGCTGCAATCAGTTTTAACCTTTCGGTTAGTAAAAAGAACCTGCCATGTTCGAATTTGTTGAGTAAAAAACGAGGGAAATAAAATATTTAACAAAAATGGGAATAGATGAACACACGGAGATAACATTTTTTCGTTTTTCATTTGTTTTCTTGTCTTTTTCTTCTGTCTTTGTTGGGAAAACAAATTTCTTTTATTAACTATCATTAGTTCATTCTTTTGTCTTCTTTAATTTTTATTGATCCAGTGATCCAATTTTCAATTTTTATTCCTAATGATAGGCAACATGGAAATACAAGACGCAGGTAGTTCTAGTAGTATTTCTTCCATTTAACACTTCTTGCTATAAACAAAATGTAAAAAAATTCGGTACTGAAGTAGCAAGACAAAAAACTATAGTGACGTTTCGCAGCGATTGTCAAAACAAGCCCTTTTCATGCATTCCTTGCTTCAACAAAATGAATCATTATGTGTAATTATTAATTGTTATATATATAACAATTAAACAAACATGTGTACTTTGTTCTATACTGCATTTTCTATAATGCCTCGTTCTTTTGGTGGAAATTCTACAGTCTTAAACTTGTTATAAAATATACGTTTTTAATGCATTTTAATGCAAATAAATATGCCAGCGTGTACCACCGATGGTACACGCGACCTGAATCGAAAGTTTAACGTGTACCATCGGTGGTACACGTGGCACGGAATTGTATTTACTAGAAAAGAAGAGACGCGACTAAAAACGCGGCGAGTGACGAAGCACCGAGAGTTAACCTCTTTCGGCGGCAACTGGTTCGCGGACCATAACGAGTGACCAAATCGTATACAATAATTCGTGACGGTATAATATCGCTGAATAGAAATTATTTATTATTAAGAAGTAATAAATTTATAATTTATCTTGCCTGGGTTATATTTAAATGTACTTAAAACTGAGAGAATATTGCAATTCTGGGATAAAAATTCTCGACAAAATGTTAACCTCTTGCGCCTGCAACTACTTTGCGGACCATAACGAGTGACCAAACTGCATACAATAATTCGTCACTTTCTTTTTTAATTCGTCGGTATGATATCACTGGATAGAAGTTATTACTGAGAAGAAGTAATAAATTTATCATTTGTCTTGCCTGAGTTATACTTAAATGTACTTAAAACTGAGAAAATATTGCAATTTTGGGACAAAAATTTCTCGACAAAATGTTAACCTCTTGCGCCTGCAACTAGTTTGCGGACCATAACGAGTGACCAAACTGCATACAATAATTCGTCGCTTTCTTTTTTAATTCGTCGGTATGATATCACTGGATAGAAGTTATTACTGAGAAGAAGTAATAAATTTATCATTTGTCTTGCCTGGGTTATACTTAAATGTACTTAAAACTGAGAAAATATTGCGATTTTGGGACAAAATTTCTCGACGTGCGTGGCACGTCATTCCAGCGCAAGAGTTTAAGGGACACCCGATATAGAGGGTGAAAGGACGGAGCCGAGTATAGTTGCAGAGACGGTGGTTAGAAGCAACGGACGAAGAATGGCGAGCGAGCCGAGTGGCGGCGGGGGTCGCCGCTACTAAAAGGGTAAACGTTGTAGGCTGCCGTGGCAGATTTCGGCTAAAACAACTTCTCCATCCATCTAACCCCCCGGTCCCTTCTTCGCAACTCTCGCCCATCGACGCGTCTCCATTCCGTTCATCGTGTACATACACGTATATATTCGTGCGTCCGCGCGCGCACACGCGATTGTTCGTCAGTATCAACGACCAGCAGGATGTACCGAAGGGGATAATTAAACTTCCCAGCGAGCGAGAGCGTGCTCTCACCACCCGTGCTCTCGTCGGAATAGCTTCGAGAGTCAATAGTGTCTCTATAACCCTCGTCGCATCTGCGAAGATGTTAGATGTCTAGATGTCTAGATAGAGCCGGGAAGAGTGAAAGCCGTAACGCGTGATCTACGATCGCTGTCACCGAAGAAACAATCGTCGTGTATTTGTAACAATTATAAATTCGTATTATAAGTTCGCCTCGATGAAATTTAATTGTTTCCCTTATGCTGCCTTGCAATTCGGTGTTTGAATTTCCCGCTTTCACGACGGTGAAACGGTGGCAAAAAAGAATATTTAGGCGCACTCGTCCCTCTTTGTCTTTCACTCGTTCGAATTGCACAACTTTAACGTTCTCGTATCATCGAAAGCAATGGAAATCTTTTCATACATGCTACACACGTGTATGTGTACGTATACGTACATTACCGCAGGCATCCAAACGACTGTGCACACGTGTGTGATTTATATACGTTCGTCGTGCAATACCGTCGCTCAGAACGACATAATTGCGCAGGACATTTAACGCGGAAGAAGCAATTATTTTTACAATTTCAATGGATTGTTGGGACGGAAGTCAATCAGCACGGGACGTTTCGCCTTTTGTTTCCAGCGGTGACACGGGTAAGCGATGTTGTAACGATATCGGTGTTCTCCCCTCATTCATTTATCGACCGATAATTGTAACACGATATTATTAATTACAAACTTCACTTGCAATTAATATGCTTCGGGTATCGCGTTAACGCTTGCTTCCCTGATTATTATTACCTTCTATTGTCGTTTACGTTATCTCTTTGCCCGAACAATACATCGTGCAGCGATTTACACTGGCGTTTCACGGTAAAATAATTATACACAGATTCCGTGTTTCTGCCGTTTAAGAACACGTTACATTGCACGCGAGATTTGGCTGGATCTCGTACGAAAATATGATAGGCACGCTCGTCTATGCGTTCTCTATTGTCTCAGACGATCGCTCGTTGCTCTGTTTACATGCTGTGTCTCGCCTGTTTACAGGGCGCATCCTCGTTTTCACTTGCCATATTTCGAATAGTTGAAAGTCTACGCCGTTACGCCAAGTCTGTGGATAGGGAGATTTCTTGGAGTTGTTGGATTTAACTTTGCAGATTTGGAATTTGCTTTCAAATTAGTTCTGCCACTTGGTATTTAAAATATATGAGTCTAACAATCGCAAGGCGAAGCGTATAGGTTAGGTTTAGGTTAGTTTAAGTTTAGGTTTAATACGAATGGTTGAATAGTCTTTGTAAAAAAGCATTCGAAAAGGAAAGGTTGAAAGCGAGAGTAGCTGGTATTAAGTGTCTAAGTTTTTTCATACGAAATTTTCTTATTATTGTTTGTACAATATTAGTGATTCTATAAATAGCTATAAAATGCTACTTAAATAGCTGTATTAACGTGATTTATCTACGTGTACAATAGCACATAATATAATAATAATAATATAAGATATAATAATAAATATAATAAATAGCTATAGGAACCTATAAAAACCACAAAATTTTTGGCCTTTAAATTATAAAATAAAAATGTAACGATAAGGCAAGTTGAAATATTTCAATTTAGTGCTACATGAGGAATTTTGCAGCTTCTGTTAAAGCAGCGACATCTATTTATTATTTGTTAATTTGTGCCTTGTAACATTATCACTAGACGTCAGGACGATTCTTTCTTTCTTTTTTTTTCTTACTTTTTCGTTACTTTTTGCAGAAATCGTGCTATGCACTTAATTACACACAGGCAAATTAACAGATTATAGATTCAGATACGAACAAAAATTTAATCTTTGAACAGAATCTGACATGTGTAATTCACGGTCAGAATATATGGGCTAATCGACCATATTCTTTTTTTTCAATAATTAAATTACAACAGGAATATAAAAAAAGCAATTAATAGTTTGCTGTTTGAAATGATTATTGAGAGACACACGTACCATGACGTTAATAGATTACTAATAGAAATGATGTTAATAGTGTTACATGATTTAAAAAGAAACCACAGGACACTAGAAATTGTTTGTTTAAACGTAAAAACCAACTGCAATGTACGTTTGAGAAATGCACTGGAGCAATTAAAGAAGACTGCACAAAATTTAAAGAATCTTACGAAAACAGGGCACTCTAAATTTGACGAGAGCAGTTAAAAACCTACTACAACAATTTCAACAATATGTTTAACAATAATTTTTGACTAATGTGTTTCGGAAGCATTGTCTTTATCGCAAAAACTTACACGAAAAACTCAATTAATAAGAAACTCGGTAATAATTCTGCGAGATTTACTATCAAAATATAATCACCTCTGTGGCGATGATATCGTACAACTCAAAAGCTGAAATAATAAGTGACATGAAAAGAAAGGACAATGAAGCAGACTGACACTGAATTTGACCGCGTTTCTAATTAACGTTTGGTCAGTGAATTTTTTGAACTACAATTTTTTGGCAAATGCAAAACACCTCAAAGGCGAAAAGAAAGAAAAGAAAGAAAAGAAAGAAAAGACATAAAAAAAATGAGGTAACTTAAATAACAGGAGCAATTTATTGCATAAAAGGTTAACAACAAAGACCAAGTATATCGACTTATAACTTAATGTTATTGAAGAAATCGTATCGTATAATTAATTACCTACCAGCCGAACTTGTTAGTCACGTGATTATACAACTTTGATTCCTTTGTGAAAACGCGAACAAGGTAAAGGCTATGAAAATTATAGAAAAAAAGGCAGTATTATCGATACTGCGCATTGCGGATGAAAATTTCTTCCATTTACCAACGAGAATCAAAGAAAGATCACGACATCTAAGAAAGTTGAATATAACCTATTATACGACACTGAAAATGAAGCTAATAACAAAGAAAAACAATTCACGGTGCTGCAACGCGTATATATATATATATATACATATATACGAAACAAAGGAACAAATAAATTCATAATGGAGAAAGCAGCTTTTTCCGTATTGCGCCGCGCATTATTAATTTCGAATATATGACGCGATTCCTGCGCGTTCTCCTCGTCATAGACGTTGACAACGTTTAAAGAATTATTGCGCGCATTTTACCTCTTCCTCGCGTTAAAGCTCATTGAAACAACAGCATAAAATGAAACGCAGCGAATGTTTACGCTACATATTCAGTGTCTTGATGAAACAAGTTCGCGAATAATTGGAAAGTTACGTTGCGAAGCTTGTTTCATCAAGGAAGTAAATGAGATCTGCGTCTGCACTGCTTCTTTCACGCGGAAGAACTCTCGAAACTCTTTACAGGGACGGCGCCGGGTTCGCGACGAAAATCAGCACACGCACCACCAGCACGTTTCACCGCTTCAACCTAACTTGTTGATACCCGACCGTGCCATAATCCCGTATCGGACTACCCACGCACCTCTTCAATTCCATCGAATCAGCCCATCCAGGTCCCCTTCCATCAAAAATATCCAATCAACCGCCACCGACAAAAACAGAAAACCGCCGCAGAACTTTCCAGCCTTCGCTCGTCCCACGAGCAATCCCTCTCGAAACTTTCGCAACAGCGACGAAGTTGCTCGGATATCGACACCCCGGTGGATATATCTGCGTCAGAAAACAAGCGTAGATACAGGCAGTGGTGCAGCGATACAGCAGCCGCGACGCCGCGAAGACAAATAGTGAGCGCACCACCCGCGTGGCGGCGTTCTCTTCCAGGGATTTCACCGTGGGGGGTTGGCTGAGGCGCGCGCGGTGCGCATGCGCGTGGCCGGGCGGCGTGGTGGGGGCAGTCAGTGTCACTCGGTGCCGGGCGTTGCGGCGCGGTGGCCCTTCAGTCTTTGATCCGCAGCTGACGCGAGCGTGTGTATATTAAGCTCGAGCAACCGTTCTCCCTCTCTCGCGAGCAACGGGGTCGTTTCTCTCATTGACCGGTACGCGATTAAGAGGGGAGCCGACGTCGACCGGGACACGGTCGTGCTCGCGGCAACGTCACCGCTGCACCACAAATCTCTCACTGCTCGAGAACACGGCGAACAACGGAGCAACGAGCTAGCAGTATATATCCTACTCGGATCACGCTACACGTCGCGACGGATTCAAACGCACTACGCTTGCCCCTTGAAGTTCGATCCTTGCCTCGAAGCTTCGTTTTTTTTCGTTTTTGTTCCTTTTCTCTTTCACAAAGTGCCTCCGAGTTTTGCCCGAGGTTTTCCTCTCGTCTTGACGCTGGAACCTGTGGACCAACTGGAATTGGAATTGGAATAGCGGGCAGTTGATTCGAAGTTGACGAGTTGCCGAGTTAGTCGAGTACCTGGTCTCTTTACTTGCACCCCAGGGACCTTCCGGGCACGCCGCTCACGCTCCACCGGCACGGACTTGCGTGCAGTTCTCAACCCCCTGACCCAATTAGTCGGTCCGTGTCGAGAGAGTGTCTGTGCTGAGTTCATCGCTCGTTCTTGGATGGGAATTCATCCTCCCTTCGTCGTCGGGATCGTTCGTCTAGTGATGTGCCGTTGAGCTCCCGCCTGGCTACGCCACCGTTCGATCAACGATTTCGCAAGTGAAGAGAAGAAAAGTGTCCAGTGTTGGAGCATCGAGTTCTCGTTTCTAGTGTTTCGCCCCGTGGAGTGCAGTGCAAAGGAATTACACGTTGCCACGATTGCCACGTTGAATCTTGGAGCACACGTATCTATCAGCCGTGAATCGCGACAGAAGAAGAAGAAGAAGAAGAAGAAGAAAGCTCAAATCGTACATTTTCCTCGACTCTGCCCTCCCTTCGTCGTTTGCAGTCGAAGAGATACAATCTCTCTGCCGACGACTGACGTTTGGCGGACCAAAGACCGAGACCATCCACTTGGTCGTCCTGTCCTCGCCTTTAATCTCGCGCGAGAGAGTTGAACTTTCTCGCTAGCGTTGACAGATCGATAACAAAGTTTGCGTACGTAGCCGGCGGTGAGCCGCGAGAGTAGAATGCGTCTGCTTTAACGAAACTATCCCTCCCCTCCGGAGAGCGGACAACAACCCTCGAGAGAGAGAGAGAGAGAGAGAGAGAGAGAGACCATCTCGAAACGAAGCTTTCACCAAGTGGTGCCTTGCGACCAAGGTGACCGGATGTTAACGTGCCGAAGGTGAAAAGCAAGAGCGCTGACCCGCTCGTGGAAGGATCTGTATGCGGACCGCGGCGCGTCCGCCGGAAATCTGACGGGCCGTCGCTGCTCCGGCCGCCGAGGCAGCCTGTCGTTGTCGCTTTCCAACAGGAAACGGCAGTACCTGGTCAAGTACAAGAGGAAAGTGCAAGAGGAGAGGCGATCGGCCGAGGGCAAGGAGGAGCAACGGGGTGGCTCCCCGTGGCCCGTACTCACGAACGATCGTCCGAAGAAGGGTGCAACGGTGAAGGGTAACGGTGGGTTCGGCGACTACTCCGCGGCGGGGGAGTTCGAGGTCTGGGGCGACGAGCAACACGCGTCGGATGGTGGCGTAGAGAGGCAGGTGGCGAGGCCGCCTTCGCGGCAGCAACGATGCGAAGGCGGTTCGTCCCTGAGGCCGTTGCTTCACGTCGCCCACTGTGAGCTGCACTCGCCTCGCGAGCCGGAGCTCCTGCGTCTCGACCATCTCGAGGCGCTCGAGCACAAGTCCGCGCCGCCCGAGCGCGACTCCTACTCGATGATGGACAACTTTCACAGCCCCGTGCCGCCGCCGCTGCCGCGACGCCACGTCCGGTAAGATCATCGCATCATTCCAACTCGTCGCAGCCTGTGATTTCTCACTCTTTGCGTACCGTCTTTGCGGTTAGAAAATTGTTTCCTCTCCCCCTCCCCCCCACCCTCTCTGATTTACCTTGATCTACGGGGAACATTTTCCGTGTCGCGAAAGTGCGAAGATGCGTATCTTTTCGGATGATTTCATCTGCCGAATCGCGAATTTCGCGGATGAATATCTCTCTCCCAGTTTCCCGGTGGTGAAAGACATCAGATATATAAATCCTGCTTTGTTTTACACCGCAACAATTCGGTGAAATCAGTGTAACTAATCTGCTCCTGCCGTAGTCAAACAACAACGAATAGGCAGTTGCGCGACGTTTTCAACGCAACCGAGTGAACAAAAGTTCGCAGAAAATTCAATAAAAACATTCTCTGATGATTTTCATCGATCGCCGCGGTCGAACAGCAACGAACGAAACAACGCACAACGCTAACAAAACGTGAAACACGCCGTAATTCGAAAACAAAGAAAAAAAAGAAAAACGTGTTCGATTAAACGGAAATAGAGCGAGTCGCGTAACTCGCGCCAATTCGAATAATTTTTTTTTTTTTTTTTCAAACGAGCGAGTCTCGACGCGAAAGATCGACGAACAATCGGCAACGTGTCCGAGTATTTTAAAATTTTCAAGTCATCGTAAGTGTGTGTTCTAATTCTCTTTCGCGTTTTGGGGAGTTCTTTTCACGGGAAGAGGTTACGTATTTCATGAAATTGAAATAAATTCGAATATTTGTATTATATCGCGAATAAAGTCGCACTTTCCGATCAAATTCCAACGCCATCGAACACGATATGTGCAATATGTATCGCTGCGATTATCACGCGGCGAGCCCTTCTCTAGCGGCAAAATGGTGGAACGTGTTTCAAACGAAATAAAGGTTATGTTACCCCGCATATAGTTACAACATAACGCATCGCCGATCAAAACTACGTCAACAATTCATATTTTATCGAGTCTACAACGTACAGTGTTGTTGTTGCAAAGCGATATTTATCATTGTTAAATTTTATTATTGAAATAAGTGAAAGTTTAGCAAACGCGCGTCTAACGTATTTTGTGTTACGAATGACTTTCTAAGCTTTCATTTTACGATCATTGTTGCGATCTTCTGTTTCCTCGAAACTAATTTTTAAATGTTTTAAAAAGCACGATTTCACTTTCCGATTTTCGCGATCACAAGTTGACCAACGGTGTTGAGTTGTAAAGGAAAAAAAAGAAGAGTGTTTGTAGAAATAGCTTTTCGAGTCGTGTTGGCCAACATCGAATTTCATCACCATTTTCGATTTATGACGCGGGAACAATGATGTCGATCCGAGGAGATTCATTTACGCGTTCTCAGTTGCTCCGAATGGTGCAATTACAACGCGAAAATGCCAGAACCGATAATGTGCGTTCTATTATTATTGCGGTTATCGAGATTCGAGGCTGATGAACGAAACGGGGCATGTAATAAAATCGTGAATTATATCCAGTGAATAAAGGTTTAATCGACTTTTCGTCGACTTTTGCACTCTTGGTAGCTGAAGATTTATCTGATCTTTCTTATAAATATATATATATATATCGGGTGTCTTACTAACTGTCCATTAGTTTTTATATCATCTTGGACAGTATGTAAAAATATCATTTGCAGAAACGAAGGAGGTTAATTTTGCCCTCTTCAAGGGAAATGTCCGGTGTTCAAACTTGTTGAGTCGACTTCTGGCGAATTCTGGATATGTATACAAATACTGAGATAATTGCATCGAAGAAAAGCAGAAAATAGGTTTCGATAATACACGTGTATATTAATTTCGTAAAGTCTAATAAATACAAAAGTAAATTCGTAGATCCAGCGATTCGGCCACACGGTTCATATATTATTTCAATATTCGAGCAAATGGCTCAAATTCCGTGAGGATGAAATACTTTTACCCCGCGTATTAAAGTATAGGGAATATTGAAATTCTTAAAATATTAGGTATTTTATTTAGAGAATAAATTTCTCCGTGTGCGGACGAGCATGTACGCGACGTATTATCCGCTGACATCTACTACTTACGGACTTTCAAACCTTATCTCGACGTTGCCTTTGCATTTTTATTATTAAATTCAAGCGTGAAGAAATTTAACTTTCCAAAGGTTCCTTTGGATAAGAAAAGAATTAACATTTTGTAAAAAAATCGGATACCGCATATACAGATTGCGATTTACATTTCGTATCGATTTCGTAACTTGTGCCTGGTGTGTAATATGATTGTGAATATTCTTTTCTATTTCTCCGGTTTTTTTCACTTTCAACGTTTGCTCTCAACACATTGTGAAAGTTCATCAGAAGGAATTCCGCTGAAATAGAGTAGTTGTCGTCGAAATTCAATGGCTCGGAAATACGTATAATTGTGTCCGATATTCGACCGTTTCTTGGAATTTTAATGGTGTTGGTTGTTCATCGAGTGGAAACGGAAGCCCGAGTGACCGGCACCAGTTACGAGTGAATTCTCTATTTATTGGAAAGTTGATTTCTCCGGCGACTTTTATCGTTTCGAGCTGGGGATCGGTCTCGATAATAAACCGTTCCGATTTTTCGCCGTGAAATTGAATCGTCAGTTGTTGTATCTCTGGAGTCTGATACTTGGGGTTGATATTAAAGAGGTTGGACCTCTTTTAATAAGAACGCCTAGTCGACGTCCTTTCTCTCTTTTTTTTTTTTTTTCTGTAAGACAAAAAAAGTACAATATTTTCTGTTAAAAAGTCCGCAAAGAAAATTTATACTTGCCTTATATAGTTTGTCAATAACTTTTTGACCATTTTTTTTCTTTTTCTTTTCGGTATGTTGTTAGCTCTCCCGAGTGAAAATTCCGAAATTCGTAAAATTCATGTAACTAAAGTAATAGAGAGAAAGAGATGTATGGAAGAAGGGTTGGAGAAGAATGGAAGGGGGGAGGGAGGGGGTTGGTTAGGTATACGAGACGAGGGTTAAACAGGGGATGGCGAAGGCTTGGCGAGTTTGCTTGGAGGGCAATATAGTAGGTGCTCGCACGATGGAATTGTGGCTCGTTTCGAAGGTTCACGCCCGAAGAACGGGGTTAATGACAAGCTGGTACTCGAGAGCGTTTCGAAATCGATTCGTGTTCGATGAGAATGCGCTGATTCGAAACGGAAAACTTGCAACTAACCGCTTGGAGAGGGTATTGGGAGAGGGATAGCGGTTGAAAGGGGATATATATATATATATATATATATATATATATATATCCGCCTTTGAACGGTGGGCTCGAAGGTGACGTTATTACGTTCGAAGGTCTCTCTCTCACCTCTCTTCCATCCGAAACGGCGGAAAAATTTATCGATACCTCTGGAATATTTGCTCGATTTAGTGGGTGGTGTCGTTCAATTACCGATTATTTGGATCGTCCGTTTCTTCATCTTTCCCCCCCTCGCCTTTGTCGCCTTTGTTTGCCGTTGGTAGAAGGGAGAATCGATGGGGATTGAATGCAGTTGACAAAAAGGAGGATCGAGGGTAAGACTAGATATTGAACAGCTTGACAGAAGGAGATGAAGAAAAGGATAAGAGAAATAATGTGTTAAAATAATTTCCTACGGATATACTCGATACGTACCGAGTTGTAATCGAAATTTGCAGTTATATCCCCAGATCTTGTCAATATCGTTCGTTTCAACATCGCCTGATCTATCATCGTTGCATTTCATCGCGAGTTTTCGAGTGGCGGATACATCTCGCAAAACGGATAGATACGTCGGAAGTATTCGACAGAATACTGAGTGATCGTTTTAGAAACGCGGATGTAATTAAAAGCGAATATTAATCGGGGCCATTAGTTGCATCGATCGTAATCGAAATTCGTCCCCATGCATATTCAAACGTGCGAAAAATGTTTAAGATTGTTACAGTGGCGTAGGAAAAATTTCGATTCTTTGTCACAAGTGATGGACATTAATGACACAGTGTTGGCGCATATGATTACAATCATTGCTTGGTGCAATCGTTTACTTTCTACGATGTAGAATAATGCCTCTGCAGAGACACAGAACTTTCTAATTTGGATTGCGTTTTGCTTCCAAAAGTTTCCTCGATCCTCCTTGGCAAAAGCGTGGATGTAATTTTTGGAGCTTATCCAGCTCCATTTTCATAAGGTTTAACGTGCCATGACTAGTTGCTAATAAATGTACCATCGCTTGTGTCCAACGTCCCATTGGAATTGTTGTTGCTGTTCATTGCTGGCATTGCACATACCGTTTTAAACAATTGTTCCACTGTGAATCGTATAACGTGGGATAAAATTAAAATTCTAAATAAACCTTAAAGAGGTATACATATATCGAAGATCCGAAAGATTCGCGTGAAATTTACTTTGTTGGAAAGAGTGGGAAAGAAGTTTCAAACGAACCGGAGAAGGTTTCAGTATTTAATCGAATATCTTAAAAAACACGTCGTTGAATTTTCGCAAGTTACCGTCTAACGTAAAGAACAAAGAAATGTA
Organism: Tetragonula carbonaria; assembly: GCA_032399595.1. NCBI lineage: Eukaryota > Metazoa > Arthropoda > Insecta > Hymenoptera > Apidae > Tetragonula > Tetragonula carbonaria. Next base: position 21,865,584 of record JAUCRC010000002.1, read on the forward strand.
AAATGCCGAAGGCGGGGAAAAAAGCAAATATAAAGTGAAACTACCGAGGAGAAAAAATTCCAGCCGAACTTCCATAAAGTTCGCAAGTTTGATATCGACGAAGGCCAGGAAACAGTTTCAACTTTCAAGTTTGCCGCGCTGTAGAATTTAAATCTCCCGCTTTCTCCCTCTAGCAGTACCTACAGCGCCAACAACAACCTGCCAACTACCTAAGCTTACCTGACTGAAGTATTTCACAATTATAAACCTTTATGTCGCAAATATTTAAACATCCCTGTACATCAGTGTACGCGTAGTAACGTTAATGATAACGTTGGTGATAACGCTTTTGAGACTGAGTTATTTGAGAGAGAAATTTGAGATTTTATATTCATGGTGTTTGTAGCAGAAAAATGAGTTTTCGATGGTAAATTATTTTTAAGTTAAACGAATTAAATTATCAAACAACGATGTAATAATAACAATGCAATAAGTTATTAAATTATTCTGGAGACGTCACAACTACTTTATCATATATCTAATAATATACAATACTGTAGCAATCGTTTGCGATGTTGGAAAACACTTTAAACGAAACTAACTGAGATTTAAGGGCCCCGTTGTAAGAACTTTTAATTTAACAAGCTAATACTAAAGGACATTACGTTCATACGTCGTAAATTTGAAAAAAAAAGAATAAAAAACAAAAGCATAAAAATGGAAGAAAGAAAAACATAAAAAAGAGCATAAAAACAGGATATTTAAGGGCAGTAAGCCGAAATCCGTGACCCTGCAAGAAATCTACTTCATTTTCGCTCGGCGATCAACGTGTTAAAATTAGAAAGTAAAATTAAAAAGTATTTTCATCGTAGAAAGGTGGGTTTATTGTTAAACTTTATTTATTTTACCTTAAATTAAAAAAAAAAAAGAAGGAAAATGTCAAAACGTTTGTACGAATCACTCCTGTATACATATCTCTTTCTAGTCGGTAAAAAAATTACAGATTTACAACTTGAACGTGTTGAATGACTTGAGAAAGTCGCACAAATAGATTTAGGTTAGGTTAGGTTTTGCGTAGACGTGGATAATCCACAACGTGCGTCAAGAATATAGAATTTGTATTCTGTTTTTAGCGCACGTTGTCCCTTTGATACGCGTTTCAAAACTATTAAGCTGTAGAACGCGAGAACAGGAAGACGCTTATTCACGTCCTTCAAGATAAGAAGCTGCGGATGCAGCACGCACGCGCGGTCACAGGTTCACCTGCTGGAGAGTGTATCAAAGCTTCGAGCTAAGGCAAACAAAGTGATACGGTGACGGTAACCATCGAAGGTTGTTTCCAAGTACGAAAGGACGAGGGAGGGAGCGAGGTTGGAGCATTTGCATCGACGCAAACACGGAAATCCCAGTGCAACCTGTTTGCCCCGAGTGCAAGTTCGCCGAACGTAATGGAAGTCTCTTCGTTAAACGCTGTCTCGTTCTCGTTCTCGTTCCTTGTCGCGAATGGGTTTCTGGTTATCGTACGATATCGTTTCGCTTTAGTTAAAACTAGTATAGTAGTAGCTGCTTTGAAAGTTGTCGCGAGTTTTTCTTGGTGAGCATTCAAAGGTATCAAGTTCCAACTTATACTCGCAAGATTAACCTCTCGAATCGTCGCTATTTCTTTTTGCTTTGAAAATTTTCCCGATGTCACACTTTGCTAGCTGGCTTGAACATTCCTTTGAAAATTTCGCCGGGTCGCGCTCTGCTGTGATACTCCGACGAGAAATGCCATTTTTTCCCCCTCGCGAGATGAACTTTGCAAATCGATAAGCTAGGAAACTGTTACGAGTTCTCATCGTATAGATCTGATATTCTAATCGATAAGATAGGAAACTGTTACTTTGGAAATTCTAAATTTGCAACTTGGTCTGCAGCTCAAATTATCGTTCGGCTTGTTGGTATTTCCTTCGATCAAGTCGCCTTGACGAAGGAAAGTCTCGAATTCGAGCACGGTTCAAAGCCACGGTTCCCCATTCTTTGTGCAACCAAATTGTTGGAAAACTTCCCGTGGAGAAGCAATTGAGAAGGACACTCCCATTCGGCTGCCATGCGCCCCGAGGAAACTCAATTTCGCGCGGAGGGTCAGTCGCTGACGTAACGAAGAAAAATCTTGGAAGGTTGACTCGCATGGTACACACGATTTAACGACCTTGCGGAAGGGAGGAAAGAAGAAAGGAAGGAAGGAAGGAAGGAAGGAAGGAAGGAGAGGTCGCAAGACGCATGAATCACGTCGCGTCGTTCAGCCACTTCTCCTCCAAATGAATTAAATTAGTCATCTCCCATTTCTCGCTCGATGATAACCTCGCGCCTTCCATTTAAACTCGGAGAATTCCCATTGCAACGTCGTCGCACTTACTTACCGATTATTTGCTTTGAAAAGGCGAAAGATTCGAAATTCGAGAAAAATTTCCCAGTCGCCGCGGCGAAAATTATTCTGAAAAGTTGGCCGAACGAAAGGAAAAAGGGGGAGTACCGTTGCATCCGGCGCGTTTCCACGTCCGATCGATATACACTTGCGCGGGGGTGGTAGTTGGGACCGAAAGGTAACGCGGCGCGGCGTACGAAAAGCAAACAAAGTGATAGGAGAGCTGCGTGGAAGAGCAGAAAGAGAGGGAGAGAGAGAGAGAGAGAGAGGGAGATAGGGGAGGGAAGTAAAGGGAACGAGAAGGAGTAGGAAAAAGGCTGTATAGATGGTAGGGTTAGAGGAGGGCCAAGAGGAGCCGCGTGGAGTACGATATGTAAAAGGCAAGCAAGCAACGCGGGGCGGCTGCTCGGCGCCACGCCGACATTTCGCGGTGAAGCGACCGACCCCATAGCCATGCATCACTCTGTCCCACCGACCACTACCTTACCTACTGTATCCTCTGTACGTGTATGGTGTGTGCGGTGTACGCAGTGGCTCGCGAAAGCGTATTTCAACGCTTATCGAAACATTTTATTAATATATCATCTACACACTGCGCGCCTTCGTGGCGACGTATAATAGCACATAATATTGGTAAACTCGGAAACAAATTTGGAAATGTAAACTGCAAAATATACGTGTTTCGTATAATTGTCTTTTGCGTGTTAACGAGCCTCGAAATTGAACGCTTGTTTGATGGTATTTCCGGTCGTTCTACACTCGCAACGAGTATCGTAACTTTTACGCAAGCTTTTCGAAATTTGAAAGCGATGTAATCTGATACGATCTGCCAGCGCAAAATTTCGAAAAATATCTCGCATGATACGTACGTACGGTAAACGGAAAGTATCCCATGGTAAGCGTTCAAATACTTTCACGGATCACGGAATCCACCCTTCCAACTTCGTCTGCGTCTCTACCCCACCCTTTTTCTCCCGCATTCGTCATTTCCGGCCACCTCTATCTTCTCCTCTCTCCCTCCATTCATTCCATTCTCCAACTCGGTTCCACTGCACCGCCATAATCTCCTTTCTCTTTTCTCTTTTTCTTTCCCCCCCCCACCCCACCTTTCACCTTTCCCCACCACCGACGTGTTTTCTGCCCATCACCCCTTTCGTTTTCCACCGGGTCTTTTCTATTCGCTGTGAACACGCACCACCGGTCATCCGCCGTTTCCCATTCTAGCCTGTCCTACATGGTTTTTTCCCGCGCTTTTACAATGCCTCGTCATAAAGAACGCCATTGTGTTTCTTCGAGCAATTTGCACGTTTGTCAGCAGGTGACCAAATGAGGCCCCGACCTCCTGTTCTTCCCTCTATATCTCCTCGTTCGCCTCGTATCCTGGCTATCAAGTGCTTCATTCTTCGGTGCACGTGTGGGTTTGGAACAGAGTTGGCGAAACAGATATTACTTCGTCACTTTATTTATATTATATTTAAAACGAATTTTGCATTTTTGCATCCGACGACGCTATTCGTAAATGGAAAATGCGTGTGTGTACATTTTGTTAAACGAAATCATCTACGTAACAATTTGTTATCCACGGAACATTTTTGCATGGTCGTCTCACAGCCATCCACAGTGTTGAAAAACACACAAATTCAGTAATAATTTTCTATCAAAACTTTATACTATATACTTTATACAGATGATTTAATTTCCCATGCTGTTGCATATTTTCCTCGTTTTCTCTATCACGTGCAACTTTTGGCAACGGCACTTTTTCTCCTCGGGAGAGAGAACGAGACTCGAATCGTTCCGGGCTTTCGTTTCCGTCGACGCGTGGAGAGATGCTTCCGGCGCGGGAAAGCCAGACAGATATACGGTTTTCGTGTATTTACCGATCGTTTATTTACCGATCTGGAAGCTCGGCGGAATGGGCGGTTATGGGGAAATGGTCGCTGATTGAGGCGAGCGCGAAACGATTCGGTTTAGAACCGAGATTTTTACCGAGAAACGGAGCAGAAACAGCTTGTATCAAGCGAAGCGTTTCAATCACTGTTGAAAAATCCTAACGATTGTGCCTTTTCTTTTCCGCAGTTTTTTCGTAAATAATTTCAATGATCCTGATCGTTCGATCGTGTATCCTTGTATACCGTGAACTTGTGAACTCACGTTTCTATAATGTATCGTACCTCCAGCGAAAGACAAAAGAAGTTGGAGAAATAACACGCGTGTCGAGAAATAAGAGCTTGGCGCTCTCCGTGACAGCGCGGATGAGCGATGGTATGATTTTTCTCGCCGCCACAGGGATATTCCACTTGTTATGGAATATCGGTACATCGACGGTATTTTTCCGCCCAGCTGGGAACACGATCACGCTTGAAACGTACATATATTTCGACAAATCGCGGTTACGATCGTTCCTCGTCCTTTTTCACTCGACTCTAGCAATTTGTAATATTATATTCTCGACTGATCTTGTCTGTTTCGGGGGACGAATGTATAGGTGGCGTTAGTTGACAATGTCGCGTCATTTCAATCGTTCTCGAACGAACCTCGAATACTTTTCTCTCGATAGAAACGTTTCACAAATCGTTATTTCCATTTACTTTACGTAGCCTCGTTTTGTCTGCAAGTGCATTACATTTATATCTGAAGAGAATCGATATATCGATCTCTCTCTCTTTGTTATTGATTTCCAATTTCACAACTGTAGAAACTGTAGGGCCACGTGACTTGGACAAACAATTGATCAATCTCCGCCAGTTATGAATTATAACAGAATTCCGAAAAACCGAAAAAACCTGTTTCTGAGTTGAACTTTTAGCTGCCGGCGTTGCGATTAATCAACGTGCGATTTTGCGCGATTCTTTGAGAAAGTCGCATCGTGGCGCGCTTTCAAGGCAATGGAAGCAATGGGAGAACGAACGACGAAAACAAAATGAAAATCTCAGATGGGTTGTCGCGGACAGGAAACTGGGAAGAAAACGTCAGCCAACCCGCGAATGTTTTGGGACGGGGCACTACCGTGTAAACAACACCACCCGTTTCACTTCCGCTCGACGCTTTGTTTACACGAGTCCAACACACCGTGAAATGACAGCTCTTACGTTAAATTCGTAAGATGCGGAAACGTTAAGGGAAAAAGAATGAAGCGACGAGTGAACGTGAGGAACGAAGATGGCGGGGGCCTTCGAAGGCCTTCGTCGAGAAAATGACGAAAAGTAGGATAAATCGTAGGTTAAATTTCCAGCTAATCCTTAAGTTCGCTCAATTTCACTGAATTTTAATACCATCGTCCCGCAATAAGACTGCGTTATCGTTATTTCATACTTTCATACTAATACTTTCGTCGAATGGTAATCGAGCGGAAACATATTTTTATTTAATTTAATTAACGTCTCAGATCAGCGATGGCGCCACCAGCGAATTCGAATCGAACGAAATTTTCGACATTAATTAACGAAGATTTGAATAAATGAACAGCCCAATTATACGTATCTTCCATCCGTGTAAATTTCAAAATGAAAAATATCAATTTGTAAGAGCACGCGAACGCGAAAATTCATGATGACTGGCGTAAAATCATATCTTTTTAGATGAGTTACCGGTGAGCTGCTGCTGACGTAAAATAATTAATTTATTATAAAAAGAGCAGGAACTCTGTGTACCGCGGAACTGTATCTGTTTTAACCATTTATACCTGTGTTCCTTTATGTTTCTTCTCATTCATTTACATTTCCGTTTTAATGCTTTTACGCTTATGTTGCGAACTAACGATCAATTTGCGGACCCGTGTACATTAGGTTTCTGCATATGAAATGTCCATTTCCCAAAGTTTGAAATTAACCAGCGGAGAGCGTGTATAAGTGTGTGTGCGTGTGTGTGTGTGTTTTAAATTTTGACCTAGATTCGATTATTAGAAACCGCTTTATTAAATAAAAACAAGTTCACCAAAGGATAAACATTTGCTGATTATTAAAAAGCGGAATGGAAATTGTTATTTGACAAATTGATAGGATATTTGTTTCTTCTTCTCGTTCCAATTTCGTGATTTTCCGACGATAGCATATTAAATATTTTGGGATGAGATTATCAACCCAAAAATCGCTTTTTGCGAACAGCATTGGAATTTTACAGAACGGGCTGTTCTTTTTTAAAGATATTTTAGATTAAAATTTCATAAAACCGGTGAAACTCGCGATGCAGTTTATCGTAATCGTCTGAATCGAAAGTTGTTCGAAACTTTCTTCGAAATTTAAACTTGCGACAATTTCAATTCGTAAAAGATGCACGTAATATGGAAGATATTTTGTCGGAATAATACTACAGCGCCGAACAAATTTACAACTTGTTAATCTAAACGCTACGCAACAATACAGGTTCACTAGTAAATTGAGATGGTGAACTGTCGATAACGTCGGTCCGATAATGAAATAAAGTATTCGTAACAACTTTAGACACTATCGGAGTGCTTAAACAAGGTTCAGGAGCTGTCTGGAAGTACAACTAGTAGTGTTACAGTTGCGTTATGGCAAACTTTACGGGGAATGTGAGAAAAGCTGTTGAAGCGATTAAAGCGAACGAGAACCGTATCAGGAAATCCCACCCGCGAAGGAATTTTTAACTAAGCGTGAGCAATGTTCCAAAGGACACAGTTTCTACACCGAAATTTCGAAACGTTTCAACAAATCGTTCCAAGTGTTATGGTTATATTAAAACTGTCTATTAAACGACTTTGCCTTATCTTAAAAACTAGAGAAAAGTTGGGAATTTCATCAGAATACCGGATTTATTCGGTCTTAGTCGGATTTAGTCGTCTAGTCCGATAAGAATTATTTCTAGGAGTCAAATACACATTATTACTCGATATTAGTATCTGTTGTTTGTAACGTCGAGGAACTAGATCTTTTTTTGACCTTAAATCGTTTCCTAAAACCTAGAATCTGAATCGGTCGCAAGTCGATGGTGACGTGACCCGATATTTGTACATTCCATCTTCTTATCTGCGACCATTTTCTCCCCCCTCTAGGTTTCTCCAGTAATAGAAACTAGAAACTAGGAACTAGAAACTAGCGCCGCTTCAACTACCCCAAGTTTTACGGCGACAGTTGAGAAACACAAATAACAAATGGCACGAGCCACAGTTGGAGAAAAAGGGAAAAAAAGGTCGACGGCGGATCTCACTATCGAAACATCCACGAAAGATCCACCACGTAGACACGGGATGACGCTATCTCGGCGTATTTACGGAAAATCGACGTGGAGGAGTGTCCGTGGAATATCCAAGTGGGATATATCGAGCATCGCGTCACTTAGGCGGGCTAGACGCAGTCTCGGCAATTGATAGGTAGTCACGCTAGGCTGACCTCAAGGGACATCAGTTCGTATAGCATGCTCGTTCCCTTCCTCTCTCCCTCCCTCCCTCCCTCTCTCTTTCTCTCTCTCTATCCTCCACGAACTTATCCACCTTCGTAAAATCTACTCCCAAGCCGAGGCTTCTCGTAGCTTCTGCCTCGTATCTTTCGTCTCTGTAACCTCTCTTTCCCATTTTCTCTTTCCTCCTGCTCGCTTTACTTCGACTAGTCCCTCTCCGGAGGGCGCCACCGTCGTCTCTCCTCCCCAGTGACGCTCGCGTCGCACAGTCTTCGTTTTCCAAGTCTCTTAAAAAAAAAAAAAAAAAAAAAAAATAAAATGACAATTTGAAGCAACGAATTACGTTCCAACCAACCGTCGTTTGATTCAACCTCAATTTCTGATCTCGCGTTCAGATCGTGAGAAGTTACGTGCGAAATACAGAGTTTCGGGAAGCTAAAACAACAGTACGTACATCGGATATTCGAAATGTTCGAAACTCCAGCGATTTAATTTCCAGCGGTGTAATTTCACTGAAATGTCTTTTACTAATTTAGCAAAACTCGTTTCTCAAATATTTATCTTATATCCAAGTCGGATATTTTCCTGTTGAAGTAATAACAGGATAGGCCAAACTGGTGCCACGGTTTTCCTTTATATTTGCATTTTCGTTGATCGTCGACGCCATCCAGACGCTGCTTTTCTGCATCATCTCTTCCAACTACTGGTCTTTATCCCATGTGTAAGTTCGGCCTCCTCGCAACGTCTCGATGCGTCGGTGCTCCGCCTAGCGAATATCTCGCTGCACTTTTACCATCGCGGTTAAACCACTCCGTATTCTACTTTTATCAGGACCAACCACCGACGCCGCATTTTGCCTACCTTTCCACCTCGTTTCCACGCGTTTTAGATTTTAGCTCTTTCCTTCACCCCCCCCTCTCTCTCTCTCTCTCTTGCTTTCTTGCTTCGTTCGGTTCTCTCGATATGCCTGATGATTCTATTTCAGCAGAATTTCTCACCGGTACGTAACCACTGCTCTCTGTATCCGTGCGTTTACGACCGGGAAGCAACGTCGTTGAACGTCCTTCGAGCTTAACTTTTCTTCTTTTTTTTTTTTCGCGCGAACCATTCGCAATAATGTTCAAGCGAGTAACTTTCCTTCCGGCAACTTTTCTTCAGTTCTGAAATTTACGAAGCAGCTTCTTGCAAAACTAAATTTCACTCGATTGACTCCTGTGAAACTGTCTTATGGAAGATTTGCACAGAGCGTGAACTCTTCTCTTACTTTCAGTTGAAATCGATGAGATTCTTTTTCATTCCATCAAAGGGATTACGGGCGAGTATCACAGATTAACACTAAACGTACCGGCATTTTACAATGTATCTATCTTACCCCTTATGAATAAACGTTGATTTTTACAAAGAAATTCTTAATTTATCAAAGGGAATAATTCGCAACATAAATTCTGATTTCTACTAAAATAATCAAACTTATATTTTTATTTAAATAAAAAAAATAATCAATTAATTGCACTTTTGACATGACTGGTTTCTCCTTCGTACATTTGTCCGCAGACAAATTTCTTGCAAATTATGCAAGTTTGAGTGGTTTTATTACCCGTGCACAATCTTATTTGACATTTTCTTCGTGATTGGGAAATATTGCTTGGGCTGTTTGGTGTTCCTTGTTGTAGATTTTCCTTTCCTTCTTCAAGAAATTCGTGATGGTGACTAGTTCATCTGCTAATTGTAACAGGAAATTGTTGTCTTGATATCTTTATTTCAGTTGTTTCCCCATAAATCCCGGATATCCAGGATATTGAAGAATACGTGCACAGGCCATTTATTGCATTTGGATTTGACGCTGTATTTTCGCGCCATTTGGTCAACCCCATCGACGCCAAATTTACTCTTATTACAATAACTAATTGTTTCGGGTGTTCGCTTTCCATTGTTTTTGGTTTTGACGCATTTATGTCTCAAACTTAGTATCGTAACGTTTTTTGTTGGTTTTGATTTATAAATTCAGTCAGAAAAATACGTAAATTTCGTAAGGGATCAAATGACCCCTCGCGGTACATAAGTTATGCAAAGAATTTTTCTCGGTAAAAAAAGATAAGCTAAGAGAAAAACAGAAAGCGAGAAATCGAATAATCAGATAATATACAGAATTTACAGAAAGTCAGATTAGCGAAAGAAATAACAATGAATGTACGATTTTAAAGTAAATTTTGCTTGGTACGTTTAGTGTTAAAAATGTATTCGTGGCTCGATGTTCAAAACTATGATCGAAAAGACAAACAAAACGTCGAACGTCGAGGGAGAATCAACATTTTCGAGAATTGACGAGAATTCTTCTCGATTGCGGAAGATGGTGATCCTAATAATTCGTGAGAATTATCTCATGGGTGGGCTGACAAGTCCGTTTCAGCACGTAGCCAAAGCACAGAAGAACGTCTAGACGGAAGATTGGAAAGCCAGGTGGCCCAGTTCCACAGGCGCGAGGAACGAAATTTATTTCATTAGAAGCGGCCGACGTAAACCGATTCTTTTCGATTTAACCTTCGAGAGTCAACCAGAGTTTCGCATGGATGAAATTTTTCGACTCGTTTCGACCACCAACTGTTCATTTAGCGGAAGCTGAACCGTCGATAAACGCTCGAACTCATTGATCGTTCCACCACCAGCGTGAAGACGTTGGAGTTTTAACCCTCGACAAACTTCCTTTCGTATCGTCTGCCAGCAATTTATTTACGAAGCAATTTACTCACCTCGAATCAAACGACGTAGCATTGGAAATGATCGTTCAAATGACATTCTTTCTAACGTCTGACAAATGCATCGCGAGTTTGCTTTCGAATTCATATAATTCATATATTATAAAAGATTAAAATTCAAGTAAAGTAAATTCAGAATGATTAATTCGATTAATTCGTATAAATGGAGCTTCATTTTATTTTCTATTAATTTATATACATATTTGACGAAATTTCTATTATTATTCATTTAAATTAGTTCGCGTATGATTAATTGGTAGAATAATTTTATTTTTATCAATAGCAACTGCGTTTTTAGGTTATGTACTTCCACGAGGTCAAATATCATTTTGAGAGGCAATAGTTATATAGAACGAGTATAATATACAAGAGTTGACGATTCATAGTTTCAATCTCTGCAAATGTTCTCTCCACCAGTTTTTTTTTCCCAATACTTTGCGAATTATTTCTTCTTCTGAAATTCTTTTGTTCTTCTCACGTCGTTATTATTATAGTTTTCACTCTAGGCGTCTGTTCAGATATTACATGATTACACATCGTACAGAACTGAATGTACACGTTCGTTATAATTATTAAAGAGAAAGTCCTGTTGGTTAAATTTAAATACGAAGTCGTTCCCTCAGAAGTCGAGTGCAAAACAACTTTCTTTTCGAAGATAATTGGACCTTTTTTCCAGTTGTCTGCGAGATAAACGTTTGTAAATTTTTACGTGTGTCCAATTGTCGGCAGAAGCGTGCTTAAAAATTGCAAGATTTGTAAATCGGAGAGAGGATTGTTTGGAATTTGGTGAAAATTCGTCTGGCGAGCGGGTGAAATAGTGGCGCTATCGCTTGGGATCGACCAATCCCTATCTTTCCTCCTGTTCCCCTCTCATAATCACCGTGCTATCGAGCAAATAGGTATTTGCAGATTGTCGTCAGAGGGATTTCCGTCGGGGAGAAAGGGGAGAAAACTTGCGAGGAACGAGCACAGACGTGTTTATAATTACATGCGCACAAAAGAGTATAACTCCGAAAATTAAGTGGCAGCACCGGAGGGAAAATTCGTGGCCGTTGCCACAAAGAACCGGCCCGCTGGCGTGCTCGCTACAAAAAACCGTTTATACCGCGGAGAGCCCGCATACCGCACCCCCTATTCTCCACCGCATCTCCAGAGAGAGAGAGAGAGAGAGAGGGAGAGAGACGAGGAAAATTTTAATAAATCTCGTCAAGCCTTAAATTACTCGCTCGGTCGGTCGCTCGCTCGCTCGTCGCTCATTCGTCGCCGTTTGTTTACGAGTCCGCGTGACGTTGGCGAATTAACTTTCTTTCAATCGTGTAATTAAAACGAAAAGGGAGAGGGGAGAGAAAAAAGAAGAAGACTCGACTAGACTCGACTCGACTCGAACGAACGAGCGTGAGACTCGCGCGCGATGCTACTGAAACGGTAACAATTAACAGCGAAGGAACTAGGGTGACCGAGAGCGAACTAGGGACTAGCTCTCGAGCTTTCGCAAGGAAGCGAGCGGGCGAGCGAACGGGAGTGAGAGAAGCGAGCGAATCGCAAGTGCAGAAGAGCAGTCGGACCACCTGCCGACCGTAAAACCGATTTGGCGACGCTTCTGTGCCTGAGAGGTATTCAACGCGGCCGTCTGCAACGGACTTTGTAATTTAGAGTCAATCTCCTTTATTATCCGTAATGCGCCGCTCCGTCCCCGAGATTCTTGCGTAAAATCTATCTCGCCCGAGCTTAACGCTCGCAACGCCGGGACGAGAATTCCACCGGTACGGAGAACTGGTACCGTAGCGAACAGTAGCGAACCGTAGCGGATGGTGTAACGACGCCATCGGATGGAAAGGGAAACGAAGAGGGAAACGAACATACAACCTGCCTCCCGCCACCGTGCTTGCGCTTCTTCGATCTCTTCGGGACGAGCTTCGGATCTCTCCTCTCCTCTCCTCTCCAAGCTTCAGGCCGTGAGATGCTCGATAAGAGACACGAAGCTTTTCCAGTTACTTAATACCTCGTCTCTCCTCCGTGGAACTGGCCGCGACACCTCCACCGATCGAACCTATCCTCCTCCTTCTTCTCCTCTCTTTTGCACTCGAGTTGCCACTTTCTTTGCCGGATCGAGTTCGTTGCCCGTTAGCCCGCCCCTCCTCTCCGCCTCCAGTTTCCAGCCTGTTCTCCTTTGTTCTATCCTCGTTTTTCCGAGTCCTGCCGCCGTGAAATTGCATCTCGATAATCAGCAAGAACGCGGCGACCGTTCGATCAACTGCCGATTCGACATTTGATCTCTGATTACTGGGATTTCTTTGTCGGCAGGACCCGGCAGCGCCATCTGGCCTGCTTCTCTTCTCCAAGCGCGACCGGTATAGATATTCGCTGAAGTACACGAGCTGGATTCGCCCTTTTTTACCGACATTTGTTCTTCTTTTTTTTTTTTTTTTCAACGAAATAAAAGGAAGCAGTCTCGTTCGAGGATTTATGGAGCGAGTTTTGTCTGCAGTTGGAACGGAGAGACACGCCAGGAGAAAGGGAGTGTTGTTGACGAAGGAAAATAATGTACTGGCTATTTGATGCGAATCATCCGCCAGAATCTGTGAAAAAAAAAAAAGAAAATGAAAGAAGAGATGGAATGCACAATTGGAAAGATCGAACCGAGAGTCTTTGATCTTTCTTTGCGAGCGAAACGTAGCAACGTGGGGGGGGGGGGGGTTGAATATAAGGGGAGAAATTACGCGAATAGATAAACTATAACTTGTAGCGCCAGCAACACGTAAATTGAATCTAAACAGAAATGCAAATCGTACTGCTAATACCCCCTGTTTGTGATGGACCGCGAATTGATGGTCTCGAAACTCGAAACTGCGACACTTGCAGAACTATCACTTCTATCACTGTATACTTGATATTAATTACCAGTTACCCGGCCGTATTTGCATATTTCTACTTTAATTCATGTCGCAGTAACAGTATATCACTTAAATTTCACTTCGATCAAAGAGCTACGGATAAATTACAATTCACTGTAAAAAAGAAAAAGTATTACAAAAAAAGAAAATTAACACACATTGCAAAGATCGAGTTCGATTCTGAACAAAAGTTGTTCTCACCAGGCACGATTGATCAGTTCACAAAACGAAAATCTGCAGACAGATGCATGTCTATCGGCATCGACGGTCACGTGGTCGTGAAATTTTCAGTGCTATCAACGTGTCCACGAGCCATGCGTGACATGACTCGCGTCTCGCTGCCAAGTGCAGCCAACTAAATGAATAAACGCGATCGACTCGACGCACGGGCATAACGCACATTACGGGTTGCGAGTTTATAAATACTCGGAGACGATGACACGGTTAGACCCGACTGTGCGCAAGAAACGAAAAACAAAGGGTGGCAAAAGGGAAGAGGCCCGTGGCGAGAGATACATAGACCGAAACGCGATCTTAGAATAGATGAATGGTGGGAGGAGAATTCATGAGGCAATTAATAATTCATCGCCTAGAGATTCGTAGTTTCGGCGAGTCTCTTTGAGACATTATCCCCTTCTCTTTTTCGTTTGTTTACGTTATGGTTGTCGCTAAAGTTGTAAATTTTAGTGTCAAACACTAACTAAGGCTTGTCTATGGCTCGTACTGTGTTTCATGTATAAACTAAATAGGTTGTGTTTGCACGGGTCACTTCCACTTTTTGAATTTCTCTGAATTGATTGACTCTTAACTGTTGTACATTGAAAATAAATTTTCTCAATAATTAGATTTCATACCACTAAACGACCATGCCTTTCTTGGCTTGTGAATAATAAACGATTTATCTCCAATTTTTATTAACTTTATGCAAATCGTTGCAATGACGTTTGTAACAACTATCGAATAAATATTTTTTCATCAAATGATTGGCACGATATAAATCAAAACCAAAAGAAGATTCCGTTTCATGCGGTTCAAATGACGCGCCACGAGTTGTTCTCGACAAAGGCTAGCATTAGAAAGTTCTATCGTAGATAATAGAAAAGTAACGAGTTGGCTTAAAAGGCCAGTTAAATAAAATTAGAAACCCTGCAAAGATAATTTTAACGAAACTGCCAGAATTTAATGCCGTTAATTCTAAACCACCAGTTCTAAAAAATGTAGATTATATTTTAAAGGCAGACATGATGGATCTACTAAAATTCATTCCTTCCGGTAAACATGATTATTATAGAAATCTAAGAATAAATCAAAGAATAAATGATGAGGCCTGATTTATGTGAAAAAGAAGACATTATTATCTATGTATTATTGATGTTGATTCGATTTAACCGTGCTAATAATGAATTAACGTTAATATTATAAACAATAGTAATATCATCGTTAATTTGTAATAAAAAATTTGTACTAAAAAATATTATTTTCAAGGGTTGAACTCGATGGTATTATTTTCCTTTATTATTTTCGCTTGCCAAATCGATTAACTCCCTCAGTCGTGCGAAAATTACATACCAACAATAACAATTACTCTTACGCATTTTCATATGTTAAATGAAATCTGTTCTTGCGATAATATATTTATTTGAATTTACATGTTTCAACAGGTAATTAAAACAACAAAAAAAGAAAAGGAAAACACTCGATCATTTTTCCTCGCTTTTTGTTTTATTTGGAGCTAATCGAGCGGCTCATGTTGGAAAATAGATTATCGCAATAGACGAATCATTATGCTAGACATATTGGGTTAGAGAAACAGACAGGAATGAAAAAAAAGATAGACGAGAAAGTTATGGTATTACTACTCTACAACAGGTAATTAAACAACAAAAAAAGAAAAGGAAAACACTCGATCATTTTTCCTCGCTTTTTGTTTTATTTGGAGCTAATCGAGCGGCTCATGTTGGAAAATAGATTATCGCAATAGACGAATCATTATGCTAGACATATTGCGCGACGAAAGGTGGCAAGAGCACATCGACACACGCACACATAGTTATCTGTTCCAATTAACCTCTTACGTTTCGTTCCCTTCCACTAAATCCTTCTCTGCCGCTGTGTCCCGTGGCGCTGCCTCCCCGTTCTATCTTCTGTCACTCCGTCACCCTCTCTTCTTTTTCCCTCCTCCCTCTTCTTCTTCTTCTTCGTCTTCGTCTTCGTCTTCGTCTTCCTCTTCGTCTTCCTCTTCCTCTTCACTTCCCTCTCTCGCTGTCTCCGTAGTCTGGAACGGTGAAATTGAATCGACGCTCCTCGTCCCGTGTCCCTGGAAGAACGGGAAGACGCGATCCGAGTATCGTTTTTGTTCGACTTTGAGCGACCGACAGGGGGGGGGGGGTGAAAGTAAAGATACTTTTCGGTCAAGGCAACCTCGTTGATTCGTTTTTAGTAGCCACTGATATTTCCCACCAGACACCACGAACACGAATGTATATATGTATATAGCGTGGAGATTAGGCGTGTTGCAAGAATAATAAACGCGGGTGTTTTTACGCGTGTGCGATCGATTCGAGTGAACCGGAAATTGCGAAACTCGCGCAAATTAATTGGTTATGGAAATACGGTACAAGATACGGAACGCGAAATATTAATATACCTTTTTTTTTTTTAATTTTCCTTGCCTCTTTCTCTTCGTTCTTCGTCTCTTTTTTTTCGATCGATCGATCGTCCGGAACGGTTATCGTGCCATTCCGCTCGGAAGAATACGATTCTTTGAATACTTAATTGGGGAAGGGGGAGAGAGAGAACTTTACTTCAACGGGAGACGATGGAAATCGTACTTGCTTTCAGGTAGAATTCATGGCCACAGTTATTGATTCTTAAAGAGTAACCCTTTAAGGGTTCGACATATTTTAGAAAGATTTTTCAAAATAAATCTGTCCCTTCACAACCTGAGATCCCAGTTAGATTGGGAAAACTGCTATGTACAATCGCTTTGTTCGCGTATTACTAAAAAATTATTTCAAATCCAATTGTTTAAATCCAAGCGTCACCAAAAAATATAAAACCAAAATTGTTCGTGCTACATTACGTGTTATATTGTCATGAAATTAGTTCGACGTGTGTGAACGAACATACGGAATTACCAAAATGCAAAGTTATTAATAAACAAGAGTTTCCAGAATTAAATCTCGGCCAGCTACATATTCCCGGGATTTCCGTATTCGTATTCCGACGTCTTCGTTCCAGTCGCTTCAGAAAACGCGATTGCTGCCGCGCGCTTATGCAACTTGTTCTCTCTCTATCTCTCTGCCTCTCGTCTTTCGCAGCGCGAACATATTAAGCAGCGTGAGTTGCAAATACGTGGCGCATTAAGTAAGCGAATAAAGTATTCCGTTGCATGCATGTAACGCACGTACTCTTTCTCGTTTTCGTGCGAGCCACCGCGACATATTTCGGTATTTCGCAATTCTTATGCGAGATTACTATGCGCGCCACTAGGGAGAAATTAGTAGCGGCCGCTAGGGACAAAATTAAGGACGGCTGCCTGGGCACGAAGTTAGCGATGCACCCCGCTAGAATTGCGAATGCCTCGCCTCGGAGACTGGATTTGCGCATACACGTAGCAAATATATCGACTGCCAGCTATACTGATGATACATTTATAAAACTGTTGAATAAAAAATATTAGCTCAACCTATTTGAATATCATCGTTTCTTTTTATCCTCGTTCGTACTCGCATTGCGTGAGGTTACTAGTTCTTTCGACGACTAATCGTCCATCGTTGAACACTTTCTGTGTGTTAACGGCGATTATACGTCGTCTATAAAGAATTCGCATCAATTCATAACTAATTGTCAGATAGAGACTGGATTTGGGGATAGACGTAGCAAATATATCGACTGCCAGCTATACTGATGATACATTTATAAAACTGTTGAATAAAAAATATTAGCTCAACTTATTTGAATATCATCGTTTCTTTTTATCCTCGTTCGTACTCGCATTGCGTGAGGTTACTAGTTCTTTCGACGACTAATCGTCCATCGTTGAACCATTTTGTGTGTTAACGGATTATACGTCGTCTATAAGGATTCGCATCAATTCATAACTAATTGTCAGATAGGACTGGATTTGCGCATACACGTAGCAAATATATCGACTGCCAGCTATACTGATGATACATTTATAAAACTGTTGAATAAAAAATATTAGCTCAACCTATTTGAATATCATCGTTTCTTTTTATCCTCGTTCGTACTCGCATTGCGTGAGGTTACTAGTTCTTTCGACGACTAATCGTCCATCGTTGAACACTTTCTGTGTGTTAACGGCGATTATACGTCGTCTATAAAGAATTCGCATCAATTCATAACTAATTGTCAGATAGAGACTGGATTTGGGGATAGACGTAGCAAATATATCGACTGCCAGCTATACTGATGATACATTTATAAAACTGTTGAATAAAAAATATTAGCTCAACTTATTTGAATATCATCGTTTCTTTTTATCCTCGTTCGTACTCGCATTGCGTGAGATTACTAGTTCTTTCGACGACTAATCGTCCATCGTTGAACATTTTCTGCGTGCTAACGGATTATACTATGTCGTCCATAAATTGTCAGGCCGAGCAGAGCATAGCTGTCATATTCCTTGGTTGCAAGATTTCAGACGTGTTGTATATTTCACAAGTGATGTCGAATCTACATCGAATAATTCACAGGGTGGGCCAAAAATTACTTCCTGCTAAGATAAAAATTTAATGTAAAATCAATAAAATTAGTTCTTTCTTATATTTTTTATTTAAAAAAGATAAGTGGAGAGAAACTTTTTGGCCCACCCTGTATAAAAACTTTTTCTTTCATAGATTGGTTAGATGGTCAGTTGTCAGTTTGGAATTCATATTGTATAAATTCGAAACAAAGGCATGTCGAATTGCCGAATTTCACCTGACGTTAGTCGAGACAGATTTTACAAAAGCATCGGAATGACAGTTTTGGAAAAGAAATATTACCAAGTAATACTTCCTAAAAATAAAAATCCTCTCAGGCTGACTGCTAGGCGTTTCCCTTCGATTTGTATTGCTGTAAATAGTAACCAAAAAAAAAACGTAGCAGGAAAATTTTCGACATAGATTTATATGTCTACGCCTGTTTTGAAATAGTGCCTGCAAAATTATATTATTAAACAATTTCATAAAGCATGTCAAAGCATGATTTCCTCCCATCTATAAAAATTTTCTCCCACTCGGTATACCCGTTGTGGCTTTTCCGAAAGACGAAACCGCATCGAAAGCGTTCAACAATTCGACAGTGAAAAACTTGAACCACCGTTTGTGTAATGTCATCTGACGGTAACAACGTTGGAGCTTCCTCGCCACTTCGTCGAAGAGTTTTGTTCGCGATCGTTGACCGAGTCCGTTCCATCGCGCGTGAAACGAACGCGGGACGAGGTTTTTCGAGGAGTCGATGGTCGTCGATCTCGCGATCGTCGCGAGAAACGCGAGTGCGTAATATTTCGTCTGCCACGTGCAGGGCGAAACGGCATACAAAATAATGACCGGGCAGCAGCGTCACGCTGTCGGATCAATATCGGCCCTGGAATGGAAAACAGAGACGCGGGCGACGACGACGACGACGACGACGGAGCGAAAAGTGAGACGACGACGACGCCACCGACGACGCCGCGTCGGACAAGGAAGCGCAAACGAGGCGGCGCGACGTTGACCGTTGGCCCTCCTCGTCGTCGTCGAGTTTCGACGAAGCGGAGCGTCGCAAACTCTCTCTCTCTCTCTCTCTCTCTCTCTCTCTCTCTCTCTCTCGACCATCGCTCGTCGAAGGTCAATTTTGCATGCGATCCAGTTTTTCCTTGGCTCTCGCCGGTCCTCGAGAATCAGCAAGTTTGCCGGAGATCGCGGACAGAGAAATTCTCGAGCAGAGGCGTGCGTTGCACGGGACTAGGTGGAGGGGGGGAGGGGGAGGCACCTTTCATCGCGCGACAGTTTGCAAGCCTGCCGCCGCCGTCGCCACACACGTACTCGGAAATATCTAGGGAATTCGGAATTTTCGTTTCAATTCTGACGTTAGACCGCGAGAAGTTGCCACACTCGTGTTTCCCCGCGACTTTGAGTTTCAGATCGAATTCTTCGGATGAAAAGTGACGGAAGTTGCGCGCGGCCGGCTTGGAGAAAAGAGGAAACGACGGGGCAACGACACGCGAAAAACGAGGCAACTGTCGTTTCATTGAAATACGCTGTTTTAGGGAGGAGGTGGAGAGAGAGGAGGTGGATGTTCGCTCGAACGCGCGTATATTCGTGAATTGATAAGGCGCAGGCACACTGGCGCGCGCCGAGTGAGTGACGTGCGTTAAAATGAAAGTCCGTGAATGCAGACCGACGTGACTGAATTGTGTCGTACAGATTGTTGATCATCGCCACTTCGTGCTTCATAATTCACAGCCGTGAAACATCGTGCCATAAAATCAATATAGGCACCGTACAATATTTACGTGCGTGCGTACGATCGTGCGCTGTTAAATCAATTACTTGCTTGTTTTATTCTTTGGAAAAGGGAGAAACAGTGTGTGTAATAACAATTTGTAGAAACGAATTAGCATGGAACGTAGAATGGGCCCACCGTGAAGAAAGTTATTTGTAAAAAGCGTGTGAATATATTTCAAGGGAATGTTCCTTCACGAAGAGATTGTGCAAAGCGTAATACGCGCAATGCAAAATGATTCTTGGCTCAAAAGAAAAGTGCGCGTCGATGTTTATCGAAGGCACAATTATCTATAAAGAATAAAAGGATTTTGTGCATTTCTCTCATTCGCTAATTAACCACTTGTTCATACAGATCAATTTTCTAACGTAATTCTAACCTCACCGACGAGTCCATTAAACACACGTCTCGTTCGTTTTTGTTCGCATTTATTCCTTTTTCTCTATGCGCTTTTCCACGAAAAGTCTCCATCGGCGTTGGTTTACGCACGATTATTCTAGAAACTAGAGCGAGCTCGTATTCGAAGATGGAGGAAATTGGAAGCGAAAAGAGATTCGATGTTTTGGTGAAAAGCATTTGCCTTTCGTAACGCGAAATCTTTTTTCTAGACGAAATACTGTATATTGTTTTCTTTTTCTTTTTTTTTCTTTTAATTTCTAACATACCCTTGCTACAGTCACGTTCACGGAGGTATTCCTCCTTTCGAATTTATCAATACACTTTCTTCTACATTTGTATCAGCAAGAATCGATCACCACAATAGCCCTTTTGACAAAAGCATTTTCCGTTTAACACCGACGACTAAAGCTTAATTTTCATGAGACAGTGAAAAATGAAAAAATAGAAAAACTTTATAGTAACTCACGCGAGCTTTCACTTATCTAAAAACGCACGGAAATTCTAACAAAAATTACAAATTGGCCATTTTGATCACTTTGGTAGTTCTAGCGTTAAAAGTGATACTCGTGATATTCGGTGATTTTCTAGCGTAAAGAATTCCTCCAGGTAAAAACCCGTCCCACCCCTTGTGTCTGTTAGAATTACCAGTTCTTTCATCTTTTACATCATTGATATAAAAAGGAAAAAAGTGAGCAGCTTTAACGCTCTTAAAGCCTGTCACATAGAATATGTCTGACTTCATTTCTGTAAGAAAATGAAACTTGACACCCTTTCATGTATGTTTGCTTTATTTTTATTCCTGTTAATTTTTTATCGACAGAATTGGTTGGTGATAACTATAATTTTATTAACTACTTTTATTTTCCTCACAATCCCGCTTGTCCATCATCTGTGTCTCGACAACCTTAAAGGCCCCCATAGACGTTGAAACATGCTGCGATGCATGCATCAACTCCTAGGTTTCACGAAACATCAGATGATGTTTCAGAATCAGCTTGCCTCCACTCTACAGATTCTTCAGTAACGCCAAGGTTGAAACAAGTGTTTTAAAATGTCGGATCGTCTTCCAGCTCCAATATTAGTGATGGTAATGTTAGGTTTATTATCACGGACTTTCTTTGTCCAACTAATGCTAGAAGTCTATTCCTCCATCAGTGATTCCTTGCTTCTCAGTGGTGCTTGCATCAGTGATGCATGCATCGTAGCTGTTTCAACGTCTATGGGGGCCTTAACACTTCACTCCTTTACAGCATCTACAACCGATGACACATCGCTCGTAAACTTATCTCTCTCCTTAATCACGTGACACACTCTTCCTCCAAGTTCCTGATCGAGAGCGTTACGAGTTTTCGTTGCACATTTCGTTACATTTTTCGTTCGAACAACCCCGGTAAAACATATTCTATGTTAAAAGCTCGGCCTACGAGTCAAAACGAGGAAAAACGGCAGGTTTTTCTCGAAGGAAACGGATCTGTTGTCCCCAGTAGTCAAAAGCAACCGAGTCCCCCATAAAACCGCATCCATCGAGACGGTGTAGCTGACAGTAACGCGTCAGCCTCGAGCGAGTGTTACGTACGCGATCTGCTCCGCGTGGCCGGGTTTCCATCAAGGATCCGCTCGTAGGAGAGAGAATCGCAGAAGGTCCGCCGACGCGTGCAGTGACAAACGACTGAGAGTTGCTCGTCGTCGTCGTCGTCGTCGTCACCCTCGCCTCGACTATGCTAGCCTCGACTCACGCGGATTCGGCCATCGTGATTAATGCAAACCTTTTGCCGGCGAGACGTTCCCCAATGACAGCGAGGCGAGGGGCAGAGGAGGAGAACGCTTGAAAATTTCTCGGGGACGTAACCCTCGTTCGAAAGCACGCAAACTCTAGGATTAGAGAGAGAGAGAGAGAGAGAGAGAGACAGACAGACAGACAGACAGAAGAGGGCAGACGCGTTCTATAAATAGATAACGCGCAGGATAAACGTCGGTGACCGGAATTCGAGATGAAAAGGAGGCGCTGCGGTCAACTCGATCCGAATTAACCTCGCTGGCGCGTTAATGACGTCCACTCGCGTCGATCGTAAATTGCACGATCGTCCGTGATCCGAAGGTTTTCGCTGCGAATTTCGGCTGATTCGGCGTTCATCTTGTCGCGCGCAAATACGATGAACCGCGATACATGATACATTAACGTCTGTCAGACGTTTAATTTGAGCAATTTGTAGAATAAGAATACGCGATAATATAATTGATAAGAAAAGAACGTACTCGTGTATGCTTTTCCTATCAATTATATTATCGCGTATTCGTATTTAAATAAATAAACTCAAATAAACTCTGACAACATCGTGCGTCGTGGCTGATAACTTGATCGATTTTCCATCTAGCAATCTTTAAATTAATAGTTTAAATCTCAAATCGAGAGGTTATTTATTAGCTCGATAGTTTTATAGTACATATTAAATTGGCATAAACCAAAAAGTTTCTTATACGTGTCTATAGGAGTGAAAGGTGAATCTTTCCACGAGAAAGAAAAAACTTGATCGTGCCATATCTTTTGCCATTTTTCAGGCAGCTTCGTGATCGATCCACGTTCGAAAAAGGTTTCTGACCTTTTTGACGGAAAACCGTTCGAAAGAAAGAACGACTTGACATCGTCGTCAGCAGTGAAATTTAGCAAACCAGTTTTGAAAATACAGTAGCCCTCACTTAATTAGCAGTTGGGACCGAAAGCGGACAATTTTTCATCAGCTTGCACAGTGTTTTTTCTTTTTTTTTTCCTTTTCGAAATATAACGAAAAATGTCCTTTGTTGATCCTTTGTAAGTTAATTTTGAAATCGACGCGGAACGAACGAAATTATCAACGAGCGCGTTTTCTTGTTCTAAAACAAGCTTGAACAGATATCAAATATCAGAATTGAACAATAAATTTACGATTTAAGACGAAGTTACATCTCAAGTATGGAACTTTGCTCCTTCAAACAAATGTATTACGAGAGTTAACAAAAAGCTATAACAATAACTATTTAGTTTAATTTATATATAACAAATGTCTTTACGACGATCGTTTAGTTTCGTTGATTCTTAACAACTGAGATTACAATGTATTTTCCGCCATTCTATTTTCTTCTTTCTTCATTTGTAATCAACATATTGTTCAACGTGAGAATCCATCACTACACATTGGCGACTGCTTTGAAAAATATCATACTCTTAAAAATGATAAAAATTGATTTCATTTATAAAATTATAAATCAACTAAATATCTTGAATTGATATCTAGACAAATTAGTTTAAATGTTTTATTTAAGTTTTCATTCATATAAATCACGTTTTATAACTTTTCGCCAAATTTTCTGTCGTCTTACGGGCGGGTATTGCAAAACCTAAACCTAAACCTAAAGGTTAGGGATTAAACTCGTTTTAGAAATACGCGCGCTGCCACATAAAATATACATGTACGTCCATTAGAAAATTATAAATCAACTAAATACCTTGAATTGATATCTAAATAAACTGGTTTAAATGTTTTATTTAAGTTTTAATTCATATAAATCACGTTTTATAACCTTTCACTAATACTTTCCTGTCGTCTTGCGGGCGGGTATTGCAAAACGTAACCTAACCTAAACCTAAAGATTAAGGGTTAAGCTCGTTTTAAAAATACGCGCGCTGCCACATAATATATATATGTTATTAGAAAAAAGCGCAATTACGCCAACTCAGTACATTCTGTTGTATGTGTAATAAATATGGGAGAGAAGAGAAAGAGGAGAGAAAGAGAGAAACTTGCTTAAAATCAAGTCATTGAAAGTCACTCAAGAAACTCAATATCCACGATAGTGATGCCAATTTAGAGATTATCTGTTTTCTTAGGGCAATTTATTTTGCTAATAACACGAATGTTTCAAGCGACAGACAACAACGGCATCGTTGCGACTCATCTTATACACTCGAAGCAACCGCGACGTCGCTACTGTATGCACATTAACCAATTACCAGTTATCAACTCGTATACCGACATAACTTTGATTGGCTCGATGCTTGAATTTCATTTTCGAAAGCGCAGAGACGAGTTTCGATGTTTGTACGCACGCACACACATACACACATACACACGTACGTACGTGTATTTGTACGTTGAAAATATGCGACGAAAATAAATGCAAAGCGGAAACGTCACAGAACCGTGTAATTGCGTCCCTCTCGTTGCATTGTTAACTTTTAACGATGTGCACGTATTCGGCAAGCTTCTTTTCTCTCTCTCTCTCTCTCTCTTTCCCTTTCTTTGTTTTTCATTTTTCCCTCGTTTTCGATCGTCGGTGTGCACAACCGATCTCTAACCGATCTACACTGATACTACATTGAATGAATTTCCCTTTCTTCGATCGTGAGGATTTGAAATCGTAAAGAGAAAAATGGAATATTGTTGCTCGAATCAATCTTTCCAGCGATATTATAGTACGACGATCGTTTGTCACGTCATTTGGCTGCATTACGAAAAATTCACCTAATTATGCAAAGTCACGTTTTACCGTTTGACTATAGTCATCATTGACCGAAGATATCCGCAAACATAGCCGGCTGTACCGTAAATCACCACGGTCGGCCGGCAAATCAATGGATTCATAGTTTATTAAAGTCGATTTACGACACGTTGCCCCGATCTGTTCGCAACGTCGTTCGCTCTGTTCTCTCGTAACGGCGGGTGCAAAAGTTTCCGGCCAGCTTTTCCCATATTTTCCCTCCCAAAGGAAATTGCAAGTAAACTTTCGTTAACGCTGTTCATCAGGACTTAGCGTATGAAAGAATATTATTGACACAAAGAGTTGTTCATTTGTTCTTTTATGTGTGCACAAAATTTTAATTGAGAAATGGAACAACACGCCATGCAAATACACAGGTTTAGGTTAGGTTTAAGTTAGGTTTTTAGGAGTTTTTCCCCGCCTATCTCTTTTCTTAATGAAACATCAAAATGTAAGAAAAAACAAGCTAATTTTATTGATTTTAAATTTAAGTTCAAACGTGTGTTGCTTTTCGTGTACTTCAATCTGTAAAAAAAAAAAATTGAAAAAAAATTACGAATTTATTTTAGTAGGAAGTAATTTTTGGCTCACCCTGTATTACGCGATTAATTGAATCCGCCATCATAGTTGCTTGATCACAAAATACTAATAATAAACTGTTCATTAAGTTGAAAACTTAAGTAAAATATTACCGTAACATGTTTCTAACGCATTTTTTTTTTTTTCAATACTAACTGACTGGGAATTTTTAAACTAGA
Source organism: Tetragonula carbonaria (assembly GCA_032399595.1). Classification (NCBI taxonomy): domain Eukaryota; kingdom Metazoa; phylum Arthropoda; class Insecta; order Hymenoptera; family Apidae; genus Tetragonula; species Tetragonula carbonaria. Next base: position 21,891,142 of record JAUCRC010000002.1, read on the forward strand.
CATAACGATTCTTTAGATAAATACATATAAAAAACAAATATTTTTATTAAGAATGTTTTTCTTTCACATACCGTGCCCCAATGAACAAAAGTGTTAGCAAAAGTTCATTTGGAGTATCCATTAGAAAAGCAACTTGCACCAATGAAAACTTTTGCGCAACAGTGTATATCGCGGGGCCACGGTCGATCGTCGTAGACCAGACGTGTATAGCCTGCATATAAGTATGATAGATTATTCTTTCAACCCCTTGTTCCTCCGCGAAGTGGGTTCGTTAGCCGTGCGTTCCGCTCTGATTTATTCAAAGATGCGACCACCTTTTTCACCGGACGTCGTTCATCGTTAACCTCGTTACTACTGTTCATTCCGACTTCCTACACCAGCCCCTACAAACGTTTTGCGTTGTAGAGTCCGCGGGGGAAAGGAACAACAATTAATATTTAAATACTAATTATTGCTTGCAGCGAAACTTTTCCAAGCAACGATTGTTTGCAACTTGATAGTTCTCTCGAAAAATGCCAAAAAAGTTTCTTCGATCATTTAACATTGCAGACGCGTGCGTGCTAACAGCGACTTTATGCTTCTGGATTAGGTGTCACTAACATTTGACTTGTCGTAGTTGTATCATCAGTGTGAGTCTAAATAATCAACCTAATAGTTCTCTCGAAAAACGCCAAAAAAGTTTCTTCGATCATTTAACATTGCAGACGCGTGCGTGCTAACAGCGACTTTATGCTTCTGGATTAAGTGTCACTAACATTTGCTTTGTCGTAGTTGTATCATCAGTGTGAGTTTAAATAATCAATTTAATAATTCTCTCGAAAAATGCCAAAAAAGTTTCTTCGATCATTTAACATTGCAGACGCGTGCGTGCTAACAGCGACTTTATGCTTCTGGATTAGGTGTCACTAACATTTGCTTTGTCGTAGTTGTATCATCAGTGTGAGTCTAAATAATCAAATAATAAAATTAAGTGTTAACATTATTCGAAATATAAACGTTATATCCATGCCTCCAGAATCATAAAGTCGCTGTTAGAACGCACGCGTCCGCAGTGTTCAATGATTAAGAAACTTTTTTACCATTTTTCAAGAGAACTATTAGATTGCGACCTATGGTTCCTTGGAAAAGTTTTACTTTCGTAATGAGTAGAATACAATGCTAGAAAATTCAAAGTCAAAGCGTAGTTCATCAGTTCATCACGATATTACGATCGTAATTGTGTACTTTAACTTTACTAATTGGATACTTACTTTTCTCTGAGATGCTTACAATTAGTAAGAATTTCAATCGAATTAACGTGTGCGTTCTAACAGCGACTTTATGGTTCTGGATACGCGTAGATGTAACGTTTTATATTTATTGAATAACGTTTACCTTCGTAGTGAATAGAATACAATGGAAAAAGCAGAAAAATTTTGAGGCAGATTCTTTACGTGTATTTCCATCAAATCGGAGATGTAGAATTCATCTATGATAGCCACCTAACAAACTTTTCTTCCCACCCTGTACAATTAGTATTTAAACGAGTTCTTTTTCCTCCATCTCACAAATTTAGGCGTATTATTAGTTATCGTTTACGGAATACGGCCAAAACGGGCTTTTAATTACATCTCAATTAACAAACGCAACAGTGAGTTCGGTTGTTGTTACATCCGCGTCTCCGGAAGCAGCATCGCTGACGTAATTAAAACGCGACGCAATCGCGTCTCCGCCGACTACGCTACGTATCCCATGACGCCAACAAAAAGTCGGCGTTCGCCGCGACACGCGTGCATTTATCTCGGCAGTTTTCAAGCCGAGGTTAATTTCACGCGGCACGAACTCTGGCAAATTGCGCTTGTACATCGTTAAAGCGCGCGAACGTAACTATTCCGACTTAGCCGGAATTGAAGCTGTTCTAATCCGAAATATGCGTTCGGCTGCGGCTAGTGAACCGTTCGAGCGACGCTGCTTCGCCACGAATCTACCGCTGAACGGATCGCTGAAACTGATCGAGATCGAGCTTTTTTTTAAATTTTAATTGGAGGTTTAACTGGTAAGAATAAATTTGTAAATTGTTACCTCGATAAAAATGTGAACAAAGAAGAGGTTTTAAACTTTAGGGCGGTATTTAAGGATTAGTAGCTCGTTGAGTTATAATATCGAGTTGCACTCGTGAGAGGAATTTATGGTTTCGATTTGAAAGGAAAAGGAATTTGTAATACCGTAGAATATTCACACTCTACACGGCCGCGAATAGATCACAATTTTCTCTAAACTCAATATTGATAAATACAAATTATTACCAATAATGCTTTTAACGCTTTAGGTCTAATACGACGTAACATGTTATTAAAACTAATGTTCACTGAAGACTGGGAAGAAAATTTTAAGCCAAAAGGTTAATTCAGTTTTTATCCAATGCGATATTCACAAAATGACTGTATTTTATATCATCGCGTACAAATCTCATCTTTCTTTCAAATCTAAATTCCAAGTCTAGAGATTTTCATCACGTCTGAATGTAATAAAAATCTCTAGATTTGAAATTTACAATCTAAAGGATCAGCTTGATCAAAACGATCACAGAGAATGGCTCGAGGAAAATCTTTTTATGCCATTGATTTTATTTCGTATGTAAATTCCAAGTGTAGAGATTTTAATCATGTCTGATTACAATAAAAATCTCTAGACTTGAAATTTACAATCTAAAGGCTCAACTTGATCAATTGATTACAGAGAGTGGCTTGAAGAAAATCTCTTTACGCTATTGATTTTATTTCGTATGTAAATTCCAAGTGTAGAGGTTTCAATCATGTCTGAATATAATAAAAATCCCTAGATTTAAAAATTTACAATCTAAAGGATCAACTTGGTCAGTCAATTACAGATAATAGCTTGAAGGAAATCTCTTTACGTTATTGATTTTATTTCGTATATAAATTCCAGATGTAAAGATTTTAATCATGTCTGAATATAATAAAAATCCCTAGATTAGAAATTTACAATCTAAAAGATCAGCTTGGTCAGTCAATTACAGATAATAGCTCGAAGAAAATCTCTTTACGCTATTGATTTTATTTTGTATGTAAATTCCAAGTGTAGAGATTTTAATCATGTCTGAATATAATAAAAATCTCTAGACTTGAAATTTACTAAAGGCTCAACTTGGTCAGTCGATTACAGATAATAGCTCGAAGAAAATCTCTTTACGCTATTGATTTTATTTCGTATGTAAATGCCAAGTGTGGAGATTTTAATTACGATGTCGATAAAGTTGAAATTTACAGCCTAAAGGATGTTTCTTGACAACCTGGCCATTCGTTCAAACACTTTCGCGTCGAATTTAAAGAAGTCAAGTGTAAAATTCGTCGGCGGAAAGCGGCCGATTGGCGGATCTGTCGATCGATCTGCGAATCGTACGTTACGAAGCGTGTTTGCAATCGATAGCGCGATACTCGCGTTATATTTACGTTAGAACGGCGCGGGTTTCGCCGGCTCTCTGGTGCATCGTCACGTTCGTTTGACGATATTAACGGTTGACCGGTCGTGTGGATACATATTGCTCTTCTGTCACCAAGAGTCACGTGGTCTCTTGCCAAACATATAATACATTGGCCGAAATCGCACGAGCCTAGCTAGCGCGCCATCGGCGTTGTTACGAACCAACGCGCTCCTCCCCCTCCTTCTCCCTGCCCTCTTCGCTCGTTTCATCACGACACAACGCGACGCTGAGGAATTTAATCGTGCCAATTTTCCAATTCCGCGACGAGACGAAAACACACGCGTGCGTTGCAGGATCATTGAAAACAAAAATCGAAAACAATCGCTAATATGATAAAGCTAGTATCAAACTGTAGCTTAACACTTTAATGGCCGCACGTCGCCAGGAGCCGGCAATATTTTTGAAGAATTAATTTGAAAAAACTTTATGTAAATTCACGAAGTAATTCAACATGTGCGAACATACACATAAAACAAAAAAAACAACAACAACACATTTAATATAACAAATTTACGTTCATCAGTCATCACACAGTGAGTGTGGTACCGGCCAATAACCTTCGGCGGTAGCATCACACACATGTGCGAGCGGCCATTAAAGTGTTAATACGAAACTCTAAAAGGCAGGCATTATGTTGAAAAGACGATTCACAACTGGTATCGATCGTGTATTTTTGCGTGCATATCTTGGGATTGAAAGATGAGAAACGACTAACTCTGGTTGATTCACGCTGTCTTTATTTTGTAGTAAGCTTGGTGGTTTCTAGCAGATTCAATGAACTTGGATTGTTTGAGTAACGAAGGTATCGACGACTGAATTCATAAGATAATCTTAACGGATGAGTTAATTTCGTTACATTCCGCCTAAAGAAACTTATACATTCAACAGGGTTCTATTCTACGTTGCAATCGTGGTCAAGGATGATGTTGCAAATTCTGCTTGATGAAAAAGAGTGTTCTCTCTTTTTGGCACGTCTTTTTGTAATTTTGTCTATAGTAAGTCGAACCTCACCGTGGATTCATGAATGTAGCGACGTCGAATCTACTCAACTAGGCTCAACTCTGGGTCAAGCAAAATGAAGACACTTTGTAAGATTTGAAATTTAAAAACTGACTTTTTGGGGAGGGGGTCACATTTGTATAAGTCACTGTCGCAGTTTTCGGGGAATTTTGAGAAACAGTGAGGCTTTATTGCTCTTATACATGGTCATAGCACGTATGACACTGAGTTGGTTAGGTTTAGGTTAGGTTTAGGAACACACGTCATAAGTGACAAGTATCCTGGCCTTAACAGGTTACAAGTCTGATATTCTTCTCTTCGTTCATCATTTGGCTTTGTCGTTCCAACGTGTTTCCTCTGCCGCAGGTGTCATCTCAGGTCGAATAAAGGAAGATCGTTTGCGTTAAGACGATTTTTGAGACAGATGCAGCTCTCGAAACGGCAACACGACCAATTTGATCGTTGATGGGAGGTGCGGATTCACGATTACGTTAACAGGGTGAACTTGTTAGAAACTGCAGCGGCGATGTTGCGTTACGATGAAATTTCTGAATGGCACTTAAAACTGTGCCGGTTGTTCGCGAACGTTGTCGCTATAATGGCAACCAGATACTTGCCCGCCATTTCGTGGGAATGGGAATCGCGCTCTAACAAGCTACAAACCGTGCGTGTTGATTTTTATACGATGCAATACGCACTGATACTCCATTTCTTTTCGACGAGCGTTAACACTTTAATGGCCGCTCACGCAACATGTGCGTGATGCTATCGCCGAAGGTTATTATAGTTATATAAGGCCGGTACCAAAGGAAAAATATTAAATTTATTGTTAAATTATTGTTAAATGTGTTGTTATTGTTGTTGTTTTTGTTTTATGTGTATGTTCGCACATGTTGAATTATTTCGTGAATTTACATAAAATTTTTTCAAATTAATTCTTCAAAAATATTGCCGGCTCCTGGCGACGTGCGGCCATTAAAGTGTTAATAAACGCATTATACACTTGTCTGTGATTGAAGATGTCACTTGTTCAGAGAATAATGTACGTTAATATGCACGTTATTCTAGAAATCATTCGTTTGATTACGATTGTTTGTTTACGATTCAAGTTAATGGGGACTAATCCGATATTCATTGATGCAATTGTTTTGAATTATATACTTGAATTTTGTATTATATACTATATATTGGTATATGATTGATATAAATATATATTGATATATTGATATATGATAAATAGTATGTAATATACTGGTGTAATTAATAATTAGTATATTAGTACTATATATTAGTATATACACTTGAGTTTTTTTGCAATAGAATTTCCGATTGATAGATTAATTTATATTATATATTATATGTTAATGTATACATTAGTATAGTAATTAGTGTATTAGTATATACCTGAGTTTTTTTGGAGTAAAAACTTTGTCTTTTCTTTTTCAAGTGAGCCACTATTTACTAGTATCGTTTTAAATCTTCAAACTGATGGCGGATCTGGTTACGAAAAAAAAAAAGAATACTTTTAATGTTTCTACACGTGTTCGAATTTTTACAATTTTCGAGGAAGGAGTATTCTCAGCTACATAATGTAAAGTCATCTTTGAAAAAAAAAAAAAAGAAAATGAACCCACGACTGTCGAAATAGAAGTTTCACGCTTTAAAATGAGATGGATCGATACACGATCTTCATTTACAAAGTTAGATCGGTTTTTCATTGTCGTTGGTGTACAGTTATGCTCTTCACTTTATTCGGTTTGTCGATCGCATCAGGACCGAAATGTCAATGACGAAGACGACGAGCCGTTATTAGAATTAAATACAGATAAATATGATGGCGATATAATCGTGGAAAGCGATTCTCTTCTTTTACTCGGTCTATCAGATTTCTCGTTTGGACTGCAAACCCAGCAATTCAATTTGGCCGGACGGTAAAGAGCACGCCGCGCAAAAGAGAAAGGGGAGAGGGAGAGAAAGAACAAGAGCAGCAAGAGGAAGAGAGGGGCAAAAAAGAAAAAAGAAAAAAAGAATAGAACAAAGTAAAGAAGAAAACAAAAATATAATACGGGGAAAAGATGGAAGGAACCGCGTCGTTTTGCCCAGATTTCTCGAGGGGCAGTTGCAGAGTGGTGCATTCTCTTCAGTAACGACGAGTTACCGCGCGTGACTCTCTCACCCGTGGCTGGATATAAATTAATCGCGTGCGAGCCGTGCCCCCGCGTCCTGTAATTCTCTAACAGCTAGAAAATTCCACCTACGGAAAAATCTGTACTCACCGCAAGATGAGAGAGAGAGAACGAGGATCTAACAGACAGAAAAACGGGTGTGGTATCGAAATATACCTGCTAGCGATTGGGAGTATATACAGGATGTCCCATTTTAATCCATAAATGCAATTATCCCCGAAACTATCAGAACTCAATGTCTCAAATACATTTTTTTTTTCCTTGTTTTGACAGTAACACTTGCTTTACACTTGGTTTCTCTCCAAATAGATGCGTGTCTACGAGAATAATAGAGCGAAAGTCTACTATTTCTTTCAAGTATAATTTCTCGTGTAATTTCTCTTTTTCGTCGATCGATGCAGCTACCTACGTCTGAAACTTATTAGTTTAGGAGATACTTCTTACGAAATGCACAAAAAGACGAGAATGAGTAAAATACTGCGCTCGTCCTTCCTCGTCTTTCATACGAGTTCAGACTTTGTAAAATTAAAGTTGAAGTGTCTCTTAAGCTAATAGCTTTTCGATACATGTAGGTTAATGCTTTTTTACAGAAGATAATCTGCGTCATAAAAATAGCAATGACCTCCTAGCACGCGTCTATCTAGAAACAAACCAAATCAGATTAAAATGGGACACCCTGTATGTACAGGGAATACTAGAGAAAGACTCGGAATCCGCCGTGTTGGAACAGATTTCGCCAAGTATAAAATATTCGGTTCGCCTCGAGGAAATCTCGGAAAGATAGGAACGAGTGGTTCGAGACAATGTTTTGATGGCGCGACTGGCGACGAGTCGTAAATCGGAGACAAAGCAAGAGAGAGAGAGAGAGAGAGAGAGAAAGCAGAGAGCGGCGAAAAAAAGGGGGACGCGCGATCACGTGAACTCGCAGAACGAGTATAACACCATCGTTGTAGAGGGCGTCGCCGTATTCTTCCGGCATACAAAGCTCGACACGAGCTCCTTCTGGCCTCGTATAAATTAGGTCTAAATAGACGAAAGACTCCGCCATCGCTCGATTTTACCAAACCCGAGAAAGAAAGGAAGAAGAGGGAGGAGGTGACTGGCGCAGCTCGCGAGAATAATATCCACCGTTTCTCTAAAAGATGGAGGAAGAGCTCGATAATTAATTGGCTTCGCATAAGCTTCGTTCCATTTTTCTTTTCTCTCGCACCGGCAGCAGGTTTCTCTCTTCCTCTTCTTCCTCCTCGTCCCTTCGATCCCTTCCTTCTTCTTATCCCAGCGGAGAGAGAATTCTTCAAACTGAGCTCGGGTCTGCCGATGGCTGCAGAGGTTAGGTTATAGACGGCAGAGCGCGGAAGAGAAAAGAGAAGGCCGATTCATAATTTAAACGAAAATCTTGGAGCATCCGAGTTTCGAGGTTCTGCCTGTGTCGTTAGGGGTTTTTATACTGAACGACTGAACGAGGGGGAGGGGAACTATGGCACCGAGACGCGCGACTCCGATGTACACCGAGTGGGAAGTTTCGGCGAAGTTTCAGCAGTTTGTTTCCAAAATGATTTTTGGACGAAAAATAAATGGCCCGATCAATTTTACTTTTATACTGGCCCTTATCGTCAAACTTTTGAGTCGATAGCCGCAACTTTCGTATGTAAAGTATTTCTACTTGGAAACGACGTGTGTATAAATTATGTACGCACTTGCCGAAAATACAGAGACGTGAAGGAAAGCCTTGAAGTTATCAAGTTGTAGATTAACGTGATTCTTATCGTCGAAGTATTGAATTAAATGACACGAAAATAAGAATGATTTTTCACTATCGACCAATCAAAATAGATCTATCATACTGGCACTTATCGTCAAATTTTGAGTTAGTAGGTGCAAATTTCGTACGTAACGCTACATACAACGCTGTACGATACTAGACATTTTTGCTTATAAACGATATATGTATATATTATATGTATAAATGCTTACATGTACTTGCTGAAAATATAGAGACATAGGAAAACTAAGTTGTAAATTCCAAGCTACATCAACTTTGTTATCGAAACATTGAAAGTAATCGATGAACTAGCGTGAAAAGACTCGTGATTTTTCATTATCAGGCCATAAACCGTGATTGATAAGAATTCGTTATCAACCAGCCAAGACCATAATTTGAAATCAATCCAACGTCGCCCGAAATTTCGCCGAAGTTTAAAACCGGCTCGCTTTGAAAACAAAACTTTTCCCGCGCGGCATGAGAAAGAGCTATGGCGGAAAAAGAAAGTAATTTCAATCCTTGTCAAAAGGAGCATCCTGCACCCGAGTGTTGTACCGTGGTTTCTCGTACAAAAGCCTTCTTCATCTTCCCCGTTGCCCCGAGTCTCGAAGATGTAAGATTCCCTATTAACTGCGAGTAAAAAAGTTTGTCTTCATTTGCATTCTATCAAAGGCAAGCTTTCGACAAACCGGTTTGAATCGGTCGTGCCCAACCAACGGCTTTTCATCGAACGTTATTTCGTTGGTCGGTACACACGGGGGTCAAGTTTTCGATCCGCGTCAAACCTAACGTAAACCTCGAATTTCATTACGATTCGCCCTGGTGAAAAAAAAAAAACGAGTTTTCTTCTATCGTAGATACTCTGTACGCTGAGTTTATCGTCAAGTTCAATGCCTCGCGTGTAGCAAAAATTTGAAAAACGTTACAAACTTTAATAGGACAGACACGATAGCAGAGGACGCATTACGCTGTCAGATCATTCTTCATCGCTGAGGTAAGAGTCAGAATTTTTTCTGCGCTTGATCTAAATACCAAAATCTGACTCTCGATCAAGATGACGAATTTTTTACCCAAAAAGTGGAGTAAAAGTTTCAGCAATCACGTTTTCAGCAATGCGTTCAACGCGTTTAGCAAGTACTTGTGCGCAACTTCACCCTTTTCCCGAATAGTGAAACTATACTCGACTCTAGACACCGCTTTAAGCCGTTGCGACCTAATAGGATGATTGCCAGGCAATCAAGTCTATCGCGAGTAACTATGTAAAAATTCAGGTCAACACAGAGTGCCACAAATACGTGTGCTCGGTTTGCTCGACAGAAAATTACAGCCCTTGAACTGTGACCGGTTACAAAGCGAATGAAAACGGAACTGTCTTTGATCGGGACAGGCAGAAAAATTAGGTGAATTTGTCTAAGGAAACAATCAAGTACCTGTTAATTTATCTTACGATAAACGAAAAAAAAGAAAAAAAAAAGAAAAGGAGAGAGAAGGAAGAGAATAATAAAGAAGAAGAAGAATCGAGGATATTAAAAAAAGGACAGACAAATGATGAAAAGGGGGGGATAGAGAGTAAGAAAGGAAGGAAAGGAGAGGAAAAAAGAAGGAAGGAGGGGGGTTGCAGAGATAACGGGGGAGGAGGTTGGATGAATAAAGCCGAAGACGACCGAGCACTTGACCGAGGAACTTTCTAAGGAAGCGCCATCACTGGCAGCCCTTTAAGAAAAACTGATATAAAGTAATGGATTTTCAAGGTGTTCGGTAATCGCACTCGCGAAAGGAATCCCATCCCTCTCGAGCCGAGTTGCCTCTGTAGCCCGAGACTGAAACGGAAGGAAAAGCGGAAGATGAAGAAAAGTGGCGGGTGTCTGTGAGCTGGGACAGTCTGAGAAGTGGCATTACATCTGTCGATATCTCCATCGGTTCGCGATCAAATAAAACTGCTACGATCTTCCTCTTCTTCTTCTTCTGCTCCTTTTTTTTTCTCTTCTTCCACCTTCCCTCTTCGTCTTTCGTCGTTCTTTATCATTACATACACGTTGCCCCTTCGTTTGTTTCTCTCGAACCGCGATCCTTCTTTCTATTTTCGCTTCCGTTGGTCAGTCAAATTGACAAAGTGATTGCAAGCTCGTCGATTAGATCTCGATTTGTGCGAATAGGAGATAGTGCGTGCACGTGCGTCAGACATCGAACGAACGACAGGCAGGCTGGCAATTTCACAGAAATTGAAACTGTCTGTCTCGACGAACATCGTGGCCCAAAGTGTATACTTTGGATTGGCCAAAAAGTAATTGCACTATCTTTCTAACAGATGAATACACAGATGTAAGGTGTACATTTCTAAGATTACGCACATGTGTAAAATGCAGCTAACTTCATTTTCAACCGCATATCTGATAGGCGGTCTTGTTTCAGAAAAAGGAAAATGCACGATCTCGTTGCACAGTTTTTCGTTTGTTCGGCGTCGATTTGCAAAATGCAAGATCAAAACGAACATGTGACAAATAGTCATATTTTCGAAAAGAAAGCTCATAAAAGAAGTTATCTAATGTGCAAGCTTTCAAGTTGTCACAGTGTCAGAATTGGTTTGTAAAATTTCAGTGCTGACGAGAATATCAAATCGTTCTTGGAACTTGAGTCATTTGTCGAAAAAGAGAAGAATTTTGTAGTTTGACTAATAAATATTACGACGTTTGATATCAACTGTTATTTATTTAGTTTATATACAACGATATGATTTCCCGAGGTTTTTTTGTTTCGACGATCTTTTGGCGACAACCGAGCTTCTAAAATTTTTTTGACTAATTCGTTACCGCACCTTTTCATTTCAAGGAAATTTTTAAATGAAATTTCACGAATGAAATAATTGTAAAATAATAAACGACCGACGGAAGATGCGATTGTTGAATTAGAATCCACTCACGCCTGATCCAACGTGAAGTTTGCTGCAATTATTGTTAGCAACGTTTACATCAAATAATATAAACACCTGAAGTAAAACAGTGTAAAATAATCAAGTTTAAATAATATACGGGAATTCACTTACGCCTGAGCCAACGTGAGGTTAGGTTTAGGTTAGCTTTAGGTTAGGTTGCAATTATTGTCGATAGACGCTTTTAGTTTGATTCGAGCAACGTGAAGTGAGCGCCTCAACAGTAATGAAAGAGTTAACAGGAAAAATCGTTCGTTTTGTGAGAAAATTAGTGTCACGCAATTTTTAGCACGCTACCAAATTTGTGGTTGAGTGAAACAATGTCAAAACACCGTCCTGCTCGGTCTACGGGCCAGAGCAAGTTTTTTTCTTTTCCTCGACGAACAAGGGAGGAACGTACGTACGTCTAGCAAGTTTAGAGAGTGAGAGAGTTTTGAAACTGTTGCGAGAGGAACTCGCTTCTGTGTTTGTTTTGCTGTTAACGTTAGCTTCGGCCAGGGGTTTCTGAAAACAACTCCCTACCCCGGTGTGTTATGGTTTCAACCGATGTTCCCGAGTGTCATATCTGATTGGTTACAGTCGTTTGAGTGGATCGGCCGTGTGTATTTTGCGTTCGAGTTGCGTCACCGCCACCGAACTTTGAATCATAAAGGGTTGTTGAGTTGTTGAAGTTACCAGAGTGGAACTAGCCCCGAAGAGATGTTGTTTCAAACGTTCGGCAACGAACGTTAACAAATTAATTCTTATCGTTCGCCGCTAGTTTCTGGCGTCGCGCGATATCGCGCGAATGAATGAAATGTAAAAAGATACAGGGATGGAAAGAGAAGTTTGTCCATGGCTATCGTGCCAAATGAATTGACTACACCTTCGCGATTCGATGGAAATAGATGTAGAGAACTTGCCGCGAAATTTGATCTTGAATTTCAAGATCAAAAATTTGCGCGTCATATTCTACTCGTCGCAATTCAAAAAAAAAAAATAAAGATGACCTTGGAAATCTCGAAACCCGCAAAAAAATTGATACACCATGTTTTGCCTCTCTTAGAACAACGTGCAACTTTGGTATTAAACTTTCCATCAGACGCATAATTTAAAAGTTAACGGCAGCACACGTATGTGTTCTGCTATCTTTTTGTCCAGGTGTGTACGTTTCGAATTCGTTTCGATAGTCGTGAGTTCTTCGAGTTACCCCATAGACAGAATGACTGCAATCGAGACTCGCTCGAGCCTCGGTTCTGACCGAATTGCAGTCACGAGCACGATAATTGCGAGACTGCTCTCTCTCTCTCTCTCTCTCTCTCTCTCTCTCTCTCTCTCTCTTGTAACAATCACTGCGAACTGCGATCCAGCGCCGTAGCTTTCGCCGCACTTGTAATCGGAACAATCGCGATAATCCGAGCGCGATGCCAGCCGCGATGATAGTCGCGATCGTTCGGGGATGCTCGCCACTTCAATGGCCGAGATCCTGCGAGTTGTAACCCACTTTGTGAAACGCAATCGCCGCTAATGTAACGTTAAAGTTGCTGTCGAAGAGTATCAGCAATGGAGAGAGAAAGAGATTAATGAAACTGGATTGAAGATGAAAGCTACTCTTTCTCTTTCCTTTTCGACAGAGAGAGAGAGAGGGGGGTTCCTCGAGAGAAAATTTGTTTTTCGCCTTTAGAACATTGAATATAATGTTAGTAACCTAACCTAAACCTAGCTTAACCTATACGCATACGTGTGATTTAGAGTTACGAATGTAAAATGGTTGATCAACAGAGTGATCAAAACGACCAATTTTATTATTTTTGTTAGATATTTTACAGACGTGAAACTGCGTATTTTATTAAAGATTTAAACAATTTTTTCGCGGAATATAGAAAAACAAAATATCGAAAATTTCATAGACCGCGTATTTTATTAAAAATTTAAACAAATTCCCATAGAATATAGAAACAAAGTACAAAATATTTTATAAACGTAAAACAGCGTATGTTAAAAATTTTAAATAAATAATTTCCCATACAACGAGATTCGTACGATAAAAGCTCGTATGGTCCATTGCATTGCATTACGAAGTTCCTGTACTTTTTTTTTTTTTTTTGACTTCTCAATGTCTCTGATGGGAATTTTATGCTTTAATCGTCGGTAGTTCTAAGTGTTGAGAAAGAAAGGATCATGCCAGAGAACACAAATTTCTTGGCAAATTATCGACTCGTTAAATACCTGTACAAAGAAAAAGAAAGAAAAAAAAAACTGATCGATAAAAATTTCGATCGTCGAACGGTCTTTCGTTCGACCGATGTTCGTTGAACTGGAAAATTCGTATGCTGTCGTTTATTCTCGGCCAGCGTAACAAAAACAATAGCGTGGAGGGGGAGGGGAGGAGAGAAGCAAGAAGTTGCGAGAATGGAATCTAGCGGAAAGCCCTCTGGTGGTTTTCACCATGGTTGTAATTGCACAAATTCCTATCCTCTGAGCGGTGATTGCGCGAATTAGAATCGTCTGAGTTGCGATCGCAGTGAGCGCGAACGATAACGGCGATAACTGTCGTCGTGCAAATAATAATTACTTAACGGCGATCACGCTGCCATGTGCCGACGTGCAACTAAATGCAATGGGGATTTTACGACCATAGTTATCCAATTATCGTCACAATAAAACAGATAGAACGGATAGAAGTTGCCGTGAATTTTTAGCTCATATTAGCATCAGTTGATAACACGGCGCGCATACTTCTTCGCACATACGACGCGGAGTTTCAAGCTTAACCCTAATGCACTCTAAGGGGACATCATACTTAAATTTAGTTAACACCTAGAATTATAAAATGCTGATAATTATGACGAACGTAGGTACGACGTGATACAATATAACCAGGAATAATAAAATTTCAAAAGAAGAAATTCTTGAGCATAAAGGCAGTTGACACTCGTTATCATCGAATGCACTATAATTCGCGATAAACTAAACTTCTTATTGCTTCTTGCGAAAGTTTATAAAATGGTAAAGGAAATTTTTCAAGAGACTGAGAGAAATTATGTATCATTAGAGGAACACGATCAACAAAATATCATTTAAACAGGATAATTATTTCCAACGCTATGTCATTTTGTTCGAAGTGACACTTTACTCGCTATTTCGCTCAAGTGAATTGCTAGATGATGCGAAAAATATTTCCAACGACGGACACCATCGATAAACAACGATTTTACATTTCACACGATCAACGACACGTGCGAAAAGAATTTGGAAAACAGCGTGCGAGAATATCAAATTAAGCAGATACGACATCTATTTATCCAAAGCAAAAGCGTCCTGCTGGTAACCAAGGGAAAGAAAACGACGGGACGCGAGGCGACGCGACGCGACGCGACGCGACGGAGAGGATTTTTATTTCAATGGTCGGAGCTTGCTGCAATCCTCTCACCGCTCGGCCAGGATGCCAGCACTATTTTTCCAACTTGTTTTGGACCGTGTTCCAGGTATACGGTCGACGGTCAATGGCCGGCCTCGACGGCTGGGGAAACGTCGAACGGATTGACCCAGTTCGAGACCGCACCAGCAGCTAGCTAATGCGCGCAGATAATGCGAGTTTTCTCATTTCTGCGACGTCGCGCCGCACCCATCCCTCAGTCGTCCGCTCGTCCAGATGAAAGACGATTCGGCCACCAGCAGATTTCTCACCTTCTTAATCACTCACGCTCTTCCTTCTCTTTAGCTCTAGCTGTTTAAGTTAGGTTTGCTTGGATTAGCTGTTTAGGTTAGGTTTGCTTGGATCAGCCACGCGATCGTGCAAACATTCTCTGTCGGTTGAAACTCTCTGCGACCTGTTACCAGGAGGCCTATAATGTGCTTGATCCTCTCGAAAACTTTCTTTTTTTATCGTTTACCAGCAATTTACTAACGAAGCATCACTTCGAATGTAAAATGGCGTAGCAATGAGATCATTCGAATGGTATTTAACACGAAATTTTGTCGACTATATCTTTCCAACGTGTGTGTCTAGCATTAAAAAATTATTTAATTAGAGTGAAAAAAATAAAGTGTGGCTTATTGTTGAAATTATTTCGTCTTGTATCACAGCGGTTCCCAGCTTGTGATACGCGAAAAAAAAGGAGTTAAAATAAAAACACAGAAACAAAGTTGCAGAGATTTCTGATTTCAAGTGTCATTGAGTTAATTTGATTATTTAAGCCTAATCTAAGAAAATAACTTAAGAAAAAACCTACTTAGGAAGAAAACAAAATTTTTTAAGGGATGGATGGAGGTTTATGAGAGGAAGAGGTACTCATAAATGAAAAGACTAATCGAGGGATACGAAAGAGAAAAAAAAAATTGGGAACCTTTGTTTCAGGAAAATTTTTTTTTCTTTTTTTTTTGTAGAAGAAATTTCAATATTTTGCATAAAAATAATAATTTCTCTTAATGTGTATTACAATTCGATATAACGTTGTACCTCTTAATTTACGTTTAATCTTCCCTTTAGGCTGTATTGTATTTTCAATTCGAACGATATGCAAATTTCAATTTAATGTATTCATCTCCAATAATAACCTATTCGAAATAATTGGATCAGCCATTCAACTAAAGCAACCAATATCGCAACACTTTGGGAAATATCCCCGGCAGATGAAATTGAAAAATTGTTTCGAAACCTTCCTCTAAGATTGAAATGCTCTTTGCTTTCAAATGTTTGACACGTGTTCTTTTTCTTCTTTTTCTGTTTCTTTTTTTTTTCTTTTTTTTTCTTTGTCTATCGACATTTGCATTATAAATGAAAGTAATTTAACGAACAATTTTTCACGTTCGTAAAATCGGAGAAGAATTTCTGCGGTTGAGGAATCGAACAATTTGCATTCTCGTTTCTTCCTCGTAATTCGTTGAAAAGCAAGTCTCTAAAATTACGGTCCGCTTCGTCTTTTACCCTTTCGTTCGCCCCCGTCCAGTCTTTTTCTAATTCAAAATACACCGCAATCAAGATCAACACCGGAATTCCACGATAACCCACAAAGCCAGAATGGAGCAGGCAACGCTGAAATATCATCATGGTTCGTATATCGCGGTTTTGTATTGTATACATGTCATTATTCGCCAACTGGAACGCTTTGAAGTCCTGTGGAACAGAGTTCGCTTTCCCCGCTTTATCTCTTCCTCTCTCTCTCTCTCTCTCTCTCTCTCTCTCTCTCTACGTGTGTTTCACTCGATCTCCGTCGAGTATTCCATCCAGTTACATGCAGAACGGTATCAGTGGGCGAAGTAGGCCATACCGGGATACGGGAACATTGGGAAAGCCCCGAATTTAAAAGCGACCTAGAAAGAATAACGAGAGTCACGGGTTCGCTGTGTGTGACTCCTCGGGCTGATCCTGGCCTGTCGTTGCCCCGATATAACGCCGTTGCGAAAAAAATTCTGTCGTCGCGTGCGTTCATCGACGATTCGAGCAAATAGAGGCAATTGGAATGGAATCTACGATGAAAGTTTCATCGCTTCGACGTAGAAGGCCTTCTGTCCTTTTCCTGAAAGTGACACTAGAACTGGTCCAAAATCGTCAAAACGACGAATTTATAATTTTTGCTAGAAACTCTGTAGACGCAAGATTTTGTAAAAATTGAAATGATTGTTCGAAAAAAATGTGCGAACGAAAGCTCGTGTGATTTATCGTGTTGCAAAGTTTTTCCATTCGCTACGTCGGTAACCGATTCTAGTATTAAATCATCTGGATCATTTCCTCAGAGTGGAAAACGCGAAAGAATCTTCAAGCATCTAACGATCGCTACTGCCGAGTATCGTCAAATCTGAGAAGCACGCAACATCGAACTACCTCTATTTGAACGTCTGTCGGATCTGTCTGTCAAGATCTGCCAAAGACCGCCATCATCGTGACGGGTAGATGCGTACGTAGAGGGCGCTGGTGTACAAACATCACTCAAACTGCAATTCGCAATCAATCAACGAATCTTGTCGTCGCGACAAAGATCGGAAAGTGGAGGATCGAGGCGGAAAAGCAAACTAATTGGCAAAGAGGCGAGGTTGTAACAACGCCTCCGTCTGGGAAATAACGAACCAGCAGGGCGGCAGCAGGGGTCGCGTACTCGTTAAGAATGAAAGAATCCATTCAGGTCTCCGTACCGGAGCTGCTGCCTTGGCCCGGTCAAATATTTATTTTCTCGGCAAATAAAAAAGTTTCTTTTGAAAGCTGCACCTCATCGCGCGCCATCGAATGTTTCTCTCCTCTCCTCACCCTCGTCGTCACCAACCACCTTCTCCGCGCGTAACTCTCTCTCTCTCTCTCTCTCTTTCTCTCTCTTTCTCTCAAGCCAACTTTCCGCAAGTTGAATCAGTCCAGGAACAGGTTACACACGTAACTCGGGGCATTGCCTCGAGTCTCGTTTCGAATTCTTCGACCCCCGTCGAGCTGAGAAAATAGGGTTTTTTCGCCGAGGGAATTTTCGTCGTGCGCCGTTGCGTCCGGGATTCAAGGGAACGAACAGGGCAGTCCTTACTTCGTTTCGACGCAGGCCACCTCGATTAAATTTCACTTCGTTTCACGTTAGATTCGCTCGAGTTTAATCAGGTACAAAAAAAAAAAAAAACTACCAAAAGTGGTCAAAATGGATCAACTTGCATTAACTTGCCGTGGGAATTTTATATGTTTATGACAGTGTGTTTCACGCGAGTGATTTTTCAATAAGATACATATTAAGAGAAGCTTCTGTTCTTTTCATTGTGCCGTTAAATGTTTTCCTTTGCTACAAATATTCTACTTTAGTCGTCGGTAGTTCTAGTGTTAGGGAGCAAGTTTAACTTCGTTTAATTTTTCGCGGGAAATTTTAAAGAAACAAAATCTCAGTGTTGCGATGAGGTGATTATACGTCTGTATAAAGTAATTCGAATGTTTCCTTTTTTTTTTCTTCTTCTTCTTTCTTTTAATTGTAATTAGGTCAATTGTTACGACTGTGATTAGCCAAACTACGTGTGGCGCGAGAGTTTCGGAGTATTTTTTTCGCTAGAAAGTTTATCACACTCCCTCATGCATAAATATGGAAGTTGTTAACTGTTGGGGGATTCTTTCCAGTAAGTAAGTAGATTGTACGATGTGGGTGAGTTAGCATTTTAAAGCAACTCATTCCGCGACCTTAATTCCGAAAGTTAAGCCCCGCCATAAAGTTCGTAAAACTGCAATAAGAATATTTATAGTGTGTGGAAACTGGAGCAAATTTTGCTCCTAATACTTCCGATCGAGCTCTTGTACCTGCTCCCGTGCAACGATGATATTTCATTGCTATTTAACCAAAGCTGACAATTTAATTGCTACATGACCAAACATACTCGAACAATGTTAAATCCGTCAAATCTTCGTGAAATCTTTATAGAAATTCTCTCCATTGAATGGCCTACTTCCTGATAATATTTAATTGCAATTTCATCAAACAAGCCAAACCAAAAATTTGACCAAACATACTCAAACATGAACAGAGTCAAACCTTCATAGAATCTCCATAGAATTCTCTCGATCGGGGGTCCAATCCCTGATGATATTTAATTTACCATTTAACCAAACCAAAAAATGGCAATTAAATTGCCATTTGATCAAACATATTCAAACATAAACAACGTCAAACCTTCGTGGAATCTCTATAGAAATTCTCTCGATCTTGGAGTGCAATCCCTGATAATATTTAATTGCCATTTCACCAAACAAGCCAAACCAAAAATTTGACCAAACATACTCAAACATGAACAAAGTCAAACCTTCATGGAATCTCCATAGAAATTCTGTCGATGAAGTGTCCAATCCCTGATGATATTTAATTTACCATTTGACCAAGCAAGCCAGACCAAAAATTTGACCAAACATATTCAAACATAAACAACGTCATAAAATCTCCATAGAAATTCTCTCGACCTTGGAGTTCAATCTCTGACGATATTTAATTTAACCAAGCTGAAAATGCCAATTTAATTGACCAAATATACTCAAACATGAAGAAAGTCAAGTGAAACTTGACTGTGGAACCTCTATAGAAATTCTCTCGATGGGGTAAACCCAGTTACAAAACCAAGCTGTAGATAGACAGACAAACAGATAGAAGCAGGAGGAAAAAGCTACGGAATCACCAGGATCGGGGCAAGAGCATCGAAGGAAGAAAAGCTACCAGCGTGGCGAGCAGGGCAGCGTTGCCCCGTCCTCGGCTGCATCTGGTCGCATTGTGATTTCGATGGGGTGGCTCGAATAACCGTGAAGACCGTGGCTAACGATAACAATACGATGATGAATGCTCGCTAACTAACGACAACGTGCAGAGTTGCGGCAAAAAGGCCTCGCCGTATTGGCGCTTGGTGTGCTCAGTGTGCTCGCGAGTGCACGCGTCGCGTCGTTTAGCGCGCGCATCGCCACTTGCTCCGTTCGAGGGGCTCTCCAATACACCAAGGGTGTGTCACCGTAACGACCAAAAAGGATACTGATATATCGCTCGAGCGACAGCTTTACGAATGATCCGGGTCTAGCCTTGTTATCTTCCGAGATACAGTCGCGCCGCCCCGATACGCTTCCTCGCCCCTTACACGCGGGGCGCGAGCCGGCTTCCACGCGCCCCTTTTTACGAGTTCGTGAGCAACAGGGCTTCCAGCGCGGTGGAGGGTGGAAGGCTTCGTCCACTTCTCAAAAAGATGAATGTTATTATTCGGGGCTAAAGATAGCAACCGATGAAAAATGTTCTCTGACTTTTTTCCCTTCTTCTTTGGCATCGTTGACTTTCATGTCAGGCAAGTATATACATATATATATGTATGTATTATAGGGGTATGTAGAATGAAGCAACAATAAGCTATATTCTATATGTACATAGAAATTACGTTGCCTCGGTAATATATATGTACGTATACGTGAAAATAATTGGCAATGTAACATGAAGTTTACTGAAACAGCTGCTAGAAGAACCAAAATTTGTACCAACGCTGTCCAATGCATGTCATATATTTTCAACTTATCTAATCTTTAAACCGCTTTAAACTTATTTTACATGTAAATTTCTACTGACGCGGTCCAATGCTGTTAATCGACATTTAACATTGAAACTTTTAAACTCGACACATTCTTGACACTTGCTCTGCGGTAGCGAAATTTCTCAGAGAGCTGAAAACGAAATGCTCTCGAAAACTCGAGCGGTCTCGGTTCAAAGCGACTCGGATCTCGTTGTTCATAAACTGGCCGGTTTTCAGAAACGAAGAGGAACAGCAATTGCCCGGCGATGCAGAACGGCAGAACGGTCACGTAATTCTCGCGAAATTATTCCGCTCGGCCTGGCGCGACTCACGGGACGCCCGAAATATTATATTTCCACTCGAACTTCCTAAACTCTTCGCCTCCTCTGGCGGTGTTTGCGAGGCGTGCGGTCGTCGGTAAATTATCATTCGCCGAGACGCGAAACGAGGACTGAAGTCGCGCGGAAACGCGTCGACAAAACGCGTCATCGCCTTCTGCCACGGTCGAAAGTTCTTTGCCGAAGCGGCACGGACAAACGTCTTCATCAGCGATCTTAACGAGACATCTCGCTGACTTAATTAGCTTTCTCAAGCTCCTTCTTTTTCTTAACCTCCCCCTTTCTCTCTGTTATTTTTCTAACCCGACGAAACAGATATAACCTGTTTCGTGCATTTCGTTCCATTTTCTCGTCACTCCTTTATTTTCCTCTTTTTTTTCTTTTCTCTTTTTTTTTTCTTGAGCAAAGTTTTTGTTGGATATCGTTAGATATTCGATGAACGTAAAAATACAACTGTTATATTATACAGACGTTTCGCTGACTTGAATCAGCTTTCTCAAGCTCTTTCTTCTTCTCAATCTTCCTTTCCCTTTTATTCTTGAAACAGATATAACCTGTTTGCATTTCTATCCTCTCCTCCCTCTTTACGTCTCTCTTAGCGAAGTTATTGCTAGACATCGTCAGACATAAAAATACAAACTGTCACACGCTCGTACGCTTGCCGTGTTATTACATTTTGAACGATCGTTTGAACGAATAATTGTTCCAAATGGCACCGAGGGTTCGCCTAAATAATGAAATATGCATCCACAGTCTTGAACGATGAACAAGCGCGACGTGTAATGTTTTATCGCGGCAATTAATCTCCGTGGAAACGATGACACGAGCATCGACTAATCTACCCTTCCGCCCCCCCCTCTCTCTCTCTCGGGCTCCCCCCACCACTCTCCACCTCCCTTTGAGCCGCTCGTAATTCCTATTGAGACCGTTATCTAAATGTCTATTGGCATTCATGACGGATCCGGCGGGTCTTTGTACGACAAGCTCTAACCAGAGGCTCCCCGCGTCTAATAATCTCCCGAGGGATTGACGCATCGTGCGATGGATGTTGCCTCGTTGATTCGCACAATGCGACTAATACCGTTCGCGCGAGAGCGCGCTTTTGTCGCATGCTTTTGACATAGCTCGCCGCCGCTCTCTGCGCCGCGCTATCGCGTGTTTACTCCGATCGGGGACGATTATTCGACGGGAGGAAATAACGGGCTAAAAGGGCGTATAATGAGCGCGCCGTTGTATAAGTTTGATCATCGCGATGGGACGATAGCTTTTAATCGACGATAGAATTATGCAGATTATCGCGATATCGTAATTCGAAAGGCGTACGATGTCAAATTTGCGAAAAAAAATGCACACACACACGCACATACACTTTCCCAGCTTAGAGATGGTTGTCGAAGTGACAATTACGCGTGAGAAATGTCATTTGTTAATAATTGTACGATTTTATTACATTAATGCCATAACGATCAAACCCAAATCTATGCTATCTCAGACTTTCGTTCTCTTTTACAATTGGTTAAAAGATTCTTGTCGAAATTAATGTTAACTTCTGTTATGGAAACGTGATTGTGTAAATCTATTTATTTCAATTAGCGGTTTCCCTTCTCTTTTTCTCCCTTTATTCTCTCCCCTTTTCATTTATGAGCAGCCCCTCCTCTCATAAATCTCCACCCAACCTTCGAAAATGTTTATTTCTTTTTCATTTTCCTAGGTTAGCTGAATAATCGAACGAGTGAAGTTAACCTAATGACATTTCAAATCAAAACTTTATACCTTTGTTTCTGCGTCTTTATTTTAGCTCCTTTTTTTGGGGGGGGGGGGGGTGTTTCCGCAATTACCAATATTTTAACCATAGGTTGGGAACCGCTGATTTAAATGAAGAGTAAAGATGAACGCAAATAAATATCATTCACAATATTTTGATACGGTTGTTCTAGTGTTAATAGATATGTTCATTTATTTATTTGTACCAGTATTTCCGAGTAACCAAAGTCAAGCATGTACGTGACACCCGTATGTATGCAAAAATATTAAATAATTATGCCATGGCAATATGGTTTAGCAAATCAGACTCGTTTGTTTTTTAATTCGCCATAAGTCACTCGTGACCGATATTCGAAAAACATACAAATACAATACATACGTACAATAAATACAATACAAATACACACAATAAATACAAACGTACAAATACATTTTTCGAGTAACCGAAAAGCAAGTAAATCGTGAATTCGTAACGCTTTGCCCATTGTTCTGAAAACACGCGCCACAGGGAAAACCAGGGAAATGTCGAAAACGTCGAAACTTCGTTTTTAACGAATAACAACCGAGTTATTACACCGCGTTGCTAATTTTGTTTATGTTCCAGCACTGTCGGTAAGGCAGATAAGCGGAACAATACGATAACGTGTTCCCTGGTTGTTATGCCATTGTATTTGCATCTTGTGTTTACAAAACACGCTACATTACACGCCCGGACGTGTAATATTCCCTCTAACGATGACTGATCGAACGAACTATATCACAACATGTCATCCAATTTTAGTTTTATTCGTTGTCCCGAAAAAAAAAGAAAGGGAAGGGGACAACAATGCCGTTTCGAACGCAGTGATCTCTCTTGTTGCAGGGACCGGAACAACGATCGCGGTCGTAAGAAAAATTAGCGTGACTCGAGGTTATAAAGCTTTCCATCGCACCTGGCGAAACGGCAAGTTTTCTGCCGTGCCGGACTGCTGTTACGCAACATTGTAATTTCTGCCACGTAAAAAATGTAAAAGCGTATGTACCGGCCGAGTAATGCGTCCCTCTCTCTCTCTCTCTCTCCCCACCCTTCTCTACCGCGCCCCTTTGAACGGCCGGCAATTTGCTAAGCTTCCCTGTAATCTGTGTCGCAGCTGTTCATAATTAATATCGCGAGAATGGAATTTCGCGCCACGTCCCAAAGCGTTTCGCTGCCACCGCTGAAAAGAAATGAACGTTGACGGAACGGAAGGAACGACGAAGTTTCTTAGGCCCCTGACTCGTGCGATTCTAGATTTCATTGTTTCTCTGTGCAACGTGTCGGTGTGCGGACTTCATCGAAGGATAAAGTTGCTCGTTACATTATCGACGCGCAAATTCTGCGACGACGAATATTAACCTTCAGTTCATACATGTAAACGCGACAATTTGTAATCAGATGTAAATTACTCGATTGATCGTAATCGATCTGTAACATCGACGTTTCAATGGAGTCGTAGTTCGCTAACTCGTTGATCTCGTTTTTAAAATAGTTCGCTACACTTTGTACCGGATGCTTTATAAACAGTATAATGGAATTTACAAGTACTTACGAATGAAAACCCACTTGGCGCGCTTGGTCGTACGATCTCTTTTCACGGAAAGTTCCCAATCCCTCGATCCAAAAATAGGGCAAACGAGCTCTTCGTCGTCCGTCTTAATTAGAAAAGGCCTAGCTGGCAAATAAATTGCGTCCATCTTCATAATCCCCCCTCGCCCGACTTTTTGCTTCTTCTTCTAGCTCCGCCTCTGGCTTGATTTTCACCCTTCGATTTAACACCTACGGCCACCCGGAACCCATCCCCGAAACCGGAACTCCCTTATTCATCGGGAAAAGGAACGCCCGATCTCTTCCCGCCCCTTCTCTCACCCTCTTGGCTCTTGGTGTTTTTCTTTTTGATGCTTCCTCGCCGTTACCCTCGCAGCTCGCTTTGAAATAAACACTGCTCGGCTTCCTCGACTGTGAGGAACTGAAACGGGATACAGAGTGTGAAAGGGAATGGGATCAACGAGAGGTGGAGAAAGGAGAAAAGAGACAGGGAAAGAAATGGAATTGTAGCCAAGGTGTACGTACATAGGTGTTGCACGTACATATATAAGGACGAAGAGTTATGGGGTACACATGGAAACGTCGCAACGATGCGTGACACATTGGGCGCGAGGGACTAACAAACTCTGTCGGATATATCCGTCCGCGGCCAGCCCACCAATTTGTCGATATCGTCCTTGTGTCGTTTGCGTCCACCGATCGATTTGTATTATTGCCCCGGCGCTTCGACTCACGCGATGCGAGTGCCTTTCGGCATATACGCGTATCCTCTGGTTTCCTCGATTGAGTTTTTAGCTCTGTAGACTCGGTTGAGCTTTGTCATTTCAAATTACGACGAATAACGAACGAAAATAAGTCGGCCACGTCTGTAGAATGTACAAAAAACGTTTTCCAAAGTCAGCGAGTCTTTTTCTCAAGAAAGTTCTACGATTATTCCTACTCAAACTCAAGTATATTATACATAATTATAAAATGTCTAATTATATTAAACAAAGCAGCTGTTTGAAGGGAAAATTTTTCGCTTCGTTACATTACGCACGTAAATCTTCAGATATAATTTAGATTCAACCCGGGGATTCTACGTAAATCAAAATCCTTATCAGAGGAAAATGTATTTGCACTCGCCTCTCACGTGATCGAAAAGAATCGTCAATTTCTCATTTACATTTTCCGCCGACGTATCCATCTGATTTCGCAGCGCGACACCCAAGCAAAGAAACTCGCAAAACGCCGCGCGTGTCCCGAAATAATACATACGTATGGACGCACGTGCGCCCGTAGTAAGTAAGTACATCCTCCGTGAACCGAGTTCTCCCTCGTAAACATAACCTCGACTCTCCTTAATAAGAGTCGATAGAAGAAGCGAAACGAGACAAACGAAGATGAACGCCTAGTCCACGCCGGAAGTCGATAAATACCCAAGATACTCGTACTCGTCATTTTCTCGCAGTTTCCTCGAGCCGTGGTTAATTTCGTCCATGGCTAGGTGTCATCTGCCGGTACGAAGATGCAACTATGCAGTAATATCGTGTGCGTGGCTCACACGAAGACCAAAATTCAGTCCGGCAACCGGCTGCACGCGGTACGGAGATGGTACGAACGAGAGGGAACGATGAAACGACAATTACGTTGAAATAGTGCTTCCGCCAGGAGGCGCGCCAATGGTGCCGTTTGCCTCGCAGCGCCTGTTCGCGTTCATTGGCCACCGTTCTCCGTTGGTGTAAGCGATTCTTACCAGCGAGCGACGCGTCGTCGATCTTTATACGAATTTGGAAACACGTATTCCCGTCGCTAATAACAGCTGCACGACTACGTACCCGGTGGTTCGAATTGATTCCCGCCCGATGAATAACTCTAGTCAGAGATCTTTGACTTTATGAAATGGAACACGTTCTGGTGCCAAAAGAAACTAAGTTCTCCGAATTTTTTGCCAACAATCAGACATAACAACATAAGTCAGCAATAGGCGACCATTTGAAATTATTATATTTGACGAGAAGGAGAAAGAAAATTGGAAAGATCCGTCAAATTCTCTCAGGATTTTATATACATATGTTTATATGTATATATGTTTATATATGTTATATGGATTTATATATATATATGTTTATATATATTATATGGATTTTTATATATATATATATATATGTTTATATATATTACATGGATTTATATATATATATATGTTTATATATGTTATATGGATTTATATATATATATGTTATGTGGATTTATATATATATGATTTATATATATATATATGTAAAATGTTTTATATATATATATATATATATATATCGTAACTAAAACATTTTGTCCTTCGTCCACGCTATTCAAGCAAGTTATAAAATACAAGTGCAAAGATATAAAAATTTATATGTCTCAGTATTTCAAAGAAAAAAAGAAAGGCAACTGCGTTTCGTAGACGACGGGGGCGACTATTTATTATTTCCTTGTTTGTCGCCGGTAATACGCTGCTTCGGAAGAAACGGCATCGATCGGTAGAGGAAGCTTATTTCGATATCCGAGGCAAGTTCCGGAAAAAAACTGTAAAGTACATGCTCGGGTGAAATATTGCCCGTGGATATATTTGCAACGGATCGAACCGGGTTTCCTGCTGTCGTAAATCTTGTCCACCTGCACAGTTTTGAAGACGATAAATAGAAACGGCTCGCGTTGAGCGATTCCTTTTGTTCGTGGCAATACGAACCCTCTGCGAGCAAGTTATCATTTAATATATATCGACAAGCAAAACTGTTTAAATTTGAACGATATCAACAATCGCCGATACGTCAAGAATTGCAAGTAATATCTGCTGATTCTGGAATATCCTGATTTATTTAAACTCAAGTTCGCTTCATTTGTCGTGGTAAAACTTAAGTTATCACGTGACTTAAACCCGTTTTTGTGATAGAAATATTCTTAGAACCTGAAAATATCTGTAGGTAAAAACCTAAGGAGCCGAGAAGAAGAAATTCCCTTTATCGACACCCGAAAATTGAAAAAGAACTCCGCACGCTTTCGTTCCACACACGCTCGTCACGTGGTGGAAAGAATAATCATCGATCACGGTGCTAAGAATCAGCCACGATTACTGTCCAACTCTCCTCTTTAGTGGTGTTCTCGCATCGAAGAAGAACATATCGTGGTCGGGTCGCATTGAAAACCAAGATCCTTCGACTCCTCGTCTTCAACAACGAGTCCAGTGCGGCGTTTTAACTTTGAAATTGTCATCGAGCTCCTCACTTTCCTCCGTGTTCTCTCCCTTTTCTCTTGCTGCGCGCGCACGGCTTGAATGAACGGCGCGCGACACAGAAGAATCCCACTCTCGACTCTCGACTATAAATAGATAAATACGCGACATAGCGTGTGTATGTAGGGCGTTAAACGAGGAACGGAGGTTATGTATATCCTGTGTTCGTCGGAAGTCGACGGGCGAAAGCTCGCGCGATCAAGTGATTTTCGAGTTCATTGGGCGGCGGAAAGGGAGAACTCTGATCACTTCGACAGTTATCGGCCGTGGTAAAATTAGTTTGTACCGCTTACGAGAGCGGCAACGCTTCTCACTTGTGAACAGCTGCAGTCGCGAATAACTTTGGCGCGTGGGTAGGTTAGGTTAGGTTTTGGTTACGAAAAGAGATAGACAATCCTGAAAACTGTGAAAGCTACGTATCTGAAGGTATTCAAATGAAAAAGGCAAAACAATTTTTCAAGAACAGACCGACGAAGTGACAAACGACAGAAAGTTCTCTAGCAAATTTAGAAAAATTTTTACTAACATTACTAAAATCGTAAGTTGTAATATTGTTTAACAAATATAACGATTGCATGTAGTAATATTGTTTATAACAAACATAATGAAAACCTTTGTACCAGTAATTTTGCAAGGTGTTTTATAATTTTGTCCACTAGTGTAGATTTGAGTTTTAATTTTATTAAGCGGATGTTGGTAAGTAGTATTTGTGTATGTTGGTAAGTAGTAATATCAGTAAAAATTTCTCTAGATTTGCTAGAGAACTTTCTGTCGTTTGTTACCTCGTCGGTCTGTTCTTGAAAAATTGTTGCCTTCAAATACACAACTTTTACAGCTTTCAGGGTTGTCTGTCTCTTTTCGAACAAGTTTTGTAAAGATGAACATTAAACAGTATTAAAACTGTATTAGAAAGTTATGAAAGAACCAAAACTATAAAAGAACACTGCAGTGTTCTTTTTCACATCCAAATAATAACAGTATTTCTCCAAACATCTGGAGAAATATTATTATTTGATGAAGATTTATAGTGAAAACGTTATAAATCTTCCGAACGACCCGATGTTACGTTGCATCGTGCAAAAACACGTTTTTGAAAAATAGATAGAACGTGACAAATTGCGGTTGTCTACAGAGCAATTCTAAACGGTGAATCAACTTATATGTTTTGCTATGGGAAAATATCGTAAAAAAAAAAAGAAAACAATTTGACAACAATTAGATTCAAACAAATCAATCTAAAACGTCGACGAGTGTAATTTCATAAACGGAATTGTTAACATTGAATTTACTGTCGTTGTCGATCTCTCTCAGTTTTAAATAATTCTGTTACGAGGGAATATCGTGAAAAAACGATTTGACATTAGATTCAAACTCAAAATCAAAATCACGCTAAAACGTCGATGTTTTTTATAATTTTACGAGCGCAAATTATTAACTCGTGTTCAGGGTGTGTGAATCTCTGCTCCTTCAATTGATAAAAGATGAACAGCTTCGTAGCGGATAAGTAAATGAAAGTTAAACGGAGAGAGGAAGTTCTTAATTGCAAATGGCGGCGTGAATTATAGAGCGCGGTAAATTAGTGGTTCGTTGAAGACGACGCCACTAATTTTTTCACGAGCCGCGAGTGAAAAGACACTAAGAGAATTAGTCGGGAGAAGGACGTGCCATTCATTGGCGTAGACCCAGCGTCCAAACGTTGCCAGCCGCCTGCAGACAAAGCATATATAATGCAACGTACAATCGTGCAACCCTTGAAATTAGATTTATCTGGCCCCGCAGTTGACTCAGGACGACGGTCAGGTCAGCTCTTCCGGGGACGGGAATCCAAAGTGGAGGAGGTTACCAAAGCGGATCGAATTCAGGCGATTTGAAATCGAGACAAGTGTCGTTCACGAAGAAATAACTGGCTTTAACCTTTAAGTTGTTCGTTGTTGCAAATTCGATTCTGTTTTATCGACAAGAGAAAGAAAAGTGAATTTCACTCACGTGCTTTCATCCTCGTTCGTTTTGATGCCAACAACTTGCCTTTTTCACACGCGCAGAATGAGCATATATTAAATTATCATATAATACCAACATCGAGTTGCACTCAACAGATTCCAAATATAATTAATAGAGTGAAGCATTTTGTTGTCGTTGATACTTGGTTAGCGGCGTAATTTACACCAATCATCTCTGATACTCTACGTCCAATTCGGTCGTTATCCTCAAATAGAGAGATCGCTTGCACACATTGAAAGAATATGTACAATCTCTCTCGAGTCAATAATATAGTTTCGTGAAAGACAGTTTGCGGCGAATATCGTCGTTAACATTCGCTTCGCAGCGTTTCATTCACAACGATCGTTAACAACGGCCCCGCTGAATAATTAGTCGAAAATAAGCTAATGATAATTGCAAGTCGACGTAAAAAAACGAGCAACGTGGCCGTTTCATCGAATCAATTAATTTCGCTGGTCGGCTGGCTACGTGACGTTCATTAATTACGTTGTTCACAAGTAATAATGCTCACTAACAATAAATTCCAGCTCGTTCCAAGGAAACGTTACGACGTGTAATCATTACGCGTAGTGATTGCTCGCGAGGGAGGATCGCTCGGAAATCGGAACACGCTTCATTCAAAGATTAAATACAGCCTCTCGAATGTAATTTTAAAAAAACTAACGTCGATTACGCTTCGAGTCACACTGTGTGACAATTCGAAATAAAAAGATACAAGTACAAAGCACGTTTTCATCATACGCAGAATAAAATGGAAATTTCAAACAAACTAAAAACAAAAGACACTGGAAACAAACAATTTAAAAACGCGTTGAGAAGAGCCTCAGCGAAGAATGAACTTTCGCACACTCGAGGAAAGTTCACTACGAAGCGACATCTCACGTGCAAAAGATAAATACTATAATTATTGTATAATAGATTGGTAGCAAGCGTGCTACGAAGTACCAAGTGTTAAAAATGTAAAATAATAACGAGACACGAAAGTCCGTGAAACATTATTACACGGCGAATAGGATGGTTGATCGACGAGAGATACTCGGTGTCAGACAATGGACTGGCTGCATGACTAAATAGCTACTAAAGAGTACCGTGCTCGAGGTCCACTCGTATGAAGAGCAAATATTATTTATCCCGTAGCAACTCGTTTGCTGTAATTGCGCCAAAACGTATTCACGTGTACCGGACAATAGCCGGTTTTTCATCCTAATTCGTTATCAGGTTTCTTCGTCTTAAGAGTGTTCGATAGCAGCCAGATAATTACACTGTTCTCTGTTCTTTCATTCTTCATAGATGTTACTAGAAATGCGATAGCAACTAAATAGAAGAAGAAATGATCGACAATCGTACGTAATTTCGAACATCGGAATACTCATCATACTACGCGACAAGGAAGAAGAGAAGAAAAGAAGAGAAAGATGAAAGAAAGCAAGGGGGCTAATTCTAAAAGAAGGCAATGGAAAACAAAACTGGTGACTAACAATTATTCGTCACGTTGGCCGTGTTTCTCCCCATTTCTCTTCGCCGTGTGCCTTTACCAATTCTCGGGTCATTGAAGACAGCTGCGGACGGATCGCGCGCGTTAATGTCGCGTGCCGCGTAACGATCCGACCGCATTTGTTATTCCTCGGAAATGGAACGAGCCGGGGCAGGCTGGGCGAGTGACTGTGAGCCGTGCAAACACAGCATTATCATCGTCGTTAGAGAAAACACTGGCCTTTCGAGCCACGTTCTCGACTCGTCGACTCATCGGCTCGGCGCCGCACTCAAAATAATGACGGCTTGCGCTCTACGCCTACGCTTCCTTTCTCTTCCTTTCCCCCGCCTTTTCCATCACGAAGCTGCTGCTTCCAAGCTTCCAAGATTTTTCCTTCGTTACGCATTCCTGCTACCGACCCTCTGCGGTAAATCGAGTTTCCATGGATAGAGTAGTAGTGGGGCAAAAAAAGGGACGTTCTTCTTCTTCTTCTTCTTCTTCTTCTTCTTCTTCTTCTTCTTCTTCTTCTTCTCGATTGTCCTTCCCCGCGGCGAATTGTCGAGCGATTTGCTTGCGAACAATCACGTTGTACGTTGCTCCAACTTCAGCCCTATTTGTTTCGTAGGGTTGGTAGCACTGGAGCGTGCAAATATGGCGGACCATAAGAGAGGTTATTTTTGCGTGGCTGTATAGTTCGCATTATTGTTAAATTTAGAATTATTAGATATTAGGTTTCGAAAGTTTTGCAGTCGCTTCGGAATGTTTTTCTCGTACCAAGATATTTTAATTGAAAGAAATCTTTGCCCAGGCGTTTTCTTAATCTTTTCTTTTTGAAAATTTCAGGATCTCCCCTCGCCGTCTCCCCTCGGTTTGAAAATATTTTTCGCTCGTCGTTTTTCACGACGTGAAGAGGGTGAAGCGGAAACGTCAAAGCCCGACTCGTTTTGTTTCCCCGCGTTTCCGGTGGACCGTACTTGACTTACCGGATTTCCAGGCTAATAGGACACTCGGAGGTATAGAAAAGGAGCACGAGCGACGATTCATGTTCGAGGAAACCGTGAATAATAACTCTGGTCGCTTGTGGAGCTATCACTTGGAACGTTTTTCAGATTTTTCAGAAAAAAAAATCTAACACGATATGCTTGGGGAGCATCGCTATGAAAGATAAATAATTTTTAGCATTTTCGTGAGGTCAGTTATGCAAAATTAACTGGAGGAAATTTTATTGGTACACATGCCTATGTATGAAAGTACTTTAATATTCTTACTATTCTACCATAAACGGTATAGAAAATGGTTCCAATGCCATAGTGACAAAATTAATAACCTGCTCTGTATATAAATTAAATTCCCCTAATAAATTCCCTATTAAGTTATCCCTAACCCTCTTATTAAACACACCCTCTATGTACATCCCAAAGGCCTAACATCGTAACCCCCCTTTATTACCATTCTTTTCGCCACTAAATTCCTGCACACCCTTTCAACCCCATGCTTCCCCGTGCACTCGGGGACCAAGAGGCTTCTCAGCGCCGAGCCCAGGTGTACCAAACTTAATCAGACCTCAGCGATGGTTTAAAAATTCGCCGAATACACGTCCGTCCCCTCGCGACGTATAATCATCTCAAAAGAGCAGCTCAAGTTCAACTTTTTCCCCTCCCTGGTAATCGTTGTTGGCCAAGTCCACGCCGAAACTCAAAACTAGTAATCGTCGCGGCTGAGCAGGGATGAGAAAACAGCGCCTGGTGAATGTCGACTGTCGTCGAGGAAAAGCTAGTACTCGGTGATAGTTCGGGAGAGAGAAAGGGAGAGAAGGAAAAATGAGTGGTGATGATAGGGGAGAGGGAAGGAGGTGGGAGGGAGAAGCGTGGAGATAACGAGAAAACGAAGGAACGCGAGCCGTGAGAAGACTCGAGGGGAGACAAAAACGTCGTCGGTGGCCAGGTATTTTTGCATTATCGTCACGCGCGCACGGTCTTATTACCGGCACACGTGGCGTAATATTCTCCCTCTCCCTCCCTCCCTCTTTTTCACATCGCCCTTCCACTTTCTCTCTGGACTCGTTCTCGCAGCCATCTTTTTCCTTTTCTTCGCGGCGTTGCTCGCATTGTTAGAATGCGACAGACGGCGCTCATCCACCACGGAACAAGAGGAGGGTGGATGATCGAATGGTGGCAAAGTTTGCAACCAGCCACCGCGACGCTGATGATACATCCCTCTGTCGATCCTTCGACGAAGCCACTGCTGTCGCGCGTCGCTGTGTCGTGGAAGAGCAGAGATAGCGAGACGAACGAAGAAAGAGGAGCGTGTGCACGTGTGTGCGAGTGTGCAAGCCAACGTGGCGGCAGAGGGGGAAAGAAGAGATGGAAGGTAGCGAGGACTGTGGCATGGAACCTAACCCCTAAGCATCTTTGTTCTTTGCCATCTTTTTCTTAGCTCATCGCCTCTCATCTCGACCGACCTTCTCCCATTCAAGCTGCTCCGTTCGTTCGTGTCTCGTAATAACGTCTTTTCTCCCATCGGATGACGCTTTTTTTTTCTTTTTTTCTTTTTTTCGGGGGAGTGCTGTCGATCTATCTGTCTCTCTCTCTCTCTCTCTCTCTCTCTCGCTCTCTCGCTCATCGGACGCGCATGTCGCGAACAGCAGCCACGGACGTGACCGGCTTCGACAATGTCACCACCATCGTGTATCGGTGCCTGTGATCCGAGGCTGCGGAACAGCAGAACGGTGTTTTGAAGTTTCGGGCGTAGATGTGCATAATTTTGGAGCTTGTTAGGAGCGAAGCTGCCAGATGGGGATATCGAGGATGAGAGGTTTAGGGGATTGAATATGTAGAATTTAACATCTTCCTTTCAAGTTTATAAGACGGATGCTAGTTTTCTGTCAGAAGTAACTTGGATTTCATTGTATTAAAAACAAACGAGTTAAATGTTAATGTTGATTTTTAGGTTAGGAAACTTAAATGTTCCCTCTTCCATAATCATTGCTTTTTTCTTGTCAAAAGTAATTTAAATTTATCGTATTAAACAAACGTTAATGTCGATTTTTTTTCAGTTTCAGGGACTTAGATACACATATATGCCAATTCTGTGTATTACTTTACCAAATCAAATTCAATCAAACTCTTATTCAATACGTATATGTAAGAAATTTACCTAAATTTTATATTTTAACTGAGAAATTTGAAAAATTGGTTTGGGAAAGATTTCAATGTCTCGTCGAATCTGCTATCCTCCTGCAATATATTTCTTCTTCCATAATCATTCAATTATATATTTACCCGATTTCGATTACAAATATAACACGAATTTATCAATTACGTTCGCTCGTCCTTTAGACACGTGATTTCTCAGAACTTTAATCTCAAAAATTGAACAAATTGTTCGCCGTTTCCTCCATACCCAACATTCTGAATGATATCAAAACATATTGAAGGGAGAGACAGCTATGATATAGCCAGTCCACTTCACCGTGTACCGAACAAATAATATCTGAAATGATCTACGGCTTTCATCGCGCGTTCGAAGTGATTCAAAAGGTTTCACGTGTATCTCGGTGGAGCGCTTTCAAGTCACTCTCCGCGAAAGAGCAACCCTTTCGTCACGGAAGGGCGCGCACATGCACTCTGACAATATAACGGTGTACCTTTTTAAAGGATGCACGCGCTATGTCTAAGAAAGAGCATCGTCGTTGCGGCATGCGAAACCCGACATGCCCGAGTAATTTCATGTATCTGCCTCGGTTTTGCCTTTAATACCTCTCCGCGGCAGCGGGAGGATGCTGCACGACAAACCTGTAATCCAT
The DNA here is from genome assembly GCA_032399595.1 of Tetragonula carbonaria. Taxonomy (NCBI): domain Eukaryota; kingdom Metazoa; phylum Arthropoda; class Insecta; order Hymenoptera; family Apidae; genus Tetragonula; species Tetragonula carbonaria. The sequence continues at coordinate 21,925,671 of JAUCRC010000002.1, forward strand.
TACACAAATTTCATCAGAATGTGTCGTTTGTATTTTTCGTCTGACGCACGTGTATCGTGTGTGCCAGCTATTTTGCAATTTCAGATTATGTAACAGTGAAAGTTGTTTTGCCTGCAGTCCTCGTAAATTTGTACGCACGCCCTGTGTTTCAAGCTTGAGAAGTTACGAATAACGTTACGTTTCACAATTCTGTGAACATTTTCAATAACAAGTGTTGGATAGAAAATGATTCGCTTAAAGAAAACAGCAGTCGTTTCAATCTACTTTATACCATTGTGAATCTGTTATTTTACTTGCCTTCAAAGTTGAGGTCCTTTCTTTTCTTGATTGCGGACAAAATTGAATGAATACAGTCACAACTGTAAAAAAAAAGCAAGCATTTCTTTTCTCTTCTTGTTAAAAGTCTAGAAACAAATCGCCGATGTAACACACAATCTCCCATTTTGTGCCTTGTATTCGATCCAATGTTTCAAACGTCTGCGCGCAGTTAACGAATACCAGAATAATGAGTCGGAAGTCACTCTTGCACGAATTAATTAACGACGAAATTCTCTAGCGATGAAACATTCGTAGAAAAACTTTGGGAAAAAGCTACACAGGCGCACGTGGTGAAACGTTCGACGTACAATCGGATCTACAACCGTTGCAGAAGCTTAAAGAAAATCGTTCGCAGGGGACGTCTCGACTAAAAACGGTCCACCAAACCCTCTCGTTAACGCGTCCTCCGACGCGCTCGTTCGAAACATTTTCCTCGCGTTTTACTCTCTCTCTCTCTCTCTCTCTCTCTCTCGTTCCTCTATCAATGACTTTGAAACGCTGACGTTTTTCGAGTCCGACAGTCGACGCACACAATGGTCCCGTAACGAATTGAAACGGATATTACACGCAGCTAAACTCGACACGGGCCAAAGAATGTAAGAAAGATGGGCGAGCTCGTTCGAGTATCCGAGTGACAGAGCTGTTATCAACTGCTCGACAGTTGCAGTGAATACTAAGTTAACTAAGATAAAAGAAAAAAAAAAGAAAAACACTCCTCGAGCTTTTGTGACGCGTTAGTACTCCGGATTCTCGAGCAATTTGCAAGAAATTTGAAAGCTACTCCCTCTGTCCGAAAATATGGTATACATTTGGAAGAAAATCTTCGATTATCCAGAGTTTCGAAAGCAACTGGCAATACTCATTATATTGGTATTGTTTACATTGATAGCTAAATAACCTAACATATTTGACAGGCGTTGCTTTTAAGAGTTAAGTTGGAATTTGAAGACCAAAAATTAATTTTTTTAAGAAAAATAAAATAGTCACCGCTGTAATTTCAAAATGGAAATTTTTCACCCGAATAACGTGAATTTACAAAGAAGAGATGCCAAATCGAAGCGATTGACTAATGAACAACGTCATGGTATCTTGCAACAGCTGTTACAGTATATGAAGAACAAAGAAATTTAGAACACGGTGATATTAATGAATTGACTGAATGTGTTCAAGACGCATTTAATAAATTAGAGAGAAATACTCTTGATAACGTTTTTTATAACATTACAAACGTGTATGAAATCAATTGTGTTGACAGGAGAGGGAAATTCCTATAAAACACCTAAATAAGGTAAAACTTCGTCGTGAGGGTCGATTAGCTAAAAAGTATATATGTTCAGAAGAAGCGTTCAACAAGGCTAAATCTCACTTTAACTAAATTTCGATTACACTAAAATTATTTGTATTTAGTTATATCGTGATAATAAAATGAATCTAATATTTTTTTTGATTTTTTTCGCAAATGTATACCATATTTTCGGACAGAGGGAGTATAAAATATCGTTGAAAGAAAGTTGAACACTTTCTGGGGAATGAGACGAATGTGATTCGATCAAAATAGATCATAGCGATTGATGCAAAAGTGAGTGACGTTTATAAGAAAAATTTGACGGAGGATCAACAATTGCGTTAGAGCCCGTTTCATTAATCTCACGTTCCTGCTTCAGTAAACTATTGTTGATCACACGAGGCACCCGGCAGAAGCAATAAGATTCCGCGGACGAATCGAGCGAGTCGATTTGGCAGGCTTGTCGGTAGATTGCGCCGCGGCGACAAAACGAGAAGCAGCCAGTACGGCAGTTCGCTCGTTTCGACGCCTCGAAACGAGAAATCGTGATTGTCAGCATGCCTGTTCCGTACGTAAAATGCCAATTTTATTCGACAGCTCAAGAAATAGAGGAGAAAAAGAAGACGGATATATATATATATGTGTGTGTGTGTGTGTGTGTGTGTGTGTGTGTGCGATTTCCCACGTTCAAAACGATTCCAGCGATTTTCGAATGGCATTACGGGGTTTTTGTTCCGAGATTCCTCGCTTTTCGGCAACGAAATATATCGCGTTAATTGGTGACCTTGTTTCTGCCAAAGGAATATCTTATCGTTGGACAAAATTTTCAACTGACAAGGACAAAAGATTTCGGTCCTCGCAGATGCAAATGCACGTGCAGGCAGATTTCTAAATAAGCGCGAATTGCAAGTCAAGTAGCTTCGAAAAAAAAAAAACGAGGAAATTTCTCTCCCCCTCTTCGGTTGAAAGTTGAAAGGTGAACTGAAAGTTACCCTTCTATATATGGGTATATCATTAAATTGTTCGCCATTGTGATACAGCACGCGTCGTAGAAAGGGGGAGAGGGGGCGCTTCACGCTCTAGATTAACGCAAGACGATTTAATGACTACGTATAATCGTAAAGGGTTCGATGTCCAAGTAACTTCATCCTCACAGCCTGTTTCCTTTTAACGCGACGGCGGATAGCAATAAACCACGGGAACTGGTACAGAGCGTGAAAGAAGAGGAGACAGGATTTACGCGGGATTGTATTACCAAGCGCGCGCTGCAGCTGCCTGGTGTCACATTTTATAACGTCGCGACTGACATTAGCCCCTGTTGCTTCTCATGTTCAACTGTCAGGCAGACGCGAGACTATATGGAATCCGTTTAAGTTTATAAAGATTCATCTGCTGCCTCTTCCTTTCTGCTTAATGACAGTCACTGACCATGAATGTCTCTCCCCTACGAATCAATCCCCTTACGTTGGTTCCTCGAATCGTACGACAGCGTGCTGATTTTACGAACAGACGTTTTCTGTTTTTATGTGACCGTGATGACTGATGATTAGTCACTGGTTATTTGCCAAAGTTAAAAATATCATTTTAGATGAGTCTCATATGTATACATATTGTTACACATTTTATATATATATATATATATATATATATATAATGATATAATATATATATCATATATATGGTATATGATATATAGATATATATGTGTGATATATAGTTTGTTCTATAGTATGATATATATAGTTTACATGATTTGGTTTGCATTTGGAAACTTGTATCTGATTTATAAAAAAAAACAGATATTTACATTAACCTAAAACTTGTAACTACTATTGTTTCGCCATCTATATGGTTTATATAGATTATATGATTTATATAGATTATATGATCTATATATCATATATATGGTATGTGATGTATAGATATATGTGTGATATATTTCTATGTATGATATATATAGTTTACATGATTTGGTTTGCATTTGGAGACTTGTATCTGATTTATAAAAAAACAACAGATATTTACGTTAACCTAAAACTTGTAACTACTATTGTTTCGCCATCTGTATGGTTTATATAGATTATATGATATATATCTATATATCATATATATGGTATGTGATGTATAGATATATGTGGGATATATTTCTATGTATGATATATATAGTTTACATGATTTGGTTTGCATTTAGAGACTTGTATCTGATTTATAAAAAAACAACAGATATTTACGTTAACCTAAAACTTGTAACTACTATTGTTTCGTCATGTATATGGTTTATATAGATTATATGATATATATCTATATATCATATATATGGTATGTGATGTATAGATATATGTGTGATATATTTCTATGTATGATATATATAGTTTACATGATTTTGGTTTGCATTTGGAGACTTGTATCTGATTTATAAAAAAACAATGAATTCCACAGATATTTACATTAACCTAAAACTTGCAACTACTACTGTTTCGCCATAAATTGTTCATTAGATCAGGAAAACCGGTTCTAACTAATTTCAAGCCTCCAACACATTCTCTTTCTTTTTCTATTACCTTTACACTGCGTTACGATACACAAGCTAAATATGAGTGACACGAGCAATATTTCAAATAAGGGAAAACTCTTTCAAACGCAGCCTGAAATGTCTAGTTTGGAAGAGCATCGATTCGAAAGAATTCGAGCTGCAATTACACTCGACTTCGTTTTACCTGCGTTTTTAAAAACCACATTGACATTGGCCGATTATTAGCCACGCGTCGACGATCGTTGCCGTGGTTTGTAAACCGAATAATTTCTTCACCGCCATGCTTTCTTGTTATCCAATGCGATTAATATTCAAAGAGCGTCGCGCGAAACGAGATTTCCGTTTGCCCATGGCGGCTGCGAACGATGCGAGGTCATCGAACGCGCGAGTTCCGGGGATTCCTTTAAAGTTGGCGATAACGTTTCGACCTTTTCCGCATTGCCTTGAATATTTATAACACGCGTTCAATCTTTGAGATTACCTATGTTCGTCAGGGGGAGTGTAAATAAATTAAGTGCTGCACCGATTTGCAGATTAGGTGATCGTGGAATTACGTACGATCCTACGAGCACGATAATCGACCAATTAAGATTATAATTTCAATGCAGCCGTGCTGATTGAAATTATACAGATTGCTCCTAATTACAACCAACAGCAACATTAATACGTAATTAGCTATTAATGACACGACATCGTCAAACATTTTGATTTATATGTTCTTTGATGCTCGAACAATTGCCTGTTACTAATATGTTGATCAGAGTTTAAAGGAAATTAGCTGTTTAATCGTGGACATTCCATTCGTCTCGTCACAGCGGTATCTTTTTTTTCTCGTCGTCAAATTGAATCTTGAGGTACGATTCAATTTCAAGCAACGAGAATCCGTGCGTCGGGTTACGCAACTTCGTGTCGTCCTTTCGAGAACGACAGAGGGTCAAGGTGTCAGATTTTTATTGAGCTCAGAGTTCTTTGAGCTCTTCCTTCCCTTTCGTTCGGATTTCCTCGACTCGCGTGTTCCCAACGAATAAAATTATCGTGACGACAATTGTTATCGTGACGAGACCTGATCTGAGATTGACGCTATGATAATTCACGTCGATAGAAAAAAGATTACAGTTACAGTCGTTTCATAGCGGTATTCTCTCTCGATAATCATTGCAACTAAATATACAGTAAAATACTCGATGTCGACAATTCAACACTAAACGTACCGGCATTTTACATATACCTGTCTTACCATAAGGAGTCATTTGACCCCTTATGAATAAACGTTGATTTTTAGAAAGAAATTCTTAACTTATTAAAGGGAATAATTCGCGACATAACTTCTGATTTCTAATAAAATAATCAAACTTATATTTTTATTTAAATAAAAGAAATAATCAATTAATTGCACTTTTTACATATGACTGGTTTCTCCTTCATACATTTTTCCGCAGATAAAGTTTTTGCAAATTATGCAAGTTTCAGTGATTTTATTACCCGTGCACAATCTTGTTTGACATTTTCTTCGTGATTGGGAAATATTGCTTGGGCTGCTTGATGCTCCTTGTTGTAAGTTTTTCTTTCCTTCTTCAAAAAATTCGTGATACTCTGTGACTAGTTCATCTGCTAATTGTAACAAGAAACGTTGTCTTGATATCTTTATTTCAGTTGTTTCCCGATAAATCCCGGATATCCAGGATATTGAAAAATACGTGCACAGGCCATCCATTGCATTTGGATTTGACGTATTTTCGCGCCATTTGGTGCAACCACATAGACGCCAAATTTAGTCTTATTATAATAACTAATTGTTTCAGGTGTTCGCTTTCTATTGCTTTTGGTTTTGACGCATTTATGTCTCGAATTTAGTATTGTAACTTTTTTTTGTTAGTTTTGATTTATAAATTCAGTCAGAAAAATATGTAAATTTCGTAAGGGGTCAAATGGCCCCTCGCGGTACATAAGGTATGCAAAGAATTTTTCTCGGTAAAAAATAAGCTAAGAGAAAAACAGAAAGCGAGAAATTGAATAATATAATATCAGATAATATAAGAATTTACAGAAAGCCAGATTAGCGAAAGAAATGACAATGAATGTACGATTTTAAAGTAAATTTTGGAAAGGGGTAATTTGAGCCTGCTTGGTACATTTAGTGTTAAATTTGTGAAATTTGCTCCTTACGTCGTAATTCTAAAACTAATCGTTTCGAACATTTTTATCTTGCTCCTTATCCCGTTGATAAGTTGCGTGACTCTCCCCGTTCTTCTTACTCTTAAACGTCGAGGCAGCAGGGAAGGACAAGTCTTCTTAACGAAGTGGTCGGGTCTCGACAGAAAAGAACGTTTGATGTCTGACCACGGTTCAAAGCCTATACTCGGCGTCTCGTTATCGAGCGTGTTCTGAGTAACGACGCGTTCGTTACATCATAATTGGATCACACGCTCGGCCCTATCCTCGGGCCCGCTCCAATCTTCCACTCAGACAACACTCGACTCAATATGTGAGAGCAACGCCACCCGCAATTACCCTTTTAACTTCCAATATATCAGACAGCCGGTCAATTCGCTTAATCGGTAGGTGTCGTAGTCGTGCGCGTGAGTTCGTCGCCGTGTTGGATGTCCAATGGTTGGTGGGACGTGTTAAGGTAGAAAGGCAACGCGGATATGTATATGCACGGCAGCTTGAAACGTTGTACCTGAAACGTCGAACGTGCCTCGAATTAGAATATTCGGAGAAACGGCAATGGGGAGGGAGGAGGAGAAGGAGGAGGAGAAGGAGGAGGATTGTAGCAAAAGCAGAAATTTTACCGTCGCCACGAGGGATTTCGACGGCTACAGTAGAAGATTTTCGAGCTCAGCTTCGCTTGTTCGCGACTTTCCTGGCGCGACACTTGCACGCTCCGCTACTTGAATTTGGTCGCTACTAACTTTCCTCCAAGTTTCCCGCGAATCGTTATAAATTTACATTTTCTTTGAATATTTAAATTAATCAGCTACGTTCCAAGGATAGTTGATTTACCACACGTGGCAATATCGTTCGCGTGGATCGTTTAATTTCAAAGTATCTCTAACTTCCTCGTAGCAGTTTTCACCGCAATTTAAAACTACGTATGTATCTGCAAGCTTGCTGAAAGATTATTTACTAAACATTGGCTATAATATTGGCAAAAGGAAACAACGGTTATATTATTATATTATTATTATAAATATACTATATACTATACACTATACATGATGTATGATATACTGTATATCATATATCATATATCATATATATTATATTAAATATTAAATATTATTCTCGTAATGTTCCATTTTCCCTGAAACTCATCTCTCTGACGTTCTTTTCACGCAAGAATCGAATTATGGCGACTGTGTCATACTGGAAATACAAGAACGTGGAAGACAGACTCAGGGGAAAGTAGTGGATAGAGTAGAAACGAGACAACTTAATCCATCGTATCGATTAGGAAATATAACCGAATTTCAGTCAACTGATTTACTCGCGCAAATGGATTAACTCAGCTTGAAGAAGAGACACCACGCGGTGTTAACGCGCCGAGTCGTTCATCTTGTTTTCAGCTACTCTCCCCTCGCTTCATTTGTCCGTTACGTGCAATCAAGAATCCGGTTGCCCGTAGTGAAACGGCTGTACGGCTGTCTGAAGCTTCTTAACCTAAGCTGCAGCTGTATTTATTTGTCACCGTCGAAGAAAATTCGCCGCGCTCGTCTGTCCGCTCGTCTCTCTATTCTCTCCGTGCCGCTCTCTCCTCGTCCTCCTTCCTCCCGCCTTCCACGTTCGCAATCTCATTAAAGCTTTATCCGCGCCGCGGGAGTTGATTAGTGCTGCGCGTTACGGAATTGCGTTTCCGATGACAATTAAACGTTCGAGCTGCGAACCTAGCCCTTTGCTTTATTCGATCCCAGCGACGCTATCATCTGGAAAGAGAGGAAACCCATTGTCTCGTTACACGAATATTGCAATGATTCCAATAATTGTGTAGCGTCCTAAAATATAACGTGTGCTATAAAAACCAAAAAAAAAAAAAAAAAAAATTATTCTCCACCATTATTGAGGCTATAATCAGACATTGAAACTTGATTATTGATTAGCAAACGCATTGTATTCCTAAGAATATGAAAGTTGCTATCTTTAGCTGCAACAATGGCCACTAAAAGTTGTTTCGTTAAACTTCACTTTGTCGTTATCACGTGGAAAGTGCTGTGTACATGAATCTTCCATTAGTATTGTAACAGATTTAATTAAATCTAGAAATACCGTTCCACGCAATATAACTACTTCGGTTATAAAATATCTTTGTCACAAAATAAAATATCTGCTCGTTGCCATTCGTGTTCTATTTAACGTGAGCGTAGATCAGTAAATCACAGATACCTTAATGTATTTGTAGATCCAACTCTAATAATGATCGAACTTCCAATTTAAGCGCTAAGAAAATTTGTTTGCCTCAGTGTTGCAATCGAGTTCGTTAAACCGCGTATTTTGTACGATAAATTAGACGAAGAAGAGCAGAAACAACAGTTCTGAAGAAGCGTGGCGTGAGGGAAATTATCGGACGAGATCGAACAAGATGTCACTGGCCATCGTCCAACTTTTAAGACCCCCATTATTTCGCCATTAAAGTTCTTTCGCCGGCCGTTTTTTTTTCTTTTTTTTCTTTTTTTTCTTTTTTTTTTCGTTTTATCTGCGACGAGTCCGACGATACTTTTAGTAAATTAATTTTCCGCCACCGCCTGTTTTCAGCTTAATGATCCCCAAAAGAAAAAGCAATATTTATTACTCGCAACTATTCCTTCGCTCGTTTCTTCTGTTTGCTCGGTTGGTAAAGTACCGACGCACATCGGGACCTTTGCCAGCGATATTTTCCTTTCTTTCTCTCACTTTCTCCGTCTCTCTCTCTTTCTCTTCTTTCTATGTTTCACCCTCTTATATCTCGCTGTTCTCTTCCTTGCTTCGCGTCGCGTCTGATTGCTTCCTGACCAGAGGAAATATGAGCAGACGTTTATAGGATTGCGAACCGGGTAGAGCTGAGCGCGTGATTATTTATGGTGTTTGTCGAGCGTTATTAAATAACTGATGCGTTACGCGAGCAAGATGAGACATCTTAACGATCCTTTGCTAGGCAAATATCAGAATTCCTCGGCCTTAGTTGATAAAACAAGACTGATGACGTGCCAGCTAAAAGTGACCCCCGGTGATTTTCATCGTGGAAAATGTCTTTGACATTTGAAAATGACAGCGTTTCTTCTGATTCGATTTCATCCTTTTGATCCTTCTCCGACGAAATGAAAAAAAAAAAAAAAAAGGAAAAAAAGAAATTGAACTCGAGCATCTAAAATTCATTTACCGCTTCGTTTGCCTTTCTGGCACAGTCATTTGTTTGTTTCTAGATTCAAACGTCGGTTCATCATTTCCCAGAATCAAAGATACAGCTATATCCCAACTCACACTGTTTTCATTGTTTTCAGTTCCCCGCGTAATCGCCATCCGTTTACAACATCTGCTCAAGATGTTCAACTGCATTTTAAGCAGAAAATTCAATATTGGCGTTTCGAGCCGGTATTGAAGTTTGTGCGGTCGCTTGGTCCGATTTCATCTGACTGCCACAGTGGCATTATTCTTCTATAACTGCGGAATTTAGACGTTGAATGGCTCTTACTTGTTTCTTTCTTTCATTATAATTTATTTATTCATTTACACCGATGAATATACTTGTACACGTCATATCAAATCCTCGTTTCGAGTACGTCAAGACAGAAGTGAAGAGAAAAATGGCTTTGGTTTTGCCGAAAACGTGCTCGACAATCTTTAAATTTTATGAGTAATTGTTAAAAAGAAATAATTTTTAATAAAAATAAAATTAACTATAATGATTTAGTAATATTTTTATGATTTTATATGTATATATATATATATATATATATATATATAAGGAACTAGACAAAATAAATATATTCACCTGTTTATCAAAAACATGTCTTATTAAAAATAATTTTAAGTCGATCTGCCCAATGAAACTTAAATGGCTGCAGTATAATTGACTGTACAAAGGTAGCATAATCGATTGATTTTTAAATGAAATCTGGAATGAAAGGATTGATGAAACATATACTGTCTCATATATATACGATTTCAACTCGTTGCATCAAGACGTCTAACAATAAGTGTGTCCCCTGTGTTCCTTTCACTGGGCTTCTCACTACAGTCTAAAAATCATACAACAGATGTCAATGTGTAATAATAACGATAGTTCTTCGCTGTCTGTGTTACAGGCTTCCACCGCCGCAACAGCAGGTGACAGTCGGCTCTTTGGGTAGTGGTTTGGGGGCAGCGGCTGGAAATGGTGGCACAGGCACGGTGGGCGCGCAAGGTCAAGCCATGGTAATGCCAGGATTTCCACTTCGCGCTGCAGCGGTGCCACATTATTCACCGTATTCGCCGTCACGTTTTCACATCGACAAACGATGCCAGCACAGATGCTCCTGGAAATGTTTCTCGATCGCGTTGATCCTTCTGGCTGTTGCGCTGACAGCGATGCTGGCTTACTTCGCCAGTAAGTAAACACAGAATACAATCAGCAATATTCAATCGTTTAGCAAAGCTTAGCGAATAGTCTCGCAAATTAAAACATGTCCCTTTGTTTTGATTTGAAAATGGGAAAACGCGTAGTGTAACGAACAGGTTTATGATAAGAACAGAACTTAACTGATAAGATGTTCTTTCGAATTTGAGACGAGTCGACGTACGTACAATAATTATACTTGGTCGTTGAATATTAGACAGCATAACTGAAATCTTCGTTAATGTCGGATATTGGAAACTGATAACGATTCACTGTATCATGCTAACGTCTAATTTTACAGATTAAATGTAAATTGAACGACTGAGTAGACGAAAGACTGTTTAATGTTTAATAACATACCAAGTGCAAACTAAGATAAATAAGATTTTGTTTTATCTTTTAACTCCAATCGTCGGTATGCTCAATCAACGTCGTCCGAGTAGAAAGGCAAAAAAAAATTCACACTTTCCAACAGCAGTTTTCGTCATTCGATTCCATCGAAATATCCACGAGCAGTGGCCATATCACGGGTTTTTAGAAATTCAGAGGACTCGAATTTGGTTTGTGGTGGGAATGGAATTGTGGGGTGTGCTTAGTGCGGTTCGCGGTAACGTGAAAATGGCCGCGATCAAAGGGCCGGCTGCGCGGGAATCAAAATACAGTTAATTCATCTATTATGTATGAGTGGGTTCGTCGATCGGTCGGTAGCTGGCTCTTATTTACGCCGGCCTCCGTGAATTTATCGGCACTCCGCCCGGAAAATCCTTCTGCCCGTTAATCCACAGTTTACGCTACAATAACTCATTATCAAGTTGCAGATTCGGTTAGGGAGACGAGATGCGCGGCTGAAATTCGCCTGGACTTTGATTTGCCTAACTTGCAATGTATAATCTGACTGTAAACGGAAACGGTCGAGTTTGTCCCGTTCGTTTTCGAGTTCGATTTAATGAAAATCGCCACTCCGATCTATAGTGTATTGTCGGTACTGGCGGCCACCATTGGTGAACGTTAAAAATAAGTAAAAAATTTAAATAGAAAACAGAATTTTACTTTCGATATTTGAAGAATAGGGTTCCTACACAAAATATCTCGAAATTATTGACACGCGTAGTTATTTTTCACCAGGTGTTGCTATTAGAGCAACAAAAGTCCGCTATGCACTTTATAAATCTACATCAACACGTTATTCGTATTTATCGTACTTTGTGTTTATAAAAATTCGATAAGTTGGTTTCGAATCGTCAAAACAAAATTTCACAGTTTATTATTATGCCAATGGAGATCAATCAGGATGCAAATGTTCCCTTTTCGAATTTGCATGCGCTGTTGAACAACATTGCATTGGCGGCATTTATGATCGTGCGGTAATGGAGGTGAAATTATAATTCATCTAGCATTTTATCTGCTCCCCCATATCGCTCGCATGGGTACTGTTAACGTAACACGTGTGGGGATCGAAAAATTTTTACCGTGCTTCCTGCTTTTCTAACCGTACCATTCCGTGCCATCCCGTGCCATTTTCCTACTCGTCGGGCTTCCGTCGCCATGACGATCATTCCTTTTTTAATATCTCAATAAAACCCGATTGACCGTGAATCATTCGATACCGCTGGTCTCCTATCTTTCAACGGGATGTTTTAAACAAAATTAACCATCAATCGGTGAAAATCGAATTCTTCTCTCTCAGGTTTTTGTATCAATTGTGTTTTTGTGTCAGCTGATGTTGAATCTTTACAAGAGAAGTGTTAACATTTAAAATATTCAATATAAAAGAACGTGTGAAAGTATTCTCTGTAAAAGAGAGAATAGTAAATTGTAGAGTAATCTCTCTAGAGTAGAGAAACTCTCTTTTATTTCATTTATCTAAATATTTCACACAGTTTCTCATTTTGTCCTCTTCATAATAAAGTAACTTAGTAATAATTTATAAGGACCTTGCAACGGAGGAACTCTGTTTATCTATGAATAGATAATAACTTCAGCTAGGAAACCAGTTATAGTTTTCTTTTTTGTCTCCCTTCTTCTTCTCTTCTTTTTTTCATCTTTATTAAACATTCATCAGAATCAGAATTTTCAGACGAAGAATTTCAGTTAGAGTTATTGGGTCGTGAAATACTTAACTAACCTGCAGCCGTGCCTCTTTCTCCTCTTTTCTTTCCTTAATTATTCATCAGAATCGTTCGCTTATGAAACTGAAAAAAAAACTGACCTTTCATTTAAACGGAAAATCACAAAAATTCAACGAAAACTTCATACTCCAGCTTCATATTTAATTTTCGTGAAAACCAACGATCCGTAATACCTTCTTCCTCGATCAAAATTTAACCTCTGCTTGTTTCTACACGATGCAAAATTTCGCTGAAAATTCCCAACCTCAACTCCTTCGGAAATACTTGGCCGTTCGATTCCTTCTCCATTCGACCGTGAAAAAGAGTGTGTACATATTTAGAGATAAGCAGGTTTCTAACCAGCGAAGGTGACATCTGGCGGACAGAAAAAAAAAATCTATCAGTGAACGTAGATGTTCTCCCGTGGTCCGTGCACCGGCAAATTGAATACCGTTTAACGACGGAAGTCCGGATCTTCGATAGGAAGCGCGCAGAGCCGCGTAGTAAACGTTACTAGCGCAATGGTTCGTTTAGTAGCAAGCGGTGTTGCCTCATCCGGTTGGGGGAGAGGTGAAAATATTGCCGACTGATGGCGAGGAAGCGCTTCGACAGCGTGACCTGTGTTTCCGGCCAATAATGATCTGCCTCGAGAAACGCTATACATACTCTCTCTCTTTCTTTCTTTCTTTCTTTCTTTCTTTCTTTCTTTCTTTCTTTTTTTATTTTATTTTATCGTTCGTTGGAAAGAATGTAAAGAACAAGCTCGAAATGGTCACGTGAGAATCGATCGTGCAAGAAACGAGCGAAACATCGATTCAATTTTGACATCGAAGGAAATTGAAAAACGAAGATTCCTGTTTTATCGTCATTAAATATTGATACGATCATTTCACGATTTCAAGATGTAACGACGTTAGTCTTATTTAATTTCAGATTACAAACGTCTGTTTTCTCAAAAATTGATATGTAACTGTAAATTTATTTACCTATGGTAGATAAGAAATAATTTTTGCGTACGGTAATTTTACAAATCCAACGGCACATTGAAAAATCATAACTACGAAGAGAAATCTCAGTTATTTGAAAGCAAAACGAAAATCTTAATTGAAATATTTACGTGCAATAATATTTTACGAATTTAAAGTACATAACCTCAAAAAGAATCCGTAAGGTAAACCGTGTTTTGCTCGAACTCTAACCTAGCTACTTGTTCCAAAAATCATACAATTAAAATTTACCTGTGACAAGCTAGTAAACTAGCTAGCAAGCATACTTTGCAACAAAACTTTGCAAGCCGGTCACTGATTAACTATTCCACCATTGACTAATAATCCCACGCAATAGTCAACAGAGAGCGTACAAAAAAAAAAATGCGAAATCTTTGAAATGAGATCGAGGAATAACAGAGAGCAGTAGCAATAAGAATCCGAGGAAGAGTTGGCCGTTACACGAAAATTGCATCGAAAGTAAGGGACGACGAAAGCCAAGAACCGATTAGTGAAATTAACGCTTGCTCGTTATCTGCGCGAAACAGTGACTCCCTGCAACAGCGATACGGCAAACTGACGTTTTTGCATTTGGTCCGAGTCGGCAAATCCCTAAATTCGAAGCCCCGGCGGTCAAGGTCCTCGTTGTCCTGGAATTACGGTTTATCTTTTCAAAGGCGGATGAAATAAAGAGGATTTCGCGAGAAAGAAACGAAGAGTTAAAGGTTGATCGTATTGTTCTCTCAATGTCTACAAGTCCGTGCTAATCGTGTGTAAGTATCATACAGTCTATATTACAGAACAAATTATTTGTTCTACTCTGTCAAAAATTGTTAGTTGGTAAAAAAATGTTTCTCTTTTTTTTTAGTCACTAGTGCAAATATTTGTTATCGAGGATTAATTAATTGTGGAAACTTGCGCAGGATGATTATAGCGATGCGTGTAATTGTTTGCTAGTTGTTCCTATTTACAAAAGTATGACATATTGTATGATCGTTGCTCGCCGTTTCTACTTACAATTGGAAAGGTACAGTGGCTTGTCTGACCATGCCGTGATGTTTCTACTTAAGACATTCGTAGTGAAGTGTCTGACTATCTCCTCGTTGCTTCTACTTAGAAGAACAATGTCTGGCTATTGGCTGGTTTATCTCCTTTTCATTAATTTCGTTAGTTTACTATATACATTACGTTACGTTCACATTTTTTTTTTTTGCTACTTTTTAATTGTCTCTTATCTGTTAACATCTCGACATAAAAGAACTTCCTATAATATCATATCGTTTATATATTTACCTATCACGCGAAATTTCATAACTTCCTCGAATAAATATAGGTTACAAAAATACAATTTCTTCTTGTCAATTTCGTAGCATTGTAGCGGATAGAGACGCACACTTGTAAAAGTGCTGCAATTTCGTTTGAAAAAAAAGACAGATTTTGGACAAAGAAACTCTAATTTAAGAAAATTGGACACCGGCGAATGTAATCCAATCTTCGTGAAACACGGTCTTTCGTAAAAATTCGTGGAAAGGCCAGAAAATTTCGACACTTAAGCAGAACACCCGGTACGTATAAAACATTCTCGAATCACTTTTACTGAACTGTCCCTTGAATCCGTCGTCTGCATTCTCTTTTCTCCTCTTCTCTTTCTTCTCGTCTTCCTCCTCCTCCTTCTCGTCCTCTTCTACCCGTCCGTGTCCGTTTCTCTCGTGTCTGAAAAGCGGAAAGAAGAAAAGAGGAGAAGATTGTAAAGCCGGATCGGCCTCGAGGAGACCTCGCCAGCTGTTATTTCTGCATTCCGGTAAATCGAGTCGGGAATCCAATCTGCCTGTTTGCTACTGCATCCAAACTACCTTCTTCCACACCCACGCCACTTGTTTTTCTCTTTATTTCTGCTTCTTTCTCGTCATTCTAATTCCCTCTCTCTCTCTCTCTCTCTCTCTCTCTCTCTCTCTCTTTCGCAGAATTTTTCTGACCAGATTAATGTTGTTCTCCAGAATTTTCGCAATGCGATTTTTCAAATAATTTCGAATCATTTCAAAAGCTTCGTTACTGTCGACTTTCTACAACACTAATTTTTTTTTATTACTATCACAACAATTGTTGTTGTTATTATTATTGTTATTAAAATTTTAGAAAGCCGTCTGATTGCATCGAAAGTTCTATCGGACAAAGAAAATTTAATTTACTATCCTTTCGCAAACTGCCGCTGTGAATCACTGGTGAAAAAATTTAAAAAGACGACGCTTTCTAACCTAAACCTAACCTAAACAGACACTGTACGATCTTGTTGAAGATTCTTTCGCTATAAATTATCGCGCGAAGCGAATTATCGCAAAAGGATGAAAACCCTTTGCGGAGAATTCAACTAAAGTATCCGTGACAGTTTGAAATATTTAGAGAAAGAATTCTTTCGCGAGATAAGAAACGCCATGAATTTTTTCGAATTCTCTGCACGATGTACACACACGTGTGTTTGAACATTAACAAGAAACTTGTTAAACGTTGCAACGTATATTATATATACGTTGTGCAAATGTTCTCGGAGCACCTTTTTCTGATTTTTACCATATACTGGTATAAATGACGAGAAAGAAAGGAGGAAAGGAACGGAAAGGGTAGGAAAGAAAAAGATTATCTCTCTGGCAGTTTATATTTATACGATACTTTTTCCCCCCGTTTCATGCTCCAGATTTATCCCCCTCAGGTATTAACGCGCAGTTAAGCGTTACAACGTATACCTTTGCGTATGCGTATACCGACGTGTTCCTTTCCATTTAATAAATTAGAAAGGGGATTGGTCTATCGTTGTTCCGACAGGATGTTTGGAAATTAAATCACACGTACGTAGTGATTGATATCTATTCGAAACGATGGGTCGCAGGAAAGCAGGAGAGAAAAAATATGCGAATATCTCGAGAGAAAACCAAGAAAAATTTCTGTCACCTTTACAAATTTCTATGAAGTTTTGGTTTTCTCAATATAATAATAATGTTCAAATCAAATTAATTGGTGATCGCTAGGAAGAAAGCACAATGTGGCAAAATTTTCAATTTTTATCTAAATGTCTTCTTTAAAACTCTCTGACAAAAGTGGAAGAAATTTTATTTAAAAACAACGTTTCACTTCGCAAGACAACAACTTTCAAATTCACAAATTTCCATAGAAAATTTTTATGAAGTTTTGGTTTTTATATCTTCAAATGAAATTAATTGGCGATCGCTAGGGAGAAAGCACAATGTGGCAAAATTTTCAATTTTTATTTAAATGTCTTCTTGAAAAATTCTCTGACAAAAGTGGAAGAAATTTTATTTAAAAACAACGTTTCACTTCGCAAGACAACAACTTTCAAATTCACAAATTTCTATGAAGTTTTGGTTTTTATATCTTCAAATCAAATTAATTGGCGATGGCTAGGAAGAAAGCACAATGCGGCAAAATTTTCAATTTTTATTTAAATGTCTTCTTGAAAAATTCTCTGACAAAAATGGAAGAAATTTTATTTAAAAACAACGTTTCACTTCGCAAGACAACAACTTTCAAATTCAGCACGCTGCTAATCCCATACAAAATTATCCTTTTTATTTCTGTTCTGGAATTGAACACGCGTTTCCAACATACTTTTGAACGTTCCAAAAATATCGAAACATTACAAAATCGGAATTATGATTTCTTGCACTGTGAGTTACACAACTTCATTCCCTACGTCTTTCCACCTAACTTCACAACTTAAATTAAGCTTAAATTGAGGAATTTTGAAATTATTTGAAAGTCGTCGACGAAATATTAAATGTCAGATCGAACACCGACTGGAAAAGCACATTTTTAGTTTCAAGAGGAACAGACAATTTCACAAGATGTTATTGCTGCAATTGTACGACTTGCTCGCAAATATTAACAGAGAAACGTGTTACAACCGAGTGTCGGTGGATTGAAGAGAACGACCCGAGGCGAGTCGTTGATAAACATTTCCTTAAAAGAAACGCATGGAAGGAAAATAGCGGGAGAGTGAGGCGCGAGAGGAGGACGGATAATCCTTCGATAATCTGGGAATCATCGCTCGGGAATGAATCGCTCTATCGATCCGAGGGAATATAATTGAAAAAGTTGTTCCTTTGCTCTTGTCGAACGAGTTGCCTGTCGTTGCCAACCGACTTCACTTTTTCCCTGTCTCGAATCAAAGGGTAAATTAAGGTGCTGGAACGGGGCTGCTGCGTTTCATCCTTCAACCCATTTCAAATTTCCGGCGATTTTGATGATGAAAGTTCACTGTCTCCGCTATCTCGTACAGTTTCCCTTTTAATACCTGTTTGCGTTGCAACGTGATATTACACTCTTTTTGTTTCTTTTTTTTTTGTTTTTTGTTTTTTTGGCCGAGAGCGTAGAACAGCAATTCGAAAATATGGCGAGGTTCACTGTGTCGCGTTGAACTTCCGGAGTAAAATTTCGTTGACAAGAGAGAGACTTCTATTTCATCTGAAATTCAACGCGATGATTAATGAAAAGTTTATAAATCTGAAGAAAAAAACTTTTCAAGAAAATACTACTTTCAGCCAGTCGTAGATAACATTTCAGCAGTTCTCGATCAAATTCTTTAGATATTGTTTAATATTTAGAATCCTTCCGACATTTCTACCTCTCTCTCGAGTTTGAATTCATTTATCAAAAAATGACGCGACAAACTTTGGCTCGAGCGAGTGATTTATTTCACAAATAAATTCGATAAACCAATTTCGATGAAATCATGAAAGAACTGTCCGCATTTATCCGACGAAATTTCTGGTCCTTAACCCGGCTGGTTCCGCCCATAGGGAAATCCGAAGCTCATCCTCAAAGTCGAACTTATTTCGAACTTGTTTCGCTATCGTGAATATTTCAATTCGCCGCCGGTACGGTACAATAAAATTCACCGAACGTTCCTCCGCGCGTATTCGTTTTAACCTGAAAACACAGATAAAGGATAGAGAGAGAGAGAGAGAAAGAATTCACATTTCGAAGGGTCAGTCGTGGTTCTATCTTCTATTTTCTATCGTGATCGGTACAGAGATGGGCGTTACATATACATACGCATACGTGCGCGCGCGTGTGTGTGTGTGTGTAAAAGAGAGACACTCGCATGGGACGCACGTAACGCGCGGCGTGGCTCGATCGACGCGAAACGAGAACGAAAACGGCGCGACGCGAAATAAGGTCAGTTCACAGTTCACTACAACTCAATTTCTGACGAGCAGTTACATAACGAGCAGCGTCGATCTCGCGGGGACGCTCCTTCTTTTCCAGTTATTCCGCAGCCCGGCCAGAGTTAGTCGATTTCCATGTGCTCGCGCGCACACATACACACACAGAGTGTCGCATGCGTGCTATTTCACGCGCGGACAGTAATTTGTCTGTCACCGCTGACGCGTGGAATCAAAGGAACGGTGCTCGTAATTGGAGTTGTTTTTTCCTCTATCTTTTTTCCCCGTTTTTTCTCCTTTTTTTTTGGGGGGGCAGGGAGGAAGGGAGGGGGGAATGGGGTAAAACGTACTTCAACTTTCTTTTCATTTTAACGTTCGATCGTCAATTGATCGACAGCTACAGTTGAAAAACAATCGAGATGCCAGATCTGTTGGTGTTTCACCGTAATAAATATTTCTATATATAAATAATTTCTATATATATATATATATGGCAGGTCTGTTCTATGTGCGACTGCTGAAGATATTACATCCTTATATCCGTTAGTTGTCACAGATATGTCGCAGAAGTTGTTGCATCTTGATTTTAAAAATTTGCCGCTGACTTCAACATTCAATCGGCATTTGGATTGGCAGCGTTCAGAAACGTGTTGTTAACGACTTTCTTTCCAAGTGTAAAAAGCAACTGGAAAGCAATTCCTTTCGTCGAACAAAACGCTAGCAATAAGGGCAACGAAATTTATTTGCAGAGAGAGAGAGAGAGAGAAAAGTGATTAGAAGAGAAAAGAGAACTGGGAAAAAAAGGGGGGAGAGAAACGAAATGGAGGAATAAAGCGTGAAATACTGGCGAACGGAACGTGATTTTCTATTTGCTGGATTGATCCAGGGCGATAGCGGTGTACGTGAATTTCATTAGCCAAAAGCACGAAGGCAACGAAGCCGCGTTGATAAGCCAAGAGGTCGTTAGACACGTTGTATTGCGAGTTGGAAAAGGAAGGGAAAGTTTAACGGGGGGGAGGGGATGGATGTTCGCTTTTTAAAAAGTCTCGTTAACTCGCGTAATTAATTCGTTGCCGGTGGACACAGCTACTGCCCGGGACAGGCATAATTAATTCAGTCATGACAATTCTCAGCCACGGATAAGGACTTTATTGCGAGAGTCATTGTGCCATTTTAAATTTGATCGGCCTGTCCTCTCATTGCCTGGGAGATATATATTAATATAAATGAAGGGAGGGAGCGGCGGAACTTTTAAATGGCACAAGCTCGTCATACGGAGTAAATTACCGTGTAGAATTATACGTAAATATATAGAATTGCATAAATATTCATATATCATGAATTACGTAAGTATTTAAATATTAAATACACTTAGAACCATCGTGTAGGCAGGTATTTAGTATTATCGTAGAAATAATTGGTCCTTAAAACGATGAGACTATTAACGAATCTTTTGTCAATCAAGAATGTAATCAATATTTTCATAATATCGATTATATTTGAAAGTATAATCAATGACGCTTTGAAACAAGCGGACAACAGTATACAACTGCAAATATTATATACAACATCTGATTAATGTACTTAGAACGCGAAAGGTTAATGCACGAAGAGTGAAGACCCTTCGAAGAAATATCACTTTGACAAATTAGAAGGATTCCTGTGGAATTAGGTTTATGATACTATAGTACGTGCGAGGGTATCTGCGAGAGAATACCTGAAATTCAGGTCACCAATTTGGTTGGAATTTTGCGCAGAATTATATACGTGTGTAATAATATCCCAAAAGTGTAGGGGAGTGCCGTTCGAATTTTCCAGGGAAATCGCATTTGCCGCGATTCAAGTAAAATTTTGTTAATTAAACGACGGCATTAAATTAATAGAGTCTCGTAGAATTCCTCGTTGAAAAAGATGTAGCCGGATTTCAACAAACGGATTTCTGTGCGTCTTTACGACAGATTTAACAACAATCGTAAACAACTGAGCGTTCTTTATGTTTCTCTAACGTCCAATTTTTTTCGCGAGAATTTACCTTCTCCATTTAATCTTGAGTGAACGTTTTCGTTCATAAATAAGTTGAGTACACGTACTTATATAGATCGCCGTAAAAGAGTATCGAGTGTCCTACTTCTTTTACAACCAAGCCATTAATGCCGGGTTGCGCGTAAACAATATTAGTTTCTGAAACTACACACGGCTACGTATTTGTAGAATGTTGCAACAATATCTATGGCAAACGAAAAATGTTAGCGGTGTTGTAATCGAGGTTATGCCAATCAATATTTATTCTAGACAAATTATAAAAATTTCATACAATTGCATGGTACATAGTTGAACCAGTTTCGTACAGTTACACGTTATTCCTGATTTTCGGCTTCTTCGACAAAAATTCACGACGAATTTAAATTCGAGATTTCGCGTTGTTTCTCACGCGTTTCCATTTCGCTCGTGATAAATTAATTAATTTCAATAAATGCATGAAAATATCTCATCTGATTGGAACCGATAAAGCACAACAAAAGATGGAAATACTAATCAAGAGATTCAAGTTAAAAAGGAATATAGGGAACTAAATTAAAAGCTTGCTAATTCGTTCGTTCTGAGAGAAAAAGGAACGTAGTTTCATTGGTAAATAAATAAGGTAAGTAGAGCAAAATTACCAATCGCGGATATTAAAAATGGAGAGATGGAGGGGCGATTTTTGTCATACGGATCGCCGGCTCGGCTCAGACACTCAGGTCGGGGGGCCATTTTGAAAAGTTAGCGAGCGAGGTCGAGCCAGCGGCCTCGGTAATCTACTGTCCCATCGTAATTCGAAAGCGATTGTTTGAATTTATGAAGCCATTAGGAGGCCGCGGGACGTTCGGCCAAAGCTCTGCTCCTGATTCCTGCCGCAATAAAAGAGTCGCGTTTACGGTGGTATTTTTGTCTGAAGTGGCGGTCCACCTGCATTAAAGAATATAACAAGCTGATTGCGTGTACCCCTTTTGTTGCGCGAACGAAGCGTACTTACGTGAGTACCGAGCTTTATAAAGAAAGCTGACCGACGATGGCACCGCCAGTAAACTTTCTACGATGTGAAACACAGTAATATCGCCGTTCTTCAACGAACGAACGAGTGTTTAAGAGAAAAGAAAAAAAAAGAAAGAAATCTGTGTCTAATATCGGTCTCGATGAAACGGTTCGTTTTGTATTTTACTTTATGTACGTTTATACGTGTTTATAACAGGAATTACATTAAGAAAAAAATTAATTTGGGTTCAGGATTCAATTTCGGGTCAAAATTAAGATCCATTCTGATTCTGTTGTATATAGGGTGAATAAAAGAAACGGGGGAGGGGATCGTAACTTATAGGCATATAGATAGAACTCGGCGAAACATGAAGAAAAATGTGCTAATAAATTTTTCGGTCGAAAAATTAATGGTTTCAAAGGTTACGAACGATTTTTTGTTCTCTTTCCACGAACCCTTTTTTTCCATTCACCCTGTACAAGATACACATAGCAGATACGTATATCCGGGAGCGATTTTTAAAAATGCAAACATCAGAAAGGCAGGATCGAGTGAAAGAGGGAAAAAAAAAAAAGAAAGAAAAGGGAAAAATCTATTCTGAAACAGAGCAGAAACGATCGAGTACGTGTTATTGACACATCTCCTGCGAGACGTTCGCTGTTTGATGATTAAAGGGGAAACTCTGTTTTCTTTTCAGCAGTGAGCTCGATGCGGCCGATAGACAGCACGAAATGCGTGGTGGTCCAAGACGTGAAGGCTGTCACTCACGAGAACGCGCACGTTCACGACCCGATATCAACGCAAATACCCACCGAAGGTAAATATCGAGCGGTATCAATTTGCATCCACTATGCATGATGTAAATACTACGACGCGAGGCGACGCCGCCCCGAGCCGACGCTACGACCGCGACGTCTCACGGTAATTGCTTTTGGGAGGCGTCTGCTACGTTCGAATGGCTTCCCGTGGCCTGATATCGGCTGTCTCCTATATAACCGTACAATGGCCACACCGAGAATAATATCGCTTCTGATGTGTAGCTACGTTCGCCAAGTTACGCTACTGGAATATATGTGTATATATATATATATATATATACACATTTGTCGCGAGGCCAGCTTTAAATAACGCGATAGACAGATAGCCGTTAGATTCTGATTTCTGATCTTAAAAATTCTTTGACCACATATATACGTTCTTCGTACGTGGTACATTTGTCGAGCATGTGTATATGTACATATATTCTTCGTGAGCTTACACTTTTTAAGCATGTACGTACACGTTCTTCGTGCGCGATCATACATTTCTCGACGTATGTATATATATATATATATATATATATATATATATATATATATAAAATATATATATATAATATATTCATGTATGAAGAATACATATATATATATATAATATATTCATGTATGAAGAATACATATATATATATATCATGAATATATATAATATATTCATGTATGGAAAATATATATATATATCACGAATATATATAATATATTCATGTATGAAGAATATATATATATATATATCACGAATATATATAATATATTCATGTATGAAGAATATATATATATATATATCACGAATATATATAATATATTCATGTATGGAGAATATATATATATATATACATATACATATATATATATATTCATGTATGAAGAATATATATATATATATATATATAAAATTTATAGATGAGTTCATTTTTTAAACAAGTACATATTTAAACACGTATGTACTTTCGGAGCGTTAGAGTTAATCTCTCTCTCGTTGATTGTTTAAAGATCAGCCATTATGCATTCTATATTTCTCATATGTGAATTTGTACATTGACGAAGAAGAGGGTAGGGAAGAGACTGCAGCATATCTCTAATGCGCGATACGATACGATAGAGAGGAGAAAGTAATGGTAATGGAAATGGCCGTTGTTTGACAGAGTCGCTGCCGACGAGCACTGCGGAGCATTCGAGCGCGTCGGACAGCGCCGGGGACCAACAGAGTGACCCTCAGATTCAGCAATCAGCGCAGCAATGGCCGGCGGTGCTTGAGCTGCAAGCGTACAACGTGGCCCACTCGGCCGTGATCCCGCCTTACCATTTTTGGAACACCGAGTTTCGGAACAAACAGCCCGCCTTCATCCGGCTGAACCTCACTCTGCCCTGGGGCGCGAACTTCGCCGTCTACGGCAGACGGAACGTCGCGCCCAGTGTCACGCAGTACGATTTCGTGGAGTTCGTGAAGGGCGGCAGGGTCGATCACAGGCTGAAACGCGACGCTAGCTCGGAGGCGGTGAGTTTCATGGAAAATTCGGCGGCGGCGACGGCGACCGAGCAACGAACCAGCAACAGTGATGACAGCCGGCCGTATCAACACGTGCTGATCAAAAGAACGATCGTGGAGCCGATGATGGTGAACGTTAGCCTGCTTCAGTACTTGGATACCGGACGTTGGTTCCTCTCCGTCTACAACGACGAGTTGCAGCCGTACAAGGTCACCCTGGTCGTGACGGAAGCCGAGGGCGTATCGACTACCTGCCCCAACGACTGTTCTGGAAGAGGATCGTGTTATCTCGGAAAGTGCGACTGCATCGACGGGTATCAGGTGTGTATCCTTAGGTTTCTTCCAACGTCTTCCGAGATTAACACCACACCGTACCGGTCATTTCACACACAAATGTTTTCCTTTCTTTTTTTCCTTTTCGAAGGAATTGTCAAAAAATTTATTGTAAGAAATAATGCACAACGTAACTTTTCGATAATAACGTGACAACCAATATTTATATTTATCATAAAGATAGATATAAGAAAATATAACGTAAACGGAAGATCATTGGGGCAGCGTTTGCTTCATTTAGAAATAAACGAAGGATATTTTTCTTAATTGCATTTTTCTTTTTCTTTTTTTTTTTTTTTTGCAGATGACAGGCTTTCCCTTCGTACATTTACTGCAGACATATTTTTTACAAATCGTACAAGACTTAATTGTATTATTGTCTTTGCGAAATCGTGTCTGACATGTTTTCCGCAAATGCGAAATATTTGGTCACTTGAACGTTTTCCTTTTCTTCTTGGAGAAATTCGTGATAGTCTTCTGCTAATTGTAGTAGAAATTGTCTTGTTATATTTTGTCTACTTATAAAGGATCCATGCATCGATATCAAGGATGTTGAAAACAACATGCACAGGCCATCTGTAAGATTTGGATTTGACATTGTACTTTCTCGCCATTTGATCAGTTAAGTCGACACTGAATTTGTTTTATTATAATACTGTCCCAAATATTCGCTTTCTATTGTTATTGATTTTTACACATTTATGCTTCGAACTTGGTATTATAACTTTTTTTTTTTTTGCTTGGTTTGGATTTATAAATTATAATTGTTAGAGTACAATTATTTGACTTATAAATTACTGTCGAGAAACGTTCCATTTTGCTAGTTTGGTTCAATTCTCTTCTGTTACTTCGAATAGTTCCAACTAACGTTCTTCGTGTCGTTTTATTCGGCTGCTTACGATAAACTAAACACAGGTGCAGCTATGCGTAGTTGAGATACTCGAGTCCAGAGCTAAGATCTCACGCAGAGAAATTTAGAAAAGAATATAAATTTGTCCACCGGTCGCGGCAAACAAATCAGGCGATGAATTTTTCTCAGTGAAAGAAGAAGCCAACGAAAGAAAAAAATTGAAAAATTGGTTAATCAGATAATCTAAGATGAACAAAAAAAGTAACAATAAATGTACAATTTTTAATTAAATTTTGAAACTAGTCATTTGACTTAGTGTTAAGTAGATTTGCAACACAAACGTACGAGCCACCAAGGTTTTTCTTCTTTTTAGAAGAAATTCAATTTCGACCGAACAAAAGGATCGAGATTAGATTTAGGTTAGGTTTAAGTTAAGTTAGATTAGGTTAGGTTATCATATCGAATTTGTCGTTCTAAGATGACGAACCTCTTTTACGAACATATTTTTATTCGTAATCTTTCAGCTTTAATCTTTCGAGCTTAACCTGTGGCTTTGAATAGCATACATCGGTATGTTCTATTCTCGTATGATACGCGATGTGTACTATGCGCTGGCTAAAGAGTCGGAATCATTGACCTGGCTACGTTGTGCCGCTCCCTCGTTAGCTTCGATCGACTATCGTGCAATACCTACTATATAAAAGACAATTCGTTTCATCTAGATTCTACATGAACCTATAGCTGTACTTACATGTACATCAGCTATGTTATATCAACGTTACGTTAATTGATAATTGATAATTAATAATTAATAATCGCAAACTGCAGGATCAATGTAATAATTTGCTGCTGTAACCAGCAAGAAAGAACGCGCGTGGCTCTATTGCTTCTAGCGATTGATTATCTCGTAGATCAATTTTAATTACTAATTACACTGGTCCAAGACTGGTTTCCTCAGAAGAATGAGAAAGACAAGACAATCTACAACAGCTAGCTGGAGAATCGTACACAAACTGAACCCAATAATTTTGATGCATTGATTTAATTGTACATTCTTTAAACTGTAATCCACGTGCTCGATCAACGAGATTCAATTTGCGCGAGAATCAATGTTCTTCGAACGGCGTGGCGATTCGAAGAAAACGAATTACAGACAGGGATTAAAGGCGATTAGATCGTGCGATGCGTCGCCAACACGTAGCTCGTCGATCATATTTGTAGAAGGGCAGGGAGAATGGAAGATAATAGAAGAACCGATGAAAATTTCAGGGTGCCGATTGCAGTAAGAGCGTGTGCCCGGTGTTGTGCTCCTCTCACGGACAATATGGCGGTGGTATGTGCCACTGCGAGGACGGCTGGAAAGGTGCCGAATGCGATATACCATTAGGCGACTGCCAAGTTCCTGATTGCAATCAACACGGACAATGCGTTAGAGGATCGTGTGTTTGTAATCCTGGCTGGAAAGGCGTCTTCTGCGATGAACGTAAGTTAAAAAACATTTAACACGCTCAGTGGTCACAGTTTGGCACACGCTTGCATTTGGCATATCTGCTTGATAATTTTTAAAGAAATATAATCTGAAAAAGAATCTGAAGAGTAGCTCGTCTAGAGCTAAGAAATCTTGAAATCTTTCACACGACAATAATGTAAAGAAATAACAGGAACAATGGCTGCAACAATTTAAAAAATGCAAGTGTAAGTAAATAATACTTACATGTAACTTCCATAATGGAACTGCTTAGAAAAAGAAGGTACCTGAGAGTAAGAATAAACAAAATAATCGTAGTAGGCGGAACAATGAAGTTAGGTGAACGATTCAAATCTGCGTTCGACCGCTCAAGACCGATTATTTAACCGGTTTTTCGCTCATCCTCGAATTACCAACGTTCCTTGTGATAAAACGTTCCTTTCATCTTTTTCACGAGCAAAACGCAGTTTGTTTAGGATATATACCTGTGTGTGTTAACCAAATTGACGTTTCAAAAGATTGACGTTCTAAAACAAAGGATTCATCGATGAAACAGTTTTCCGTTGCGACTAGTTCATTAAATATTCTCGATGCTTTTCACCGAAAGATCTAAAGTGATACATTTTTCAATCTAATTGTATCTTCGCTTCCTTTCATTCGCTTCGCGAGGAATTGAAATTTGTGGAAAATTTACTTTGTTCCGCTTGTTTTCCGTTTAATGGCATCCTCCGTGCAACATGATTGGTAATATAATACACGATGTAGAAACAGAAATAGAGAAAAGAAAAAAATGTGACGCAACGTGACGGAATTGAAGTGTGACATTGTCTGCTCGTATTGGCGACTAGTCGATGTTTCTGGCTGAGGGATCTATGCAGTGGTACATTTTTCAATCTAATTGTATCCTCGCTTGCCTTTCTTTTACTGCGAGATTCAAATCTGTGCAAAATTTCACTTCGTCCCGCTTGTTTCTCGTTTAACACTTTGCTGTCGGGGGACTGAGACTGACTGTAAAATGTATCGCCATGCTCCATTGGCTGATTGTTACTTCAGGATTGTTATTTATAGGATGTGCAAGTGTCTCATACGATTTTCTCACAATAATAAATATCTCTTTATTTTTGCCGGAATTTCCTTCTTTTTTTTTTTCTCTTTTTTTTTTGGTAATTTTTTACCGCGTAGGGACGAAACAACGTGTTTTTGTTTTCGAAATCAAGTGTTCGAGCAGAAGAAAAAAAAATGCTTCGAGGCATGCTTCGCTGTGCATAACGCAATTAGCTTGCTGTTGAAATTACTCGACGATGTAGAAGCACAGAGTTTTTATATATTTATCGTGTTTTCATAAATGTATCCAAACTCGACAGCAAAGTGTTAATGGCATCTTCGTATACAGCAGTAGGTAACGTAGTACACGAAACAGAGGCAAAGAGAAAAGAAACGGATGATTCAACTTTTTTTTTTTAAGTTCATTAACGGCGACATTGTGTTTTGGAACTTGAAGAATATATGTGTATATATATATATATATATATTTGCGTGCAACGTGCTCATGCTCGTGCAGCTATATTTTAACGTTAAAAATGAACAGAGCGTAGACGCGAATTCCTCGCGGACGAACGTTTACCTCTCGACATCTATTCCTGCGTCGGATGTTGTTTCTTCATATTTGTCACGCTACTATTAATTTCCCCATAATTCAACCGCACGTCCTGCCTGTGCCACCGTGCCGCTACTATCCGGACAGATTCAAGGTATTAGTAATGCACGTTCCCTCATCCGAGCTTATACGAATACCGTACGCCTCTCTGTACAACCTATAATTAATGCAGGTTCTCTCGTTGAATTTACATATGGGTCAGCCATACGTTGCTGCGATTCAACCGGACGATTAGTTTTGTCCTGTTTGGTTGTTTTAATCCCTTCCTGAACAGCATCTTGTCATTGTTTTTGATTTAGTGTCAACGCGTTCGAGGGGAACGCGTTCGACGTTCTGACCCCATTAATCTCGTTGCCACGCGGATTTTCCTATCCCATCGTCCTGCTCTTGTTTCGACGATACGAAACAAAAAAGATTACATTTTACGATTTACGTTCGATGAGATTTTCTTTTTTTTTTTTTCGTTTTAGAAAAGACCTAAGAAAGGATTAAATTGTTAAAATATTTTTCTAACGACTAAACTTTTTGCTGCCAGGAGGCTGAGACAGCATCGTTCATAAATTATTTTATGTCTTACCTGGATAATATTTTTACCTTTTATCATGTTGTTACTATGTTGTTTTATGTTCGATTTACTTTTATTTCATCGACCAATCAATTTGTTATTATTTTATTAATTAATCAATGCTCGAGTTTGCTCGCTGCAAATGTAAGACGCGCGAAAAATAGCTCGACAGCAAAGTGTTAGTGTCACATCTGATAACTTGTTATTAATATTAATGTATCGCGAGTCAGTCCACTGTCACTCGAATCTAAATTTCAATCGCTTTCGCTGTCTTTGACCCGTGAATTGAAATTAAAATTACAGTTACAGATTGCGCCAGACTGTACACTTGTGAATCGTTTGACATTTTCTCGTTTGACGATACGTTTGCGAAATCGTGTCTGACATGTTTTCCGCAAATGCGAAATATTTGGCCACTTGAACGTTTTCCTTTTCTTCTTGGAGAAATTCGTGATAATCTTCTGCTAATTTTAGTAGAAATTGTCTTGGTATATTTTGTCCACTTATAAAGGATCCATGCATTGGCATCAAGGCCAAATCAAGAATGTTGAGAACAATTTGCACAGACCATCTGTAAGATTTGGATTTGACGCTGTACTTTCTCGCCATTTGATCAGTTACGTCAACACTGAATTTGGTTTTATTGCCAGACTGTACACTTGTGAGTCGTTTGACATTTTCTCGTTTGACGATATGTTTCGAGGAGAAATGAAGTTTAAGTTAAACACCACGCAGGCGGTTTCCTTGTTGAACCCTTTCCCGCGTACAAGTAACGGAAAAATGACGTTGCTGGAACGAATGGGGAAATTATTCGCTGGAAAAGGGGCGCTTTGTCTCTGACACTCTCACGGTTTTGTCGCAACGCCCTCTTTCCCTATCGTTCTTCAGCAAACGATGGGGATATTCGTTTCGCGTTAAAGTCTAACGAGAGTACCACGATCGAGAAATGCGTTTCTGCATTACCACGATTAAACGGGTAGGAATTTGTTTAAAAACCTCCCGCGTTCAATCTCTCAGAACTTCGCCTCGATTATTTATCAGAATGTAACTGCGGAGGAGTTATTTTCATTGGAATAATCGTAGAGTTAACGGTTAATAAACCTAAAATTTATTTTTTACTATTAGGGATACCGTGTATAAACGTTTCAAAGATCAAAGAGGTATTCGTACCATCGAGTATCGAGATTAACGCCATCTGTATAATTCAAAAGTTGCTCGATATAAATGAAATTCCTGGCAACCTTTAACCACTAATTTAATTAATGTTTGTAATTATTTCACCATGTTGTCACAGTGTGGTAATTGTAGAAGCAAGCGCACACTTGCGATATTTTGCCAATATCGTATCGTCAACGAAGGTTTTGAATATTTCAAGGGTTCGTGCAACGACAATTGTCGATAACAGTTCAGACTTTGCAACGTTGTTTCTACGTAATTTTTTCCCCTCTTGCCGCGAATTCCTCGGTTATTACCGTCTTCGTATATATACGAGCACCTCGGTTATTACCATTCGAGTCCATGTCGTCGTACGTGTCGTTCTACGCGACAATGCAAATGCGTATCGTGTCAATGGTAACGATAAACACCAGCAGCGTAGTAAGTAGGTGCATATTATTACGTAAGTGGTGAGATGAGATGGCAAATACCGACGAGAGATGACGTATAACCGATATAACTATTTAACTGGTCTAACTGGTCCCGCGGCACGCGAGGCGAATGGCGGCACCCGTTGCATCGCCAGGACACTTTTGAAATTAAGTTCAATAATTTCCCCGGGGCAGCTGGGGTCCGCGGGAATAATGCAATTGTTCCGATGCCGTAATTTAAAAAGTTGGCCCATTCGTCGGTGCCCAGGGCGCAATCACCGACGACCGTCCCCTCCGTCTTCGACGGAGCTTGTTTCCGGAAGATGCCGCCACGTTCTTACGAGAACGACGCTAAATGTATTCATACCATCCGGTATTCACTGCTACTCGCTGGGGTTCATTGATAATGCGCTTAATTTATAAACATGCACGCGTTAAACATTTGGTTGGTTAGATCGTACGTGTTTTGTTCTGTCACAAGGCTCGTGAATTTCAGTTCTCGCTCAGGTACGTAAGTAAACGTAAGTTCGAGCAAACGTAAGTAAAGCAACAGTTTGCCGTTGAATTGATGGTAGTTGTTACTGGACGAGTTTCAAATGTAATGAATTTTTCAACCATCTTCTCGGCAACTTCATCTAAAATAACAATTTTAATCTCTTAGATTACTCTACAGTGGATTTCGCCTCTGTATTTCGCCGGAAAGAGCTGTTGTTATGGTTTTCATAAATATATTATTACATTTTATAAATTTCTGTAATTTATTTCATATATTTAATATATCGTTATGTTTTATAAATTTCTGCAATTTATTTCATTCTCTTCAATCTCGAAACGTTAGTTAAACTACTTTATATACGAACTGATATCGCACAGTTTTCCCTACTGTACTAAAAGTGTAGCTTCGCGAAAGATCTTTCTAGATCGTAGCTAGAAGCTTCAAAATTCTAGCCAATTCCAAGTTATCGAATATCGCAATTTTCCCTGTTGTTCTCTTTGCTTCGTCCCTGCATCTTTCACCCTGTTCTGTGCGCGCAACGCTTGTCAAATATACGTAGACAAGTACGTTGGATGAACAAGAGGGAGAGAGCACGTGAACGAAAGAGAACAGCAGGATCGATTAAACCATTCACTGCCAGGCAAATTTAGAGCGTTTTGCGCCAAGATTTTATTTTAAGGATTTTCACAAAATATGGTAACATTTAGTTGCAGATGTAGCACTAAAATGGATTTCAAAGCTTATCACACACAGCCGCAACAATAAAAATATTTTAATTTTAGCAATACATACATACATACATATATCTACTTTTTATCATAAAATAATAACTTACATGATTCATTTATAATTATTAATTATGTATATATGTATATATAATTAATAATTATATAATTATTATATAAAAATATAATTAACAATCATAAACGAATCATGTAAGTTATTATTTTGATAATAAAAAGTATTATTGCGTAAATCTGTTTTTTCAAAACAGAAAAAAAGAATATTCATTCTTTCTAATAATTTCTAATTCAAACGGCTTTACAAGTACATAGCTTATTCCGTGACGAATTTGCAAGCAATCTAAAAGTTCGAGATATCTCGCACTAGCAGTTTCGGCAGAGATTGGTGGACGCTTGCTACGGTGAATGGGTTAATGAGCATAAATGAAAAAAAAAAAAAAAAAACAACAGCAGAGGCAGAATAACAGTAGAATAACAGGTAATACACGAGTAATAACAAATTGCAGCTGATTGTTCGGATCCACACTGCAGCGGGCACGGCGCCTGCGTGGCTGGCAAATGCTATTGCAAAGCAGGCTGGCAGGGCGAAAGGTGTAACCAGGTCGACCAGCAGGTGTACCAATGTCTGCCTCGTTGCTCTGACCACGGCACGTACGACCTCGAATCCGGAAGCTGCGTCTGCGAGGGACACTGGACCGGTGTAGATTGTTCGCAACCAAGCTGTGGCCTCGATTGCGGACCCCACGGAACCTGCGAGCAGGGTCTTTGCAAGTCAGTACACGTTCTACGTCGCCTACCACTACCACTACACACGTCCCGTTGTCATCCTTTATGGGCCCTTGGCGAATCTGAATTGGATTACCTGGACGCGTTTCCGTATTCACTGGGAGAAGTGATGCGTATCTCACTGGCCTTTCACTCTTTAGCCCCGTTCTAATATTCTCTATCTCTCGGTCAAGTCGGCGAGATTCATTTTATCGCGATTTCGTTTACTTGCCGCATAATTTTTCCGTTCAGGAAGAAATCTACAGTATCGACGATCGATGTCTTCTTGGAAATCATCAAAACGAATTTACCTGAGCTACCGTGTACTGTACGTTTCTTCGAAGAGGATATTGCGATCCTTCGTTCACAGGCGAATAATTTTGGAAAATTGAAAAAAATTGTTCGTTTCACTTCGAATTGCAATTTACACTTTTACACTTCAGAGACATTTTAAAGATATTCTTCTTCGACACGCCGTGCTTCGTCAAGCGCCGGCAACGATACATAAAACGAAACGAAACGAAAAGTGTCAAAGTCAGTCGGAATTGGAGGAATTTTCGGCTGAAACGAGGCGATGAAAAAAAGTAATGAGTAAATTGCCAGGAGGAGGAAAGTCAAATCTAAGGAGATGGTGAAAAATTGCGAGAAAAAAGCTCTGTCTTAGGGGTGGTTGCCAACTTATCACCACTCGACGCGACGTCTCTTTGTCAAAATCAAGGACGCGAGAAGAAGATCTCTCTCATATTCTAAAGCTGACGACGCGATGCCTTCCCTTCTCTCTCTCTCTCTCTCTCTCTCTCTCTCTCTCTCTCTCTCTCTCTCTCTCTCTCTCTCTCTCTCTCTCTCGTGAAAGAAGGAGCGTCGATAAGCGCAAAAAGTTGTCACCGAGTTTTTAGAGCTTGCCTGCCGAAATCCGTGCCTTCTTCTCGTTCTTTCCCCGAACGAAGGAAATCGTCGTTCCGTACGGGGCAAATCAATTTTGCATTTGAACGCGTTCTTCGTTAGCTCCAAACTGAAATTCTGAATAACAATTTTTAATTATTCTTTGATTTGCTGATTTTTCACTTTCGCTGGCGAGGATGAATGTTAAAAATTTGACCGGTTGATGACGTGATTCAAAGTCACCGAAAGACCAGACAGATCATCGTTTGATCGTATTCAGTTGAAATACAGTTCACAATTCCATCATCGTTGCAGGGGTGATCGGAGTTTGAATGATTGACTGTGTGGTTTTTAGGTGCAACGACGACTGGACCGGAACCAAGTGCGATCAGAAACCGTGCGACACACGCTGCGCGGAACATGGCCAGTGCAAGAACGGAACTTGCGTTTGCAGTCAGGGATGGAACGGCCGACATTGCACGTTGCGTAAGTAAAACATCAATGGCGCCGGCGATGATGCGTTTCAAGGCCGGAATCTTCACATTATCCGATGACCCTACTCGATGCATTGTCACAGCGAAAATTGAAATAATTTGAATAAGACATTTTATCATTCGAATGATTTCAACCACCGAATAATCGTACCTTTTCTTTGATTTAGTGTTAGAGTGACGACTAATTACGAGTAATTTCCAAGAGTCAACGAGATATTTTCTATTTTAGACGGCTGCCATGTTTGCTACTCTGAGTCATGCAGACGTACAACTCGAGGAAATATTTATCCAAGTGTCTTTGTTAGACTTTTGTAAACTTACTGCTGCCTAAAGAAAAATATTCGACACATCACGAACATGTTGTTGTTCATCGTGTCCCTTTCGAGGAGTACTTACATTTTATACAAACAATAAAATAAGAACAACAATTTTAGACGAGAAAATACTCTATTGATAAACTGATATCTAACAAACAAGCTCGATATATTCTCGTACGAAAATTTTCATATTTTCTTAATTAATATAAATGTATTTCTCTAATCTAAATGCATCGTTTCGCTATAAAAGTTGTTTCAACGTTCTCATAAATAATATAGGTTACTCAACAAATTTTCGTTGGCCAATGAGGCCCAGAAGATCTAAAAGGTTGGTGACATGATCTAGGATTGTTACTTCTACAGTACACATTATCATCGTCGCTCTTGTTGCTCGTTTATGTTGTCACTCCGTTAACTGCAACGTGGTGGCAGTTTCGAAAAATCAAATAACTCGAGATATGTAAATCTCACGAAAGTAAGAATATGAACGGAACAAAGTAGAGGAGGTCGACGCTTCGTCAGACGAAGCAGCAACCTTTCAATTCAAGCAATATTCGTCAGTATTTTTGTTCCTTTAGCAGAAATTATTTCCAAGTAACGAAAAGGAGATTTAATTTACACAATCTTTCGAGTTATTTCACTTTTACTTATTGATATTATTATTATTATATAGCATTGATATTATTATTATTATTATTATTATTATTATTATTATCATCATCATCATCATCGTACTCATTGTCAGTGTAGCGTTCACTGACAATGAGTACGATAATAATAATAATAATAATAATATCAATGCTATATAGTATATAGTCATTAGTAATTAAACTACTTTTATCTATTAATTAAATTACATTGTTATGAGCTATTAGCAACGAAATTTAGCTCAAATGTTTCCCAACAACGTGACATCTACTTTTACATCGTTTCAACTAACAATAAGCGTCGATTAAAGCTCGAACTATTGAAAAATCTTGTCCCTCTCCTTCGCGTAATCTATTCTCTCGCGGAGTTATTTGTATCGTTTGTTCTCGCATGCATCGCGGTTTTCAATCAGCCTCGATCGTTGCCCGATACGTTCGATTAAAAAATTAAAGCGTTCACGCCGTTCCGTGATAGCTGGATGCGAGAACGGATGCAGTCGTCACGGGCTCTGCACTCTCCAAGATGGCGAGTACAGCTGCGAGTGTTCAACCGGATGGGCGGGAAGGGACTGCAGCATACGGCTCGAAATGGAATGTAATGACTTTATTGATAACGACGAGGGTGAGTGTTGATATATTTTAAACGACGAAACCAAGAGAGACAGAGAGAAAGAAATGATTGTAGAATTTTTAGCTCGAATTTGAATGGAATTCTTCGTAATTCGCTTTCTTCTATCGCAGAACCCTTTCGTTGTTCTTATTTCAATTTGACGTGATTTTGAAGAAAATTGATTCCGATGTTCTTAAATACACTTGTGCCTCGCGTTCTTCAAAAGTACGATTCGAAAATTTCTCTAGGATAACGCGACAATTTGACAATTTAACCCATTGACTGGTCAGGCAAATTTAGAGCGTCTTGACCTGGGAGCCAAAATTTTATTTCGAAAGAAAAACATGAAATTTTCCAAAATATAATAATACTAAGTTACAGATTTAGTATTGAAATGGCATTTACAGTAATTTTTATTGAAAAAAAGAAAAAAACATTACGAGATAACTCGTAGCTGGCGCCACTGAATAAGATTCCTGTGCTGCCCGCCGTTTACGAGATATCACGTAGTGTTTTTTTTTTTTTCAATAAAAATTGTAATAAACAAAGACATTTTCTTTTATACCAATTGTAATCAGTCTAAACTTGTAGTCGACAGTTTTGACAGTATTTACATACGCTTACTACGAGATATCTCGTAGTTGGCTGTCAATGGCGTTAAATGGCTTTAAAGTAAGCTTGGACGAAATTCGAATTATTTCTACAGAATTCTGCAAAGTTTTTTTTTCTGAAAAAAAAAAGAAAAAAATTCCACGATAGAAGAGAAATGAAATGAAATGAAAAAAAAAAAAAAGAAATTAGTCGAAAATTAATCGCTTGTTTTGGAACGTTCTGATCCAAGGGATAATGTAATTCTCAGATGGCATGATGGACTGTTCTGACAGCGAGTGTTGCTCGCACGCAGCTTGCGCAGAGCATATCATGTGCCTTACTAGTAATAATCCTGTGGACGTACTTCTCCGCAAGCAGCCGCCCAGCGTCACCGCGTCCTTTTATCAACGTGTGAAATTCCTCGTTGAGGAGAACAGCGTACAAAGCTACGCTCACATGAACGAGTACACCGAAAGGTAAGATCGATCACTTCTTCATCTTCTTCTTCACACGGTTCTACATTCAGTCAATCATTCTAATATTTATAGAGGAACGCTTAGTTGTATATACTTTATTTTGTACGACGTCTAACTGGATATATTATAACTGCGTTTAGACGAACGAGCCAGCCGTTCGACGCCTCGGGTGTTCCCTCGAGAGAGAATCTTCATCGTTATTATTCGAAATTCGATTCGGTGGCAAAACTCTATTAATCACATTTCATTAAGTATATTAAATACAGCGGTGGAGGTGGAGGAGGAGGAGGAACGTGAAACTGAAAGGGAAGACTTGAACGTATCGCGCAGACTTTCAAGTTCGTGGAAATTTGATCGGTGAGAAAGCTCCGAAGCATAATTGATCTCCCCTCGCGTTTAATTGAACGTTTTTATAATCAGAGTTCGTGAAAGTTGATGAAATATCAAGGAAGGATCCTCCTCGTTGAACAGGTAAAGCTGTTCAACGGGGAAATCCACGTTCTCAAAAGTCCGCGAACCTCGTTTGAATAATCGAGCTTCGTCACGTCGATTCGACGATAACTTGAGATTCCTTGGCCTTTGAGCGACGCGGTGAATTTCGAAAAATCCAAGGGCGATTAATTTCCAGTTGCAAACAACGGCTGGCTCGTTCGACGATCGTCGAATACACGTAGGTTCCCGGTTCTAGCCAACGGCAAAACGAGAAAGAAAACGAAAAAGAAAAGGAAAAGGAAACGTTAAAGCAAGGACAAAAGGAAAAGAAAAAAACAGAAAAAGAGAAAACATATAGCATAGCTGCGTGTCATAGTTTCTGGTTTACAGTTTTCAAATGTGTTTTGACATATATGTATTTACGCGGCTGTTACTTTCCTCGTTTTTTATCATCCACGAGAACTGCGCTGATTCATTGATTTCATTCGAAAGGGACAGTCTTTTCGTTCAATCGGTACGGCACGTTCGCGATGTGTTTCGCATTAGAAGGAAAAAAGAGAAAAAAAAAAGGAAAAAAGAAAGAAAAATTTCGAGGAACACAAACGCATGTATACAGGTGTGCGTTTACGTTTACACTACTACGTGCAAGGAAAGAGAATGAGAGAAAAAAAAAAAGAAAACAGAAAGAGGAAAAGCAAAAGCAAAAAGTAAGAAAAAGAGAAACGTCATGATGAAGCACATCGTGTTATTCGAAAAGCGTAACGTGTCTAATGTAAACGTGGTCCAGCTTCACGATGGGGCAAAATACCATAGGAAAGTCATTCGTTGCACCGAATTTCGCTGATTTTCTATAGTCTTTCCATCAAATCAAATTATTAGATTCTCCGTACACGTAGGTGTGTGTATAAGTACGTATGCATGTAGGTTTCAACTTGCAGAGTAAGACGTAAATTATTCGAAGGAAAAAGGAAAAGAAAAAAAAAAAACGTATCGTCGTGTTTTTCACGCTGTAGAAAATTACACGCTGCTGAACATTTATCTGTCAAATGATCACGGCACCCTGAGCTTCGGATATTTTTTTTTTTTTTTTGTCTTTAGAAGTATGTGTATTCTATCTAACGAACATGTTCGAAACGCAAAATATTCGTCAGGAATTGTCTCTCGTCGAGCTGTTTTTTTTTTCTTTCGCCCATCATCGGTATCGTCAGTTTTCCCCCATCGTGAACAACCTTTCACAGGCGAAAAGAAAAAGAGTGGAAAAAAAAGAAGGAGAGAAAAAAGAGAAACAACAAAAATGATTGAATCAGATTTACTTGTACCGTGTCACGCCAAACAATCCGGTATATCCGTGACAGCTGAATTATATGAAGAGAGCCCCCGGTGGGTGACAACCCTGCCACCCCTCTAACCATCCTATTCCTCGTGTTTCACCCTCTCCCTCCCCCGAATGCCGAACGCGTCACAGATCATCTCGGAAGCATTGTCGATCAAAGGAGCAGCTTCCTCGCGTGCATCTGATATTAATTACTTGCAATTTAGTCCCCGTTTCATGCCCGCGCCATGGATCTTGCCTCTTGCAATTCGCCCCAGAGTTCCCCAGAGCGATCGCGCTTCTCGAGTCTTTCATCTTTCAGTGGATGACTAACTTGAGAGATCATTGTCGTGCCTATTTGCTCTTCCAATCCATTGTTGTTAAAACGTGGGCCTTTTTGTCTTTATCTGCGTTATCTCGAGGAACTAAATCGTAAAAATCGTTTGAACCGTACGAAATTGTATCGATGCCGATTTATGCCGACTTGTGGGAATTCGAGACAGAGGCAAAGAGCGTACGGCGAATGCAGTTGCTTTTCACTTTGTAACTGACTTTGTAACTTTACGAGTAACCGTGTTTAACAATGACAGTGACACGAGCAGCCGAGTTTCATTCGTTGATCTAACATGAACTCGATGTCTACTCCCGTGTTGCCGGTATCGCGATACTTTCGTAAATTTAGAGTACTCTGGAAAATGATGACGCGTTAGTGTCGAGTACAGTGTAATAAAAATTCAAATTTCTCAAATTTGCTCAGATTTGCTTTTTCAAGCATTGTCAGTTACCATTTTAAATTTCGTTCATAGTCTTCGAAGAAATTAAATCATTCTACAGTTGCAAACTGTAACATCCCTGCGATACGTAACGAAGTTGCAAGCGAATAGTTCCGGTCGCGAATATACACGTCACTTTGCTAATTCGCTGAGCGAATAGAAGCGAGAGATTTAGTCGGCCGTGTGTTCACGGTCAGCATCCTTTGTTCGACACTGATGAAGATTTGCTCAGGACGCGTGCTGACCGACGCATCGGAGCGGCAGCGAGCGTATTTCGGGGGATTCGTGTATTTTGTCTAGTGTTTATCCTCTGTGTGTACCCTAGCCACCACCAGATCACCATTCACCCTACAGCCGAAGGCCGAAAGAGGCTCCGTTCTACGTACTTACAGACTGTAAAGTACTAAGACTAAAAAAAAAAAAAAAAAAAAAAAAAATCTGTCGAGAGGAAAAAAAATGAAAATTTAAAAAAAAAACAAAAAAAAAACAAAAACGAAAAAAAAGACGAAAAAGAGACAAAGAAATTGAAAGAAAGTCTGCACACGGGGAAAAACGTCCGAGAGATTCGATTTTCGATGTTTTTTGGTCGGATTAAATTACCCGTGCAAAGTTTTTTTTTCAATGTGTATGTACAGCTTCCAGGCATCGCGTTGTCTCGCAAACAAGCGCACGATACGAATATACGAGTATATTTATTACTTAATATTTTGAACGGTAACGCGACAAGCAGACCGTGTCGTTTTCCAAATTTCTCTTGTGACTTACCAGCTACATATTTTCGGCCATTTGTTTTAAGCAGTTCACCGACAATGGGAGACTCGTAGATAAAAACAAAAAGAAAAAAAAAAAAGCGCACGAGGGCGGTCGAGTCGCGGTTTTCACACACACACAGCGAGTATATAGCAGTATATATCAAAACGAATGACAGTTTTTTTTCTTGAACTATTCCAAAACGCGTGGAAAAAAAAAGAATTGAAAAGGGAAGAAAAGAACAGAGACAGAATTCTGAGAGTCGATCGCCCACGAGAAAAATTACATATTTCTATAGAGATGGTAGACACAAGTTTGAAATCTGCCTCGATCCGGTTCGATCGCTTTTCTCGCGCAGTCCATTAACAGTTCAACGCCCCGAAATCGAATGTTCTGCGTATGATAATACATACGACAGAGTTTCCGTGTGTGTCTGATGTGAGAAAGAGACGTACGGAGAGCGGAATGGAAGTTTGTTCGGCCCTGTTCTATCGTTCGCTGCATTGATCACCGATCTTTTCCGAGCATCCTTGCCGCCAATAAATACTTGAAATACTTGTTTCATTTCGATCTAAATGGAAATTGTTTTTTTTTTTTTTTTTAGATATTGTTTTACGAACGCGATTATATACTCTGTTTGAAAAATCGATATTATTATATTTCATCGATCGATGAACGACATAACCTCTACACGGTTATTTTTGAAACATATACGTAGCGGAATTAGAATTCCTCTCTAGACTAACTAAAAGTTACATTAATAACTTTATGTCAAGTTATGAAATTAACGTACATGCAAATTAATGGTTGGGAACGAGGAAACAGGTTCCAGGTCTTTTGTAAATGAAATAAATCAATTACGAGGGAAAGAATTCTTAGAATCAAATTGTTTTTTTTCGTACTTTCGGCTAGAACAATTTCGCGATAATTTTCAAAATTTTTAGAGTGGAGAAATATCAAACGCGACGCGCAAATTTTACAATGCGAATTTAATCGTTGTTACAAACGTGTCTTGAATTACGTTTAAGGTTGAAGTCCTAACCTCTTCATTTTTTACTCGATCAAATTTCTACTTCTCATAGAAACAAACGAAAATTGCAATCCTATATGACTTATCGATGTATATTCGTAGAAAAGAATTTCATTCGTTTCATCGTGCTCTTTTGAAACAAACATTTGCACGTTGACGTAAAACGTGAAACTCCTTGACATTTACATACGATACGTTCACTGAACGTTGAAGAACGTACATCTGCGAAGGTTCGTCGTTTCCCAACCATGCTGCATTCTTCTTTTCAAAGTAAAATAATTCGAATTAAAAAAAAAGAAAAAGACCAACCATAGAGTAACGCTGACAATTGGTATCTTAAAATTAATTCCACCGGTCGCGAAGCGAAAGAAAAGTCGCGTTTTGTAACGAAACGGAGTCGACAGAGAGAGAGAGAGAGAGAGTTGGCCTCTGGTTCAAATAGAATTTCGTTCGTACTGACGCGACGCGACCGTATATACACAGTATATCCCGGTGAATCAGAAATTCAGGTTGGCATCAGGATTGCTCGGACAGAACGTAATCAATATTCGAAGATCGTCTAGCGACATGGCGGTCGGTCGGCAGGAATCTCTCCTCATTGTCAGTTGGAGACTCGGCTTCGACGAGCGACGCGATAAGAGGATCCTCCGTCCGTGCCCGGTACGAGACGACGAATCTCGAATCAACGTCGAGTCGAGTCGAGTCGAGTCGAGTCGAGTCGAGTGGAGAATGTTGGATGCGATCATGTCTCGTTACACGCGTGTGGCGTGTGCGCTTCAACCACCCGCTCTCCAAATGCATCGATCACGTGCAAAGACGCTGCCATCTCTTTCTCTATTTACTATATATTACATATACATATATATATATATACACGCGCGCGCGCAAACACACACACACACACACACGCACACGTATATATCTATATGCCACATATATTTATATATATGGATATTAATCGTCGCTATTATTACCATCATCATCATCATTATTATATATATATATATATGTGTGTGTGTGTACGCGTGCGTGTGCGCGTGTGTGATCGTGCGTGTATATGCGTGTATATATATATATGTATATATTCATACAAATGTGTGTGCGTAGTTTCCAACTTGTGTCTGTCACGTGTATTACCACTCTATGTTGTACGAGTCTGTGAGCGACTGTGTTCATGTTGGCGTGGCTGGCGAGAATCGCGTGTATGATGGGTACGCTTGATTAGTGTGTGTCTACGTCTATTGTTTCTATAACGGCGTGCGGAACATTGCGATGGAGCATTCGGGCTTTCGCCGCGGGGTTCGCGATCAAACTTGCCGCGAATGCGGACGCAACCCGGTTGGCGGGTGAGGAGGGGAGGGGAGATGTTGATCGAAGATCAAGTAGAGCGAGAACGAATCTTCGGAGCTTGACGGTTGTTCGGGTCGAAACCGGATTGTAAAGAAGAAAAAAAAAAAGAAAAAAGAAAAAGGGAGTCGAGACTCGCTACGTCGATGCAACAACGTCGGTGGCGCGAAAACTTTGAATTTGGCGCAAACGAAAAGAAAGAAAAGAAAACGACACCGGGTGGGGGTGGTATGGGGAAACAAACGTAATCGATGAGACACGACGAGATGCGAAACAGACGATTGCTCGCGCAGTGCTGCGTACGCGCGTCCGTTTTTTTGCCCGCAAACGCGGGTTCTGTGACCGTGGTAACGCCCTTTCTTCTCGTTGGTTTTTTCCCACACGTAGTACGTTCTGGAGTTCCTTTACACCGCGGTAAGTTGCAGCTCAAGCTCTCTCGCTAATCGTTCATTAATCCAAAAGAAAAAAAAAAAAAACTTTCTTTTTTTGTTAATGAAAGAAAAAAAAAAAGCAAGAAACAAGTACCATCTATTTGCTCGTTTCGCTCGTAACATTCATCTTACATGTTTTTTCGTATGTCCCATTATATGTAATCTATCTATCTATCTATCTATCTATCTATCTATCTATATATGTATACGTATGTTCATATCCTTAGCCTGCGTATCATGTCTCTCTCTCTCTCTCTCTCTCTCTCTCTCTCTCTTTCTATTTCAGTTATTGTCTCTTTCCCCCCTCTCTCTGTCTCTCTTTTCTTTCTGTCCTCTATCACTCTCTCTCTCTCTCTCTCTCTCCATCTATGTTAGACACTTTCAGTCTTTCTCACGCTCTTTATACTTCTTCTATTCTATTGTCCCTGATCAGTTACGTTACCAATTATTATATGTTTGCTAATGTTTGATCACGTTGACTCGCTTATTTGACTCGTGCCCCCTTTCACACCCTTTCTGTATCCCATTCTGAACGTCGCCTGTCTCGATCGTTTCCTCCTTTCTTTCAGTCTCTCCGATCTTCTCTTCTGTTTACCTGTCTCTTTACTTCTTCTTCTATTTTACTTCCACCTGCGTGTTTGTTTCCGTCGTCTTCGACTCGTTGGCTGCTGCTTATTGTTCACGCGCAGAACAAACCTCGACGAGGTTCGATGATCCGGCTTCGTTTTTCTGTGAGACAGAGAAGAAGTTGAAGTCTCGGTAAAATTTGGAACCTAAATCGCTTTCGTCTCGTCCTCGATCTAGATTTATTATTTGTCCAAATCGACGACAAAGCTTTACCGACAATCTCTGACAGTTGTGGTGAACGTGAAATTAATCGAAATCGAAGAGAGGCGTCAAAGCAGCCAGAAGGTCGAGCCACTCACGTTGAAAGTACAATCGTATCGAATTGTCTCTGTGTTATCTGTGATATGTCGTCGGATGATCGTTGTCTATAATCCCCCCTGCCGTTATCCGCTCTTCTCTCTACATCTATCACTGTCTCTTTCTCTCTCTCTCTCTCTCTCCCTCTCTATTCTTTTTTCGTTTCTTCTCTGTTGTTCTGTTCATGTATTGTCATCTTGTCCTGTTTAGCGCTGAGTTTCTTAGCTACTATTACTATGATCGCCCTGATATATACCGTAACCGGCTACCAAACCAAGTAATAGTATGTTTGAGAATCGTATATATATAATTTTTTTACGTAACAATATATATATATATATCCTGTCTGGTCTTGTGTTGTTTTTTGTGTTGCCAGGCTTGCACTTTTTTATGTACGTTGTGTATATTTCATAATCCCTTGTCGAATTTGTCTCTAGTGACTTTTTTGTCCCCTAGCATCTTATATACACGAACGCTGACTTTATTGCGCGCCTTTTGCGTCAAAGACATATATATATTCTTGCGTTCCATTTTTTTGTTCAATTGTTCCTTTCCGTCGTTTGTCGAGCTAAATTGATGATATAAAATAGTTTGCATCATCATTCTCATCATATATACCTATATATACATATATATATATATATATATATATAAATACGAAAAGATGCGAAATCATGTGGTACAGAGTCAAATCAAATATGTATATATATAAAGAAAAAAAAGAAAAAAAAATATATATATATGTATATGTATAAAAAACAAGGATAAAAAAAACGAGAATAAGAAAACGTGTTCACGTTACGTTCTATTATTCCGATTGTTCCGAATCGACGGATCGGCAATAATTACGAAATCGTAACCGTTCAACACACAGCTTTATGAAACATGATATGATACGAAGGACCCAAACGACCAATCCCTCCCTTGTCCCTTGTCTACGTCTGTTATCACCTGTCTACAATGTGCCAATAACCCCGTTACACCAAACGCCCTGTGTCTGTCTTTATAACCGATCCGTGCTATCTAACCCACCGAAAGTTATATCTCATACCAGAACACGACAGAAACCCTCTTTTAAAGAAAATTAATTCATATCCGTAATCCGCCCGTGGTTCACGCTAAAAGAAGAAAAAAAAAAAATAAGCGGGAAACAATTTTTCATACAGTTAGATCAAAAGACTGCAAAAGTAATTTCAATTCCATTAAATATCGACTAAAT
This sequence comes from Tetragonula carbonaria, assembly GCA_032399595.1. Lineage (NCBI taxonomy): Eukaryota > Metazoa > Arthropoda > Insecta > Hymenoptera > Apidae > Tetragonula > Tetragonula carbonaria. The sequence continues at coordinate 21,970,658 of JAUCRC010000002.1, forward strand.
TCGCGATTCGAACCGATTTCAATTTTATGTGTACATTTTAAACAGAAACCCAAAAAAAAAAAAAAAAAAAAATAAAGAAAAAGAAGAGATCGGTCGAAACCGCTCGATGACGTGTGATTTTATCCGGGTACGAGAAACAAACGAGTATCTGAAAGAAAGAAAAAGTTTTCGAAAAGAGAAAAAAAAAAAAAAAAGAAAGAAGAAAGAAGAGAAAACAGAAAAGAGGAAAGTCGAGTTGACACGTTTTAAAAAGTCGCGCGCGCGAGAAAGAAAACATGGAAAAGAAATATGGCGCAATGAGAGATAACGGTCGTATCGCTGGCCGAGTAGGCGAGATGGTGGAAAAAAAATTTCACGGCAAAGAGAGACAGAATTCGGCATTGTGTCGGCGTGTCGCGCGATATCACTCTGTCGAGACATCGTCATTCTTTGATTTTTTCTTTTTTTCTTCGTTCTTTATCATTTTTCTTTTGTTTCTCTACGTTGTTTTCGTTGTTCACAGTCTTGCACACGTCTCTATATAGGTCTCAATATCTGCCGTCAGATGTCGGTGTGTGTTTCGAGATTGATCTATATATATATATATATATATATATATATATATATAGATCTATATATATATATCCGTTTATCTCTTCTTTCCGTTTCGTACTTTCGATTCGATTCGAACTGTTTTTTATTATATACATTTCCTTTTTTATTGTATACCATTCGCCACTATGGTTTCTCGATTCTTCGTTTTTTTTCTTTTCTTTTCAACCAGTAGCGACGACTGTGCCTGCCACCTTGCTGTACTCGTACTTGGAGGATCAGCACCCCGGTGTGTAATGTTTGATCCCCAAGTCGGCGAAGGAACGAGAACGGTGGCATGGTGCGCGCAGCCGGAAGTGCTATAAGTGCACGGGTATTGCTCGCTCGTCAGTTGTCAGTTGTCACTTGCCAGAACGATGCGACGCGACGTTGCGATCGTTTGTTGCCCCTTCGTTGCCTCGGACGAGATCGATGCTGTCTGATTTTCGATTTACGATCATCGAAGGGGAGAGGCGGGGAAGGGGGGGGGGGAATGCGTGGATCCTCCAAGAACGAATCGTGCGCCCCAATACGCAATCCCTTAGGGACTAATCAATATATATATATATATATATATATATATATACACAAATGTATATCGAATGCATCTACGCAGCTTGTCATACGTGTTCCATCGCGTATCTTCATATTTTCGCTGACGCTGGTGAATGATGGGCAACGATTCTTCGTTGCCCGAGGAGGACAATTTTCGAGAAACATCGAGGGTGAGGGTACTGCGAAAATTGTACAAATGTACTGATACTTCGCGCATTAGGCAACGTGTTTGAAAACATGACACGACCTGGCTCGAAAATGAAACTATCGAAAGTAAAAATGAACGGCGAATGAAATTTGACGTGTACTACGAGTCCGTAAAGTCGTTTCAACGCTACTGTAAAACTTGCCTCTGTGTAAATGGATGTTGTCTTCGCATTTCACGTGAAACACAGTGAATTAAAACGAATAAGTGGAGCAGAAATATTGTATTACGGTAAACATTTCAAATACTGGTAATCTGTAGCCTATGTAAGAAACATGGTTTTGTTGCGCGTGCCATTATTATCTTAAACGAGTATACACTCGGGAATTATATTCCATTTTCGACATTTTTAATTTCCTTGGATCTTCTCACAGTTACGAATGAATCCAGTCTGATAACGATAATTCATAATACGTATTATCGAATTTTTGCCCAGATTAAACATTTTTTGTCGGCAAACGCAAAACTCGTTCATTGTAAAATTCACTCGCAATCGGTCAAATGTTAAATTAAATTGACACAACGTTATTTCCAACGTTTGTACGATTTGTACTTTTTGCTTTCCTTTCTTACTTGAGTCGGAATTCTTTTCAAGACGAATGATTGAAAATCAAATATAACGAAATATTCTCGTTTACATTGCTCGTGAAATGGCACCCGACATAACAAGCTGCGTACGTGTGCGCCTGATACACAGCATATTCTCTAAACATTATTATTACCATCATCATCATCATTATCATTATCGTTATTATTAATGCTACTATTATCATCATCATCATCATCATCATCATCATCGTCGTCGTCGTCGTCGTCATCATCATCTTACCTATTTACATCAATTTCATTATATTTAGCACTATTACACGAATCGCTTAAAATATTCAGCTTCAACATATTCCAACTTTTATATATCGCAGATAATCCAGCCCTGAATCTTATTACGTACATATTTTTCATTGCCTTTATTACGTATCTATTTATACATGATTATATATGCATGCAGTTCTACTCTCACGAAAGTTTACCACCCGACCAACCTTTATTTATTAGTACTACCTGCCTCAGGACAATCGTGTTCTTTCTTTTTTTTTCTTTTTTTTTTTTTTTTGCTCCCGAATTGACAACTTTGCTCGATACTCTTTGAAAAAAAAAAAAAAGGAAAAAACATCAAAAAAAAATAGAAGAAATGAACAGAACCTTTTAAAAGAATGCAACCATGAACCAAAGTACCATGCAAATTGCAAGAAAGTGAATGTGACTGATAGAAAATGTTCCCGCGTCGTTGCCAATACGATACGATACCGATACGAGCGTTGAACCTGTGCGATTCAGAAACCTGAAGAAAACTGGCGACATTTCGATCCGAACACGCATTTCGCGCGGCGCGTTGTCCCGTTTGTAAAATCAATTTGCATCGATTTCTGGATTGAACCGGCAGGCATTAACTTCTCTCTCGCGTGCGAGCCAACGCGGCCGGTAAATGCCGGCTGAAAAGCAGTTGCGGATTGTATTGGCAGCGAAGTGAGAATATTGGATCGCATTGAACCGTTGACCGCGGAAGCTGATTCGACAGACAAAATCGATTGTTCGCACTCTTGACGTTTATGTCTTGCGATATATTGTACGTACGCGTGTTCCACAGATCATTCAGAATTTCTAGTTCTTCGGAGAATTTCCCAATTTTTCCCCTGAATTGACTTTCACTTTCGCGCGAGAATTCGTAAAAATTTGGAATTCGTGTATTCTCTTTCGTTTATTCCATTTTTTTTTTTTTTTTCTCACTGCGAAATACGATGGCGATGAGCTTTGAATCAGTGTTCCGCGGCTCAGCAGATCATCGATACGATCCGACTTCGAAAGACCACGATATATCTTTGATTTGTAACAGTCGAGTTGCGGTGATGCGAGGCCAAGTTGTTACCGAACAAGGAATCGGAATAGTAGGCATCAGGGTGTCCGTGGACAGGGACCCCCGCTTTGGATTCACGTTGACCAGAGCTGACGGATGGTGAGTACACTAACTTTGTTCATTGTTGCTACCCACGTCGTGACGTCGACGATACGAAACAAACGAAACGAAAAATAGAACCATGTGTTCAGGGCAACCCTAATCACAGGGCTAAATGGGCTATAGTTCCGAGGGAGGGGGGAGGCGTACAAGCAACTAAATTATTTTTACTTCTACAAAATCTATACAATTTCTTTCCCGCGTCAACATCGAGATGGGAAATTTTGAAAGATACGCTAGCAGCAAAAGACAAAGTTCCCAAAAAATTAAGCGACACTCGTTGGTCAGCAAGAGCTGATTCAGCGAAGTCAGTGGTCTCAAAGATGCTTTGAATAAAATTTACGAAGGTAATTTTCAAAAGCCGCGAAAGATCTTCTCTCGGCACTGAAAAGGATAAAAAATTATTTACGGATATTTAAAAATTATTTAAATTATCTCCTTCTTTGGGAGACAGAGCAAAATAAATGATTTGAGTATTTTATCCATAGAGAGTGACTTATTTAATAACTTAAATACGTGTGATATTATTAATCAATTTGCAAAAGAAGAAGCTAGGAAAATAAATATACAAGTTACTTTTGTTTTTTGTTTACTATAAAGTTTGCTTTTGTTCATATAGTTTTTTTTTTATTTGAATTTTATACTTTTTGTTTAGTGTAATGGTAATAAATTGACTTTTTCTAGTTCTGACACTTTTGTATAATTTTATGAAGAGGGGCGCATTATTTTTAGTAGCCCACGGGCGCCGAATATATTAGGACGACCCTGATCGTGAACAGGTCATTTGTTCAAACTGACAAAAAAAAAAAATATATATATATATTACAGCGTGAATATCGATGAACAGATAGATCGCTGCCTCGTGAAATGTACTAAAAAACCAATATTTCGTTTCGACGAAAAGAGACGAAATGAACGTACGCTGTACGTCAAATTGCCAAATTGCCAAATTGCCAAACTGGTTGAAATCAAATTCTCGCGCGTATTATGCGCCACAATCACTCGTTGAGAATCGAAGTCTACACTGTGTACGCAGCTCGATCGATCGAACGATCCGTAACGACATCTATTGCTGTTCTTAATTGTCTTGTCAAAAGTTACCACGGAGATACCGACAAATTATTGGTTACCAAGTTACAAACAAATTGCCAAGAATATATATAACATATTGTTAAGAAATTAATAAACAGTCGTCAGTCGTCATTCATCCGTTATATTCTGTATCGTGTAAACGTTGAAATAAAGTATAAAATTTCCTTACGATGATCGATAAATGATAAAGTCACCGTACTGCAGATCCAATGACATCCGAGCGACATCCATTCCCGGTATCTCGAAGGAGAAACAAAAATCCACGCAGGACACGTGTCATTCGCGTATATCGGTAGATAACGCGGGCAAACATATGTGACGATAGTTAGTATTTGCGCCGGATAGGCGTGTATACTACGGCAGCTTGGACGTCCTTGGTAATAGGATCAAGGGTGCATTGTAATGAAGGGTATGGGGTGAAACACCTATATCAAACCAGGTATATAGTAATCCTGGCGAGGATAATCCTGAAACACGAAGCCGGAGGAGTTGGCCTGGTAAACCACATCAAAGCTCGAGCTAATGATGTCGAAAGCTTCCTAATTACTCCGTGCAAACCTGTGTGATTAGTCTAACCTGCGTCTATCCGTCGCTATCTTTCCTTCCCTCTCCAATCGGATCGCTGGACGAAATTTGACCGTGATACGGTGAACCGTGAACGTGCGAGGGATATTATGCATTGAGAGGGAATTCGTCGAGAGAGAAACGATAACGGGTTCGTTCTGTCTGTTTTCTTCTGTCCTCTCTCCCTCTCTCTCCCTAGCTTGCAATCCCATGTAATCCGAAAACAGAAGTTCAAAGTAGAGTTTCCTCGTATTCGTGGGAATTGAATGAATACGGGACCGTGATAAATTGCCAGTTATTGCGCGTTCGTCGTTGTTTGATCGCGAAATGTCCCCGCGATTCGTGTGTCTGCAACGCGACAGAGGACTTTCGCGAGAATCGGATTTCAAGCGTGTCGAGGCAAAAGTTGCAACACAGTGTAGACCGAATCTGAACGAGGAGCTCAGTAGTTCCTCGATGTCGCTTCTCGTTGCGAGAAGAACGAAAGGATATTCCCTTTGCATCGTTGCAAGTGGATGACGTTTTTCGGCTGCCTTGGAAATCAAACTTTTATACCTTATTTTACGATTTATTCGAATTCTTAATATCCCATCTACTTCTACGAGTCCGCGATCTAATCATTAAATCGATTAGATTTAAAGACAATTGGCAGAGCCTGATAATCCTTGATCCTTCGTCGATTAACAAGTCCGCAAGATGTAACACAACAGTGCTCGCTCAAGCGACGACTATATTGTACTAGAACAGTCAAGATATACGTTAGATATAGTTTGAGATGCGTTATTTATTTTCTGAAATAAAATTCAATCAGGTTCGACGTCTTGGTGAACGGTGGCGGCGCAGTGACGCTTCAGTTCCAACGTAGTCCCTTTAAACCCCTGACGAGGACAGTGTTCGTGCCATGGAATCAAATAGTGGTTCTACCTCCCGTGGTGATGGCTCTCAACGAGGAAGGCGAGTCACATAAATCGAACCAACCACCGAGTCCGGCTGTCGGTGAGTATGAACTTTCAATCTCCTTTGTTTCTCCTTTCGTTTTTTTTTCTTTTCATGATTTTCTGTCGTGTCACGGAGTTAATTGCATAACATTGCAATTGGGTTTGTTCCATTTACAATCTTTTGCTTTCTCCTTTCGTTCGTTGTTCGTTTACGTCAAATGTTACGTTGATATTGTTCAATCGTCTCGTGTTCGTTGTTTCATCGTCGTCATCCTTCGTCAATGTGCAACTCGAGGAATCCACGAGGGAGCGGTTGTTGATCGTGTGTGCCGTCTTTGTTCCGTCCTTAGGTGTTTTATGTTTTTAAGTTGCTTACCATTTATGGCGTACAATATAATAGGCTTCCCAGGGATATCGATGGGACTATTTAGCGAGCACGGCCCGTGCCTGGAGCACGACCACGAACTGCTAAGGCCGATCATCGTCAGCACCTGGATGCCAGAGAAAGTGGGCGGCCTTCCTGGCAAAAGTTTGGTGTTCGCTGAGAGTCAGGTAAATGATTTTCTCGTTTTTCTTCTTTTTCTTTTCTTTCGTTCGTCGTTAAAACGTCGTGCACAAGTATTAAATTGCAACGCTTTAACGAGAGCTCCACTTTTCTACGATCTTTCGTCGTTTAAATTAAATTAAAGTGCCACCGCAACAGTGTCGCTTCCTACAGTGGAACTTTGAATTGTTGGGATTATGAATTTTTACAAGTACGGTAATTATGAAAATCATTGCCAGATGCCAAGAGTCGCAACGTGATCTCACAAATCGGATTCTTCTTCGTTAATTAATAAGAAATGGCTCGTCCGTGAGACAAGTTACGAATACGTCAGCGCTCTCCGAAGCGCTCGAAATTCCTATCCGTAGGAAATTTCTATATAACTATATAACTTCGTAACCTAAAATATCCAAGCATCCAATCCAAAAGGTAGAAGAAACGATGCTTCTCCAATTTAGCCCCCCACCCCTCCCGATAGATCCCATCTTGAATCTTTTGTTCTCGCAGATCGTGCAGGAGAGCATCGCAATTCCTGGCTCGAACCTACACCTGATGTACCAGAGCAGCCAGGCGGCTGGTTACCTATCCACTGTGAGGATGCAACTGACCGGGTCGTTCATCCCGAAATCGCTGACACACGTGCACGTGCACGTGGAGATCGAGGGCTCGCTGCACACCAAGACTTACGAGGCCGATCCGAATTTGACGCACACGTTCGCCTGGAACAAACGGAACGTTTACAAGCAGAAGGTGTACGGTGTAGCACAGGCGAGGATCTCGATCGGCTATCAACATTCCACTTGTCCAACGGTGATCTGGGAGACGCAAACAGCCACGCTGCAAGGCTTTGACGTCGATATTTCGGATATCGGTGGCTGGGGATTGGACATTCACCATCACTACAACTTCCACGAGGGGATACTTCAAAAGGGAGACGGTACCACGATGCATTTCAAGCAGTATCCTCGCACGGTGAAAGTGGTAATGGGCACTGGACTGCAGAGGAGCCTGGTCTGCCAGGATTGCGACGGTCTGGCCAAGGACGCCAGGCTATTGACACCCGTGGCGCTTACCAGTGGCCCAGACGGAAGCATTTACGTGGGCGACTTCAATTTGGTGCGCAGGATCACGCCTGAAGGGAACGTATACACCGTTCTAACTCTGAGGTGAGAGCACGTACAAACGTAATATTTCCAAAGAGAGAGAGAGAGAGAGAGAGAGAGAGAAACGACTTTGAACAATTCAGGTATCTGATAATAATTTTAACAACCCATAGCCGTTGGAATAAGATATAATGCGATGAATCTCAGTTGAAGACCTACCTTATCGACCGTGGATAAATTTTGAAATTTTTTTATTTTCAGCGCAACTCAGGTAGCTTACGAATATTATCTTTGCGTTTCACCGGCGGACGGACACCTGTACATCAGCGACCCGGAGAAGCATCAAATATTGAAAGCTTTGTCGCTGAAGAACGTTCAACATCCTAGCCTCAACATCGAACCCGTAGTCGGAAGCGGGGAGAGATGCATTCCTGGCGACGAGAGTCATTGCGGCGACGAAGGTCCAGCTATTCGCGCCAAATTGGCTCATCCAAAAGGTAAACTTCGTTAATATCGTCCGTAATAACGTTAATAACGTACGTAATTGAGTTAAACAGATATTTATATACGTATATCTGCATAATTTAAAGTTAGATAACTAATTTAAAAGGATAATATTTCACGATAAAAGGAAATTTTTGACGTTGGTAAATGTTAATGTTAATAATAATATTTCCATTTTGTTTGCGTATCGAGCGCATCTATACAGATAATTTAAATCTTTCTAAATCGTTGTACGATAAGAAAAAAATTTTTTCAACGTTAGTGATGGATATTGTATGTGAGATGTATCTAACGCAAAAAAAATTAATGAAATCGATACTTTGCGTTAACAGGAATCGCCATTGCCGCCGACAAGACCATGTACATCGCTGACGGAAGGAACATACGAGCGGTAGATCCCCACGGTATCATCCATACGTTAGTGGGACACCATGGACACCACAATCACTGGTCACCGGCTCCGTGCGTCGGTGCTATACCGGCTCATCAAGCTCAATTACAGTGGCCAACCGGGTTAACGTTGAGTCCTTTGGACGGGTCTCTTCACTTCATCGACGACAGGCTCGTTTTGAAGCTGACCAGCGATCTGAAAGTTCGCGTGGTGGCTGGTACACCGCTGCACTGCACCACCAGCAGCACCAACGGCAACGGGAACAGCAACGACAGCAGCGATCTGAAAAAGGTGAATTCGACGACGGCCGTGAATTCGAAGAAGCCCGACGAAGTTCTTGGCTCGGTGCTCGCTGTCAGCTTCAGTCCGACCGGTGAACTCTACATAGCGGAGAGTGATTCGCACAGGGTGAACTCTATCAAGATCGTGGACAGTTCCGGGAAAATGTCTCACTTTGCTGGACAGCAGCAAGAGCGATTACGCGGCCAATGCGAGTGTAACAATACCACACCGAGCACCAAGGACCTGGAAAGCTGTTCGTGCACGGACGATACCAGCAGCACCGAGACCCTGTTGTCGTCCAACGCCAAGTTCACCGCCATTTCTGCGTTGGCCGTGTCGCCGGACGGTGTCCTGCACGTGGCTGACCAAGGCAGCTTGCACATCCTCGCCTTGCAACCTTACCTCCCGAATCACGACGAAACCGGCGAGTTTCACATTCCGTTTCCACCGTCGAACGAGGTCTACGTGTTCAATCGCTACGGCCAACACATCTTCACGAAGGACTTGACGTCCGGCAAGACTCGTTACTCGTTCCTCTACAGCAAGAATACAAGCTTCGGGAAATTGTCCACGGTGACGGACAGCGCTGGGAATAAGATTCAGTTCTTGAGGGATTACAGCAGCGTGGTCAGCTCTATAGAGAACACGCAGGATCACAAGTCTGAATTGAAGATCTCCGCGGTGGGATTTTTGGAGAAGCTCTCCGAACGAGGCAGGGCTGAAATTGCACTCGCCTACGATGGCTCGACTGGCTTGTTGACAAGCAGATCAGGAGTAAGTGTGTCGGTATTGAAAAATATATAGCGATATATCTACATATAGCATAGTAGTGTATAGTATAGTAATAATAAGCGTATATAACAATACTACTGTATTATTATGTCACATTATTTTACATTGTATATTATTATTATACATATATATATATAATAATATAATAATATATAATATATAATAATACCGTATTATTATATTGTATATAATAGTATATATATATATATATATGTGTGTGTGCATTCATATAAATTGTACATATAAATACCGTAATACAGTAAGTAATAAAATATTTTTATACTCTTCAGGGTGGCGAGACGTACATCTACAATTACGATAGTTTGGGCCGTGTTACCGACGTCATTTTGCCCACTGGTGAAAAGTTGAAGCTACTCTCGGATCTCTCGGACGACGAGGGATTGTCGGTCAAGGTGTCAGCGCCGCTTCAAGCTCTGTCGAAGGGTGACAAACAGAGGATCGTCGAGTTCAAGATGAAAAACGAAAGATCGAAGATACTAACCATCACCGACGGTAAATGATGAAACTCGAAATAAGAAAACAGAAGAATATAAATGTAGAAAATATTTGTAGAGAAAAAAAATCGCTGTGAATTGCAGGTAGCAAGATGAAGAAAGCGATCGCTTTCACAAACAGCAGTTTGGAGGTTCTCCTTCCTGGCGGAGGCAGAGTGCTGAGCGCAGCCACTACGAAACATCCTCTCCTGGAAGCTGCGTTACCGGTCGAGGCTGAAATGCTGCCAATGTGGAGCTACCAATTAATGTCCTTAGGCGAACTGACCAACACGATGACCACTGCGTACAATCTGGTCGGCGACGTCAGCCACTCTCAACAGACTTTGAACAGGGAGATCTGGGTGAACGACACTCGCGTGATCAGCGTGGAGTTTGAACAGGCTTTCAGGCGGGAGACCTTCTACGACAAAGCGAGAAATCCATTGTTGACGGTTACCTTTGACCCTGCTGGCCTACCGCTCACCTGGCAACCGCACGAACAAGGCTACAACCTCAGCATCACGTACGATAGGTTCAATCGGATAGAAAGCTGGAAGTGGGGGCCGTCCGACGAATCGTACGGATACGATAGACATGGACAGTTGGCCGAAGTGACCAGTAGCCAGGACGGAACCAAACGGTATACCTACAACGATTTCAACGTGCTGTCCAACATTACGCTAGCCAGCGACAGACACTTCACCTTGCAATACGACGACGACGGTGGGCTACGTCACATCATCCTCCCGTCGGGAACTAAGCATTCGTTTTCATGCCAGGCGTCTCTAGGCTTTCTCAGAGTAACCTACACTCCGCCAGGCAGCAGCAGAGCCTACCTCCAACATTACAGCCACGATGGCAACCTGTTGCAAACTGTGTTCCCCGGTGACGGAGCGCGTATCGTCTACAGGTATCACACGTCGGGACAACTTGCCGAGGTCGTCCACGGTGATGGGAAGAGCGAAATCAGGTACACGGAGAGCGGCCTGCCCTCGGAAGTGATACATTCTGAACGAGATGTGGAATACAAGTGGGACTATCAGTACAGCGCTGGCCTATTAGTCGAGGAACGCATAGACTTTGGTGCAAAGACTGGCCTCAGCAACGCCAAGTTCACGTTCGACTACGACTCGAACTTCCGACTGATCAACGTACAGGGTAGAATCGGCGGCCAGACTCTTCCCACTCACACCATGGCATACAGCCCTAGAACTGGCATGCTGGAGCAGATCGGGCAGTTCAAGGTGACCAGACCTCAACCGAACGAGACCACCGTATTCGATGGGACCGCGTTGTTCTCGAGGATCATGGACGACAGGTTCTTGGAGACCCAGGTAACACTGACGATTCATCAACTGGAGGTGTTCAGGATGGAATTCACGCACGACACTCGCGGCCGTATCAATCAGACCAGAACCTACACGCGCAACGTTGCGGTCAACACCTACACCAACGTGAAGAACTACACGTGGGATTGCGACGGACAGCTGACCGGGGTCGAAGCCCAAGAACCATGGGGATTCAAGTACGACGCGAATGGGAACATGTTGTCGTTGACCTATCGAGGGAACACCATACCCATGGAGTACAACAGCATGGACAGGATTGTCAAATTCGGCGAGGGGCTGTACAAGTACGATAACAGAGGTTTGGTGGTGCAGAATGCCAGGGAGGAGAGGTTCAACTACAACGCCAAAGGACTTTTGGTGCGCGCCACTAAACGCGGACGGTTCGACGTCAGATACTACTACGATCATCTGGATCGTTTGGCCACTAGGAAGGACAATTATGGGAACGTTACCCAATTCTTCTACAACAATCAAAAACGGCCGCACGAAGTCAGTCAGATATACAGCCCGAGGGATGGTAAACTGATGTCGTTGGTATACGACGACAGAGGTCACTTGATCTACGCTCAGGTCTACCGGCACAAGTATTACATCGCCACCGATCAGTGTGGTACTCCAATCATGATTTTCAGTCAATACGGCGAGGGGATCAGAGAGATTATGAGATCGCCCTATGGACATATCGTTTACGACTCGAATCCTTATTTGTACTTGCCCGTCGACTTTTGCGGAGGGCTGTTGGATCAGGTAAGTTGCAAATTCATAATCCAAAATTACAAAGATTATTCGATACAGATCCGATATATATATATATTTATATATATATATATATATATATATATTTAATTGTACGTTCTTTCTCGTATCTTTCTTCCAACTTAGGTAACGTCTTTAGTGCACATGCCAAACGGCAAGGTTTACGACCCACTGATAGGCCAGTGGATGTCTCCTCTGTGGGAGAACGTTTTGGATAGAGTGGACACTCCGACTCACCTGCATCTGTACAGGTTCAACGGGAACGATCCTATCGACGTTAGGCACACCGACCGACCGAATCAACCAACCGGTAAGCTCAACGAGTGACTATACCTACCGAGCCTTCATCTATACCTGTTGCTACCGTGAGGGGTCGTACGAAAAACACTTTGAAAAGAAAAAACATTTCTCAATACAGAATGAATATTATATAACAATCAGATAGCAAACAAAATATTTTTTTATATTTAAAAGTAAGTAACGATAAAGTAATCTTTAGATAGCAAGTAAGATGATAGAAGACAAAGATCGATTCATGCGAAGAATATAAATAGGGTCAAATTTTCTTCGAAAAATAAACAATAAGAAAAGAAGTGAATATTAAAAAATGCATTGTAGGTATGACATAAGAAAAGTTAAATAGCGATGCAATAACATCGTATGCAGGATATTCTAAACGAAATTTTGAAAAAGGTCATTTGACCTCGCTTGGTAGGTTTAGGGTTAGGTTTAGATGTGAGAATAGCTCAATCGGTAGAGCATCAGACTCTTAATCCGAGGGTCCAGCGTTTCGAGCCCTTGTCGAAAGGGCGAAAAAAAATCATCCACCTCCCTGGAGACATTGTCCTTTAGGACAACAGCACGGGAGAGCTCTGTGTGTCCCGGAGCTCTCCCAACGTACGGAGGACGGCCATCGTGTGGAGGTTTTAGCCGGTAAAAATCCGACACTACCTGGGGCTTCCCTTAAAAGACTCTTTTGAAGATTTCCTTCGCGTAAAAGAAAAAAAAAGAAAAAGAAAAAGAAAGGTTTAGGTTAGGTTTAGCGCTAAAGATTTGGCGAGTGCACCGAATCTAGCTAGTTTAGTTTAATATCGATTAAACGACGAGTAGCTAGTAGCGAGATAACACGCATGTTTATTTCTCTCAGACCACATATCATGGCTGTCACACCTCGGCTACGATCTGAAAGGCCTGGCCCCTCAACTTTTTCCGGAGGAGCTGCCAGACAGCCTCGTTCCACCATCCCTGGGTCCGGGTACCTCGATATTCGGCAAGAAGAAGAGAACGAGAAATCTCGGTGTGCAGTCGGGCTTCCTGGCCTACATAGCGCAGAGACACTCGGGAGACGCGGTCAGCTTGTCAGCGCCGCCTCGTTCAGCTCTGAAGAAGGACACGAGCGACCTGATTCCCAGCCGCCTGGGTGCAGCGTCGGATCCGCCGTTCGGGAAGGGGATCTTGGTCTCGAGGACTGTCGATGGGCAGGCGGTGGTCTCCAGCGTGCCAACTGCCAACGCCATCTACGGCGACGTGTTCACCTCGGTGTTCAATCGCTCGTACTTTCTGCCGTTCACGTTCGTAGTGCACAGTGCGCAGCAGGACGCCTTCTATTTTGTAAAGGAAGAAACTTGGCGTGCCAGCGAGGATCGCGGCCAGTTGAAACGGTTAGGCGGTCAGGTGAATACGACTTTCCACGAGAACGAGAACGGAAGCGGCAGCAGCTCGCTGATCGACGTGAAGATACACGGCGCCAGTTACATAGTGAACCTGCGTTACGGCACCACCGCCGAGAAAGAGAAACAAAGACTGCTCCACCACGCTAAGGCGACAGCCATTCGCAAGGCTTGGCACAGGGAACGCGAGGCGCTGAAGAGCAACACGCCGACGGCCATCGAGTGGATGGTGGCCGAGCAAGACGAGATCCTCAAGTCCGGATCCGCGTCCAATTACGAGGGGGAATACATCCACGACGCGCAACTGTACCCAGAACTGGCGGAGGACCCGTACAACATCCGGTTCGTGAAGAAGGCGGTCGACACCTCGAGCAAGAAACGCCGCAGAAGGAGAGGCGCGCCAACCTGCAAGCTCTGGTGGATCGACAAAATGTGCTAATCCGGTCTTCAGCCACCGTCTTCAGCGAGTCAGCGAGCCAGCGAATCAAGCTTCGGGTCCCGCCCGACGCGCGCCGTTTCACAATCGTCCAGTCGTCGAGGTAACAGCGATTTCCGAATCCGCGCGTCGACAGCGTGCGTGTTGCGACGTGTTTTTCGAAACGAGTACGACGAGAGAAGGAAGATCGAAGAAAAGGTGTCGAAGAGAAATGGGGAATAAAACAGGATCGAGCCTCAAACAGCGAGCCAATTCTCCTCCGTACGTACTCCGAACACTATCAAAAGAAACAAAACAAACAAAAAAAAGAAAAAAAAAAAGAAAAAAAAAAGAAGTTTTATACCAAAGTCTATTTGTGTATTTCGAAGATGCCAAAAACATTTAACGTTATATTGATTATATTGTACCGCGATTTAGGGTGTAGTGTGTAAGCATCTCGGAGATGTAACGTTTGCCTCCGCGCTCGCGGCCGTGCTGCGAACTCGTCGTCGGCCATCTTATTAGAAGAATAGAATGCGGCGTACCGGAAAGCTCAAGTCCTTGTTAGCAGCTGCTGGTGGATACGACGGGGAAACCTCGTGATCGCGCGTCGTTGTCCCCTCGAGTGAGACGAGAAACAGTTCCTTGCTTGAAAGAAAAAAAAAAAAAAAAAACTGACTGAGGGAGGAATTGGATCGAGGAAACCGTGATGGAACGTGATTATGCGTGTGTTCATCGTTGGCAAATCGAGTAATCGTGATTAGACACACACACACACACATACACACACGTCGTCATTGAACGTAAGGGAAGAACGACGACAAAGAAATGAGAAGAAAAGAACAAAAGAAAAAGAGGCCATTCCTCGTTGAGGCGAATCGAGTGAGAGAAACTAGTCAATACATAGCTTTACATTGACGTATAAACTTTTTTCCAATAGTATAAGAACGCGATCGTCGTCGGATATACCATGCGAAAAAAAGAGACAAACTTTGAGTACCCCATCTGCCCATCGTTTGCTCGTACGATTTTTTTCGATCGTACTAGGTCACGCAAACGAAGATAGAGAAAAGATCGATCAAATGAAACATACAATTCTGGCGAAAATAGCAGATATCGTAACGTACGAACGTTAATCTACGTACGTGGATCGCATGTGAACGTGCAAAGGAAAATTCGCTACGTGTATATATATATATACACTATATCTCAACAATGAATGGCCCTGTATCGAGTAGGATCAAGAAGAACGTTCTTCGCTACGAGTACGAATGACGATTGATGTCAGAGTCCAATGTGTCGATGAGAACGTGAGAAAATGGCGGGAGAATGTTGGTGTCGTGCACGTGCACGTTTCGAATCGATATATTCCGAATTTCAAAGTTTCAGCTATAGGTGGTTGTAAAAGAATGAGAGAGAGAGAGAGAGAGAGAGGGAAGAGCGATGTTTAAGGTGTATTATAAAAGTGGTGCTTTCTCGTACGAAGAAAAAAAAAAGAAAGAAAAGAAAATATCGGTGCAACGTTCGACAATTGTGAGCGTGGCTAATTAGAGGACGTCGATGCACACGTATACACATACACACACACACACGTACACTATATAGCGTCGCTAAGATATTTTTAACGATGGATGTGTCGTATCCAACTCCCCTCATTTAGCGTTAGCGTCCACTTCCTCGAGATTTGATGTCGCATTGCGTACGAATTGTTATTTAAAAGAGAGTGAGAGGAAGAGAGAGAGAGAGAGAGAGAGAAACTTTATCGTCGCGGGAACGATGAACAAGAATACTATAAATAAAAATCTATCATTATTTTGTCTCCTGCGACACGAATGACGAGACAGAAAGAAACGTGGAACAAACCAACTGATGTTTGTATGTTTAAATCAATATTAAAAAAATGAAAGGAAATGCGTGCATGTGTACGAAAGACAGAGAGAGAGAGAGAGAGAGAGAGAGAGAGAGAAAGGAAGAATAAATCTCCATTATTGGTAATAATACGTATACACGAGATATTATCGCATATTTGTGCTTGCTGGATATGAATAACAGAACGTTAACTATGTTTCTTCACTGAATACTAAGTGTGTACATCTAAATTTAATACGTATCGTCAGTACCGATCGTTTTTGCTGTGTACTGAACGCCATACACGTCTACGTATGTAAAGATATTATTTAGCACTAACGTCTACCTTTAAGTCCCAATTGCTAGATCACTGCCCGTTTCACACACACACACACACACACATACACATACACACACGTCTGAGAACTTTTCTTAATCCCTCACTCCGTCCTACCCCGAGCGCGTCACGATTCTTTCTTCTTTTCATTCCACCTACATATCTAATCTTCGATATACATAGTTTCCCAGTTTTTTGTTTTTTTTTTCTCTCGTTTCTCTGCATTTCGTCGAAAATATTGACGTCGTAAAATATTTGCCATTTGAATTACTTTTGCTACATATGGCTTTAGACGGGACTGTTCTTAAGACGGACAGATAGCGGCACAATGACATTATATCGTCTGGATAGATGAGAAAAAAATGATTAAAAAAATAACATATAAAAAAAAGAGAAGAAATTACCTTATACGTTGAATGTTTAAACGAAGAAAACAATACAAAGTATATGAGAGAGAGAGAGAGAGAGAGAGCGAGAGAGAGATTGACAGACAGAAATTATATAGAAAAGCTTCGTAAATGTATTTTTGACTCGGGTGAGTGTTTAGAATTGCATTGAACACCAAAAGTCCTTCAAAAAGCTGTACCAAATGAGCCCTTTCTACGAAATTAAAAGTGAACATCTCTCTTTTTTCGCGCGATACGTTCGAAAAATTCGCGCTCGATATCGTCACACATATTCGATTCGACTAATGTGTTATTTGCCTTTCTGCCATTTTTTTTTTTTTTCTCGAAGTTTAGTGTTGTAGTGTTAACGAACGGCATTCGCGTGATAAAGGACCTCGAGATCGTTAGTTGTCAAGCAACAACAACAAGTTTCGATTCGTGGACTTCTAAACACTCCAACATATTTGAAAACGTTCATCGTAATCTTGCCCATTCTTCCGGTTCCCCTGTCCTCGAGCCCTGCTTTATTCATATAATCTATATACATATAGATATATATATATATATATATATATATAAATATACCATGAATATAACCGTTGAATTGGCAATGGCGTTCAAAGAATTGACTATTTTTTAAAACGACTAAAAAAAAAAAAATGAGATATGAAATATCGAATGTCAAATTATTAAAGACGAGGATCCGGGTTGGCGGTGAGTTGATCGGCGCGGCGTTTCAAAAGGCGGATTCAACGTGCAGGGTCGCGAGAACCATTTTGTCCCACGCAATTACACTGTTCGACTAACTCAATTGAACATTAAGCAAGACGAAGAGAAAAAGGAAAATCGCAAAACGAAAAAGGAACAAAGTGAAAAAAAAGAAGAATTAACAAGCGAACAGATATTCGCCCCTCTTAACTTCCGTGAAGTTTAGTCTCGTTTCAGTAAAAAAAAAACTTTCTATGACAGAAATTAAAAAGAAAAAAAAGAAAAAAAAAAAGAAGATAAAGTATCACGTTTCTCCCGGAATTTTCGACCGCGGGGTTCAATTCGCGGAGCACACTTACGAAAGAATACGAGTATAAATATAAATATATAAATAATACATATAAAAAATATATAGATATAAAAATACTTCTGGAATTAACGAAGTAGAAAAGAGCTCGAACGAGAGTATGATCGTCATTATTACCATTGTCGCATTGATTACTACCACGGTGCAAAAAAGACTCGCGGATTATGTGAGAGAAACGAACGTGAAATGTTATTAAAAAATAGTTATATGGCCGAGCTAGCTGAATCCGTCGGACCACCACGTGGTACACTCGATTCTCGCGAAATGAACTTCGTCCTTGAACGTTACCAAAAGCGACGGAGTTGAAATCAGAAACAGCACAGAAGTTTGAGCACAAGTTAGAGAACACAAGTGAGTATGATCTGTTTAAGGAAAGAGAGAAACGAATGAAAGAGCGAGCGAACGAGAAAGGGAGAGACAGAGAGAGAGAGAGAGAGAAAAAGTGAGAAAGAAATTAGAGAGTCCACATACGAGATAAACATATAAAAGAGAAAAAGAGAAAACGAATGAGTGTGCAGTCAGTCATGCTACAGCTACTACGACCACTACCCTAAGTAGATTATGCTACTTCGCCGCTGATCTAATTGTTTACTGTCACGTGTTGCTGTAAACCTAAACTAACGATACGATATATTTTATTTATATAATCTAATCGACTGTATTTATTGTAAATAGTCACGATGTTTGCTATGATATAATATATCTGTAATTGAATGGAATTTGTCTGGAAACTGCGCCCACTGCCCTGTCCTCTATACGTGATCAACGACTCTCTCTGTACATGTGTACACGTATACATCAAATCCACGAAGCATCAATGTGCGCACACGCACATGTATACGAATACACGCACAGGATATCAGATATTATAACGTGTATGTGTATACAGTAATGCCCGGTTAAGCGTCCGTGAATAGGGTCCACCGGAATGGAGTTTACATCAAAGTCGGTGATGCACAGGGAAATTAAAGAAATTTCAGAAAAAAAAATCTCGAGTGAAGATTAGAATTTGAATGTCACGTTGATTTCAATTGGGGAAGGGAAAACAACGGGTTATACATGATTAAAACGATACTTAACTCTCTCGATACTTTCGGCCTTTCCAATCTTTCTAACATCGGACTCGGAAGAAACATCTAGAAAGAAATTAACGAAATTTTTAGATTTAGCGAACGTTCGCGGTGAATTCGCGCGTAGAGAAATGTAACTCGTGGAGAAACTATCAAATTTTTTTGTAATCTAATAGGCTAATTAAGAATAGAAAAACCGTGGACGTTTGTATCCTTTGTAACAGAGGGAAGTGGGCACTTTTCCGGAGATTACTGAACACAATAACGAACGGGGGACAAAAAAACAATGAGGTGCAAAGCATGCTGCTCGCGTAGCCCAGCGACAATGGGAGAGATAAAGACAGAAGATTCTCTGTATCGCGTTCGACGAATTATTACAATGTCAATATTTCATGTTGCAATGGCGAGATTATTCTCTCGTTGAAACTCTGCCTACTACTACTATCACCGTCATCGTCGTCATTATTATTATTATTATTATTATTATTATTATTATTATCATCATTATCATTATCATTATCATTATCATCATCATCATCATCATCATCATCATTATTATTATTATTACTAACCATTCCGATGAGTCGTGAATCTTGGTAAATTCGGCACGCAACAAAGGCCAATTTTTGGTCGAGGATGAAAGCGAACGATGGTCTGACACAGAATTTTTATAATCGTATATTATAGCAGCCGCGTCACGCGGTAAAAAGAAAGAAAGCCCTCGACGAAACTGCCATCCATCGATCGATGGTTCCATTATGTTAGAGAAAACGTGGAGAGAGAGGAAATTCTCTCCGAAACACAAATTCCGTGATCGTACACGTATGTGTCGCGAAAAAAGAAAAAATCCAAATCAGCATGTCCAGTAATATTACTATCATAAGTACAATATATTAAGTGTTTTCAGAAAATATATGATCTATATATGATAATAAAAGCTGGGAAACGTTTCACAGCGAATTTGTCATTTTCTCATCTACAGTCATCGATCCTCGTTCACCTTCGACTCTCATTCCAAATAAAATTTCTGGTCGTTTCTCGTATTTTGGACTGTTCCCGACTGTTCAGTTTTAAATTTGCCTCTTCATTCTAGCAAGTATACAGAGCACAAGAAGGAAACTCACTAACTGAAATAAAATAGAAAGACAGTTCGAGTACAGATTTGAAAATATGCACGTAGATGATATATTTCTCATAATTCGCTGATTGTGTTTCGATCGATTCTCCGTGATTCGCACGAGAAAGCGTTCAACTCACTATGATTAGGAAAATCAACAGCACGAACATGCTAATGGTGTGTATATGAGACTTCAGCAATAGTACGGCGTTTTTCAGACATCCTGATTTGTATGCCACTGCCTCCGTCATTCGTAAACACTGTGGAAAAATTCTACTTGAATAAGAGAATTGACGAGGCTAATGATATCAGACTTTGCCGCAAATACGCAAAGTTAATTTTAAATCAATGATGTGCATCTGCACGTTGCTGTCGCAAAGTGGTACAAGTCGTACCCATTTTACGATAACGATCGGTATTGATGTGGTAAGTTTCTCAAAAAGCTAATTATTGAGTAATTTATTGAAAATTTACTTCCTGGATAGATCTGGAGCAACAGCTTGTTGGAATTTCAACGCGATACTTGAGCCAGTCCTTCGCGGACTTTATTCCACAACATTTCAGCTGAAACATAGCTTTTGTTGTAATTTACTGTAACTTGACGTACCTTTGCGTTTTGAAGGAGAAAAATCGGTGCAAGATGCTTCAGAGACATCTCGTGGCAAGTAGGAGAAACTCTCTTACGTATCTGTGGGTATTGTCCCAAGCTTCTCTGCTCGAAAGCGAGGAACGATATCCCTCGATGGTGGCGCTCATGTCGGCCTGAATCCTCCTTGTGATTTCCTCGAAAATCCAGAAACTCATGATGGCACTGATAAATATGACGCAGAGAAATGTCAAGCAACACAGAGCATACTGTAATAAAATAATTCTTTTTAATTTCAAAATCTCTGCCGTTGATCGCGCAATTTTTGACTCTATAAAAAAGAATAAAAAGAATAAAACTTACAACGTTCAAAAATTTCCTTTTCTTTCGAAGCACGCCGAGAATCCCCAATAACGACACTAATGAACCAATTAAACTGGCAAATAACAACGTTGTAACGTAAAAGCGTTGGTCTATCAGTCTCATCATTATTTTATTATCAGTGAAAATCCATATAGAGATTACAATGCCAATAATGCCTGCAATCTTTAAGTATTTTTTTTTTTTTTTTTTTCTTTCTCTAATATCTCGGTTCAAACGCAATAAATTTTTCTTTTCTTATGCTACGAACGGTGAAGGTTTGATCAAATTTCCGTTTATGAACCTTTGATAATTTGTTATTAATTAATGCTTACAAAAATTGCAACATTGATCGTTAAGAAAGCCAGTTTGATACATCGTTGCGATGAATGGTTGTGCGAGAACTTGTGAAAATGCATTCCAAGGAAATGAGATTTTTTGTCAGTGGATACGGTTCCCGTGCTATCCGTGACGTCCTCGTCGTCTTCCGTTTCCGTCGTTTCCTCATTCGCATGCTCCTCGTGATCTGGCGTCCCGGTAAAAAATTTATTCCAATTCATAAATTTAACTAGGATGTAGCTGAAATAATAAATGAACGAAACGTAACTGGAACGTAGCTGAGACAGCGAATGAACAAAAGTGACTGGAGAATGATAAAACTTCTCTCTTGACGATTCAATTCAAATTCAAATTTTTTTTGTAACGCTAGGTTACAAAATTATTTTCCAATATTGCACAGCCTGCAGCGTCGGCGAAAATAACTAAATATTGAAACTTCTTCGCGCCATTTTTCAGTGCGGGCTGTCGGTAGCATTTGTAACCGAAACAATCGTGTGTAATGCCCGTGTCATTTCGAACATAAAACTGCAAAATGAGTAAGAAGCAATTTTCCGCACCCTCCGCCATAAAAAGAGCAAAATATCGGTAAATACATTCATCGGCATTCATTTCTAACCTTACCTAATTTTTTGCATTTGCCTTGCAAATTTGTGTTCACATCCCTTCTCTGTTGAATAATAAAAAAAGGTAGCATTGAAACTTTCACTGAATCTTTTTTTTTATTATCATCTTTATGAAATAAAAGCATTTGATATCAAATATGATCTTTTTCACATGTACAGTGATTTCTATTATGTCTCATTATTTTTAACCCCCCTTTTAATTTTCATTGACCTTAATTTTATATTTCTTATTTCCATGATGATCGATAGCAATGATGATGATGACGATGATTATCCGGGTTCATTCGAGGCTGAACTGGCTATTATGGATGAAATGGAAAATGAATTTGGAGACGTGTCTCAGGTCATTGAAGAGGTATATAAGCATTAAACAATGTAGTATCTATCTTGTACTTACTGTAAAGTTTTTGTAAAATAATGTTTAACCAGTATTGATTGCTATAGAATTTTTGCATATACTAATAGAAGGATCGCACAATTTTGTGTAAAGTAATTATTACTTTATTATTCTAGCTGTCTGATGCACAGTTAAATAAAGTATCAAAAGCAGTGAGTTAATTCATATAATGAAAGTATGTTTATACGTTGAATATTTCTTAATATAAACATTAAATTCTTGAAATCACACGAACTGCATTTTTACGTGTTATCATATGTATATGTACATGTATCTTTTCATTCGTATAATAATTAATTTTTTCTATTATTTTCACAATTTAATTTTTTGCTTCATATATTCGCTATGCGTCATGTATGTGTATTTACAGTGTAAACTTAAATAAATTCATTGTTTTAATGAATAATTATTCTTATCAGGGTCCTGAACAAGAAAATACATATTCAAAATGGAGCAGACCATCACCTCCATCGTTAAATCCACAAAAAGATGCATTGATTTTTCAGCAAATAGAAATTGATCATTACAGTGGTAAGCATACTGCGAATAAGCAAATTTTAACGTACTACTTCAAATTAATCAAGTTGAATTTTTATTTATTTTTTTTTTTAAGGTGCACCATTAACTGGAATGCCTGGCAGTATCATATCTCCCGTACCAATAATGAGAATGTTTGGTGTTACAGAATTGGGGAATTCAGTTTGTTGTCATGTTCATGGATTTAGCCCTTATTTATACGTTACGGCACCACAAAATTTTAATGAGAATCATTGTAGATTATTCAAGGTATACAATTCTAAAAATTAGTAATAAACTTCAGACTCTTGTATTATATTATAATATATTATTTAGGAAGCTTTAGACAAAGCTATGTTAAAAGATATGAGATCAAATCCAGAGAATATTCAAGAGGCTGTGTTAGCTGTTGAGCGAGTGTATAAACAAAACATGTATGGTTATACAGGAAATGACAAATCATTGTTCTTAAAAATTACAGTGGCACTTCCGAGACTAGTAGCACGTTGTAAGAAAATAGTAGAAGAAGAAACCATTTTAGCTGAATTCAATCACCAATATACTGCTTTTGAAAGTAATATCGATTTTGATATTAGGTATACAACAATTACATTGTATCTTCTATTTTTTAAAGTTTTAGTTTTTTCCGCCTCTCCAATCAAATAATTGTTTAAGATTTATGGTTGACACGTCAGTAGTTGGATGTTCATGGATTGAATTGCCACCAAAAACTTGGAAACTTCGACAACATTTTGGACACAATTTACCCTTGACTGCAAGATGTCAATTAGAAGTTGATGTCGCATGGGACGCATTCATTGCTCATGCTCCCCAAGAAGAATGGTCGAAAATTGCACCATTTAGGATTCTTAGCTTTGATATCGAATGCGCGGGTCGCAAAGGTAAAATTTATCTTGTTTAAATATTCATGTATAGATGTGTGTTATTTCTTTCTTTTTTCTTTTTTTTTTTTTTCATATAATAGGAATTTTTCCTGAACCAAATCATGATCCGGTTATACAAATTGCTAATATGGTAATAAAACAAGGGGAAACAGAACCTTTTCTGCGAAATATTTTCACCCTCGATACATGTGCACCAATTGTTGGTTGCCAAGTTTTAAGTTTCGAGAAAGAACAAAAATTGTTAGAGGTATGAGTATATCCGAAATTCAATTTTTGAGTTCAACATCAAGTTGAAATCAACTGGTATATGTCGATTATATTTTGTTTTTCTTTATTAGAAATGGGCGGACTTCGTAAGACAATTAGACCCCGATATTTTTACAGGATATAATATAAATAATTTTGATTTTCCTTATTTGATTAATCGTGCGAAACATCTCAACGTGAAAGA
This sequence comes from Tetragonula carbonaria, assembly GCA_032399595.1. NCBI lineage: Eukaryota > Metazoa > Arthropoda > Insecta > Hymenoptera > Apidae > Tetragonula > Tetragonula carbonaria. The sequence goes on from JAUCRC010000002.1 coordinate 21,994,903, forward strand.
TTTTTACTTCCTTGGCCGAATAAAAAATATAAAGTCAGTAATTAAAACTCATGTGCTTCAAAGTAAACAGATGGGTCGACGTGAAAACAAGTCCATTAATTTTGAAGGAAGAGTTCCATTCGATCTACTACTGGTAAAACTAATTTTGCTAAAAGGAAACTACCAAATTACTAAATGTAACAAAAAATTAAAATTCACTCTTGTGTTCAGGTACTAGTCAGAGATTACAAATTAAGATCTTACACTCTAAATGCTGTTTCGTATCATTTCTTACAAGAGCAAAAAGAAGATGTCCATCATAGCATTATCACGGATTTACAAAACGGTAATGCACAGACACGTCGAAGACTCGCTGTTTACTGTTTGAAAGACGCGTATTTGCCGCTTAGATTGTTAGACAAGTTAATGTGTATTTTCATCTACATGGAAATGGCAAGAGTTACCGGTGTTTCCATATGTAGTTTACTAACTCGAGGCCAACAAATTAAAGTTGTTTCACAATTATTAAGAAAGGTAAGAAAAGTTATTGCTGTTATTGGCTTAATCTGTATTCTAATCAATTATTAGAATACAGATACGTGATTTCAGACTCGAGAAAAAGACTACTTAATGCCGGTTCATCGGAGTCAAGCTAGCGACGAACAGTTTGAAGGTGCAACAGTTATAGAACCAAAACGCGGATACTATAACGATCCCATTGCAACTTTGGATTTCAGTTCTTTGTATCCCAGTATTATCATGGCCCACAATCTGTGTTACACTACGCTGTTAAAACATGACAAGCAAATTAAACTCAAAATTGATTCGGATGATATTACCGTAACCCCGAGTGATTCAAAATTTGTCAAAGCTACTCTTACAAAGGGAATTCTTCCAGAAATTCTAGAAAATCTTTTGTCAGCTAGAAAAGCGGCAAAAACTGAACTGAAGAAAGAAACCGATCCGTTGAAACAAAAAGTGTTGGACGGCAGACAATACGCTTTGAAAGTATCCGCTAATTCTGTATACGGCTTCACTGGTGCACAAATGGGAAAATTACCCTGTTTGGACATTTCTGCTGTAAGATTTTAATATTCAAATTTTTCAATAGATCATGTTCCGTTTTATAGCAAAACGATTGATTTTCAGAGTGTTACCTCATACGGTCGTACTATGATAGAACGAACAAAGCATGAAGTGGAAGCGCAATATTGCACTTCCAAAGGGTATAAAAATGACGCGGTAGTTATATATGGTGATACCGATTCCGTTATGATTAAATTTGGTGTGAAAACAGTCGAAGAAGCCATGGAACTTGGCCGGGAAGCAGCGGAATACGTGTCCTCAAAATTTTTGAAACCAATAAAACTGGAATTTGAGAAAGTATATTTCCCGTACCTGTTGATTAACAAAAAACGGTACGCTGGCCTATATTTCACTCGTCCAGATAAATACGACAAAATGGATTGCAAAGGTTTGGAAACTGTACGAAGAGATAATTGTCCATTAGTAGCAAACATGATGAATACTTGTTTACAAAAATTACTCATCGATAGGTAAGTTAATATTATTTTTATAATGCACAGTAAAACAAGAAAAAAAATTCAATTTGCTACTTCTTCTTTTCTTTGTTGTAGAAATCCCAATGATGCGCTGAGTTACGCCAAACAGATTATAAGCGATCTTTTATGCAATCGTATAGACATCTCTCAATTGGTAATTACAAAAGAATTAACTAAAACCGACTACGCGGCCAAGCAAGCGCACGTCGAATTAGCGGCAAAAATGAAAAAACGAGATGCCGGAAATGCTCCAAAACTTGGTGACAGGGTACCGTACGTTTTTATACGAGCAGCCAAAGGCACACCGGCTTATCAGAAAGCTGAGGATCCTATTTTTGTCTTAGAAAACAATATTCCTATAGATACAAATTACTACTTGGAAAACCAGTTAGCCAAACCATTAGTGCGGATTTTTGAACCCATTCTTGGGGAGAGGGCTGAATCGCTTTTATTGAAAGGAGATCATACACGCACAAAATCCATTGTTACGTCGAAAGTCGGTGCTTTATCCGCATTTACGCGCAAGAAGGAAATATGCCTAGGGTGCAAAGCTGTTCTAACACCTGAAAGAGAAAAGATGGCATTGTGTAAATATTGTGAACCAAAAGAATCAGAATTATATCAAACGGAGTTGTATGCTGGTAGAAAATTAGAAGAAAAATTCTGTAGATTGTGGACAGAGTGTCAAAGATGTCAGGGAAGTCTTCACCAGGAAGTGTTGTGTACAAAGTTCGTAATCGTTCTGTAATCAATTAATTATGTACATGCGTGTTTCTTTTAGCGAATATACGTGTTTATTAAAACTAATATCATATTCTTTTTATAGCCGCGATTGTCCAATATTTTATATGAGAAAGAAAGTTCAAATGGAATTGGATACACAGATGAAACGAATTGAAAGATTTGGAATTCCAACTTGGTGAAATTGAATAAATCGAGAAGCATGAAAGGTATGTTTATTTTGTAATTGTTTTTGACACATGCAAAAATAATTACTATTTTATATGTAATTTCAACACAAAATTAAAATAAAACAAGTGTTTGTATAATTGACATAAAAATTTAATTCCTTTCGCAAATTTTTGTACAAATCATATATAGAAAGTTTATAAATTTCTATAATGACTTTATATAGCAATTATCTTCCCATGTTTGTATATATGTAGAGTGAAAAGCTTTTTCCTATTTTTATAAAAACACATTCTGTTTAAAATTCAAAAATTATATTTACGGAATTAATATTTGTGGAATATTTATTATGAAATAATATTTATAAAGATTTTAAATACATAAATTAATTATCAAATCTTAGTATACTGGTCAAGTAGTTTCATTATCTAGTATTATTTGGTATTAAATAATTTATTATTAGATAAAAACTAACAAAATGTATTTTATTTTTGTCAAAGATGAAATTTAAATGCATACTTGTTTTGAAATACCAATTTTGTTTCTGTATGGCAGTATCGTGTCTTTCCAATTTTATGTAATAAATTTTTTAAACATCATTATGCTTGAATTCTACGTCAGATCGTTTTGTGTATTGTTTCTTATAAAAGGGAACGTACATTTTACATATGTACCTTAATGTTAAACGACCGAAATTAAATGAGTTACACATATTTACACAACTATTCACAGAGTATGTCAAGATGTTGACACTTCGAATAATTACCAGTTTTACTGTTAATATTTATAAATGATCTTTTGACTAATATAATGATGTATTTATATCACTATACGTTATACTTTCCATTACCAATATAATAACAAATTTATAATTTTCGAAAGATTATATTTAAAGCCTTGTATAGTAACAAAAATTGTTTATTCAATGATTCTCATGATACTATCGAATAGTAAAAATTGCGTAATGTAGTCACGATAAAATTATTCGTTAATGCTGCAGAAAAAGATATTCAAATCTCTATGTTTATTTTATTTGAAGTTGAAAGATAAAAGTTTGGTTTACTTTTATTGGCTTGCTTCACATTACGAAAATCGTGGTAAATCAATAGAATTATCTTCCCATATAATTTGTAAAACTATTTAAAATATAGCTGTAATAAATAGACAGAACAAGAGAAACGTGCCCAACAGTTCTGTGTGGGTTGTACAATTTGACAGTCATATGACTAGTCTTCTTAAGAAGGCTCGAGTAGAAAACTGTTTTAATAATGTTAATCATTTTTTACTTTGCAATGCATTCGACAACCAGTCCATCGCTTGATCAAGTCCTTCACCTTTAGTTGCAGATGTTTTAAAAATTTGGAACGTTCTGTTTTTAAGAGCATCCAATCCAAGCGCCTGATGCACCTCTGCAACACTTAAACACCCTGCCATGTCTTGTTTATTTGCTAGGACCACTAAAATGGCACCTTGCAATTCTTCTTCCTAAACATACATATATAAATATATATTTTATTTTTACAGTATTAATGGTTGAATTATGCATTATGATTTTGAAAACACAAAATTGTAAAATATATTCTGTGCGTTGATACTTTGTGTGATAATTAATTAAATTTAAAGATAAAATAGTCAATAATCATTGAATTAACAAATGATATCTGTTAGCGACACAAAAGTATGCTTACTCTCAACATATAAATTAATTCATCTTTTGATATGCCTATCCTATCCTTATCTGCAGAATCCACGACATAAATTATTGCATCTGTGTTCGAGTAATAACACCTCCAATATGGTCTGTGAATTTGAAATGTACGTTTACATTATAATCCTCGTAAACATTGCATCGTTTTTAACAAACGAACCTTCATAAAACTCGATTCATGTATAATTATATAACGTACCGTATACTAGTTTGACCTCCCAGATCCCATACTTGGAATTTTAAATTTTTATACGTGACCTGTTCTACATTAAATCCTATAGTAGGTATTGTTGTAACCACTTCACCAACCTGCAACCTAATAAATATAACAATATTCAGTAGAATTTGCTATGCACATAGTACACCACATCCAAGTATTAAATAGTTTACATCACACGAAGATGTAACACCTAGTATTTGATTACAAACATCCAAACCGGTTGCAAACGTTCAAACGAAGAATTTGCCCAATAAGGTTATTTATACGAATGAGTAATTAGTATACGAAGAAACAATAAATTACAATTAGTATACGAGAAAGCAATTAAACAAAGAACGTATGCGTATATGTTAAAACGCAAACTGTCAAACGTAGAGAGGACTTGTCAACGTAAGGCATACCTATACAAGATCGTAGTTTTTCCGGCTCCGTCCAAGCCTAGAATTAAAATCCGCATTTCCCGACTGCCGAGTAAATTACGAAAATAACTGAGTAATCCTCCTGGAAACGTAGAAGAATCGAAAATTACGTCAAAGTACTCGAAGAAAACCTTTGACGAATTGTCCACCAATGAAATTTATATTCACTCGATAGATTCGATTTCAATTTCGGAAGCATGTACCTTCGTGAATTATCACACAACTCACCCATATCTCGGTCACGTGTTATTTCCAATTCATATAGTATAAATTAAAATTTATTGTCAGATATAATAATCACAATTGTATTTAAGTAGCCGGGGCGCACACCCCTTTTACTCTCCACGAATGCAGTCCGCTTCGGATCACTTGCTGACTTGTATCGTCACTCGCTGGCCGCACTTGCTTGAAGTTGTTCCTCTTTTCTCCGTATCTTCGATACAACGAGTAACGCACGAAGTAACTACGTTCAGGGCGTAGTTCTGCTTTGCCGACTGATTGGTGGCAAGTATACCTTGCTAACTGACTGTCGCTATCCCCATCGTTTCTTTTATTTCTCTCGGATTGAGTCTACGCGCTTCTTCGCGCTTTAGCAATCAAATCAAATTAATATTATTAACGCAGTTTTATAGGTCATAAATTCCAAGTTCCAAGTAAATAAATTCCTTTTTTTAACAGTAGCAAACTTAATAACGAGATAAAGATTAACGATTCAATTTTATGAGCTATAAACATTAATTGATTGTTAGAAATAATTATTGTGTAATTCTTTCTTGTTAATTAACCAGATTGGGTACTCAGTCTCTTAACTCAGTCAATTGTGTCAATTGGCATTTGTAATTGATAATAGTATAATTTTTGAAGTAAAAATCATTCTACCTGAAAATATTCCTTTCCTGTTATCTTGTCGTGATTAGACATCTGTCTTAATAAACTGATAACGCGCACATATGTACTCAACATCCTTTGTTTGAAAAAGCGACGCTAAAGAATTAGTTGCGGTATTTTCGTACATATACATGTTTCATTTGATTCGTAGTTAAGTATATATATATATATATGACATACGAACTATTGGAAACGAAGTGATTAGAAATTCTTAAATGCTGATCGTTATGTTTTATAGACCATAAAGTTTATTCGAAATTACTATTGGGTCTAGTTTCTTTACATGAAAAATTGTAATCTATTTTGCTTAAATAATATATTTTGAACAAAAAAGAACAAGATTAAAATATATCGTATCACCGACGAGGTATACGCACAAACATTGCACCATACGTGGCCCGTGACCTGAAATACCGACATACCAAAAAATCATTCGCTTTTCAGCGCACTCTACGTTTAAACAACGGTGAGTTGAGAAACTAGTGAATGAACCAGCAATATGATCTTTGAGATCCACTACAGAGTTGTCAAACTTTCAATATCGAAATGTAAAGCACATTTGTGACTATACAAAGTAAAATGATACAAGCAAAATGTTTAATTGTATCAGCAGATTCCAAAACACGAGATTAGTATTTAAAATTATTCCATTATGTATTCATGTCTGCGTCAGAAAGAGCTCTATTCGTGTTTCACGAATTCATCGATTGGTTTTTTTGTTAGAAACGACAAAATTAATACTTACAACAGGATGTTTTGTTTATTGAATTATACTTAGGGACGAAATATATTTAGAGTGGATCTGATAATTAATCAAAAAGGAGACACAGAATAAATCTATTGCATTTTACCAAATCATATGTTTTGAGATATCCATCGAAATCCAAAGTCTAAAGTCTTATACAATATTTAAAATTATATAATATTTAATTATAACTAAATTATGATATGTAAAATATTTTACATATTTAAAGAAAAAATAAAGATTGTTTCACATATATTATATCATTCTGTAGAATGCTCTCACAGTGAATTTACAGATACATAATAATTATTTTATGATTAACTAAAACTAAACGCACGCAACTTAAAGCTAAGACGCACGCATCCCACGATGTCCTTGCGAGATCCCTGGTGTCGTCCAACGGTGCCCCGCTGGGGGGTCTAATATTTCACTTATCAACTAATTGTTCCTACAGTTCAGTTTAGATCGTGAAATAAAGAAAGGGAAAAAAGTTTCACGATCTAAACTGAACTATAAGTTGCGTAGTTCTTAGCCTGATATCGTTTTACAAAAATTAAAGTTTATCGTTTACCGTTTTACAACTTGGCCTAATAACGTTTGTAAAACGATATCAATTACCAGGTCTCACCACGAGGAGGTGACTACGCACGAGACCCGCCCCGGGGCTTACAATATATCGCACAACAGACAACACATACAGTACATACGATCATACAGTCACACAATAGATACAATAATTCGCAGCCACACCACCGCATTCTGTACAAAGACACGTTTATTGAAATTGGAACGAAATTAGGAATCCCTCGTCTCCTCTCTTCTTTCGTTCGTTGTTGCTATTGCTACTTTGTTCGTTGCACTGGAGTCGAGTTTCCGAGTTTCGCAGTCAGCGTGTCGAATCGAGGTTGGACATTTAGACGCAAGTAGTCTAACGCTATCCCCAACGAAACAGTGGGGTTCCGTGGAACCGCTGAATCGGATTACCAAGGACGCTAGACTACAAGAATCTCACCTCGCCCTTTCGGACGAGGCTGCAAGCCCCGATTCGCTTCGCTGGCTACCAAACTTGGAGACTCGACCCTAGTGTAAAAAACAAAGTAACAATAGCAGCAACGAACGAAAGAAGGGAGGAGACGAGGGATTCCTAACTTCGTCCCAAGTTCGATAAACGCGTCTTTGTACAGAATGCGCTCACAATGAATTTACAAAGATCGACTAAAACTAAACGCACGCAACTTAAAATTAAGACGCACGCAACTTAAAATTAAAACGCACGCATCCCACGATGTCCCCGGTGCTCCGCTGAGTCGATGTGCAAACGACGGATGTTCGATTGGCAATGAGTCTCCGTATACCACTCGAGGTTAATTTATATTTCCGTCGTCAGTGATCGGGAACAGTTGATAACTTTTTTTCAAACTTCTAAACTTTAATCTTTGTGTACCCATCGAAAATTTAATTGATAACGAGCCTCCCTACCGCTCAAGGTTAATGTAATGTTTCGGTCGTCGGTGATCCGGAGGAATTGATAATGTTTTTTCAAACTTATAAAATACGACGGAAATTTAATTGATAACGAGCCTTCCCACCGCTCAAGGTTAATTTAATAATGTATTGTTTGGTCGTGTTTTTTATCCGGAACAGTCGATAACTTTTTTTTAGTATTTCTAAAGACAATTTTTCTATTATACTAATCAATAATTTCATAGTTTTTACATTTCTATCGCAAAGTTACACTTCCATGTTACAATATGTTACAATGTTAAATGTAATAATTTATTAATTTTTTATCGGTTAAAACTAAATTCACATTTTCATGGTATTAATTTTATAACTGCATTGATGTATATTAAATATAAATATATTTATGTAGAAAAGTTATGTAGTCAAAAATTGAATTAATTAACATCGTACTATAAAAAATAAAATATATATGGTATCGTTTAAAAAAATAAATTTGACTTCGAAATTTCGAAACGGATGATTTTTGCAAGAAATAATTTACAACACACATAATGTGCTTCTTTATTGCAAACAATACTTGCAGAAATATTTTATTGATAAGTTAAAATTTTCATAAAATCGAGTTTACGTGATAAAGATAATTCCTTCACACATTTGTGAATTTACACATTTGTAAATAAAAAGACGTCATAGCTAATTATGTTGTTCATAAAAATATTATATTTCAATCAATCTTTTCTAATACTTTTAAATAGGTGTTAATTTAGTCAAATATGTACTAAATCCCATATTTTTTCCCAGTTTCCATTAGTCACTGTTTTAAATTCGCTGTTTATATTCCTACTTTGATGAAGTATCATTCAATTCAATAAATAATTGTCGATAATTCTCGAAACAGACTGGCAACACTGTTCATAATTTTTTAATTTTAATTTTCGCCAGTGGCGCTGCGGTCGCAAAATCGGTAAGGCAGGATGTGACACGAAAAATGGTACGGTTTTGAGGACTGTTTTACCATGGCCGAAAAAATACAAAAAATATTGGACGCGTGGATTCAAATACCTCGTCCGTGATCGTAAATTCAAAACGAAATTAATTCAATATTGAATTTCTTTATCTTTCATACAAACATTATTAATATTTATTATTCAATGCAATTTTAAACTAAATATAAATATGTATGCAAAATTTAAAAAGTTGCAAATACATGAAACTTATATATATATATATCAAAAAAAAGTACGGACTAATTGGGCGACTTAAAAGTTAAAGTTCAATTTAAAACATCAGAATATATGTACTCTCTGTCGCCCATTATATCACTGTATGATATTGACTTAATAGTCAGTGGTCATATCACTCACTGCTCTAGCTCTTTATAATTATACGCTGTTTATTTGTGCAAATGTGCAAATAATAATTACAGATTGTGCTCTCTTCCAGTTATGCCCATTCTAGTTACGTGCTTTTTATCTATGTACATTATACATTTGTAAAACAAAGAAATATATCTCTTGCAAGATTTAAAAAATTTACAACACAATTTTCAAATTGCACGTACAAGATTTAAGAACACACGTTTGTCGAGTCTCTCGGCTCTCGGAGGAACATCGTCGCAACTTCGTTAACAGCGGGAGCCGAAACGTTGGTTCTCACAACAATTGATAGATGGCAGAGATATTGTCTTCTTTGTTGTTTCCTCGCACGAGAGATTTTTTTTTTTCGTAACCTGGACCGAAAGTGGTTCTGCTGGGATGCTGCACAAACGCAGTGCCTGTGTTGCTAGTAATTGACAGCTGCCGAAAAGCGGCGATTCGGTCGGATGCGTGTGCAGATATGTTGTCTTTTTAATGAGATGGGTGATATTACACGCGAGAAGATCTGAAAGAAAGAAGGTGAATCTGTTTTCTCCCTGTGGTCCTGGCTTACCACTCGTTTCCAAACACCATACATTTCTACCATAATATCACACTCTACGTCTACGTGGTGCAATTTAAAAAGTTCATGTATGCCTATCGCAGTTTTGCGAAACGTCGTGACCAACATCGCGACGTGTTTCATATTTTATTACACGCGTACGTATATCGTACCTCGAATAAAATAGTGAAAAAAAAAAGATGTTCACGAAACGTGAACATTAGTCGAAAGTGAAGTTTTTTTGTTGATAATTTTATCGAATGTTTCTCGAGTGTACGTCACGTCGAATACATACATATGTTCATCCCTAGCAACACGCTGAAAAAGGTTTGGTAAGTTTTTTTAAAACTTTCTTTCGTTATACAGCTTTTCTATTGAAAAGAGCGTATAACAATATTAGTAATATTCATTGTTAAAAAAATTCGCAATGCGAATTCTTTAAGCAAGTACTATTTGAAAAATACAGAGTAATATAAATCACACGATAGATATTTTATCAATCTTGATAAACGATGCCTCCATGATTAAAATCTGATTACTTCAGAAAGTTCGTGCGCTCTAACGTCTAGTGATCGCTGGAAACCGGTTCTCTCGAAAATGAAGTTTTTCTCAAATGCATGCGACGTTCTTACGAGTCGTTTTGTCCCCAATTCGTTTTGTCTCGAAACTCGAGCAAGCACCTTCAATTTTCAAACAGCTTCAATTTTCTCATGGGTCATGGCTCATGAGATGCCACGTGAATTTTCGTGAATTTTCGTGAATTTTCGTGAATTTTCGTGAAAAAACAATTTGGATCTCTAAACGAATTTACAGCTAACTAATAGTTTTTGTAGTTATGGTAGATCGACTCGCGAGAATCTTCGCATTCTGATAGATCGTAACCTCCTTCAGACTTTCGCTCGTTCGACACGAGCTTATATATACATACATGAAGACACTCGTCGAACTTTTCCATCTAAAAAGATGGAACTAGCGGATAGTCGTAGATCGATGATCCTGTCAGAATCCTACAATTGATACCGATAACTGTGATTTATGTACTAAATTCCACATACGCCGTTGTTCATAATAATAATTTTTGAATCTTATTTGCTCGAAGGAGTTTGGAGAAAAAATGAAGTTTGATCGGTGCAATAGGAATGGCTTTACATTGGCAGGTTTTGTCAAAGCATTAATTTAGCATTTGTTTAAGCATCGATCCGCATTCGTGGATCGGTCGGCTCGTAACGAAGCCCGTGTATAAATTGCGCTGGTCTACGGTCTTCTTCGGGATCGTTTACGTGCATGCTACTGCAACATTGCGAAAGAAATGACGAAAGAAAACTGTTACGAGCAGGTATATAAGTAGCAAAGTATGCCACTGTATTTGATGGTACGCGACGAAGGAATGCATCCGAGTTCGAGGATATCTCCGATGTCTCCGTGTCTCTGATCTGTCTTTGATCGATAGCACAGCGAATCCAATCGAGGAACGTATAAAGCAACAGTGACAAATGGGGAGAAGATTCGTTTCTATGAAAGGTCATTCGGGTTTCGCCGGTATCGTGTCCTGCGGCGGAACAGGGACATCTAGCGACCGTGGTTCATTTGGTTTTCAAATACGCGATAAGGATGACTACAGATGGAGATACGCCAGTAACGAAAGTTACACCAACTCTCGAGAAGATATAAAAAATTTTTATTTATTTTTCTATCGCGTCACGTGAAACAGATCAGATTCAAAAATTTCATTAGAACATCTGCAACGAGCTACGACAATTTTTTAAAATTTGAAACCAGAAGTTGGAATGTATTTATCGATATATATTATTACATTATAAATTTATGTATTCGATATTTTTAGAAAATATATATTTTGTAAAAATTTAGTCTGCAACGAATATACTACAACCAACTAATACAATCTTAAATTGAATCTCTCTATAACGAACGTTGAATACACGTTGACCTACTGAATATTCATGTTTACTTGATACGCGTATCCTCGAACTAAATACCTTGCAGCTTTCCGACTCGTTTCAAATTTCGTACGTGTTCATAAAAGACGCTAAACGTTGCCAAATGTTGTTCAAATACTTTTGCGAACAAATGTATGCTAGTATCGTACCGATTGTTATTACATCGCTGTCGAAAATTACTCGTATTTGTCGTGCGACAAATGGAGAGGAATGCTCGAGAGGAGTGTGGGAAATATAATCGACGTTTCCCTAGACAACAGCGGTTGCAACGGTCCAAGTCGATCGAGAAATTCGTCGAGAGATCGTATCGGCATAAGTATCGTATAAGTTATGACGCTTACTAGGGAGAGATGCAGGAGAGAATCGCGCGGCAAGGATTCGAATAAGAGGCGCTGCGGTGGCTGCGACGAGAGGAACTGCGAGGGGCGAGGGGGTGGCGGGCAGTGAGGAGAAGGAGGAGATGAGAAGAGTGACCAGAGCAGAGAGAGTGTGTAGCAAAGAGTAGGAGAGCAAGGTAAAAGAGCGAATACACTGGTAAAAAGAGTGGAGAGGAGCGAGATGGGTTTTCGTTTGGGCAGCCATTGGAATGCGGTGGCCGCGGAACGGACGGCCGTACGCCATGCCACGCCACGCCACGCCACGCCGTATATACATACGAGTGAGTCACGTACGCCACACACTCGATGCTCGCTCGCACGTATATACGACACAGCATAGCCAATGTATGCTATACCTACAGGGCCCAGCACCGCGTCCAGCACATTCCGTGCCCCAAGCAGAATTATACTTTTGTTTACACCCACGTTCGTTTCGCCGGGACACGAATTTTCGGCTGCAGCCCTGATAAATCTCACGAACATCCTCTACTGCGGCTGTCATAGCGTATCGCTACGCGCGCGTGCGATAAATCGTTCCGCGCATGCGACCCATAACCTAAAACACAGCGGTCGCGCGGTACAGCGCGGTCACGAGAGTATTCCAACGCTCGTGCAAATTTCTTTCGACCAAATTTTATCGACGCTTCTGAAATATGGTAATTTCTGAAATTTGGTGAAATTGTAAATGTCCTCACGAACCATTGTATACGCGTCATCTCATACGTGCTATCTCGGAGATATACTCGACGAAACAATTAAAAATTTAGTCGATGCAGCACACGTGTATATATTCTCGCGATAAGTGACATTTAGATGTTAGATTGGATCGTTTAAATGCAAAGGGGGGAACCCTTGTTAGATTTGCTTATCGTTTGTTATTTTTATTTTATATCATAAGAAAAATAATATACAACTTATTTGATAATTTTGCAAAAGTAACTTTTTCCTTTTTTTAATTTTTAACCCTCGAGAATTATATTCTTCGTAAATATTATTGAAATGCAGACAGTATTTACATACTTGGTTTTAGAATTAAAATGTTAAAATATAAATATTATATGAAATACAGATAGTATATATTTACATAATTTGTTTTGACAGACGTATATACGTACATTTGAATTTTACCATTTGAATTTTCCAATACTTCTCACGAGTAAAACATTTCAAAATGTTCTTTATTAAAATATCTAAAAACTGGTTTCGAACGATGGCGATATTTGAACAAGAACCTGTATGCGTCGTCACAAGAAAATCGCCTTCGGAGAATTTTCAGTTTTCTATCTTTTCAAGTTTTATCCTCGATTCGTATCTATCCGTGACTATAACCAATTGATAGTTACAGCTAGAAGAATGTACTAATATCAATATTGGTAAATTAGACATTTAGACAGAATGTAGACAGAATGAAGAAGATGTAGTACGTCTTATACATTTCAGTGACGTATTTGTTACAGATTATCTCAAATATAATGGAATCTCATAGAGTTTAGCTCTGTGATATTTATGTAATTACATACAGGGATAAGTATGACGTTACACACGCGCATCTATATCAGCAATAAAAATTTCCAAGTTTTATTTCCAAATCTTCAATGATGCGTGACGAGAAGAAAATTCAGTTTGAAAGAATATGAAAGAACTGGTAAGAAATAGTTTGTTGGAAATAGAGTAGAACCCGAATACGAAGCCGTGCTGAATGAAAATAGAAAACTGTGTTACAAGACGATATGAAAAATGAAACAAAATCAAAACTTTCAAAGGACTGTGCAACTGCGTGTGTGTTCCAAATGATCTATGTTTTCAGATTATTCTACACACCATATACAGCTCTCTCCAACTTTCAGGCGAATGTTATCAGGCAAACGACTTTTATTATCATACAAAACAGCTTCTTTACTTATTTTGTCTTTTCAGCTTATTTATAAACTAAATTCAACGTAAACTCGATCAATTTGGATTCGATAGTAACTTATTATTGGCACAATCTGTAAAATATCTCTGTTAAATTCTGTTACTTTTTTTCGTTTTTCGTGCGCACGCGGTAAATCTAGTAAATCTTTGGCCCGTTTATTATTATTATATTGGAACAACAAGAACTGGCGACGAGTAGCGTGACGCAGAATAGGCAGACGTGACGACGCGGTGATAGCGTGGATTTTCGGTTCAGTCGGTGGAAGAACGAAGATCGGAATACTCGGTTACTTCGTCTGACAAAAACGGTGGAATGATTTTAAAGAATGTCAGCATTCTTCGGACATCGCGTGGATGAAAATTCCGTGAAAGGGCAGCCAGCATTGCACGCGTGCTTTCACTTGGCGTAGAAAAGGGGCATGAAGGGAATGATAGAGGGAAGGAGGACGCGAGACACGCTGACGTCGGTACGTGCACATCGAGAAAGCATTTTCAAATCGAGAAAGCTAGTCAAAGTACTCGTCCTTTCGCTTCTGAAATGTGTAATTAATGAATGTACGAAAGTAGAGCAAAAAAAAAAAAAACATGAAAAAGTGCTTTTAAAATGTTTATTTTTTTAACGAGACGTAGTATTAGCATCGCGTACAAAGAAATAACACTTTATCGATTATTGCCATCAGGTGTTTTTCTTTACAAATTTGTGAAGAGAGTCGCATCGCTTTCAACACGAGTCGATGCTCTTTTTCGTTATTTTCCATTTCCCTTTGATAACTTTATGCTGTTTGAATTTGAAATCCTCGCAGGGCGGTTTGGAATTTTGCGTAGCAATGTTAGAATGCATCGATGCAACTATCAAAGTGCAGGATTTTAAATCGAGGCAGACGATCGTTGGTTTGAAATTTCTTTCTGATTGTCAATTATCGATGACTTTGATAGAGCTTTATGAATTAATTACAAGATACAAGATAACAACAAACAATGCAAGCAGATAGTAACAAGAGTTCTCACTTTTACGGATCTTTTGACGCAATTCGAATATTCGGCAACAATTGATTTAGTCATTAAAAAGATAAAAAAAACTGTTCAACTTGAACTGCCTAATTTCACCATTTCAGTCGATCATTTGTACTTCTCTCGCCAATCTCACAATATCTTCAACTAAGCTAGACTAGATAATTTTAAATAAAAATCGTTAGCTGTTTGAATAATTCCATTAACGAGTCACGAGTTACTCGTAATTTCGTTAATAACTCGCACTCGTTATTTGTCGCTGAACGTCGCTGTTGTCCGAGTTAACGATACGAAAACTGCGTTCTTCGGTGCAGCTTACGCCTACGCGAAATATAATTCGTGTGGTTAGTTGGACAAGATATTGATCCTCGAGCTGTCCCATATACTAGTTCTATTCGCTGAAAGTTACGAGATCGGTCATGCGGGGAGAATTGCAGGTTTTCCAAGGGTTAATCGAACTACAACCATACAACTGCCAACCATAGCCATCCACTTATGCAACGGGACACCATGCATCGAGCCACGCCCAGCGCTGTGTGTTTACTCCTATATGCATCGATCCGATCCGTTCGTATAGTATAAACACATACTCGTGTACTCTGTAAGTACTCACTTACTTACGTCCATCAGCTTCTTCTGCCTTGCTCTATCTATCTATCTCTCCGCGCAAGTGACTCCAGCTCGAAGGGATTCGATTTTCAGCGACTGTTCGAAATTACTTCAAGGTTAACTATGTGTTACATGGTACGCGTAACACGTCTTACATAATCACAGATCACAGATTCGTGAAACTTTCAATGTATCTCGAGCGAATTCTTGAGAAAATCGAACAGTTATTAGACTATCGTAAACTTCACGATCTGATTTAGATTCCACTGTGTTTTTCAACGCCGTAATTATTAGGTACGTATACAGGGTGTTTCACGAATTTCACCAGGCCACCTGAATTCTTCTCACTCTTCTCAATTAGCGATAGTACGAAAATCGTTCCTAACGTGGCTTAAATTGAAAATAATTGAAAATAATCGGATGGAAGAACTATTTTTAAAAAAAAATATTATACAGATCATTGTACGTAAAAATTCAGCAGGAAACTCTGTCATGTCATCTAACTGTGATATCGCTGAAGTGTTATCAACTGAACTGCCTGCCAACATAAATCATATACGTATACGTATTCCTACCGCGACCGGTCAAATGACCGGTCTTTAGCACAACTTATATCTTTTAATATAGAATGAAGATAAAAGCCAATTTGACAGTATAAAAATATAGTTTCTTTTATTCAGAAGCATACAATGTACATTTTATTCGTTTTCACCGCATTTTTTATTTATTTTACAGTCATAGTAGATATAAGAGGTTCTGGACCGCTTCGGATACCAATCAGGCAAATAAGCACCGCGAGGCCGATAGGCGAGCGAAAACTGTAAACACTTGGAAGTGCCTAATCAGTAAATCAATCAGTCCCTGGAGGGCACTTTTCGGCTAAAATCATGCCACAACTGCATTGCCTTTCGTTTGCAACGACTCTATAGTTTTGGAATTGAGTCCTTGAGGGAATACTATTACAAAAAGATAACTATTATAAATCGTTTTACCGGTCAAATGGTACGGTCAAGTGGTAGGTCAAGACAGACTACAAATTTTTCTCAACAAGGAAACAATAAAAAAAGAAGTGAATATTGAGAAATGTATTATACGTATATATGAGGAAAAGTCGTGGAGTTTAAAGTCGACTTAATTACGTTGTACGTAGGAAATTGTAATCGAAATTTTAAAAACGATCATTTGACCGGTCGTGGTAGGAATAGTGTTAAGGAGAGCAACGAAATAGGGAAATTAAACGTGCACGTGTGTGTCGTGGCGTTTAATTTTTCGTGATTGTTCGTTTGTGACTTTCTATCATAACTATCGGCGCGTATCCGTAAGAATGTTACTCTGGCATGTTACTCGCGAAACTCGGAGCAAGTAGCAGGTTTAGCCTCTCGAGCACAACGCCTTTATCAATTTACGAGTGTTAAAATCAATCGGAAACCGGTCTGTTACTACAATTCACCGAAAGAATTTATTTTACTTCGTTTTCTCTTTTCTTTTCTTTTCTTTTTTTTTTTTTTTTTTTTTTTTTTTTTTTTTTTTTTTTTGTTTATGGTCAATAGATTGCATTTATTTAGCGAACGGTTAGCCAACGATTGACCTGATATTGGAGTTTATCGTGAGATTATTAGCCCGTGCTTAAAGAAATATATACATATCTACACTTTTTAAGAGACGAAGAAACTTGTGTCAAATCTTTGTGCAATTTGGCATTTTTCTCATAAATAGCTTAATAATAATTTATTGTCGATCATTTCGCTCATATCGTTAATCGAGGTTGGCAAAATCTTTATCGAGGTTAGGGATAGTTTTAAGCATTGATCGAGTTCAAATCTTTTTTACCGTTTGAAAAATAAGGAGTCGAAATTGTTGTACTACTCGAGTCTCGTTTTCTACAGAGTGGGCCAAAAATCACTTGCTACTGAAATGAGATGATTTTTTTCTAACTTTTTTTGAAATACACAAAAAATTTAAGATTAGTAAACTTAAATTTAATTTAAAACTAACGAAATTAACTTTCTCTTTTATTTCGACGTTTTGTTAAGAGAAAGAAAGAAAAAAAAGGCGAGAAGGAACTTTTGGCCCACCCTATATAACCTTTGAAATGGAAAAAGATCGGGTCCTTTATCCTACGGATAAATAATGGTCGTGTGTCGCGTCGTCTTCAATGGAGAAAGTCGCAGCAAATTTTCCCAAAAGACATCGGAACCTCGCGGCGAAATGAACGCTGTTCTTATTAACGCGTTCGGCGGATTTCTAACGGTAATTAGCGGCACGTTTGCTGCGCGACAACAGACACCGCGCGTATGAACAGAGAAATAATTGTTTCCTCTCCCGTCGACGCGATGTTATCGCGCTGCTAATTATTCTCAGAATCATCTAGACGCTCGTTAATGACCTTCGAGCCCGAGAAGAAAGTTTTCGCATAATTACTTTCCACCGAAGATCTTCCCGATCGGGAGCAGATTTCACGCGGCCAGTTTCTACGTTCGCGTATTGCGTTCGCAAGCCAGATTTATCCACGTTCCTGATAAGAGAAACTTACTATTATGTTATTATGTCTCGTTACCTCATGGAACTGCATTGAAAAGTATACGCACCCCCCAGTGAAAGTGTAGAACCGGGTATTCAAAGATTAATGCGATTCATAGATCCAAGACGTTCGCGTGATTTAATTTAATTCTGCTGGCACGGCAGAGGAAAGGATGAAAATGAAATTTAAATCAACGACGATGAAATTTCCTTTTTTTTTTTGCCTCTTTTGTTAATTACGTTGCCAATATGAATATATCGTAGAATATGTTCGATAATTTGCATCGAATGCATTCGGAGTACAAACAACGATGAAACAGTTTTACTTTTGTGATAACGATTCCTCGAAAAAAAAAAAAAAAAAAGAAAAAAATTGAATCGACCGATCGGAATGTCTTTTTAGAAAGGTAGGAAATTTAGAATATTTTTAGTTGAAAATTGTTCACAGGTCTTCCAGCGCAATCGGCCACGGGAGGCACAATGAACCTCGAGCGAGTCACGATGGATAGTTGTGGGCAGCAACCGCTGTTTTTGAACAGTACTTCCGGTTCTGGCGGTATGTCCAATCCCCAGCAGCAGACCGTCCAAACCGGTGCTCCTTCGGAACATTATGGGGGACCATTGAGTCTGAGTATCTGCATATCCGATTCCGGTCACGAGATACTACGACCCAAGCCACGCCGGTGAGTCCTCTTTTATTCTCTGTGAATCCAGTCGCGACGATCTACCAACGATCCTCTGTAATCGATATCGATCTTAACGAAGATCTGATTAATGGTCGCGTCCACGGTGATCCGCTAGACCCGATAAGAATCGATTAAAACCTTCTGAGAATCTTCTGGAACATTGACCTCTTCCTCCTCTTCCATCTCCTCTTTCTTCTATGCCAACGAACCAAACGTTGTTCTACACGTCATTATTTTTCTTTTTTTTGTCTCTCTCTCTCTCTCTCTCTCTCTCTCTCTCTTTTATTTTTGATGTTTCGTTTTAACCTGTCCTGTGTGAGATTCCCATTTTTCTCCCTATTTTTCAATACTCGTATATGTGAAATTTTTTGTTATCAATGTTATAAACGGAGAACGATCGAATTTTACATCTTTTGTGGTAATTTTGTAAGTTTCCAATGCTTAAAGATCAAGAGTAATGAAATTGTGTAGATAATGTAGATAACAATGATCTCAAAGTGATTGATAATCTTGGACAACGTAAAAAACAAAATATATAGCCCTTTATTTTCGTTTAATGTAGCGACATAGTACAGCATTAAAACAAACGTGTAGATTAAAAATACACAAAGATCCGTGGCAGTAGGAAGGAGAAAAGTGAATTCACAGTTTCGCAAGCTAGCTATTAAATTACTCGTAAACTCTTATTACGTGATTTACTCGCGATATATTGCTAGCTTATTAACCCGATAAAATGTTCAATTTCAGAGATGATAGATTTTCACATCGGATATGATTCACAGTCGGTGATTTTTATTAACGACGGCAACGCCCATATAATATTGACAGAAATATCGAAAGTTGTCCGAATCGCTTGAGTTTCGCTTGTATTTCGAATAAAATTCGACGAAAATTCACAGAAAGAGCATCTCTTCTGAAAGATTAGATATTCGCAAAAAAGGATCAAGTTCGAGAGGCTTTTTTCGTTTTCAGATATAGAGACTTTGTTACTTTTTTCTTTTCTCTGGTTTATTTTTTTTTTTTTTCTTCTTCTTTTGGTTCGATGTTTAGCGGGATCTCAAAACATCACCGTTAAAAGAAGCCAGTCCACTTGCCGATCCGATTAAGGATCATTAAAATTTACGATGTACGTAATTACGACCGATTCGATTAACGATGTCGAACGAGCGTATATTCGTAAGACACACCTCCCCTTTCCCCATCATTTAGTTCCATCGACACCACGCCGCGCGCCGCGGCTTCGCCCCCTTGAAAAAACTGTTCGGCATACAAATAGGCACTGAAATTTAAGGGTTCGCGTAATAGGCCCACAAATTTTCCAAGTTCGTTCAACCCGGTATGTACGCGTAACGGAGTACTCGTACGTGGTAAATAACCAACGTCGGGTATACACAAATGTAAATAAAACTGTTGTCACGCAGTGTTTTTCTCAGTGCTTTTCCAGTTCTTCCCTACAGTTTTTTTTTTTATTTCGTTCTTCTTTCTTCGTTCGACAAACTCGTCGCGGAAAACAGACTGAAAAGTCTCTCGGGCAGACAGAATTTTTCAACTACGTTCTAAAAAATTTTTAAATCGCTTCTTCGTGATTGATCGAATATCGTCTGAATATCGACTTGGCTGTCGTAAAAAACGATAATCTGTTGGTAAAAAAACTGGAGCGATTATTAAGAGAGGAAAAATCAACGATTAAACCCGCGTTGATATTATTCCAAAGGGAGAATTTTTCAGGAAAAAATTTTCTAGGTCGGGATCTTCGCTTCGAGATTCATTGGTATTCCGACGCGCAACCGTGTCGTGTGCACGCTCGATGATTTGTATGTAAAACATGGCCCATCACGACCTTATCAATATGTATGACACTGAATTATAATCGATAATAATTACCCATCGATGCGTAACATTAAAATTATCGATTGCGTATCGTATTCCTCCCGATTTCACCCTGATGTTCAGTTAAAAATAACTTTCAACGCGAGAACACAGTCGAGACTAGCTTCGAGATTAGAATATATTTCAGAAAGAAATATAACCTCGAAATCGTGGTACTCGAGACCTGTTTCATCAGTTTTTTACAAGCACTTAGTTTTCAATTACTTTGAATTTACAAATATCACGCATTTGTAAATTTGTCGATCGTTGCAAGACTTTCAACCAGTCAACCTCGTAACAATTCCATCTCTGTACAATATTCATTCACATAATTTACAGTATGTATTCAACTGTGAATTGCGCGGTAGTATACACCACGGACTTTTCAAAGATGGGGTAACTAGATTTCTCGGGTCGCAGAAATTTCAGCAAAACTAAAAAAAAAATCAGTATGTGCATTTGACCTCGTCTTTAACCAGTCAGCTGTGTTGAAAGCCTTTTTGAAAGTGTGCGCCTAATTACGCGGCAAAAATGAAGCGATGACGAGTATACTCGTCAATCACGGAGTAAACGCTGCCGTTAAAATATCCAATTAAAAGGATATTACAGTTTTATTTTATAAAATTAATAATTTTTTTTTACTACTAATATTTATTCATTTGCTTAACACCAACACATTACAGTTTGCACGATAAAGAAAGAAACACAAGAAAAATCAATTACTTGTTAAAAGTTAGAAATTCAATTTGCTGCCGTGAAGTGATATTCAGCGAAGCAACGAACACCAATATCATGATTCTTTTCGAATCTTATATTTTTGGAACGATGTGAACATCTTCGCGTAGGATTACTTTTTCATCACGTGCTTGGTATACGATCTGGAAAATGTTTTTCCCGATTTCTGTGCATCGAAACGGACATCAGGCGCCAATAATAATAAAACTGCGAGACGACAGAATAATTTGTATTGTCTAACGAGATGTTTGTACGAGAGTTAGGCTGAATTATATTTTTACTGGCTCGCCCCATTTATCAGCGTAGGCTAAAACAAAACATGAATCCACGGTAGTTTCCACGTAGAAACGAAAGAAACTTTGTTTACCCTGCGCACAGTTTTTTTCATAATAGCTGTTTAAATTTTTTATTTGTTCGTTTTATTTCGTCTTGGCCTCCAAATATTTCGAACGTCCTGAAATTTACGAGTATATTCTCGTTTACGCTAAAATTACAATTTAAATAGCCAATGGTAACTGCCTTTTACGCACGACGAGTATACTCGTCGTAACACAAAATATTGCCATTTCTCCATGACGAGTATACTCGTCAATGCACAGCCAACTGGTTAACACAATTACGCTCGTACGTATATACCAAAGAATAAATTTTCGAATAAATTTTCTTCGTGATTCATTATCAGAAGAGATTCAAATTTTTTGACGCGGTGGAAGCGGCTAAGCGGTTAAGAGATTAACTTCAAAGTTTAAAGACAAAGACCTTTCAAGGAACGTGACAGTTCCATTAGAGAAAAGAGAAAATCAGAAAGTTAAATTCCCATTTAAAGATAATGCAAACAAATTCGCTGTTGATAACTCATGAAAATATTTATGCGCTGCGGGGCAAAGCGGAGAAGTTTGAGAAGCCCTGGTATGGAATACCAAAGCCACGACTAATGCACGTTTAAGCACAAATCGTATCCACGCGCGCAGATGCGCGAGAAGGAATAAAGAGACGCGCATGCGCCTTACGTACACGCGCGAGATGTTTAAAAGAGGCTTAAATGGCGGACAGACGCGTCGTTGCATTTTTCGAACGAGTGAACGCGACCGCAAAAAAATACGCCAGTCATCTTTCGCTATACGCACCATTCGAGGATGCAACCTCGAGAATGGTACAAGAATGATCGTCGTTGGGGAATAAATAGACAAAGTGACGCTTTCTCTGCAAAGGCACGTGGAATTATTTATTAAATCAACAGGAAGCACCGTGAAACGAGCAATCCTCTCTTCTTTCCCTTTTCCTCCTCTACGCGCTTGCCCTTTCTAACTTCTTTGCAAGAAGACTGAAATTTATTTCCGTCGTGGTTGATCGATGGCTCTGTGCTTCTGCCGCGAGAATCAAGCCGAGATATTGCATTGTACGGCAAACAAGATAACTCACGCCGCGAAAGAAACTGTATTCTCTATTTCGAGTTTAGGATATAGCGCATTGTGTTTGTGATAAGGTTTGTGCACGCACATCGGCTAACAATCTCAAAAGGAAAAGGTGGCGGATAATTTATTAAAATTTTTTTTTTTTTCTTGTAAAATAATTTTCACGTTGTCGTCGAAAACGGAAAAAACGTGTAACAAATCTAAATATATAGTCTACTATAATAAACGATATTTATTAGATAGATTTGTTTGGTAAGTTAGGTTATAATTGAGAGAAAATCGGTAATTCAACGGTAGAAATTGTTGGTCATGGAAAACTGAAAAATATTGCGGTTAAAATATGCGTGCTCCACTTTAAAATAAGTATGTTCTACTATAATAAAGGATATTTATTAAGTGACACTTGACAAGTTACATCGCAATTGAGAGAAAATCGGTAATTCAACGGTAGAAATCTTTGTTAAATCTATAATCTATGGTCATATATATTGAAAAAAAGTCAAATTTCATAAAAAAAAAAAAAAAAAAATCGCTGGATCATCCACTCTAATCAGTCAAATCATATCCTGTTCACTACCGTAAATATCTATTCTCAAATATCAGATATCAGCTGAGATCGTATCAGTTCGCAGACACGCTTTGACACTTGGCAATTAAAAACGATTCCTCGTAAAACAGCCGAGGGGACAAATCGCTGATAGACGATATCAACGAATCACCAGACGTAGAGCGTAAGTAAGTACGCCCACGCGAGCAGTCGACAAAGATGCGCAAGCGCAAAATATCCGGCGTGTCGAGCCAGGGTTATCGAGGGTTATCAAAGAGTGAAGAGAAAGCCCGTCCGTATAGCTCGTTGCCTGACCGATTTACGGTGACGTCGGTCGGATTCTCCTCCAGGTTTCGTTCCATTGAAATGAAATGACACTACTGTCCACGTACATGATGCTATATACATAATAGCAATGCAATTATTATATATATATATATAATAGAATTACATTATTCCAGGGAAACATATAGAACTATTTAAAGGATAGATAAGCGATATATTCGCAAGTGATAAATTCGTAGATACGAGTTGCTAAAAACCAAGTGCAAATATTAACTTTATTTGGCAATCGATGTTTCCCCCGGGGACAACAACTCTTTCCATCTAAAGCCAGGTGCAGATTTATTCAATATTTGTCGAATAAACCCGACAAATTTGGTATTAACTGTACTACGTAACATTTCTATCGTGAGAAAGTAATAAATCAGTAAATATAAAAATATTCTATTACTACGTTCTTTCTTTTTCTTTTTTTAAGACCAGTCATTTTGACTGATTTTAGGTAGAAATGGCGTTGTTTTAACTGTAGAGAGATCTAGCGATAATTACATATATAGTACAATTATGTACGTTCATCTAATTTAACATTACAGCATTACGAGTATAGCAAATAAAATTTAAGATAATGATATCTACGTGCTAATCGAATTGTTCGAGAGAAATAAAAATTTGAGTTTGGGAAAAATTTGACACGCTACTATCGAGGAATACATCTATAGAGATCAATCTAACCTAAACCTAACCTAAACTAATTTACAGAAATTAACCTTAGAGAAGATAATGAGATGAGAAGAATACGAATTGAAATCAAATATGACGATCGTTGATTTTGTCAACGGGGATTTTCGTTGATTTAAGATCGGAATAGGAAGAAAGGAAAGAAGAGGAGAGGAGAGGCCGTTAACCTAAATATATCTCGACCAGATCTAACTAGGCATTACTGCACATGCACATCTTCTCACGCGCTCTATTATCGCGATCACCCGGTTCCCAGATAACCTCTGGCTGCCTCTCTTGTCACGTTTTCCTTTACTTTCAGATAACTAATTAAATAAGCCTTCAACTCTCCTTTCGCACGATCGTGCAAAATTCTTCGGGTAAATTTCTATCTGGTCACGTCCAAACTGAAAGAGTGCAAGACTTTGGTACATATATATATATGTGTGTGTGTGTGTACGTAGGTACTAACACGCAAATAGTACCTAACACGTAGTGTTTCTTTTCACGAAAGCAATGAAAAAGGCGTAATGTCGATCGGATAAGCTTAATTAGTTGATGAACGAAAGGAAACTCGAAGGTGAGAGAGAGGAAAAGTGAGAGCCAATGAGCGTGCGCATACGAAAGAGAAAGAGAGAGAGTGTGTGTGTGTGTGTGTGTGTGTGTAGAAGGGAAAGATGTTCATCTTTATTTGCCGGTAAATCGGATAAAAGTGGAAAGTGCATTGTTACCAGAACAACAGCTTATCAAAGGATCGATTTAATTGTATGTTAAACTCGGCCGCGTGAAGGTTAGATTTCACGCGTATGAGACAGCTTCGGTTGTTCGTTGGAGTTTGCCATTATACATCGTCGTTAATTATTATCGCTCTACATATGTCGATCCCTTTGCTTGATTATCAATCTCGTGCAGTTCTCACTTTTCAAGTGAGAACCAAGTGTGTGAGTACGCATTTGAAAGTAGACTTTTGCAATAAGAAGCTTCAGCTCCGATTTCCGAGTAAAATTTCTGAGTAAAATACAAAATAATCGAGTAAAAATGAAACAAGTGCCAAAATAGTTTCCTTGAACTCTATTGGCTCTGTTTGAGTTGAAAATTCAGGATGTTTGAGCTACCTTTGAACTACCTTTTAAATCCTCTTTGTTATTACCCACAGCCACTTTATTACTGCAGAGCTTTGCTTTGCTTTGCTTTGCTTTGCTTTGCTCACCATTTACTCACATCGATGAAATTTCCGCTCTGATTCGATCCGGGTCTACGCTGTTTCTTTCTCTCGATTTGTTGAAAGACGTGTCATTCCGTTTTGAACGGTTGTAGTATTGTTCAGCGCGGCTCGCATCCGTTTCACCTGGTTTCGAACAGTTCCGATTTCCCCTTGCAATAAATTCCACTTTTACCATTCCATTACCACCTTTAAATTCATGCTTGTCAAACTTGACCTAAACCTAACCTATTTATTTATTTATTTATTTATTTATTTTTTTTACGTGGAGGAAAGATACCCTTCATAAGACACCCGAGTCTTTTAAGGGAAGACCGAGGTAGTGTCGGATTTTTAACCGATGGCCTAAAACCTCCACGATGGCCGTCCTCCGTACGTTGGGAGAGCTCCGGGACTTTTTATACACACAGTGCTCTCCCGTGCTGTTGTCCTAAGGGACAACGTCTTTTTTTCGCCCAAACAGGGGCTCAAACCCTGAACCCTCAAGATCAAGAGTCTGATGAGGGGCTCTACTGACTGAGCTATCCCCTCAAACTTAACCTAAACCTAACCTATATCTGTATTGTACAAACGTCTGTATTATACGCATTGTTTACGTGCGATTTCGATTTCGATTTCGATTTCGATTGTTCAAAGACAGATATCCTTTCATCTTTCGCACGTTTTTTTCATCGATCGAGCCAACAAAATACAACTCCGGAACCTTTCCTCTATCTTTCGGGATCGAAATGTCATCTTGGTTACTTTTCAGTTCGATTACTGGAAGGAGACTGATTTTCTGGTCCCATTTTCACTGATAACTCTTCGCTGATTTATCAAAACGCTGTGATTACATTAAATACGATACCTCATTCATTCATTCATGGTTCATCGTGTTATTTAAATTGGCCGTGAAAAACAATTCAATTATAATTTAATCTAAACAGAGAATCTCCTCTCGCACGAACGTACGTAATCTACAGTATATAATTTCTTCTGTACCATTTCTTTTATATATTTCGAAATTTGTAGAATTTTATTAGTCACGTTAACATAGTCGATAGCTCATTTCCATATTGTTCGGTATTCGATGAAAAATATCGAGCGTTTAACGTTCAGTGTGTCTTGTAAAATGTTGAAAAATGTGTGCTTAAGCCCAACAATGTCGATTTATACGCGCATAGAAAATGGCGGAATCTACTATAGGATGGGCCGAAAATCACTTGCTACTGAAATAAATCCGTAATTGTTTTGTTACATCTGGCGGTCGACTTCGTTGAAAGAAATAATTTCTCAAAGAAATTGAAACAACGAAGACGATCATGTTTGAACTGAAATTTAATTTAAAATTAATGAAATCGGTTGTTTCTTGCATCTTGAGGTTTTAAGGTATTAAAGAAAAATAGATGGAAGGAAACTTTTGGCCTACCCTGTAGATTAGACTATTTCCTTAGTGATTTCTGTCCGTTGATTGAACATCAACTTGGTTAATAAACGCGAAACAAAACGTTGAGCAATGCAATGGTAAGTATAAGGTCGACGGAGAGTTTTTATTTGCCTAGAACCGGTACGATTCAAACGCAATTTTATACACTTTTATACACACATGGTTGGTTCCTGAAATCTGTGCTAAGAGTTCACATTAACGGTGCTTCCAGTTGTTTGTGTTTGCGTAGGTTCCAGAACATTTTCAGTTGATCGAATCGAGCGAGATCGATTTCCAACGAAACGAGATCGAGATAATTAAGCAATACGAATACAGTAACGAAAATGATAGATTACCTAACTTAAACCTAAACCTAACTTAAACCTAACGATAATCGGACTTTCCGTTTCCTCGCAATTTGGCTGGTTATTCCAACGAAAAATAAGAACATGTAACGGACTACTATCGCGTAGTATAAAATACACGAGTTATCGAATTTCGTAAAAGTAACTGAACCGTGCTACTCGCACGAATTGATAACACAAAACGTGCTTATTCGCGCGTACTAACAGCAGATTAATTCACTGGTGAAACGTATTTTTATTATCATTTTACGTATATTAAGAAAAAGCATTTATTACGATTGCAAGTTTATTATTATAGTAATTTTCATTATTATGTTTCGAGTTTCTAACTTCTTTTTTCTTTTTTTCAATATCACGCGTATAGACCGTTTTCTAGAATGTTGCGCGTGTAGATTGTTTTTAATTGGGAAATGATGACCTTAGCCCTTGGTTAAACGAACGAGAATGAGTCAAGCTCGCTTCACGATTGCCGGATGAGTGAGTCAAGTTTCAGAAGAATTTAGGCTTTTAAATAGAAACTGCTTGCAACTTGTCGGCGAAAAATTACTTTTACGAAATAAATACTTGCGTATTACTTTTGCGTTATTAGTGAAATACGGATGTTCGCGTATTTATAAAAAAAAATTGAAACGTATAATAAAAACGTGTACGTGTAATAAAGAACGTTACGTAATACGAATTTAGATCAAGTTTAGTAGTTCCCAATTTTTTTTTTTTTTTTGCCATGTTCCACCCTCGACGCATAATTATTATTCAGAAAGTGAATTTTTCACACGGAGGAAAAGACCATTGATTTGATCTAAACAAGCTTCCAAAGAACCAGTGATAGATCCTTGAAAGAAAAAAACTTAAAAAGAAATGCACAAAATTCACTGTTGATAACTCGTTCTCGAATTGACCCTCCTAGAAAATCAAATTTCATTTCTTTACGCTCCTGAGAATATAATAAAATGCAAATAAATGCAATATAATAAATATAGTAAATGCAAATCGTATGATAAAAAAATTCCTCTCTTTGACTTAATTTGATCCGGAACAGCAGTTTGTTGCCTCCATTGGCAAAAATCATTGATCATTCATTATCTCATTTTCGTTGCTCGAAAACAAAAAGACTGCCCAAAATTGCATCTACTTCGTGTACTATTTTCTCTCTGTGTGTACACGTATCATATCATAGGATGGGTTTCCTCTTTTTCCTAATGAAATGTAAGAAGAAAATAATCTTAAATTAAGTTTAAGTTGAAACGTAATTTTTCGATTTAAAAATTATTTCTTTAAAAATTGAAATATATGTGTGTGTGTGTGTGTGTGTGTGTGATAAAAAAATTATCCTATGTAATACTTTCGCAGACACAGAGCGATCGATTTATTAAATACGAAACAGAAAAACTAGAACAATTTCTAGCGCAAGTGTTACGCAAGCATGACGCAACTATATAATTGTCGTTAACAACGTTACGATTAGCGACGTCAGCGAGGATCTCGCTGCTGGAGGAGGACACGGTTCGGTAATTAATTTAATATTCTCCGGTTGGGATAGTTGTCGCCCTTGACACCGGAGTTTCGCCAGATGAGCACGGACAATGTACGCCTTGAACTCTTGCTTTGCAAAACTCTTTTCTTGCCGAGGGTGTGTTACATTATAGATTGAAGACTTCCGGCGGTTGGTTGCGTGTCGTTCTCGGAATTCAAACGAACGAAACTACGAACACGCCGCGATGTTTCGCTCTCGTTTGTTCGTTCAACGAAAGGCATTCAGGCCTGAATCAATAATTCAGATAAATTTAATTAGCCTTTAATTAACAGCTCGAAAAGGGGGGGGGGAAGAGATACGGAGAAGAAAGATGGCGTTGTCTCGTTACGACGAAAGTGAATTTATGAACGAGCTCTCCCTCTGACAATGAGACGTTGTTGGAGAAGAGGAAATAAATTGAAACTACGATTTCTTTTTTTTATCGGATCCTGTTATGGATTGCTGTTTGGAAAAAAAATCATTGTCCCCGCAAGGCAGCAATTGCATTTCTTCGAACGAAAACTTTTTCAACTCTCTAATTTTTTCTCTCTCGTGAATGTTGAAAGTTCTTTGTTCAAACCTTGAAGTTAATGACTTTTTGGGTTTTTCTTCCGTGAGAAAAATTCATTTTTCGAACAATAAGAATTATTTACGTTTAGGCGGAGCCTAAAAAAGAAAACGAAAGATTGGGAACCGCTCAATTTGGGGTCCGAATCACAATCGAAATCAGTCGAAAAATAGTATTACGTATACAACTTCCAAACATGGAACTAACGTTAGTTTCGACGATAATACCACGTACATGTACAGAACCCATGTAGAATGCAGTTCACAAAGAGGGGAAAAAACGAAGACCGGTTTGTCTAAGGAGTAAAATTATCTTATGACTTTCACATGAATTTATCACGGACGTGTTTTCAACGAGAACAACGCTACTCGCGATCAATTAGAACATTTTGTAATTCGACCGTTATTGTTTCTTCATGGTCGTGTGAAATTTTGTCTTCTTTTTGTTTTTCTTTTATTTCTCTCAATTGAACTGCACTCTATCTATTCTATGCTTGAACAATTTTTTAAGAAGCTCGAAAGAGATACGGGTCTGTGTTTACTCTCCAAGGTTGTCTCTCCTCTGTTTTAAATATATTTTTAACGTTACAAGAACAAGAAACAACACGATTCTTTCGAAGAAATGGCAATGAAAGGCAGTTTATGAAGATTATGAAGTATCTTTCGATTAAAGATATATCCCATTCAAAAGAAATCTGACCTAGTTAATTGCACGCCTTCCACGTTGTGCTTCCTACGCCAAGTGCCATGTACCATGTACTTGGGAAACTCTTGAGAAATATTCCTTGACACCGTAAAAGGGAACAGTACGTAGAGGAAATTGGTGACACTGGCTGATTGATTGCTTTCTTCCTCGCGCAACCTTTAAAAATCACATTAAATCAGTTATTTGATTTCACTTTAACGTTACGAATTTTTCGTTCGGTCATTTGTTTTTGTAATTTTTTTACTTTCGGGTATTCGGTGCTGCGTCTCGTGTCATTCGAGGGGTCACGAAACCTCTTTCAACAATTGGATCGGAGCAGCTGCGCTTCGTCTCCTTTAATGCGTCTCAATTAGCTCTAATTTATCGAACTTACTTTTTCGTCACGGGTCGTACGAATATATCATCCAGTTCACTTTTGTTCATTTACGCGAAAAAAATGTTTACTTTCGTTTATTTATTAATTCAATTTATTAAATCACGTGCAGCAACTTTATTTATAATTCGACGTACATTTCGATCCCTCTACGAGACGAATGATCTGTGATTCGTTGAAAGTTTGACTGTTAATATACTCGTACGTGGTACGTTCAATGCGATACAAATTACGCACTAATTAAGTAAATTAAGATACTAAAGGAGGAACGATTTCTCGCGCATCGGTAACCCAACCTAAACCCATTCGCGAGTCATTATGTATATTTTGTGGACAAAACGCAGTTTAGAAATGATTCGAAAAACACTGATAAGCTGACTATGATGATACGGCGGTATGGTAGTGAAAAGAAAAATGAAAAGTATCACTATTTATTAATAATAAATTTTCCAAAAAGAACTTCTTTAGTAAACAAACAAAAGTTTGTGTGTGTATATATATATATATATATATATATGTATTAACAGTTTACTCCAGTATGATACTTTTTTTGGAATATGTAAAGCTACCAAATAAATTCCCAAGTAGTTTCACTCGTCCTCTTGTGTTTCCTTCTTTTTGTGATTTTCACTGTGACTAGCGTCAATATTAGATCGAACAAATCTGTCACAGTGGGATTATCTCTTAATTTTTCCGAAAATAAAGGGCAAAATACAGCTTATTGTGGGAAGGCAATTCCAATCATTATTTTCACTCGTTGAAGTTTCAATTGTTTCTGTTGCATCTGAGTTATCAGAATCTTCGGATGATACACGTCTGAAAAAAAAAAAATGCTGTTCATCGCTGTCGCTGTCGCTGCACTTTTTCAAACGTGATTTGAAACGAGGTGAAACTATCTCGTAATTACATAGAATAATTATTATTCGAAATCAGTCAGCAATAAAACACGTAGCGTAGTTGTCTCGGCTATTAACTCGTATACGTTAACGCCAGAAGTATATATTATTGCCAAAAAAAAAAAAAAAACACCACGAGTCTGCGCGCGAGCGGGTTGAAAAAAAATTCGAACCCGGAGTGAAGTAGAACTTTACTCTCTCTTTCGATTCACGCTCTATTCCACGGGAGTGGGTTTCCTAACGTTACCGCTTACCGGTTAACAGTTGCACGCCCTTCGATCGCGATAAAGGCAGTTTTTTTCCACGGAGAAGAGACCGACCGCGACCACGGAACAGCGCTGTTCCGTAAATGTAAAAAGTCGAGAACAACGACGTGTTCAAGAATCGTTGCAGGATGTGGTTAGGGTGATTCGAGTCGACACGAGGTCGTAGGAAGTAGGATGGTCGGCGGAAATTCTCCTCCCGAAACGCCAAACTCGTACGTGAACTCGCGTACGCTTCGTCTGCGTACGTACGCACACGCGTATATACGTACGTACGTGTACATAGGTGCACGTTGTACACATGTGGGGGCTTCCAAAGACACTGTTCGTTCGCAGTTTGCACTCTCCCTGCGTTTCCTACGCTTTCTGTCCGCTTTCTGGCCGCCGCCGCCGCCGCCGCCGCCGCGGTGAAAAGAGTTCAGCATAACAGTTTACAAGTAGCAGCCAGCACTTAACCACATCAGCCAGCGGGACAAGAAACTATAGAGGAAACTAGCGCCGCGTGCGTGATACGCCGATCGCGGATTAAAGTGCATCGAAACTTTGCTTAATTTTGTCTCCAATGTTGCGCCGGTTGTCAGACACTTTGTTTTGTTTGTGTTCAGAGAACTCGTTCGTTTTCGTAATTTACTCCGTTGCTTACTCCGTTACCCAGTTGTTATGCTCTTTCGTTCGTTCGTTCGTTCGTTCATTCATTCATAATCTCGCGCGATTTCCTCGAATCTCATTCTTCCTCGTCGTTTCCCTTTTGCGATTCGCGTGTGTTGCAAGTGTCGCGCAAGTGTCTGAAACGAACGCCTGTTCGCCACTTCTTCGCGAACGAAAGAAGAGGAGCCAAGTGGGAATCACGATCGAAACGAGTCAAGTGAAACACTTCGGTGATTCAGTGCGGAATCGTTTCTTGCTTCCTTGTTGAGTTTTCTAGGTAAACGTGTTTGCCTCGAGGCGAAGCTTGCACCGAGAGAAGGCACGATTTTATCGTTCATATAAATTTAGACGAAACAAGAACAAACTTACGCGTGTTCAAACGTTTTCCTCAACCATTTGAAAAGGTCTGACTTTTCGAAGAAATTGTTACAAATACATGGCCTCTGAATGGCAAATCGTGAGCAAAATTCTAGGCTACAACTTGAATTCTGAAGTTGAATCTGAAATTGAGAGTAAATCCCGTCGAGAATGCCTCGAACTTTGTGAAAAACGAAAGCAATCGGTCGAGTCAAATTGACACAGCACTCGTCCAAGTCACGAAATTTTATTTTTACCTCGAACGAGTTTCAGCTTCGGAAACGAAGAAATTGGTCCGATATACATACGGAGATTTACGGCGTGTTTTAAATTTCATAAATTTAACGTCATAAATTTGCGAACGAGCCGCAACCAAGGTTGGTGAACTAGACTGGTGGTCACTAGAAATTGAAGATATTCCCATTCCCATCAATTTTCCACGGAACAGAACGGTGAAAGTTGCGATCGCGAACGATCTCTTCTAATCTATATTTGGCATTCTGGCGAGCGCATTTCGTACGTAATTTCTCACGAATTCTCTGATTCTCGAATAATGAAATTCTCTGCCGGCCGGGAATTTATAATTTTCTTCTGAACAAGGGGGAATCCCGCGTCTCTTTGCGATCATTCTGCGGAAGAATTTTGTACAAGATTTTCGAAGCTTTCGAACGTTGGTTTAGCAAATTTATAGTGAATTTATATATTACGTTTATAGTAGATTTATGATTATTCGTAACATAACTTTCAATATTGTTCTTCCGTTTGTTGGGCGTTCCGTTTGTTTCGAATATCTTGCGTATCTTATCGAAATATCGGCATATTTGTTCGAGCATTTTTACTTTCTTCGATCAAAACTATAATGCAATTCCGAAAATAAGAATTGACAACAACGAACTAAAGTTCAAACGTCGATTTGAACTTTCCCGAAACGTAATAAAATTTATACTTTCCATACGAACTGAACACGTTCAAACGCGTACATTTTTACTCTAATCACTGTTTTAATATCTCGAGCGTTGCACTATCATTCGCAATAATAACATTCAGAGATATTTTCAACAGAAAATCCGATCGTACGGTTGTTTTCCACAATTCTGTTTCATCGGGTCGTCTAATCTAAGGAAGACGAAAGAAGTAACTAAAATTCGAGTCGACTGTTGAGAAGATGGCCAAAAATCTCGGGGCAATTCGCGTTGCCACTTGTCGATATCGTCTTCCTCCTTGACCGAGTGTGCAAAAAAAAAAAAGAAAAAGAGAAAAAGAGAGACACAAAAAGGGGTTTTCAGGTGATAACGCGGCGAAGCAACCAAAGGAAAGTGATACGAGAGCCGTGTTCTATTCGCCGACATTCCGAACATCGGAGGAAGCGTGCAGGTTTCACCCGTTGATCCCGTAGTTACCGACCATAGCGTGTATTTTCAATCGCGTGCCGAAACGAGAATGGGGCGATTTATTTCGTTGATAGTCCACACCGTGGACGTTTATGCAAATTCATATAATTTCAGTGAACTATACGGTAGTTTCTCTCGCGACTGTGTACGAAATAGGGGAGGGGAAAAAGCCAAGTTACTGAAGTTTTTATCGATAGACGATGATGTGAAATCACTAAATAATAATACGTTCGCGGATTAAGAAAAA
Organism: Tetragonula carbonaria; assembly: GCA_032399595.1. Taxonomy (NCBI): domain Eukaryota; kingdom Metazoa; phylum Arthropoda; class Insecta; order Hymenoptera; family Apidae; genus Tetragonula; species Tetragonula carbonaria. The sequence goes on from JAUCRC010000002.1 coordinate 22,029,307, forward strand.
GAAACCACCAGTCCGCACGCAGAAAGGAATTTTCTCTCGTTGAAATTTCATCTGGAAATTGTCTATATTAGTTTCCCCCGCTTGTTTGTATCGTCAGTGCGCTCGAAGGGGCCAGAGATCCACGCTCTACCGTACTCTTAATTTTCCCCGTGCGTCGAGGAAAGCGTTTCATCACCGAGTAACCGACAAAAAGCTGATATTCTCGTAGGTGCGTACTCGCACTGGCACTGGCACTGGCACTGGCACTGGTTGGAACAGCCGGTTTCCGGTTCACAACGCCACTCCCCTGTGTGCTCATTTCGATTCGTCGTCTCTCATCCGGCTGAGTTTCATCCTTCCATCCTTCTTCCTCAAAGGGGAAGAAAGAGCCCTCCCCCACCCCCGATAAAAACACGTGGTGGATCGAAACGCGTGATGCACGTGGGCGAGAGTCATCGTCGATGACATGCAGTCGTCGATGAAACGTAGATCATGCAAGAAAAAGCATTGCGACTGCGTGATATGCCGTGAACTGACCGACTGCAGAATGACGGCGAATCTCGAGGCGTCGGCGGCTCCGCTTCGTCGCGTGGATGGCATCAACTTCATCTTACGTCGTGCCTTGCCGTTCACCGGCAAATCGCCGTCCAAAGAGTGGCTGAACATCAGCAACGACGGTGAACATCACAAAGACGGCGCCGCGACGGATGAGAAAGAAAAAATAACAGAGGACGGCGCGACGAAGAATGGCGACAGGGACTCGGTAGCTCATAAGACTGTCATCTATTTCGGCGACACGAATCAGAAGCAGAGTAACGATAGGTTCAACCTAGATGACAGAGAAACCTCGTCGTCGAATCGTCGTTGCCAGCTGACGACCAAAGATGAATCGACGAAGGATCGAGACGATCGAGACGAAGATGCAAAGCCACTGGCAATGAACGAGGACGTCAAGCTCACGCACGAAATCGTGGTGAACGTCAGCCCCAGCAGGGAGGACGTGCTAAGAATCCAAGAGGACGAGAGCCAGGTCGAGGACTATTGGTCCCTGCCGGGGGATAACACCGGCTTCAAAGCGGACTGGAGCTTCGTTCAACAGTGGCGACTCAGGGGGTAAATCGAATAGAATCGAATAGAATCGAATAGAGTAGAGTCTAGAACTCCTAAACCTCTCGAAAGCTGTTGTTGTTTATTCCGAAATTCCTCCAGAGCCCATCTGTCTTCTTACTTTTTTTATTCAAGTAAAAAGAGAGAAATATCGTTTTTCTTCCTACTAATTTTCACGAAATTACTCCGCTTTGGCAAACGAGATAGCCCTTAAACGATTTCGTCACCTCGAATTTACTTTCGTTTCCATGTGCTTTGAACATTTCCTTGAACGGTGTGAAACAATATATCTTCAGCGTATATTTTACATTTTACATTTTACGATTTTACGATTTTACGATTTTACGATTAAGACAAGCTTGCTCGGCTTTACATTATTTGATATATTTGAACTTTATCAAATACAGCTGACTCTTGTGAAAAAATGTCGCCTTTGCATTGTCTCTCTAATTAATCATAAAGTGTTTGTGAAATGTGTCAGTGCACGTATTGAGAGAAATCTACATATTCCGACTAGAATTCAACCAGATTTGTCTCCTCTCTTCTTTGACATTTATACGTCAACCTTGTTCAACGAACAATGTCCAACAAAATTTTCACTGATCAAATCGTTTTCACTCGATCCATCGAAGCGTAGCACATATCTGATACACAACGAACTGAAACTGCATTTACACTTTTTCATTTCCATCGCGGATGATTCACCGAAATCCAAAGTGATCGTTCAAAGTGAACAGCAAACGGAGCAAAGTCAATCTCGAAACACACGCGACGAATTCGAAATGGATCTGACATTCAATCGCAAAAGAAGTACCGTAGATACATTGATCTATTTTAGAATAGATCGTATTTTCAGTCGAGTGAATTTTCATCCAATGGAAATTAAGGGCTACGATCTTCTATTATACGTATTATCGCGAAAAAATCGGTAGTTACGATGATCGATAAACTTGTACAATCAACGTACTACAAACATAACGAATAACTATATACTTTATTATTATTTTTTTTTAATAACTATTATTTAACAATATTTAAACGAACAATAAAAATTATAATTCATTCACTATTAATAACTATAGACTGTAGACTGTGAACGTGAAACTATAGACTTTTTACTTTTTACTTTTGACTTTTTACTGTCGATTAATTCCTTAACAACTACTATTTATATCCTCTATAATTTATTGTGTTTCCTTGACAATCATTAAACAGCTCCTTGGTAATCTTGTTAAAATATTGATCCTTTACATGATTTCTTGCTTTCGAGTTTCGTAAAATTGGCGCCGTAAATTTATCTGAAATGAACTTTTTTTATCGACGAGGAGGTTGAGAAATAGATGTCGCTATCTGTAATCCAATCTGTAATCTTAGAAATCAACTCCCTCTGATAGTTGTTTACATAAAAACTATCACGATTGTTTATTTTATTTATTGTATATCATGTCGTAATAATGATCGTCCTGTTGCCCAACCTAACTACCTCTCAACCACTGTCCTTTTTCTTTTACGCACGATAAAAATTTACTCGTTTCATTTTTGAGAGAAAAAGAAAAACTGTCTTTGACGCGTGTTTGCAAAATGTTCGCAATTTTTTATATCACCACGCAACAAAGGAGTTTCTTAAGAAAACACCTACGCGGTAAACTCTGGTTTTACTCGAAGTTGACTTAAAGTTGATTGAAATCTGATACTCAAAACGAAACGTGTTTCCCCGGATGTACAAGACGAATAGAAAAAAAGTGTTCGAAAAAAAACTTCTAGGCTACGAATTTTCGTCGCCTCGAGAGCTTAAAATGGCCCATTTCTGCAGCCATTATGGCCATTATGGCCTCCGATATTATAGACGCTCTATAAATACGTGATGAACTAATAACAGTAGATTTAAAGAACAATAATTTCACGTTCATCGTACCAATATATAGTTTATCGTATCATTGTTTATTTTTCATCTCTCCTCTTTTTCCACTTCCAGTCAAATCGAATCACAATCTCTTCTCGTAGAAAGAGGAAAAAAAAAGTCATTTCTAAAGATATGGTACGCGAGTTAATTTACACTTTTATTAAGCTGTGGACGTTTGTGTATTTATTTAAAATGAAAAAGCAAAAAATATAGCTAAACAAATCCTTTGCGAGAGTTTTTGAATTTACACAAGCATCCATCCACAACAGTCTAGTTGTAGTCTTAAAATATTAATAATACAAACCAATGCAAGTGCGAGGTCTCACTTCTGTAAATGAAAGGAATTGATTTATTTATTCGAAAGATTTGAAATGAAACGTTGATTTAAAAAATTAATTTCTTTCAGCCCGACCGGTGGCAATGGACGAGAACTGTATTGCCCTGCATATTCGAAGGATTTCACGGAGAGTTCTCCAAAAAATGGTATTCACAATACGGTGCACATGGTGGCGGAAAGGGACACGGACAGCGTTGCCCCAACGCCAACGCCAACGCCTCAGCATCCTCATCACTCTCAACACTATCATCTTAATTTACATGAAATTCGCGCGCTTCAGGTATATTTCAATTTATTCACCTTTTACCACCTGAATATACTATTCACGAGCAATATCAACAATATCAATATCGGTTCAGTCTCGAGTCCGTGTAATGGTAATATAATGGACTCGCCGCCATTATTGTCAATAAAGTCTCTCGTTAATTTCTATTTTCAGATCAGACGTTATATTTAATAATAAATATGCATCTTAGAAATTTCGATCGTTAAATTTATCATTAATTGCTTGGCAAAGTTAAATTTGTTGGTTGTCGATAAACGACAGTACCGTAAAGATATGGACCGTTTATTTTGAAAGTGGTGTAAGTCCGTTTTGATGAAAAAAATGGGACACCGCGTAATTTGTGATTAATTTAGTATAAACTTTTTATTTATAACTAGCTCATATTTAATATCTTGAAAAACGTCAATGCTCAAATTTGTTCAATTTAAAATTGGCCAATAAAAGAAATTGCGTAGCGATTGATTACGAAAGTGGTGTAGGCCCAATTTCCATAGACATATTTCCATTACATACGAAATAAGGATATGGAGCAGTTATTACCTTATATATTACCTCCTGTGCATCACGAATGCTTCGAAACACTGCCACATAAAGAGCATAAATAAATAATATCAATATCTTGTGTTAAGTTTAACAATATATATATATATATATATATATATATATATATATATATATATATATATATATATATATATATATATATATAATTAACGTTCAAAATAGAAAATAGAAAATACTGTGCAAGTCCATTTACAGCCTGTAAATATATATTATTTTAGTTAAATTCGCCTAAAAGAAATTTAGATAATCAAGTTACATATTGACAAATTAGTAGAAACGTTGTGCCAGACTTGACACAATTAATTAATTTATATTTTTGAATCGACCAATATGCTAATCTTTAATTTTCTCGAAACAACAAAAAATGGATTGGCACCACTTTCCCATGTTAAACAAACCCATATTATTCCACTGTCATTTTAAAGAATTCGTCGAAGCAAACAAGCTATAAAGCGTGACGACACATTTCTTTCGCAGAGGCGACCAGATTGTAATACCGGTAACAGCTCGTCAGATGAGAACCGATCTTCCGGGCATGCAAGCATGTCGGACACGGGCGGGCACACGAGTAGCAGCTCGCCACCCCATCGTCACCATAGGGCACACAGTCCGCAGCAACTGAACTCTGTGCCGGAAGACGACCGCTTGTCAGCCTCGGTTACCCAGAGAAATGGCAGAAACAGATCTGGACAGAATCGCAACAGACACAGAGCCACACCCGCCAAGGTGTGCTTTTTGCAAAATGCAAGCCAGTCGACGTCTCTATAACGATTCTTTACTTTACTCGATAGTGAAATATTCACCGAGCGCATAATTGTTATAAATACAAAGTTCCATCTCTTTGGTTCAGCGTTTGCGAGATGTACACAGATGCACGATTATGGGCCAAAAATCACTTCTCACTGGAATAAGTCGGCAATCCTTTTTATCGTATATTTTCATTACATTTTCTCCAACGTCCAAAAGAAATGATTTGGGGAAACATGAGGGGAAAAGATCATTTTAACTTGAAATCAGCTTTTTCTTTGACGTTTCAAAAATGATGTTGAAAAAAAGAAAATAGGTGGGAAGAAACTTTTGGCCCATCCTGTGTATGCGTATATCTTTGCTCGCCATTGAACCAATTTTCTACTTTTTCTATTTTCCAATGTTTTCATCGAGCTATCAGCAGACTATCAATCGGTAAAAATGCTTTTCCCTTCAACGACCGTGCGTTGCAGTTACAGGTGCCGTGGTCAGGTTCTGGCCTGGAAGATATCAAACTAGCAATTCAACAGCTCACCATGCGTTCTCATAAATCGTCTTCCACGTACTCGTCATTGAGCGGCTCGGAGAGTTCAGAACCGGCTGTAAGGAGGCTCATGAGACACTCGAGCTTAGAAACCATCAATACGAACGTGACCAGCGCCGACGAGTTCGTCTGGGTAGACTCTCACAATCGGTTGGTGGAGTTGCAACAATTACCGTGGACGCATCACGACGTGCTTCGCGTGTTACAAAACGGCCGCACCAGAGAGCACATGGAGCAAGTGTCTATGGAAACGATACCGCGTCTTTCTTACCTGCTGCAACGAGCTCTCGTCAGAATCGGCCGAGAGACTCAGCGACTGGCCAAACCCGTTGGTTTGTGCAGTAAACACGAGGTGTACAGCGCGTTTAAGATCGTCCTCTGCCCGGCCTTGGCAGATTCTTGCACCAAGGTACGCGAAATGGAGGAACGGCGATCGCTGTGCTTGATGCCACGATTAAGAATAGTGATCCGTTGATCAATGAGGAACTTTATACTTCGTTGTTGTAAGATATTACGTTACGCTTGCATTTGCAAATTTTAAAACTGCATACTCGACTGGATACTAGAATAGAATTCATCGTTGTACTCTTCGCAAAACTTAGAAAGAGAGAAATCCTCTCCTTTAATTCTGGTTCAGAGAATACCACTAAATCCAAGCAACCCCCAAAGACCTAATAAACTTTACTAGCAGTCAGTCGTCCATTAATTTTCACGTTTCTTTGTTCCATACATGCCTGCTTTTGCTAAGGATCACTTGCCAGGTAACGATATAATAATATTAAAGTGATACGTACCACGATGCTCGTGTTAAAGTACTAATAACTTACTTAACAACCGAGTCTGTCCAAGTCTATGACCGAATATATAACGTGCAAGTAATATTGAAAAGGGACTATATTTCTAAGGGACTATTATCCTTTCGATATTATCTGCTCTTGAATGACGAAACAATTTCGAGACAGACGCTATATTACGCAGTATGATAATTATAATATATTTTTCTACAAAGGAGGCATGTCTAAAATTAATATAATATAATACAATACAAGCGCGACTTATTTTCTTTTTTAGGCTTGCTTGCGTGCGGCAGCAATGTTCGCCGTATCTGGCGATCAGTTGAAGCAATCGAAAGCATCTCGATCCGGATTACAACTGCCAGTGGGACGATTTCTTCGTTGGATGTCCGATGTTCGATTAGGAAGAATGATACACGAGTACGCGGCTGTATATCTAACCGCTGGAATCGAAAATCTGCTGGAGGAAATACTGTTGCAGTGCATACCGACTGATCCCCATACAACGTTGACTGCAACCATGTTGGAACACGCCATCGCCAACAGTGGAGATTTATGGGGCCTGCTTCAACCTTACGCGCACCTGAATGCCGGTCGAACGGCATCAGGTAAAATTATTTTCTGTCGCTGGCACTGATTCGAATCATTCGTTGTCATTTGTTTCCAACTTGCTCGTTCCTTCTGCCTCGCAGTTAATTAGAAAAGCTCGCTAGAATGATATAACGAACATACCTACCAAGTTTTCATTCTTTTAATTTGTCCAAAGCGCATTGGACAATCCGATGATATAACAAATCGGATTGCGTTTACTTCCATTGAAGTAAAATAAGAATAATGGGGAGAGTATAATGATGAAAGACGAAGTGAGGATTTATCTATTCGTTGGATGAATAAGATAGAGTGACCTTCAGTGACTGATTGATTTAGTTGGAATTTGTAGGCAGTAATTCATCCACTGATGATCTTGAAACTCCGAACCAATACCAGCGACAGATACTTTCACTTCGTTTCGTTAAAATTGAATTCTCAAATTTTGTGAAAAATGAAATTTATAAGAAATGACGATAACGACATTGAGCCAATGGAACAACACTGTGCATAATGTTTATAATATTTATAACGCCATAACTGTATATCTGCCGTCGCTGATAATTACGTTAATACAACTTTCAATTTTCAGGTGCGCTTGCCATGCCGCGTTGGGCCAGTGTCAGTTCCCTAAATTCCTCCTCGTCATCCCGCAGTGGAAGAGACGCAGCAGGATCAGCGTTAGAACCATCGCTTCTAACAACCTGCGTCGGATCAATGTCGGAGCTGATAGACTTAATCTCGAAAGTTGCGCAAGTAGGACGCTCGACTACACCTCTGACAACCAAGGCGTTGAACGCGCTTTTTTATTACATGAGGTGTTCGCAGGTTTGCTCCTAACTTAGTTGCTCCTAATCTTTAGGGAGTTTTCCCATTTTCTATCGTCTCGCGGCACGTAAATAAAATCTAACGTAAGACGCGAGACGTTATTATATATATATATATATATATATATATATATATATATATGCGCAGCTGGAGCACGGTGAACGAGGTTTGGGGATACAGGAACTGGCGTACGAACGAGCGTACGTGGTTCTTCCGCCGCTGGTCGAGTGGCTAAGAGTTGCAACTGCTCATGCGGAACACAGGCACGGACTGATTGTGGATCAAGACGATATTAATCAAGCTGCCAGATTGCTGTTACCCGGCGTGGATTGCCCTGTCAGGCCAATATGGTAATGCAAAAGCTACGAGGGGACGATGGATGGTCCCAAATTTGCGTAACATTGACAAAATTTAAAATTTAAAATTTAATAACGCGTTCCGTGGCAAACTTTGTCCACAGCTTCGAGGAAGTTTCACTGTGCTCGAATCGTATCGACGACTCCGAATACGTTCGGCTTTTGACCATGGACATGGCCTTCAAGATGCTGATAAGCGGTCGCGCAGATTTAATAGCTCAAGCAATGCCCCTCTTGCCATCGACGAAGATCAATACTGTGAACGACAACGGCTTCACCGCTTTAATGATAGCGTGTATAAACAACGACGAAACCGCTGTCCTGGCATTGTTAGACGCTGGTGCCGACTTGAACGTCGAGAGTCCACCTCCGCCTACTGGACAGTCAGCCGGTATACCTTCCAAGATTCCAGTCGCTTTAAATGCGTCAAATGCGTCAAATGCTAAAAGTCCAATGATCACACCGCCCGCTATGATGACACCAGGAAAGAACGCGCCGTCTCTAAATTCATCTTCCAGTTCACCAGGCTCGTCTAGTAACGTGTCCAGTAGTACGTGTTACAACCAGTCTGCTTTCAACGCAGAAACGCAACATTGGACTGCTTTAACGTACACAGCGTTGTTGGGACATTGCAACATCGCTAGAATATTGTTGGAGAGAAGTGCAGCTGTCGAAGGTGGAGCTAAATTGAGCGAAGACAAATCTACGGTCACGCCGTTGCAAGCAGCTACAGCATCTGGCAACTATGAAATGGTTGCGCTTCTTTTGGCTCATGGAGCTCAGCCGTTTTTGTCTACTTTGATAAAAGATTCGTTTTCATACTCCGGTTCTGCTCAACGGGGCTGTTACAGGCAAATAAAATATCTTTCTAATTAGTTTCTCATTCGTCGTCGTCGTGTCGTGTCGTCAAATGTCGTCGGTGATGAATCACGATTGCTTTCTATTCTTACTTTACAGCGCGATATCGGTAGCAACGGTTCACGGTCAGAGAAGTTGTCTTCGTCAACTGTTGTCTCACCCGTTAAACTTCTCTGCGAAACGAGGAGAGAAAGAAGTATTGTCGTTGGAGGAAATCTTGGCAGAAGGTAGTAGTGCTGGCGCTAGTCCTCAACAGCAAACTGTGGACGGAAGAGGAAATAGAAGAGAAGGGAAAGAACCAGTCTTCAGTAAAGTTCAGACTAAAGCTTTGCAAGAAGCGATGTATCATAGTGCCGAGAGCAACCATTTAGGTAAAGTTAGGAAGTCTTTATCGTCTCGAAGAGTAAATGTATCTACCTAAATGTGTCTTTCTTCTACGTAAATGTGACGTATTCGTACCATAGATATCACGATGGAACTTCGTGGATTAAAAGTGGGTTGGACGTTGCACTGCTGGATGCATAGTCTTGCAACTGCTCACGAAATGAGATTAGATTCCGTGATAGATCAGTTACTTCAAGATTTTCTGCAAGTCTGTCCAGATGGCTATTCGACGCAATTCGTACAAGAATGTCTTCCATTGTTATTTAACATCTTTAGATATAGCAAAGTAAGTTGTTATAATTCAACTTGGTAAAAGCTCGATAAGAGTAAGAATATCTCGAGTTCTTATATCTTATATCTTTTGGTTTACGTCCTCTTGGTTACGTCTCTGTAGAAAGAAGGCACCACGCTTCTTCTCGCCGATATCTTCTGCACGTGCTTTGGATGGGAACCGATAAAACCCATTCGAGACACGACGCTTTCCAGCGGGTCCAGAATAGATCCGAAATTTGTAAATAATCCGGAATTAAGCGATGTACAATTCAGAGTGGAGGGCAGGGTGTTCTATGGGCATAAGATCGTTTTAGTCACGTCGTCACCGAGATTTAGAAATATGTTAAGCTCAAAATTGTGCGAGGGAAATCCTCCTATTGTACAAATTAACGATATTCGATACCACATTTTCCAGGTAATATTGAAAACGTCGTTGAAAAATCTTAATTCTTTTTTGTTTGTTTGTTTGTTTGTTTGTTTGTTTGTTTTATTTGGGATTTAAATTGTATTTTATGTATTCAGATGGTCATGGAATTTTTATATCACGGTGGTTGTGCCACGTTAGAAGTTAATCAAAGCGACGTTTTGGAATTAATGGCAGCCGCGAATTTTTTCCAACTGGATAGTTTACTTAGGTATTGCGAGGCACAATGTTCTTCCATGGTTGATCTTGACAATATCGTTTCTATGTACATCCATGCAAAGGTATTTTGCTTAAATTTTATTAGACACAATGTTACAACAGTATGTCGCAATTTTTTCCCTCTTTTAAGAGGAAATACAAACTAAACGACTTATTGTTCAAAAATTTTCAGGTTTACAACGCCACGCAACTTCTCGAATATTGTCAAGGGTTTTTACTACAAAATATGGTTGCTTTGTTAACTTACGATGACTCGGTCAAACGTCTATTGTTCGCTAAGAAATTGCCTAATCACGATGTTCTCGCGGGTCTTCTTCTTACTTTGCAAGCAAGGATAAAAGCTAGACGATCTCAACAACAAAACAAGATAAAAGCCTAGAGATACGATAAACACCAAGCACGGTATTTATGGTCAACATCGTGATTATGATTTTATTTTTACTATCGTCCATTGTAACGATAAACATATTCACGTATGTTTAAATAACATTATTTATCTAAAGAGGAAAAAAAACATTACACTAAGACTGAATATTTCATGATTTATTTTCAACCTTTTTCCAGCGGATATTCAAATTATATAAATTATCGCCAATACGCGTCAGTTTGCATTACGTTCAAAGTACATATTAGTAGATCATAAAAACTTACGTTTCTGCCATTGTATTTTTTCATCATTGTTGCATAGTATACTTTCCGTTTAAGCATTTTTTAAACTGTAATGTATATTAGATACTTTTCAAACTATATAAATTATACTGTTACAAATGGATATCTATCAAGCGTATATAATTATTAAAATAATTAAAGAGATAATTTAAAAATTTCTAAAAATTAGTTTATCCATCGCAAATTTTTAAACAATCGTGTAAATAAATAATTATCACAAATATAGAAGATGGTATATGCTGTGAGTTCTTAGTGACGATAAGTTATTAGTTATATATAACAAATGAATATATAAATATATATTTTGTATATAAAACAGACTGAACAGTTTAAACGTGATAAGAAAAAAAAAAAAAAATTGCGAAATATGCGAAATATTAAAATGTTGTCACGCATTAATAGTACAACATAATTTGTACACCTCGATTACAATAAATTATAAATTATTGTGATAATAAATAACTTGTTTCACTTCTCGAAGTTTAATAAAACTGCCTATATTTTTTTATCACATTTCTGTTTACATATAAAGTACTGAAGTACTTTGTAGTTTTTATCACGTTGCAATACTAGCTTGCAGTAATTCACAAAAAAAAAAAAAGAAGAAGAATGCAAAGTATTGTTACATAATGTCGCATTGTCAACGAATGAAGCTCGTCGTATCTTTAATAAAATATTACGAAAAATGTGATTCATTTTAAAATAGAAGGAAAGGAAGAAGAACGAAATAATTGCCTGCTACAATTTTCGTCGTACAATGAAACGTCGTAGAATTCGTTATTGCAAAATGAAATTGTTTCTGCTCAGACCTCGACAATGTAACATAATATTAGTATTATATAATGCAATTTATTTTAAATGTCAACGTTTAGTTGTATATACAATGTTCAAGTTATAATCTTCATAATAATGTAGTTTGGAGTTTTAAATTTTGGAATGCCTAATAATCATACAAGAGTCAAATTGATTCGCAAAAAACGGCTGTCTCAATCTTACGATAATCTGTACTATATTCTTTCTTTCGTTATTATTATCGTTGCAAGCTTCAATGGAGATGCATGCAAATCATAATAAATAATATTATAATTCTACTAAAGAATAATTGTAAAAAATGATATATTCACAATTTATACAATTTAGTTACGTTAGATTAAGAATATTGATGTTGTCATATGCCCATAAAAGTTGTTACTTACATAAATTATCGTGTAGTTAACAAGAATTATACGATATATCTCTTGTAAAAATGTAAGCTTGAAGACAGTTTTGAAGAAGGCATTTCCTATATTATGTGATATAAATTTTAAATTGCAATAAATATACTTTAATATTTTCTTAGTACCTGTGTATATAGGAAAAGTAAAATATTTCAAACACGTGAAAAATGTAAATTATTGTTTTTTTCTTTCTTAACGTTACATATTTTATAATGGAGCTGTTTGAATTAATTAATTTATAAAAGCAAAAAAGTTGCATGCGTATACAAATACATGTGTTAGTATTAATTTATACATTTTAATTTTAATTTAAACATAAGTGGAAAGATGAGAAACATATACAATGATGAATATTTTAGGTCATAATTGTTACGATCAATCCTAACTGGATAAGGACAGATAAAGGAAGGAAATAATATATTATCTTTATAACAAACTCGTACAATTATTTAATAATAGAAAATGAATTCATTGTTTCGAAATAATAACATATAAATAACAAATCAGTGAAAAGATATCCATTTTGCAAAATATAATTTCCACTTATCACTTCTCGTTACACTCGATTAATTAACAAATATTGAACAACAAATATTGTGAATAATAATATATATGTGTGTGTGTGTGTGTGTGTGTGTGTGTGTGTGTGTATGCAATAGAAAATTACATTTTCAAGTAAAAATCAGATTACAGAAATTACTTATAGCGCGCACAATTATCAAAAAATATAAACAATATAGTATCAAGATATAATAGCTCTCAACATTAATCGATTTAGTGCCACATTTATTTCACATATTTCTGAGATAAATTTATATCTGTTTATGATCATTTTATGCATAGGTGATCTTCTAATATCAATACAATAAAATGTTAAATGGCATATTTTTTAATAAATTTATTGTAATAAATTAATTAATAATTTCACTATATATATATATTAGGTAATTGTCTAATAATGATAAATATCAAAACGTTTAGACGTTATATATCAATAAATTAATAGAATACATAGTTTTAATATAGATTTTCAACAAACAGTATACGTTGCCATAAAATTTGAAGCTGTAATATAACATTGACATTCAGCTTAGAGGCTTGTTATGTTTATAATGCTGTATAATTTATTGAAAAAATAACATTTGATACAATTAAAATGATTTATCAAAGTGTCTGTTAGTTAATAGCTTGCAGATACAACAAAATTTATAATTGCAAAGATTATTTCTCTTACTAATAGAAGCCTGCTCTAAAAAGTAATGCAGATATTTAATATCTTTGTTACGTCCAATCCGAGTTATTAAATTCAAATTGCCTTAAAATGAAAAATAAAAAGTAAGCATGCAGCAAGAACATTATAATGTGTTTCATAAATTCGAAGATAAACAAAGATAATACGCTCGAATTACATGTTAATCAATTTACAAATGAATATAAAACAAGTCTATCCTCTCCCCATATTGCATGTCCGATATATAAACTGGCAATTTATATTTTTTCATGACATTATAATTCTACAATCAGTAAGATAGATTGAGACAACCTTTTTCGCTCGTACGCAATATCTACGACGATTAGGTACGCTAACTTAATTTAGTGACTAGAATAATAATTAATATAGCAACGACTATGATTGCGAGCAATAGTAGGACAAAAATTTTTCGTCGATATTTACTTTGGTAATTACTTCCCTTGATTAATTCTTGAGTTCCTAGCTCAACGTTCGCATGGATATCTTCTATATGGTTATCTATCGTGTCTGCAATAAAAAACATTTATACGAGAACAGTATATATATATATATATATATATATATATAAAACAGTATATATATATATATATATGTATATATGTGTGTGTGTGTTTCTTATATGAAAATAGGACAAAATCACTTACTGATTGAATCTCCTTGTTGATGCACAAATGCTGCCAATTCGCGTATTATTTGGTTTACATCCAAAATATCACCTTCGATACGTTTTATCCTATCTTCTCTCTCTAACAGTAAGCCTTGTTGAAATTCAAGATTTCTAGACACATTAGACACAAAAAGACAACTTGTAATCTACTTTCTTATTACTTAATAATATATAATCGATAATGTTATTTCACGAACTTGTATTATGCATTATAATATTCATTAAAATAAACTTACCGTACGTTCAAGTGCATTTTATAACTTCTCTATATCAATAATATAACATGTTGTAATTATTTAATATTTTTTCGGTGAAATTTTTAAATTCAAGCTATTTCGATATTCATACTATAAAATCCACGAATTATGCTCATCGTACAAAAATCATGAAAAAAGCCTATTTGAATTTTTATTTTTTAATAACGTTAATAATGTTAGCCACCTTTGAACCCATTGCTTGTGCGCAGACTGTGAGAAATAGTCAAGCTTTTTTCACTACTGACATGTGCAGATACAGTTATGTATATTTATGAAAATGAATATACAGTTTACATTCAAACCTTTGTGTCACTCTGTGCTCGTCCTCCTGAGCTTGAAGTAAACGTTGTTGTTCCTCTTCCTCGGGATCCATAGGATTTTCTATACTAATTGTAAGCAAAATATGTCTCTTCATCTTTTCAGCAATTGACTAGAAATTTCACGAGAAAACAATTGTAAACGCATGATAATGTTACAATTAACTAAGATACAATTAATGAAATATATTTTACCTTCTGCATATCTGAGTATCTTTGCAAAGCATCTTTGAAATCAGTGGTAAGTTTCTCAATTTGTAACTTTTGTTGTTTATCACCTCGCCTCATCAGCACTGTCAGTCTTGCAATGTCTTTGCTCGTTTGAGTCACTACTTGATTTGTGCTTAACTGTGTGACATGCCTTGTAATTAAATAAATGCGAATGTGAATATAATATAAAAGGCTTCGACGGAATTCGACATTTTCACGTCGGTAAAAATTTATTGCATTTTAACGAGTGTCATATATGGCCTAGATTACTCGGCCTTTATTTTAGATTTTTCAATTACTTACACCTTATCTCTTAGACCCTGATTATCTTTATTGGTTCCAACATTTTTATATGCGCGTTCAAGCATCCTCCAACTTGTATTTATTGTGTATATGTTAGTGGTAATATTTTCACTGAGGCTATAAAGTTCTGTAGGACTAAATCCTACATCAGGTACATCTGTCCGTTGATCTGTGGACCCATATGTTTGAGAACTGTGAGCCATTCTAAAAATAAACATACATTTTATTACCAAAATTACAATTTTACCGTGCAAAGTTAAAGAACCTGCAAATATTAACAATAACAACAAACACATGTATTTTGTGTTTTGTCCAACATTGTGTTTTTACATCTTTGTGAAATAAAAAATGATATAAATCTCTGTGACACATTTATGAGTAACACTGATACACTATGTATTACCACATATATGAGTCACTATTGTAACTTTATATTAATAATAATAATAATAATAATAATAATAATAATAATAATAGTAATAAATATGATACTTAAATTTTTATACGTTCCAACGTATTTACATTAACATGATTTTTTATTTATTCATAATTTTTGTTTAGTTCAAAATGAAAAAGCTTCTAGATTATATATACATATATATAAATATATATACATATATACATGCATACATACATACATATATATATATACATACAGTTGATCTTACTCTCCCTTGTACTGTTAAATATATATATATATATATATATATATATATCTTTGTATCTTTCAATGCAATTGCACATAATAAACGATATTTAGACTTTTAAAATTTTCTGTCTATGGCGATATTTTAATAAGTATACGAAAAACACAATGCAAATATTTAGTAAATGCTTTGAAACTGTCGCAAAAATGATACATTAATAAATGGAATCGTACAATGTTATACGAACGCTGTAGCGTTAGTTAGAATCAAAATTTCAGCTGATGTGTATCTGAAAACTCTATCGTGATTACATGCAGCTGAATAGTTGTTCAGATCTTTAATGGTAAATACATACGACAAATACATACACGAAAGAACGAAATTAACGCGAGATAAAAGTACATGAATAAATATATAAACGCCACGTACATGCGGAACAAACCTGAATTATTTTATCACAAATATTCTTAATATCTAAATATAAATTGCTTTATTAATTTACATTTAAAAATTAAGAGGACTATTTTTATGTATCGAATCTTAGAAACTGACAGTTGCCTAAATGATCTACTCCACCGCCCATGTGACAATAGTCTCTTTGTGTTCGCAGCCGCGATTCCAACAGCAGATTCCTAGATTATCAACGTTTCGTACTTTTTCAGTTCAGACACGATGTCTGTAAACAACGTGAACATAATAAACAATAAATAAAAATAAATTTATCCTCTGATAATAAATTATTAACAACGCAACGTGCGTTCTCCGAATTTCATAATAATTTCTATTACAAAAGGAATTTAATGTAGTCTGCCGTGTCTACGACACCGTCTAAATACCACTAGATTCAAAACACTATTTTGCTGATATCATCCCGTTGTGTTGTAACGCAAAAATACGAAGCGTATTTTTTCATATAAAGAAATTAATCTCTGCCAGAAAATTTATTATTAAAATAGACAAATACAGATATTAATCAACTATAAAATTATTTTTTATCAATTCATGGAAATGAGAATGTCTGGAATACCGTCTTATATATTACTACCGCCAGGATCAAAAATAGAATTATTGATACATTTATTTCAATATATTTTCATCTGTTTAACGCGGTGAACGATGAGGAAAATTGATAATAAAATTTTTGCATCGAATAGTCAAATCAGTTAATGAGTTACGTCTCGCAGAACTGCAGGTTAGTCGCATGGCGGACATTGGCTTGACAAGACGTACGGCACGGAAGTTCCCGAGTACGACCGACTAATTGCGAAAGCCTTCAGAAACAACAACCGTCGGCCGTAAGTAAACGCTATTGTGATTTCTCATCGTTTTATTCGCAAATACTACACATTATTGACCGCCTGCCTGTCGCGATAGCGAATTTAACGCTAGATTGCCACATTGTGCGCATATTTTCGATAGAAAGTCCGACGAGAAATCGGAAAATTTCGTAGAATTTTCTCGAGGGTTGCTTGCGAGTCGATACAGCTCGTACATAGGTCGTCGTGCGATCGTGCGTCATGTCGGTTCTGAACTCGTCTTCCATTTCGTCGATTCCCCGTCGCGACGTTTCACAACCTCGTATCTCGCTGTAACTGAGAGATTTTTTTTTCGCTCAGCCGACCAGTTTTCGCTCGAATAGCAGTAAAATCGAGCAACGTGCGAGTGGTAATCGAGTGTTGTTCGCCAACATCTACGCAACTTCCACTTTTGACATTTTCATCGGCGTGACTTTTGGCGTAGGTTCGTTTCCTTAGATCGCAGCATGTTTTCCACCGTATTCTCGGCTGTATACGTTTCCTATTTTATTTTATTCGAAGTAATTTTTTTTTCTTTTTTTTTTTTCCTTTGCAAACTCTAGCCCGAAAGTAACGATTTCCGACGAGTTTACGGTAAAATCCCCTCCACTGTGTGTCGTGCCCCGTTGTCTCGCTTCTTTTCAAACGAGGTTTTGAAATTAGTACGTTTCCTCGATTGTTGATCACTTTCTGCTCAGTTGCAAAATCGACTTGTTTATTTTAGAGAGAGAGAGAGAGAGCTATACATGCTGCTTACGTCAACCGTTCTTTCAACGTTACTCTATTCTTTTGCTCGCCTCTCGATCAACCGTGTTTCTCTATATTTTTTTCAAGTTTCAGGCGAACTTCGTCACGAAATTCATTCTTGACACTCGTGATCGTTCGTTTCGATTTTACACTTGACGAGCTCTCTTCGACGCTCCTTCCTTGCACGGAATCGCAAATAATTTTCTATAATTTTCTTATGATAAATTTTCTATTGTATCGCTTCTTACGAATTGGAACAGCAACCGCTATGGATGGTTCGTACGCCCATATCATTGGCCTACCTATTTTATTATTACTTTAAAAAATAATCGGAATTTAAACATTTGGCCTTTCATTTTGTTCGCATTGTTCGGTTATACAAATTTTTCGGAAACAGAAATATATATTTTTGGACAGTTCCACGAACTTGATCGATGTAATCGACTCATGGGAAAGGACAAAGTGTTTTTGTTCGTTGAAAGAATTGCGAGATCGAACGGTCGTAACGAGTCTAGAAATTTTTCGCTAATTAATTTATCGTGCTTCTGTATAAGTTATGAAGAAATATATTTTTCGCCGTTCGTTACGTTTTGCGATGGATACGGAGCAGCAGACATGTAAACATACGTATGCACGAACCACACACACACACACACACACACACACACACATGTATTCATCGATCAATGTGCACGCACACGCATAGGCGTGAACAGAATCAACCAAGCGTACACTGTCTCGTTTGTGATGTTTCGGAATTTTTGTATCCATATAGTCTTGCATTAATTTTGTTCAAAATACGTGGCTTTTATATTTTTCATTTTTTACATCTAAAATTATAACCCTATTTCTTTTTTTTCATATTTTAGATTTATCATTCATTTATTCTGCTATCCATTATTACGTACTTATGAACAAAGAAACTGCGAAATAACGTTATACTATAGTAATACTTTGTATTGACATTCTAACAAAGGACAAATTTTTACAATCTTTTCCACGAATGTTCAAATTTTATTTGTTAGAAAAAAGAAAAGATCGCGATACTTTTAATTTCAAAAAGATTAATTTTAACTTTATTTTCCATCTGTCGTTTTGTTTCTTCTCTATCGTTAAAAAATTTCATAACCTATCGATACGTGTTGTTTCTTTCTAGATTGAATGCCCTTTTTTTTTTTTTTTTTTTTTTTTGCTTTTTTCAAAGCGTTTTCGTTTGTTGAAACGAGAGTTGGATTGGAATAAAAAAAAAAATTTAAAAGCTTTAACGAGATTAGTAACGCGATTCGTTTCAAATTAATCCTCAAACGAGGATGTAATTCTCTGACTTAAATAAGTTTGCCATCCCCTATTTTATTTATATAATAGCACATTAACGATTACAACCTCGAAACGTTTAATACTTGAGACAGAGAGAGAGAGAGAGAGAGAGAGAGTGAGTGCGTTACAACGTGTGCACCCATGGCGAACGGGTTTATCGTGCGTCTTTAAATGCTCGCTCATATGATTGTTCCTACGTCGGACGTGACGACCGTGTGCGGTCTCTTTGTTACACCAGAATTTAAAACTTCTATCGTACTATGAATAGACGTACAGATTTTCTTTCAGTTCGATTCGTGTGGTTAATTTACATTTGGATTTTGAGCTACGTACGTAGCAAGCTCTGTCGTTTGCTAGAAATTTTTAGTAAATTGGACGCCTATGCTCGTACGCGTGTGCCAATTACACGGAACAATCGTGTATGTACCGTTTAAAGAAAAATATAATTAGATTTAGAAAAACGTCGAGAAATGAAATTCGTCAAACAATCGGCGTGAAGCGATGAGAAAAAAAGGATTTAGAGACAAAGGATTTTGGACTTTCTTTTTCTGTCTCTCTGTGTGCTGTCTCTCTGGCAATTATCGTTTACAATGTTGGTAGTATTATCACGGTTTTACCTTCTGTTTTCCTGTCATTTTAAAGTCCGTTCGGAATGTCGTTAGCGAAGAGTAAGTTTTTAGATAAGCTCCTTCGGATGTTTGCTTTGTAAATTTCACTCGAATCAGCGTGCGTCGTTTTCTTTTCTTTTTGGTTGGTTGATCTTATCCGTTATCAGCTGTCAAAAGTTGGCAACCTTGTTCTAAGTCGTGGAGAGCAACCGTCACGGCGCATCAGTGACGTGTCGCGTGAGACACAGAGAAATGGATGACAGGATAGTTTGAAGTATTCGAAGAAGAATAGCAACTGTTCTCTGTAAATTCCATTGCTGTATCGCTTTCTCCATTCATTCATGGCACGTGGCTCTCTTTTTGCGTATAATTATTTTTTTATCTCGCTAAGTTCACGTATTAGAAACGACATCAGAAATATTAGAAATGCTGCAATTTCTCTATTTTCGTTTCGTTTAACTAAGATTTCGCATTGGTAATTTTAATTTTAATCACATTTGCGAAGAAGCAGTATAAGTAGTATAAGTAGTAACTAGTTATAAAATAATAGCTATTTTTTTCAAATATGTCCAAAGACATTTTTAGCAGAACAATTTTTTCTATTTAAATTATTTCTCTGTATCGTTCTACGATAACATTTATTTGTGAGTTTAAATTATTCGTGAGTTTACACATTTGTAACGTTAATTTCGTTTCAAAAATTACGAAATCAGTACAACTTCTGTTAGAACTTCGAACTTTCGATACTGCAATCTCAGGATTCCGTGGACATTTAAATCATGGAATGCGCTATCTTTATGGTGCATTTCCATGCAAGTTTTACAATTTACAAGAAAGTCGACATTGTTGAGTAATTTTAAAATTTATTACACCAGGAAAAAATTGCGGACAATACGTAAAAAAAAGAAAGAAAGAAGAACTGCGTACAAGTTACAAAAGTTTTTAAAAACAAATTGTTCGTTTGTCAGATACAATCGAAGTATTTCCACGTACGCGCTCAAATTTACGTTTGAGCAAGTTAAATTTAGAGCTGTTAAGAAATTTCGCTCGTTATTTTAGTAATTGCACTGGTCGAAGTATTTTGTCGACGTTTATTTGTCTAACAACGAAGGTAATACAAATGTAAAAAGAAGCGGGATGGAATACCGGTTTAACGCGCCAAAGAAATTATCAATGTCGGAGCATGTTGCAGGCGGTGACCTTCGTCTCGTCGTGCAAACTCAAAGTAATACTTCTTAAGTCGCGATGTCCGTGCATATGTATATGCGTGAGCACATACATATTCAATCGCATTTAGTTTCCGCTTGTACTGCTCACGAGAAGCCTTGTAATCGTGTATTCCAAAATTACGTTGTTCGATCAAATTTCCTTCATTCTCATTTAAAATAACGTAAAACAATATCACGTACGCGTGTCTTTCAGACGCTATATCGATATCACTGTTGAAAATTTCAACCGAAAATCATTCTACTCGGAGAGATAGCTCGTTGTCGATGCACTTATTATTTTTCTTCCGCCATAAAGTACATTATTGTTACAGAGGCGAGCAAACCGCTCAAATCTCAACATTGTATCAAGTTTACAAACGTATGAATTAATTCGTTCAATGAATTGTTCGTTCAAGCTGGAATTTCCACGCGATCTAACCCATTATAAATTCGTCCGAATCGTTTCGTTCTCCGTACAAAGAGATTCTTGCTTAAAGGAAGAAAAAAAAAAAAAAAAAGGAGCAATCCACAAGAAACGAATATTGCACAAAGAACAGTGGGTAGAATTGATATTGAAATCTTTCTTTTTTTTTTTTTTTTCCTCCTTTTTTCTCCTCTCTTTTTTCTTTTCTGTTTCTGAGACAAAGCTGTTCTCCGTTTTCCTCGATTTGGCAGCGTGTAATTGAAAACAGACCGAAGGTTTTTCCAGCCGCGCATCCTAAATACATGGATCGCTCGGTAGAAGCGGTCGGAGACGACCTTAGTCGAAGTCAGGACGAAGTTGTCCGACCTCGCCCGATCTGGCTGACGATAGGAGCCGAGATCGGTCGAGGTGAGACGACGGGAGGTTCATTGACCATCTGACCATGAGCCGCGCCCCACATACGATCCTCTCCACGTTTATCGTTCACGGCTTTTGGTTGTTTTGCTCGTAACCGACACCTCAAGATCAAAGCCGTTTCCCTGGAGAAGATCCTCGTCCTGTCCTGTCGAAGACAACCTTCGCTTGTGAGCGCAACAAGGCTGCACATTGTTAATCCGTGTCTCTCCTGCCGTTAAAAGTTTCATTCTTCATAAGTAGGCTGCGGATGTTTGTTCATTTGCGAGGGATTTAAAGGTCCCCCTCCCCCCAAAAAAAAGAAAAAAAAAAAAGACACCGCGCAGTAACGTGATAATGTGTAAATTTTACTCAAAACACACAGTGGTATTTTTCACAATGTCTGAATAAGCAATATTTGACATTTTTTTTTTTTTTTTTTTTTTTTTTTTGTTTCTTTTCTCTGCGATATTTAACAAGCCTTTGTTTGAATTTGGAAAACTACGAGCCTGCACGTGTAAACATCTAGCAGCTTAATTGTAAATTTGTTGCCCCTTTTGTCATCGTTACGTACAGTGTGGATGGAAGAAATTTTCTTCTCCTTTTTCTTTTTCTATTCTTTTGATTTGTTTCAGTGTGTGATTTTTCCATCTGCCGCAACGTTACGTTACATTGGTGAATTTGTACTTGTCCAAATCTGAGTTACGATTTCTTTTCATTCGTCGGATGCAAATGCTTTTCCTGCAATATCGAGGCACAAACAAGGAGTATCTATACTCTTCGTGTTTGCAAAATAAATTGTACATTACGTTTGAAAATTTCATTTCTTTTCCCTTTTTCCTGGGTAAATTGATAAATTTATACAATTCGCATAAATGTAATTACGCGTTCGACGTATCGAGACACGGCTGTTTTTTCCATAAATTGGATCTTTCCTTTCAAAAAAGTCTTTCGTGGGAATGTTCATTTTACATACGCTGTTGTTGTACAAGCGATATCTCTACGATATCTTATGTAACTTGTATAAATTCCTTGTGTTTGGTATTGTGGTAAATATAGCTTAAATAATGATAATGATGATGATGATGATGATGATAATAATAATAATCATCGTACACGTACACTAGAAACAGAAGGAACGAACGAACGAACGATAATTTATGTTTAAAGCACAATCGTAATAATGCACGCTGTGTTGATACGTTATTTTTGTACATCAAGTTAGGTACGAAAAGACTGTGATAATAATAGCCAAACACGAGCGATGCGGCACGCGTATATAAGCAAGAAATTATCAATGTGACGACAAGAAATGTATCGTTATTGCATCGTTGTCGTTTTGTTTCAGCTTCCTAAAGGAAGATCTGTGTGCTGTGATTTATCACTCAGGGGGCCGAAACACGCGCAACAACGGACAACCCCACAGGACCGGGGGGTGCTTCTCGTGTCTCGGGAGGAAGGTCAGGGTTTACACAAAGTTACCTTGACTGTAACAGTCATACGCACCAGCCGCCTCTTTTTTCTCACCCAAAATCAATCACCCACCATCCGTGTTCGCAGTCACTTTATACACTGAAATACACTGAAATTAAAAAAATTCGATGCCTTCCAGGGACGATATTCGCTCCCTATCCACTGAGCAACGCTGGATCCCTCCTTCAACTGTTAGACGCGATGCACTCACCCCAGAAAGCAGAAATGATCTCATCTTTAGAAAGGTGCGGGGTATTCTTAATAAGCTTACGCCGGAAAAGTTCGCAAAGCTGAGCAACGACCTGCTCAACGTTGAGCTTAATTCTGATGTGATTCTCAAAGGTGTCATTTTTTTGGTAAGTAGCAAATATCCAGCAGTGTTGCGTTCTGCACGCGATGCGACGTGCGAGCTCGATCACTCGTGAGCTCGTCAAACGCGCGCCATAAAAAATAAATACAACATTATGTATTATGTATTATACATGATCGTTTATCAATACGTTTATGATACAACTCGCGCTTTCGCTTTCGCTTTCGCTTTCGCTTTCAGATCTTCGAAAAAGCACTTGATGAACCCAAGTACAGTTCTATGTACGCACAGCTGTGCAAACGGCTGTCTGACGAAGCTGCAAACTTTGAACCGCGAAAAGCACTCATTGAAAGTCAAAAAGGCCAAAGCACATTCACAGTTCTCCTTCTCAACAAGTGCAAAGACGAGTTTGAAAATCGTTCAAAGGCGAGCGAGGCGTTCGAAAATCAGGATGAACTTGGCCCAGAGGAAGAGGAACGCCGACAGGTGGCCAAGCGTAAAATGCTTGGCAACATCAAATTCATCGGAGAACTGGGGAAATTGGGAATCGTATCGGAAACGATTTTACACCGTTGCATCCAGCAATTATTGGAGAAGAAAATGCGAAGGAGATCCAGGGGGGACACTGCCGAGGATATCGAATGCCTCTGTCAAATCATGCGTACCTGCGGCCGTATCCTTGACTCGGATAAAGGCCGCGGACTCATGGATCAATATTTCAAACGTATGAACTCCTTAGCAGAGAGCAGAGATCTTCCTCTACGCATCAAGTTTATGCTGCGTGATGTTATTGAGCTACGCCGTGATGGCTGGGTACCGCGTAAGGCTACCAGCACTGAAGGTCCAATGCCCATCAATCAAATCCGCAGTGATAACGAAGAGTCTTCGAGGGGAAATGGCTTCCATAGACGCGAGGATCGCCTCGGAGCTGAATTTCTAAGAAAAATGGGACGTGGCGGATTAGACATGGACATGATGGGAGGTATACCGTTGACCTCTCCGTCGTTCGGCATGCCATCTCCATTCAGCCCCAACGGATTCTCTGGATCTCCCGGGGTTGCTTATGGTCGTCATAATCAACGTAACCAGCCGGGTTACTATCAGAACCAGAATCGTCATCAGAACAACTATCAAGGGAAACACAATCAACAGCAACATAATTCGCCACAAAACTTTAATAACAGTACGTATAACAGTACTTACGTAGTGTATTGCCATACCTCTTCTCCTCCTCCTCTTCGCTGCTAACAACACCGTCCGTTTTTGACGTTTTCTCATCTTCGCCCCGATCATCGCCCATTTCTCTTACAGATAGCAATAAAGAACAATTACGCTTCAATAAAAATAAGATGTTGATTGGACATCCGGAAGAAGTTTCGCTAAGACCATCGGCTAATTCTATGATGTTTAAACAAACCAATATCAATCCCAACCTACCTCTCAACAGTGGTAAATAAAAATATCTTACATTAGCAAAATCAATTTATCGAAATATCAAACTATCGCGAATAGTGTTTTATGAAAAAGATATATCATATCGTATCGACGTGTGTGATTCGATTGAGCTTGTGCGTTGTAGGCAAGTCTAACTATTAAACTATTAAAAGATGTAAAATGACAGTTTTTCACGCCACGCGGCACGCGCACCGTCCAACAATTTTTTTAATCGTTATTTCGATCGATAGATCTGTTCACGGGACGAGCATCGGAATTACCTCTTCTACGTGCTAGCACATTGAAACCCAGCTCGCCATTATTGCACAAGGAATTGTCACCAGCGATCGTGATAAAGCAAGGTCCTGTCGACAAACGAGAAAAAGCTCGCGATAGAAAGGACAAAGGAACTTCTAGAGAGGAGATACTGAAGAAAGTCAACTCCTTGATGGATGATCTTGTTTCTCATACGAACATACAGGATGCAATAACAGCTTTTCAAGATCTTAAGATACCCGAACGATTTTTACGTCATGCAATTTATACGTTATACTCTAATACATTGGATCGTGGAGATTCTGAGCGTGAACTCGCAGCTAAACTGATAGTTGAATTGGAGAAAGCAGACGTGATCACTGTACAGCAGATACACGAGGGATGGAAAGAACTAGTATCCAATATTCCAGAAAAAGAGAGTACCGTGCCTTGTGTAGCTTCTCACGTTGCCTTCTTAACAGCCAAGGCGATTGTGGATAATTTAATTCAATTAAACGATCTTGTTGCTGTGACAGAGAACGGTCAGCATCATCCGCTGTTTTTACTTACGCTTCAGCAGTTACATAAAAGCCAAGGCAAAGCGAGACTCACGCAGATCTTTAACGAGAGCAAGGTGAATCTTATTAGCCAGTTACCCGAAGCAGACAAGACGAAAGAAAGACTTGCGGAGATCTTGGAGGACAGAGAATTGACTTTCCTTTATCCACTTCTTAAGATCCAGGGAGATATCTGGCGTCAATTAGAATATGACCCAAATCCTAATACTCTTTACAAATGGATCAAAGAAAAGCTAGAACCTTCGCATCATTCTGATTCAGAGTTCATCAATGCTTTGATGAACGTTCTTCTGAAATACATTACACAGGTTAGTGTGTAAGAAATTTGTTAAAATCCATCCTTACTCTGTATGTTATTACCATACTTACTACTAACTGTGTATAATCTTTTTTTATACTTTTAATCCTTTTAAAACCTTTTAACTACGAGGCATTTTGTCAATATTGTTGATACCTCGTGACTAATGTTGTTTCTGTCCCTCGATTATCTCTGTTTCTTATGTTTCTATTAGGAAACAATACTGGCACCTGGTGTTGATCCTTCTAGTGTAGGCAAATCAGTAATAGATAAAGAAAAGGCATTACTGGAAAAATATGCACGTTTGATGCGTTTACTCTTCGTCGATATAGAGTCTCAAGTGACAGCCCTGCATGCACTTCAAGCATTTTGGTTCTCGCACAATTTTCCAAAAGGGATGTTATTACGATGGTTTGATGGACTTTACCGATTAGAGGTGATTGAAGAAGATGCCTATTTCAAATGGAAGGAATGCGTCACTGATGCTTATCCGGGCAAGGGTAAAGCGTTATTTGAGGTAAATATTGAAATAATGTCGCATTGATATTTCAAATTTTACACACATCTGAATTAGCACAACAGTACGCTAATACGATACGACAAGTATTATTTTCAATATTTATTTTAGTAAAATACCTTTTTGCTATAAAAAGTGTATAAACTCATTCTCTGTATAAACAAAAATCTCAGCACTTTTACGCTATCCGTATTTTTTTTAAACTGTTAGATCATTGCGTTACACTGTATAAAATATCGATATAGTTGATACGTGATATATTGTTGTGACAAATTAAATTTAAAGAAATGTATTGTGTATTAATATGTGTATTAATTAACAATTAAACGATGTAGGTCAATAGTTGGTTAACATGGTTAGATAATGCATCCACGGAAGAAGAAAGTGATGACCACAACGACGACGACGACAACAATAAAAACTACAGAATGCAAAAACTGTGAGAAGAATACGTTCTTCCGGCTACCTATAATTTGGAATAGGATTTTGCTATCTATATTACTGGACCAGGCGGTTTCAGTTTACTAATTGAGTTGTCTCCATCCATTGCCACAAACATCTTTTTAGTCTGTGTCAAGCCCTCGTTCAAAGAAGATGAAGAAGATGAAGAAGAAAAGGACTTTACAATCATGTCCGGAAAAAAGAGAGAAAAACAATAATATGGAAAACATACAATTTGCAGCCCATCGAGGGGTTTGCAGCAGACTTTCTAAGGAAGAAGTTTTAGAATGTTTTAGATAATTGAATATTGATATGATTTATAATCATATTGGGCCAGCAGATATATCAACAATCGCCGCTGTATGAACATCGGTGCAGAAAGAAACAAGAAAAAAAATTAGTCTGGTGATTTGTGTTGTCAAAGTTTTTGTCTAGTATTGTGCATGTGTCACGTTTTTGTAAGTCTTTTGTCCGCGGCACCAGCGAGTCGCTTGTTATCTCTGTGTACCAGCTTTTACATTTATTATGAGGAATTATTATCTATTATTAACTATTATATTATTATTAATATTATATAATTCATCACAACAGTCGAAATACATCTACTTTTCCTAAAGAAACGCAAAAAAAAAATATCCATCAGAAACAGAGGACTGACTCGGTAGTATAATATACGTATAAAATGCGATTAATTAATTCTCTTTAAAAGCTATAACAAACAAACAAACAAAAAAAATCGAAACAAATGAATTTATAGATCTTGAGAATCGAAAGGAAAAAAAAAAAGATACTGAGTCACACTTATATTACACATAAATCAACCAAACGTCATTTTTGCCCGTGTTATCTATATTTGCTGCTCCATTAATTCTACTCTAAAATACTAATCAATAACAACCAGCAGCCAACATCACAATTCACTTTAACATAACATAACATAAAAAAGAAATTAGTGATACGACTAAATCGTATATAAAAATAAACATACCTTGGTGTAATTTATTACAGATGGCCCCCTGGTTGTTCCGTCGATGAACCAACAGCCACCTTACCTTCTTTTCCTGCCTGTAGTAGTCTCTCCTAATTAGAATTCTACGCATCGACATACGATCTTTTTTTAATTAGTGCGTAACCTTCGAACCGACACGATGCCATAAGTTCGCCTAAAGAAAAGTTAGTGCAATATCGCAGTTTTTTCGTGATCGGTGAGAGAAGAAAAAGCAGACATTAATTTAGACTTTCGTACACGTTCGAATTTTGTTAACTTGGTGAAAATGCAATACGTATTACACACCCATTTAATAATTAAAGAATAAGAATTTGGATGTTTTTTTTATTTTTTAAAATTATTTATCTACAATGTTTCAGAATGATGTGTGTACTAAAGAAGAAGAAGAAGAAGAAAAAAAATTAGTAATTGTCACGTTGTTTTCTAGTTTTTGTTGCCGCGTTGGACTAGCAAAGTATTGAATTAAAACTGCATTTCTTTCCCTCTCTATGACTCGTAATCGAGGCACTGTCAGTCCAAATACTTACGTCGACTCGATCATTGTTAAATTTATTTCCTCCCCGAATACACATTTATCGTACGTACGCAACATTCGCAAGATTAATTGAAAACTCGGAGAAAAAGATTGAATTTATAGATTGAATTTTCGTTTGTTCGTTCTAGAAAAAGACTACATTCACTGTCCTTGGTATATGATTGGAATTAATTCGAATTGTGTGTATCGAATGTGTATTCAGTCTTTGTTTTATTTAATTCTCGGAGATAATGACTTAATCCTCGCTGCGAAGACTCAATGCCAATTTGAAAATATTCTTTGTACGTGGAATATATTTAATAGTGACATTTAATAGTGTAATAATATTTTAATCAATATTTGTGGTATACTCGTTGCCTTTTTATTATAAATACGAAGAATCAGAAAAAAATAATTACCCAAGTAGATAATAATTCAGTCGATAATTATAATTAGCGAATAATCAATATCGATCGATTGATAATTCAATGTTTCAACCGCTATGTAACATGCGATATTGTACTTCAACTTTGTTAATTTATTTTTCTCTACTTATATTAATTATAAATGAATTGAAAATGAACAAAAAACAAAAAAAAAAAATGCAACGTACGAATCATGTATAATATCGTCAGTATTATTTCTCACGTAATGAATTACATTATAATCATTTTTAATTGATCATAGACATTAAACTGATAAGAAATCTCTTTTATCTTTATCAATAAAATCTGTTCCTAGGATTATCATCTTTACGACTTTGTGTCTGTCGTTTTCTCTCTTTCACCATTTGCTGCTCATTTTTACTACGATAAACGAAACATCTACGAAAGTGTTAAAAATTTCTCGTTAAAAGAAGTATCGTTTCTCACATTCTCGAAAACGAAAGAAAGTTTCTTTAGTCGATTAACTTAACATTGTCGAAATTGTGTAACTTACATCTCATCGTACTTGTTATCGTAATTATCATCCAAACGATCTTGCGCAGATATCAAAGTTCTATCCCTGGTTTTTTCCCTTCGTTGTTTAGTCATCCTTCCGATTGCCATTGTTATATACTCACTCACGTGACGATTTTAATAAATGCGTACAGCAGCGTGTGCATAATCGTACGTACATCTTATTAGCATAGGAATCTCTCTGTTTACAAGAATGAAATCACATTCACCTCCATTTCACACGTGTCATCTTTCGCGAAATATGTACTATTTTCGAAAATCAATTCTAAATTGACATTCCGATTCTTTCGTGTACGTTTTATTCTTCAAAAATATCCGGATACATGCAGATACGCGTACATACGTGTACGTATGTAATAGCGATACCCTCGCTCGATTCCGTCTTGACGATTCATCCGATTCACATTTGAAGAAAAAGAAGGATCGTGTTATGGTAACGATTTACGCAGAGAGCTTCGTTCGTTCAAATTTATTGGCCAACGATTTTTACCAGCGATCGAGCGATCAGATCGAGACAGTAGACAAAATTGGGAAAAGGATTGTTTCTTAAATTATAATTATAACGTGTGTGAGCGATGAGAAATTTCTTAAAGAACCTAACGTAAAAGACATTTGTAATACTCTCTCCTTCGCAGTATTTATCTGTTCCACGAGTACACGTTATCCGATATCTTTTTTATGCAAGCGTCTTTCACGTCAAAATGATAATCTATCGAGAAGAGATATTCCAATTATACCAAGAGTACGCGACTAAATTCAATTTTTATAATCATACTTGTTTGTAGCTTGTTCGAAGAGCTCGTAGAATCGATAATATTGATTAATTAAGAAAACAAAAAATCGCGATCTCTAGTTTTTACACTGTTGTTTGCTTGCTTCTTTTCTTTTCTTTCTTTTCGTTATGGATATTTACGGCAAAAAGGGTAAACAAAATTAAAGTTTCAGACGTCGAGTTGTTATATCACTTTAATATACAAAATAGCACTGCTAAACTCATTAAGCAAAATCGCTCAAAGTAGTTTTCGAAAGCAACGTTTCTTGTACCAATATTCCTATTTGTATACTGCACATTTAAAGGTATATATATATATATATATATATATATATATACACACACGTTCAAGAATGAAAATAAATAATACAAATATACAGAGATAGAATTTGAAATTTATCAAGAAAAAAAGATCGACTGAAATAAATAACTATAACTTACTATTAGAGAAAGTGCGTTCGGTGTATGTGTATTATTCTCTCTGCATGCAATATAGCATTACACGTGTTTGGCTCTAATAAACAGTGTTTATTTGGTATATGTGTAGAGCCTTTTTTAAAAACACAACTCTGCATACATATAAACAAATTATAGTTAACTCTAATCCTAAATACACGACGGTATTCCAGCGATTTTCTTTGTTTCTCTACGAGCGTTTCTTTACTTTTTAATCTATCTTACTAATAACATTTACATTAAACTGATGTAATGTTATCAACTGCCTGTTTATATATATATATATATATAAACGAAATATGTGTAATGTTTTGTCGTAGCGTAAAAAGTTACCTTGAATACATTTGTTACTTTATAATCTTACCTTTTACGAATGTGTTGTTCATTCATCTCTTTTCATTTTTTTTTTTTTTATTTTTTTACTGATCCCCTTGTAACAGATTTGCCGCGAAATCGATCAAACAAAAACGGATTCCAATGCTATCAAAAAGAGTATCGTTCTTAGATATTACCTCTTATATAAATCCCGTTATCGTGTCGAGGATGTTCGATGATAATCTAATTTAGATTTCGTGAAGGAATATTAACTCGCTGCTATATGTACATATAGCAAATATACGTGTACGTAGAGGAGACATTATTCATCTACAGTATTAATCTACATAATTGGTATGTCAGCATTTGCCAAACTGCGTGTATGCGTTCCAAGGCGTAATGTAAAACGTTTCGTCAAACGAGATACAATGCAGACGCGAGATATGTTTTAAAAATGTCGCGTGCGACCGTTAAATTGTTGCTTTTTTTTTTCTTTCTCTTTGTTTTTGCTGCGCGCGTGAAACGTTCCCTTCCTCGTTATTATCATCTATGATCCAACCTTAACGAGTTTTATAAAACTAAACAATCGTCACTATATGATACAAATATCATGTAAAATAAACTAATCACAGGCTCTCTATCTCGATACACACACACACACACACACATATATAATGTATATGTTTATAAATAAAGCATATATATATATATATATGTGTGTGTGTGTGTGCGTGCGTGTAGCTTTAAAAATATTTACATAAATTTTAGCAAGGATTGATTGTTAAAATAATATTTGCCATTTACTTTCGATACACATCAACTAATATTTCTCAAACAAATTATATTTTATTATTCGATATTATCCGCTTAACAATGACAATTGTACCGTTTCGAATGAAGGTAAAAACAGGTATCAATGTATTTTAGAGAACGACCTGATTTTACTTCGGCTATGCATCGTATATGTATTGCATATACATATATATATACGCACACATGGCCGAGATAAGATGCGTACGTACGATGCGTATATAACTGTGTGCACATGTTTATAGATATACGTGAATATATGTACGACCACACAGATAAAATTTCCTGTGAATAAGTTCGATTACGTAACAAGTTTATACTTCTTTTTATATGCAGTTTTAATAGTAATTTTCGTGCAATGTTAATTCGATTTTCAACGTTCTCTGAACACATTACGTAAACAATGATTATATATTCACAAGCGAAGAACAAGTATGTAAGTAGGTTGTGCATCTGACGAGATAATATCAATTTCATCGCTAAAAACAGGTTCAAACTAAAATATATTTCGGCAAATCAATAAAACTTTTATCTTCTGTATTGTATCGATTTGTCCTTTCTTCTTCTTCTTCTTCTTCTTCTTTTTTTTTTTTTGTCCAATTATTTTCGTACACAATTCTTTTTCCCTCTCTGTATTTATTGTTTCTCTTTTCCTTCTCTTCGAATGCGTGGGAACAGCGAACAATGTTGCAACGAGACGCGAGTTAGGTATCAGTGATGCAATATAGAAAGCATGGTTCTTCAAATTGAATGGCAGTGATAAGAAATGGATCGTCAACATCATGCGTTTAATTACTCTTATCGCTACTAATATATAGCGTATGTATACAGCCAGGTAAATTTTCTATAATATACAAGTGAGTACTGATACTGTTTGTCCAAATTAAATTTTTATTAAACACGGTTTTCTTTTCTGTAACATCGAGGACGAATTATAACATAAATAATTGTTATTGATCAGTATCACTTCTTTGCGCTCAATAATGAGTCCATTGTTAATATAACACTGGAAGATAGTACATGAGGGTGGCGGCGGCGGCAGCGGCGGTGGTGGTGGTGGTGGTGGTGGTAGTGGCGGCGGCGGCGGCGGCGGCAGAGCGTCGACAAGTATCATTCCATCCATCTGCCAGTGCTCTTTTCTCATTTCTCTCTCTCTCTCTCTCTCTCTCTCTCTTTAATTTTTTGACTCCTTTCACTCATTCTTCCTTTCACACGCACTAGTATTCATCGATCTTTCTTTCTTTCTTTCTTTATTACGCACACAACGCACACACACAAGTTTATTTGCACATTGATTTTTGTTTTCGCTCTCAGCTACGATACAAGATTTTTTTTTTTTTGGTATACAACTAGTACCCAACCTAATCTAGCCTAAAAACTTTGTTTCAATCGTACATTGTGTAAAGCATGGCAGGTGATATATACATTACACGGACACAATTTTCATGATTAAATAGCAGATGTTTCGTTCTTCTTTGTTTTCTTTTTCCTAAATTATCATTATCAGAGAGACAGGAAACATATTGTAGGAAGAAGGGAGAAAGAACAGAGGTAATTGGCGTAATATATTCGTGTGCTGTCTTGCATTTCGTCGAATGTAAAGTGTGTGTTGTTTAAAGTGAAGATCGCTTTCGCGCTCTTTAGCACTATATGTTTCCCTTTCGTTCTGTTCTTCTCTCTCTCTCTCTCTCTTTCTCTCGTTGCAAAAAGCCACCACCACCGCTCCCCGGCTCGTGTATTTGCATTTCGCTTGTGTTATACCACTGGTTGTGAATTTATTTCTCGAACAAGTTTTTTAGACTTCTCTTCCATTTTCGTTACGCCGTTTACTTTTATCGTCGTTGTTGAGAATTTCAAAAGAAAGAAAGTCATTGAATTTCTAAATCGTTTTTCACAATGCAATTCAATTACAGATGCATTTTCACCTGTAATGAGAATCAATCAACAATAACAGGATATGTCGAACCTGAAATTTTTTCCCCTATTGTTCATGCATTTTGCATTTCTTTTTTTTCTGACCAGAATAATTAAAAAAAAAAAAAAAAAAAAAAAAAGAGATTTCTATCTCTCCTGGTTTCACGCGCTATTATAAACCGAAAAATGTTTTGAAACGTTTGGTGTTTTGTGTTGTTTATTTCTCTCCTGGAAATGCGCCTACGTGTTAAACTTTGTTGCTTTTCGTTTAGATAGAAAATACTGCGCAGTCAATAAAATTTGGCAAGCGGGCGCAACGAATTCTTGTCCTCGACTGTAACACGACATATTCATTACGGGGAGAAATGGTGGCCCGATCAAAAGACCGTAATACCAGAGTTCACTGTCAGCTCCTATAACAATGAACCCTCGAAAAACAATTTCGTTTGCATCATATCCAACCCCGTAATTACATTTGTTTAAAAATGTTATCACGAAAGAAATGTAAAATATCGAACGCATAATTTTCCTTTCCTTTTTTTTTTTTTTTTTTTTTTTGCTGAAAAAGTTTACCATTCGTCAAGTCATGACAAGCGCCCGCTCGCCTGTACTGAACAAACTTATGGAATGTACAAATGATTTTTTTTCATCATTATTATTTTGTAACCCCTTTCTTAGGTAGTCGTCATACATCTGCTGGGACGCATGGAATTGTATCTTTTTTTTCTTGTGAGTGCCTTAACATACTTGTCACTCCATTAATGTGTGTGTATATGTATACATATACATATACACACACACATATATATATATATATAATATACATACACGTATGTGTACATATATATATATATATGTATTTTTTTTTAATGAAACGTGAAATAAGTATGTTTACAGCTGAGAAAGGGGAATCACCGCTGGCCTTTGCAGTCACCCAAAAGTATTTGAAAACATACATCATTACCCATAATAAGTGTAAATTCCTGATACGCCCAGCAGCCTCTGAATTGACTTAATACTATCATGTATCTGTTCATTATCTACTCACATTCATTTCATTTTTCTCTCTAAAATTTCATCCCACATACTATACTTTGTGTCTTATAGTTTTGATTGTACAATATCTATGTTCTTTCTTTCGTTTTTTTTTTCTTTTTGTTCAAGATATAGTTTGTACAATCATCACATATTATGCTGTTTCCTAGACGCAATCTTGCATATTCCTCCCACTTTCTAATTCAGATATAATTTTATTTAGATGTTTGTCGCAAAAAACGTACATCTGCAATCAGTATACTGCCACTTCAATCGCATTTAATATATGTAATTGTGCTAAATATTCTTTTATCGTTAACAGCTTTTTTTCTTTATACACTCAGTAGAGCCGATTACCTTAATTGATAATTCAATGTCAAACTACACTATAAATGATTACTATACAGTGAAAGAGAAATGTTTGACATGGGATATTTGGGGTCTTTCCTCAGTATAATTCCCTGTCGCCTGTTGCTTTTTGTGTATCTTCTGTACATACATCCTCTTCCTGCAAGACTGAATTATTTGTTTCTCAATTCAAAATATTTGGCGAATCAATTAGATTTCTAGCACTCTTGTTGCTTGCTTGCAGCATCTTTTTTTTTTTTTTTTTTTAACAATTATGTCATTTATGTAATGAATATGTACTTATTAAATGCTTGGACTCTAATATATCAATTTGAATACAGTATTACAGAAGGATGCTTAGATGAATTGATGTGAGTATGTATGGAAAACATATGTTTAAGTAAAATGTCGAAACAAGTTGTAATATTTTAATAGTCGGGGAGCGTTGTTGGTTGCAGGCGACGAGTTTTATATTCCTGCTACTAAAATCTGTTTACTTGGTGTACAAGTAAATAGCAACGATGAGACCATAGAGACCCAATACTTCTGCGAAGATTAGAATCAAGATCATACCAACAAACAGGCGAGGTTGTTGTGCAGTACCTCTTACGCCTGCATCTCCAACAATACCAATGGCAAATCCGGCAGCTAGACCAGAAAAACCTACGGCTAAACCAGCACCGAGATGAACAAAACCCCTAGTAAAAAGATCAAAAAAGTCACTTGTTAATTACGAAGGAGAAACGGTAACTATTGATTATGCGTGAAAATATTAACATTTAGTAAAGCGAAATAATTGAGAATGTTTTTGGAAAAGGGGGGTCTATGGACCTTTTTTCGGCAAATCGTCTTTGATTGACGCTTATTCTAAAATTTCGTCTCTACGTTCCACGTAATCGACAATTCAATGCATAGCAATGTATTATAGAAAGCAATTAAAGCACTTTTAACGCGATTTATTCAATTTGTTATTTTGGTTTATGACGAATTTTCAGAAAAGTTCTGAATTAAAACTGATTGATTGAGTGAGACTCTTTTAGAATAATCAATTTGTGGAAATCTAAATATTTCTCAATATAGTAAATAAATAATTGTGACATGCTATATAACAGTCAAACCATGTTTAACGTTGTTCTTAAATGATTGCTCGTAGTATCTAAAAAATGATATTTAAACAATCGTAATTTCTTATTATAAAAAAGATAAATATCAAATTAAACGTTAGTACAACATTAATCACGTTTCATATACAATACTCACAGTATTAAAATATATAGTACATGAAGAATAAAGGTACATGTACATTATATATATATGAATTATAAATTAAAAGGAATAGTTAAATAACTTATATACACAACGTACTTGTACAGAGTATAACCAGCACTTTCTAGACCACCAGCAATGAGAACAGCAACAACAAGACCATAAATGGCAATGATACCAGCCATAACGACAGGAATTATAGATTTCATGATAAGTTCTGGCCTCATAACAGACATGGCTGCAATTCCTGTACCTGACTTTGCTGTGCCATACGCTGCTCCTAGAGCTGGAAATAAAACAAGTATCACGTGAAAATGAGTATCTTACGCTTATCAACGTAATAGATCATTACCATTCAAATTTCATATTATTCGACGAATGTATTTCAACATAGTATTTAATAATTAAAGCATAATTACTCAGACATGTACAAATAGAGGAATTTACTTGTAACATAAATAAATATATTTTGATATGTTTTATAATTTTATATATATATATATATATATGTATGTATGTATGTATGTATGTATTATAATTTATATCTGTATACATGTACATATTTAAAATTATATGTACGCTCCACGAAGACGTGTAAGTTGTAAAAATGGTCGGAAAACAATTGACAGACATAAAACGATTAAAACTGATATAATAAGATAAGAATATTCCAATATTTCCAATATTTCTCTCAAATGAAGTTTGGCAGATCTCCGTGGTGCATTGGGGACATTCTCTTTCCATCGAGAGCTATCGATCTCGTTTAATATTGATCTATAACAGGAAAGTTGCAGACCCGATTTATAACGTTAATCGATACTGTGATTATTTTCGTCAACATGCTTCACGAAATTTTGTGATTCTATTCATTGGAAAAGGGAAAAGAGAGAATCTCAGGTAATAACTGTAACAAATTATTCTGCCGTGACTGGAAATCGTAGTCACATGATTCTCACGTTGGCAGTCACATGATAATCATGTAAGTCCCATCCCGCGAGTAGGGGGGCGTGGCACAACGAGACAATCCCTTTTTTTTTCAATTCTTCTGTTTTACCAAAAAGAAACAAAAAAACAATTTGTAGTGAGAGTCTAGGGAAACTCTATTGTTATATAATATACACATATATATAAATATATATATATATATATGTGTGTGTATATTATATATATACACACACACGTATATATGTATAGATATGCGTATTCGTAGGTAGAAAATCTACTTAAAAGTCAAATCGATCAATTCCATTTTCTGAAAATTTTTCAATGTAACCGTGATCGGTGCGTGGATTTTTGTAGAATCAAAAAGATTATCCTCAAATAGATAGTTAATCAGTCTGATTTCTGATCGATTCACACATGGATAAAAATTTTAAAAAGTAACAATGAAAGTATAGGAATGTGAACGGGAATCAGGGTATTTCGTGCTTTTGATTCGTAGGTTAAGCTCTCCTCGTGTGTTGCCGTCCATTCAAGACTGGCGCACACGAGAAAAGGGATTCGTATTGATTTCCTTGATAGGGACCCACCAACGACATTTCGAAGTTTAAGTTTGCGCGTCTTGAACATTCTCATTCTCTCTCTCTCTCTCTCTCTCTCTCTTCATTATAAGAGATTATCAGAAGAATGTTTCATTCGGATTTAAAATCGAAATCGATACACGGACGATACGGACGATTACATTTGGTGGAATTTTCCATCGACTGCTATGAATCTTATGCATTAGTCGAGCACTTCGGTGTTTGTCAACCCGATACATACAGACGACTTTTATTCAAAAAGTACTCAACGAGGTCACCATTGCGAAATAACGCGGCCAATATCCCCCGATCGTCCAAACGCCGCGCACGAATGTTTCTCCCGTAATATAAAATTAAGCTGGTTGGGCTGCATTTACGGAACATTACGAAATCCTAGATCTACGTGCCTAGAAAAATGGCGCTTCGAAATTGAATCCCTATCCTTGACATTTTCAACGTGTAACGATCTCGATTACAACGCACCTGTATCGCCGTCTCATTGCATTATACATCATCGGGTGTCATATTTGACAAGGTATGAAAATATATTTATGAGCTCGTGGAGATACGAGTTCAGTCTCATTGATTTCTTCCACGAATTTAAGTGGTGATCAAAAAATTAGACGAGCCGTATCGTTCGACGAACGATAGACGAACTTGTTAGATATTCTCTAGCGGACCGTTAGAACTGCGTAAGAAAAACTGATTGATTAATCTATCAAAATGTATTCTTTCTTTTTCTTTCTTTCTTTTTCATACTTTATGCAGTTTGTGACTATGAAAATGGCGTGCATACGATAAAACTGCCAGTGCTAGGAATCGTATTTACGAGTTACGTCGTCGCTCATCTCGGAACGTGTTACACGCTTCATCGGTACACGATACAAATTAAGTTGCGCTCTGTTCGGTCAAGCGTGTCTCTAGAGCAGTTTCAAACAACTGAAACTCACCAGAAAATATAATGGCTGAGGCGGCGCCCATTACTCCGAAGAACGGAGCGTAAATCGGCGCGTTATCCTCCTGGCTCATTCTGATGCGTTCAAGACTCGTAGGTCAAATCGATCACGAGTATTTACAGGTTGTCGGAAACACGAACGTCGGGATGAAGAGCGATCTTCACGCACTCACTTCGCTAAACTAGTGCCACTGTCAAATATGGCCTACTGTACAGGAGTGCGGGTCATGTGACGAGTGACGAGTGAGAGAAGAAGAGGCTGCCGAAACTCAATGATGTCTATACCGTTCCTATTGGCTCGCGACTGCGGGCTACACCGTTCCAAGCGAATCCAGTTGCGTCTTTCATCTTTTATGTCTGACGTCAGTGAC
This sequence comes from Tetragonula carbonaria, assembly GCA_032399595.1. NCBI lineage: Eukaryota > Metazoa > Arthropoda > Insecta > Hymenoptera > Apidae > Tetragonula > Tetragonula carbonaria. Next base: position 22,068,579 of record JAUCRC010000002.1, read on the forward strand.
GTCAGCCTCGCTATACGCTCTCCTCTCGGCCACCGCGCATCCTCCCCGCGCAACCTTTTGCTTCGCACACCGCGTGACATACGTTTCCTGTACTTATTTCCTCTTTTATGCCGATTATGATTTCTGAAATATTCGTTCACCTAGAAATATATCGAATATTATCTTCGAAATCTTACTCGTTCCTCCAACTCTTGTCTCGCACCGTTTTTCCTGCATTTGGAGGTTATTTACGCGAAAATGCATGCCAACACGTGACTACGTTCAAACACAAAAATGTACATTCTCGTACAATTTCATTTTAGTTGATGTTAGCAATGACTTCATAACTGGTTATAATAGAAAATTAAAACATTTGATGACATGGTTAAGTATCGAATTGAATATAAATGAAACAGTTAAAATTTCGATACAAGATTCGCACGTGCAATCTGACGTGTAGATTTTCTCTTTTCTTTTTTTTTTTCTTTTCTATTTTTTTTTTTTTTTTGTTTTTAATTAACGTTTAATCTATTTTATTAAAATACATTTTCGATCTTGTAAATGAAATCTTAAGTTGACATTTGTATCGTAGACGTGAAATTAATTGGTGTAAAGTTCATAGAAGTTGTTGAACGTTTCATTACGTATTTAACGATGCTTCTCTAGAAATATATACATTGAAATACCCTGTGAAAACAATAATTCAATTACTGTTTAACATTACGCCTGCAATAAGTTACAAAATTTGGTAGAAAGTTTTTGAAATGTTGAGCCAACACCTTCGACACGTGATCTGATTTGCCAAACGGAAGTCACGCTACAGCACAGCGTAGTACACTTGATTTAAACATGACGTTCAGCGTGCTTCGTGTCTCCGAGGAATATTTGTAATAAACATTGTGTACGTTAAAGTATCATGAAGTTTGCGTATAAGGTAAAAGAATATATTCGTGATTTATGAAATCAGTTTTGAAATCGTGTCTAAAATATATAGAATGATACAATTGTCGCATGTTGTTCCTAACCTAATATTACTGTGCACTGCATTTTACTTTTTTACATGATCTGCATGATAATAACTTGCAAGTTTTTTGAAATATAGACACGCTCACAGCTCACAACTCACTTATGAAAGATTCATAAAAGACAATTGTAATTATAATTTCTGCATACTTATCTTTATACTCGATCATTTTTTTTTATAGTTCAGTAATCTGCTTGGTGCAGTTTACCGTAAGGGGGATTTGATATATTCTCCAGATGGATCTTCAGTTATCAGTCCAGTGGGAAATCGGATAACGATATATGATTTGAGGAAGTAAGTGTAATGCTAGTTTAATAATTTTTACGCAACTCGTCGTTCTATGAAAATTATTTTCAGTAACAAGTCAAATACATTACCTGTCGAAAGTCAATATAATTATACCAGCATAGATTTATCACCTAATGGAATATTACTAATTGCAATCAACGAAGGTACGACTAAATTATATACATGGCTAAAGTTACATGGCATCTTAAAGTCTCATAATTTTATTCGAAAACTTTTTTTTCAGTGGGTGAAGCTCATATAATTAGCATGATTAGTAAAATGATAATACACAAGTATAGATTTAAACGACTCGTAAGATGTGTAAAGTTTTCTCCGGATGGCAAACATTTTGCAGTTTGTAAAGAAAATAATGGTATGTCTCTTGTGTGATATGTAATGACCGTAGTTAATTAACATGTAGTTAATTAATTAATTTCTTTGCGTTGATTAAGTACCGGTATTAACGACTGTTATTTTTTCAGTATTTATTTTTAATGCACCTGGCTTGCAAACAGGTCAATTTAATCCATTTGTTATGGAACGTGTATTCCATGCAGCCACAGATGACACAACGTTTGTTAATTGGTCTTACGATTCAAAATTATTAGCTGTAGGCTCTGAAGATATGGCTACAAAGATTTACGGTTTAGAAAAATATACAAACTTCAGATATATTAATCTTGGTGGTCATTCCGATGGAATTGTAGCATGCTTTTTTGAAAAGAAGAATTATGATTTGATTACAATTAGCAAGTATGTATTTTGAATATAATTCATTTTAGAAGGAAACATTTCATTAAATAATAATAATATCACATATTTTAAAGAAACGGGCAATTGTGCATTTGGGAATGTACGATTGATCCAGAAGATTTAATGGCAGTGGAAGTACCTCCAACCAAGAGAGACAAAAAAACAGATAGTGACGAAGAAGATGATGTTAATATTGAAAAAACCATAGAAAAAACAGACAAACAGGCCAAAGCTTATGAAAATAGTTTACTAAAATCGCGTAATTTCCCTTTTATAATCTGATATAAGATTATACGTAGATACGACGATATTAGAAGAACAATATAAGATATGTAATACAGATTATGTTTCACAGGAGATTCATCCGAATCATGTGTAAAGAGTACCGAAGACGAGACACACCAAACCAAACAATTACGTTATACTAAACTGGGTCGTCATTACTTAGCTAACGAAGTTCAAAAACAAGAAAACATAAAAGTGACACTCACTGCAGCTGCGTATCATCGGCAGACTCATATCCTAGTAGTGGGATTTAGCAATGGTTCATTTTATTTATATGAAATGCCTGATGTAAACGTGATACATTCTCTAAGGTTTGTTTATCTGTTTATTATTATTATATTAGTGGCAGTATACCACTTATATCTTTTTAACATTAATGTAATATTTAATAAGCTACATTTTTCAGTATATCGGATCAACGTATTACATCTATTGCTATAAATCCAACTGGTGATTGGATAGCCTTAGGATGTTCTACGGCTGGTCAATTATTAGTATGGGAATGGCAAAGTGAAACTTATGCTATGAAGCAACAAGGTCACAGTAATAATATGAATTGTTTAGCGTATAGTCCGGATGGTCAGTACATTGTTACTGGAGGTGATGACGGAAAAGTTAAATTATGGAACACCATGAACGGATTTTGTTCCATTACATTTCAAGAACATACGTCTGCAATAACAGGAGTAATGTTTAGTCATAATAGGAAATTTATTGTTTCTGCATCGCTTGACGGAACCGTCAGAGCTTATGACTTAGCAAGGTACAGGAATTTTCGAACTTTCACTTCTCCGCGACCTGTACAATTTTCCTGCGTTGCTTTAGATTCGAGCGATGAGTTTCTCGCAGCCGGAGGTCAAGACATTTTTGAAATTTATTTGTGGAGCGTCAAACTAGGCACGCTTTTAGAGGTATATTTTTGAGAAATATTTTTAAATTACACGCATTTAGAATTAGTTAGGCTGTAGTTACATTTACAATTACAAATACAATCAGCGGAGGTGACAACGAAATTAGAACTCTCAAAGTATATAACTATATTTAACAAATTTTTCATTATTTGCTTCTTCAAAATAAAAGAAAATTTAAGCTGTTGCCGTGAACTTTCAGAGTATCGATGTTTTAAAAATTTAAAGGATTCTCACTAATCTGTATCGTATATTTCATACGCTAGATATTGAGCGGACACGAAGGTCCAGTCGCCAGTTTAGCATTTAATCCAAGTGTCACAAGCACAGAATTAGTGTCTGTATCTTGGGACAAAACATTAAAGATATGGAACGCGATTGAAAATGGTTCCTCGCACGAAACGATACAGTTGACTGCCGATGGTTTATACGTTACGTACAAACCAAATGGCGAAGAAGTAGCAGTGGCAACTTTGGATGGGCAAATCTCATTTTTCCATTGTAAAACGGCGACGCAAATTGGCAGTATTGAAGGAAGAAATGATCTAGGTAGCGGCAGGTCTGATACTGATCTTATTACGGCTAAGAAAAGTCTGAAGGGGAAGTAAGTATTTTTAGAATGTACCGTACCTTATATAACAAAAGTAAATTAAAATTAAACGGAAATTAAAATTGGATTAATCAAATCAAATTTTTAGGGCCTTTTCTGTTCTTTGTTACTCGGCTGATGGTACGTGTATATTAGCTGGTGGACATTCTATAAATATATGTATTTACAACGTACAAGAGTTTATACTTATGAGAAAATTTGTTATAACACAGAACAAATCGCTGGATGCGGTTGATGTAAGAAATTTTTCTCGTCAACTTTGAAATATTTGCTATCTTCTGAGAGGATGTTTATATTATCTTTTTAATAAAAATTCACGTTTACATAGGATATTATAAATAAGCGAAATTTAACAGAATTTGGAAATTTGGCGTTAGTGGAAGAACGTGAAGAAAATGAAGGAGGAAAGGTAAAGTTACGATTACCGGGCGTTAGAAGTGGAGATATGGCAAGCAGAAGTATAAAGCCAGAAGTTAGGGTATATAGTTTACAGTTTTCTCCAACAGGTGAGATTTAATTTCCCAGACAGGTTTCAAAATAGTTACTTTTACAGTAATTTTAACAATGCATCTCTGTATACGTCGTACATAGGACAGGCGTGGGCTGCGGCGACAACGGAAGGATTATTATTATATTCGTTAGACGCTGGATTAGTATTTGATCCATTTGAATTGGAATTGGGAATTACGCCAGAGAGCGTGCAAAAAACTCTGAATCAAAAGCAATACGCAAAAGGTTTAGAATTTATATAAAAAAATAATAATTTCTTCAGGATAAATAAAAGTATAATACTGATAAAAACAATAATTTTCAGCGTTGATGATGGCTTTGAAATTGAACGAAAAGTTGTTGATAAGATGCGTTATAGAAAACATTCCATGTTCAGACAGTAAGTCAACAGCAAGTGATTTATTAATATACTATTAATTATTTAACACATTTACGACATCTTTTATTTTAGTTAATTTAACCGTGATGGACTTATCCGATATTTACGCCGAAAAAGCATTAAAATTCATAGCATCAGAATTGGAATATACCAGGCACATACATTTTTATCTTCTTTGGATAGAAGTTATACTGACTAATCACGGAACAAAGATAAATACGGCTCTTCAAATGCCGATACTGCTGACATTGCAGAAAAATATGCAGAAGAAGTACGATGACCTGAGTAAAATGTCAGTATATTATATTATGTTTATACATTGATTATTTAAAATTATTAATATTATTAATACCATTTTAACTTCACACAGATGTGATTTTAATCAATATACGATGAGTTATTTGAAAAAAGTTGGCGCTTTCAAAGCTAGAAATAACAATTCTATGGAAATTGAGGAAATCGAATAGGAAAGTTCTTGAGAGAAATTGCAGTTGGTTAAAATAAAGTATGATTTTAATGATACCAAGAATAAAGAAGTAGATTAGCTTTTATATATTTAACGAATAGGTGTAATCATAAATTTCGAATAAATTTATTTTATTTATTATCTTCATTTAACGTATATGTATATTTCGATTGCTCGAGTAATATATATTTTCAAGAAATATATTAAATCTATTTATATAAATTTTTATATACGTTGCATGTACTTATTTACACATATGTATTTTACTCGCGCAGTAATTTCTCTTAAATTATTATCAGTGTGAAGAGTTTTGTATAATATGTAATAATTTCGTTAATAATTTGTAGATTTTTACCTAGTTACATTACGTATTTGCAACGTATTTATGTCGCTTTCTTGAGTAAAAGTATCGGCCAATATAAAACGATGAACAGCATAAATAGTATAGGGAAACCTATTCTACTGTAAGTGTCAATTTTTTGCGATCGTGTTTTGTACACGCGTATTGTTGGATATTCAGGATCTAACCACGCATTTTGTAAAAGATGCTTGCTACCAGCTCTTTTATTTCTTGCTTTTGGTACATACGTCGGGTCATAATCCCAGATGCTTTGACCCTTTTCCATGGCAATTATACGCTGAAAATAATCAACGAAAATAATCAACTAGTCTCTAACTGACAATCAACAAACGAGTCTTCCGTTTTCAATCTGAATCGAAAAATTAAGCAAATATTTGATGAAACGTGCAATACAATTTATGTTAAATAAATACAGAGACAGACAAACACACGGAACGAAATTTTGAAAATGTAACAGGAAGATCAATCTGTTAATTTTTATTTTTTTATTGTATTGAATTTATTGGATTTAACACTCTTTAACTCGCGTTCGTAATAGTAATGATAAATTTGTTGTACAAACTGTTGAGTGATGTCGGAATATCGACGACTGGAAATCATACTCCAACTGATGCCGCAAGTCGAGTACTTTTACCACAACGAATTCACCAAGAGCAGCGAACACAAACATCATACAGCCTGCCATCCAAACATCTAATGCCTAAACGTATAGAAATATATTAGCGCAATGTAATAATTATCAGTCAATATTTTATATCAATTTTCAAGTTATTAGAAGAGTTAGTTAGAAAATTAGAGGCATTAATATCGGAACATTGAAATGGTGTGCTGTCAAAGTTGATTTGTACAATCGTAACAATATCATAACGGAACGGTTTCATTCAGCCAAAGACGTAACATTTATCCTATTAATGTCTGATATAACGTCAAATATGAAAGCAATACTTTTCCATATCATATAGTAAGATCAATATTATTATTTAACAAGAACGATGAGAAAAAAAAGTGATTATATCATTCACAAATAGAAAATAGAAAATAGAAAATAGAAAACCACTGAAGAAGTATTAGTTACCGTTTAAAACTAAATTACAATACCACAAATGATACCGTTGAGATACCATTAAAGAACAAAATACCATTAGAGAACAAGCGAAGAGTGTCCAAAGAGAATGCATTCAACGAGAGTGCATTCAGTTCGTTCAAGCTCAAACATATTCTGGCAAGCTCAGGTATCTTGTAATTGTTTCTAACAATAAGAATGACGATACACTACCTGTGTATATAATACTTGTACGTACATAGTACGCGGCACAAGAGCACAATAAATTCACTTTTACTAATTTCTTGATTTTCATCTGTTGTATTCATAATTTTAAATTTGCTGAAAAATACAGCCGATAAATACAGCAAATTTTATAAATAAAAGTAAAGAATAATTTTTAGCTCGTAGAATAATTTCAGTAAAATTATGATTTCAATAAAATTTTGATAACGTGAAATTGGTAATTGAATTCAGAAATTGCTCGTCATGTTTCTCGTTTGCGGTTTCTCTTTATATAGCGTTTAAACTATATAATATGTCGAAACAATAAAAGCTGTTGTTGTTGCCATTCAACACATTTGTACGAACAATGTGCTACAAAGCAACCTTTATACCTGTATCTTTAAAATACAAATTTAATTTCTTCTTAAATTTGTTAATTTTCATTTCTGTTGAAATAGCTTATACGTCTAATTCATATTTATATCTATAAGAACTAACGTCGAGTTAATGGAAATTTAATCGATCTCTATTAACTTTTCACTCGTCAGAGAAGTTTTCTCGCTAATTAACCGACCTTGTTGTTGTCTCCTCGCACCAACGCACACGTACGTACATATAATCGGAAATGAATTATTAAAATTCATTAATATACAGGTGGATGGTATTCAACGTTGCTTTTTACGAACGGAGTACTTAAAAAAAAAAAGAAAAAAAAAATGAACAAATGACACAAGCGTGAAGAAGGAACAGCGAGGAGGATCTTGACAGTCCGTTAGCTGTGAATAGCATTGGAACTAACTTTCACGTAAGCGACCGGTGGAATATCGCTTTTTAGACCGGTAAACATAGTAACCAAAGTTAGCATACTGGTTACTAAAAGAGCTACGCGACCAGGTATCGCGTCTAATCCCAACCAGAAGCTAAACCAAGACAGCATGACTACCAACGTGGACGGTGCGAAGGTCTGTATCAGATGATGACCAATCTGCCTTTCGAATCGGAAGAACACCACCAGTCGTGAAAAATTTCCTGTAAATCAATCGAACGTACATGCACGTATGTTCCGAGTTCTAAATATCATTTTTACATCGAAACGTCGAGGATGCATACCACTTTTCTCGACCATATAGTCGACCGTTTCTTCGGCAACCATCGGCTTCCCGATATCATATTGTAGAAGCTTCAGTTCCGGATTCACCGTGACTGCACCCACTCCCCATCTTAAGCGTAACTTCTGTTTGTGATAGGAAACTGTCGCGAGTATAGCAGTTTTCCAAGTTAATGCGCTGAATCCGTCGAGTTTGGGATCGACGGGTTGAAGAAATGCATGATGATCGGTGACTTACGGAACGTTACGGTTACAAGAGTAAGAGCAATCTATTAGTCTGCAGTCTAATTGTAACGTAATTTGAATTTGAATATTTCAACATTTTTAACATACGTGAACTTACGTGACGTGTATTTTCATTTATCACATGGCGTAGCTTAGAACACGTTGGTGTTTTCTCTTCGGTTAACTATCTAATACCGTCATAGTTTGACAATTCGTCGAAACCATGTAAACGCGTGTAAATAATAAAATGAAAGAAAGTTTGAAGTTTCAGGGAGCAGTTGGTAACTACCAATAACATAACGAACGAATGCATGCAAAAGGTAAACGTGACGTATTAATTAATAGAAAGACTGAATTGAAAAACAGGTGTTTCGAGTTTTCAACTTCAACAATCGTCTTAAACGATTTTCAACGAGTTTCCTCGTTGAAATTTCAGCTGTACGTTGCAATCTGTTTCAACAACGATCTATCATCGTGGAACATATCGTTGCAGAATTTTTGTAATATTCCTAGGAATTTAGAACTGCGTATAACAAATCGGTCGATAAATTTATAAATTTATACAACGTAATCATCTCTATCAGGTTCAGAGATAGAAACGAAGAAACTTGTCAATTACAATGTTTCAACGGTGTAATCAAGTTGCAAATATCATAAACATGCAGATTTTACTCGAATACAACGAAACGATAGAACTGTTGTCAGTGATTTGTTTCAGCTGCTTGTATCACGTTACAACGAGTACTTTCAAAATTCAGTTTTTACACGTACACGCGTTGCGTGTTCCACTTGCGTGCTATTTTCACAAAAGCTTAAAAATCCAATTGCAGTCTAATCGCAACTGTAGCAACTTACAGCGAATTGATCGAAGGAGATGTTAAAAACGAGCGAGATTTATTAACTTATCTGTTTAAGCGTTAAACTTACAACTCTCTATGTAGATAGGGCATATTTGAATGTCCATTGGGTAGAGTTGAAATTCCATTTGGCAAGCGATAATGGCATGCATCCGTGCCGAGTATTTGACCGTTTTGTTTCTGTACAACGTGACAGAGGAGAATTTGTGATTTAACGCCGCAATTTCTAAAAAAGAAAATAAAAAAAGGATCAAAAGTGTCGTTGCAATCAAGATTTACGCATATGAGCGAATGAAAAGTTCGTTCAAGATCCAGTCAATCTTTACGAAATCATTGCTGAAGATTATTTCATGGTCAGAAGAATTACTTTTCTTCGCAGGTGGCGAGGAATTATTTTTTTCATCGCTCATCGACACATACGGTATCTTATCAGATACACGTGTCGTTCTTCAATTAATATGGCCATTTTCCATTGTCTAAAGAAAGTCGCTGGTACGATAAAATTCACGTCAAAGGAGATAATAAACAGACGCAAAGGATCTTCTAGGAACTGCGAAATCTCTAGAAGGAATAAGGATGCTGTCTAAAGACTGTAACAAATGACTTGAATACTACTCGGAAGTGGACACAATTGGATTCTATACGAGCTATCGAATGAATCGGACGACCCGCAGCGCTTTTGAATAAACGTCGAATTACAGGTACAAAAGCGTCGTACCTATAGTGAAAGACTAACGACTAACGACTAACGACTAACGACTAACGACTAACGGGGATCGTGAAAGGCCACGACCAAGCGTTGCAAAAATTAATCAACGTTCATCTTTCTTGCGCGTACGTTACATTTAACACCGATTTCATTCATTTGCGCTTTGCAAATTTACTTTTGCTTTCGTACGTGATGCAACTGCGATCGTAACGCTTCGAAAATTATGATTCAACGCCGATTCCTTGCGCTTCCTTCTTTTTCCCCTTGTATTACATTATACGTAGGGGATTATTAACCAGGTAACGTTGTAAATCTATCGTCAGGGCAGTGTGTGTATATATATATATATATATATATATATAGGGCAGGGCTCACAGAGTGATTGCGAGAATAATAATTACTTTATGGGACTGGAGCTGACTTTGCCGATAACCAACAGCCAAAACGACTTACCTTCCCGATCACGTGATTGGGAAAAATCAAAACAAAGGAATTGATTTTACGTACAAGGGCCACTGCAACGCGCCGCACTAGTAATAGCAATAGCACGGAAGAGTCCATGTGAACTGCAAGACGCGTTAGTTGAACCGTCTCGTCCAACGTCCACTACGTTGCAACTTACTATTTACTCTCGCACAGAAAGGGTAAAGGTACGAAACAACCATCAGTCGGTACTTCGTTTCCTCGAACACAACCGTGCTTCAAGTTACACGTGTAAGGTAACGTGTAGTGGTATAGTATAGTACGGTATAGTATCTATTCGCGACTCAAACTCACCAGAGACTTTTGCATTCAAAAAGTAAGGATCTGGCTGCCATAGATTGTCGAAGAATTCGGGAGGTAGCGTCGCGTAATCGTCGCCCTCCTCGAAGATGTTGTCTGGCATGTCGAGTCGAGACTCGATCCAACTTTGACGAACAAACATGTCCACTCTGTTCGACACGTTGTAATTCTGTTATATCATTCTGTGGCAATCGTTCGCTATGCACGCGACACGCGTGCTGTAATAAGTACTCGACGTGGCTTGAAATACAAATAAATAATGGTACTGTAGGTATTTGTACCGATCAGGCCTTGCCAACAACAACAAGCGAGTTGGGAACACGAAATGTTTTAGCTTCAACCAAATACACACGTAGTACGTACGTAGGATGGAAGGGAAAGTTTGCCATATGCGTGATTATCATAAATGAATTCTACGACGGTCGCTGTTAGCACACACGCGTCCGTAGCGTTAAATGATTACGAAACTGTTTTGCTGATTTTTTAACAGCAACTATCAGGTTGTTGCGACCTACGAAATAGGATTCCTTGGAAAAGTTTCACTCACCTTCGCGACGAGTAGAATGAAATGAAAAAAAAAGAAAAGTTTCTTTACCTCGAAAACCTCCCAGGTCAATTCATCCGTGATAGCCACGGACAAACTTCCATTTCCACCCTGTGCTTACCAAAGAATTCGCGATGCAAAGAATGTTTGAAGATCTTGGAATGTCACGATATTTTTCGCTGTGTCGTAAATATACAGGCGCGAGAGGCATTCGCGCAGCAAGGGAAAGATATTATATTATAGTAGAATATTATAGCATATTATAGCATAGTATAGTATAGTATAGATATTATATCATGGTACAATAATACAACAGTAGCCGCGATAGCTACAGTTGTTCAAAAAGATCTTCATTGAGATAGGTCGAATCTCCTGTGTGTGTGTGTGTGTGTGTGTGTGTGTGTGTGTGTGTGTGTGTGTGTGTGTGTGTGTGTGTGTCGAGGGAAATATTATTTGCATATTTTCTCATGCACTTTATCTGTCGTTTCGACTCACCGAAAGTCCATATCCTCCACATTTATCGAATTGATATCAGCTACAAAGATATTGAAGTCCACTATCACTGGCAAACCATGTTTCGACGGAGGCCTGATTTCTGCGTTGTTTTTTTTAATTCCATTTAATTCCATTTAATTGATCGACATAACGTACAAAATATACGATCTTGTTTAGCGTGATCATTCAAGATAGGTTTCTCGAAAATATTATCATAGTCGTCGTTATCGTCATCGTCATCGTCGTTATTATTATTAATTCACGATAGTAGGCATAAATATTTGATTAAATTACCGATATTACTAACCTTTTACGTAATGCTCCGGCAGAACTATCCTCGACTTTAAAGTGGAGTTTTTCGCGTCATCGGTCGAAAAGCTACGAAAGCATAATTTGACAATATCGTCGAGAAATACAGGGAAATATCTAAAATTCTTCGAAAATATTTGGAAAGAAGAAACAAAGAGATTCGAGAAGTTGACGAATAATAATAAAAAAGAAAGAAATATTTCTTTCTACTTTCTAGTGAAATACAATGTAACTTTATGACTAATAGCTATCTTGAAGAGAGAGAGAGAGAGTGTGTGATTAACGCGTGTGTGCGTGCGCGTGTGTCTGTCGTCTTTCTCTCATTTAATTACAATACCTCGCATTAGAACGCACTTCGGCAAAGAGTTTGAGACACGAGTAAAAAAATACTGTCAGAGCCGTGTTCTTCATCCTAAGATTTCGACAACTAAGATGTCGATACATTTTGACCAGGCAATCTACCGGTTGCGATGCATTCCAATTAATCCATCAGCGTAGTAGTTACACGCAATCTACTTCAATTGCAAATATCGTCGAACATCTTCGATTCAACGGTTGTTATTACTTTTCTTCCAGTTGCGTAACGATTCTGAGACAGGGATGCAAAATACAGTCACCGATGCTTGATGACACAACAGAGATGATATTCATTTAATTATTCGATTGTTATCTTCTAAACTGCCACGTATACATATACGTGTCTACTGCATAATTTAATGACAGACGAATTTAAGTACATATTTTGTTTTGGAAAATTATGCGCGTTATACGTTACGCGTTTTGTGTAAAAATATCCATCTTTTCGCGTCACGAAGAAACTCGAGATATATTCGTTCTTCTTCTCTCGAGATATTGGAATAAAACTACCGTGTTATCATTCTGAAGAATATATACTGTTATTTCATCACGTTCTTATATCATTCTTATAGAGCATCGTTATATCACAGTGACTAGCAAAACTGAACGTACGTGTGAAATTTTCACATAAATTAGCGTTTGCACGCAGAACATAGAAAAAGCAAAATATAGTGTTTTTGTAAAAATAGGAAATTTTAGCTTTGTAAAAAAAATTTCACGACCCTCTTACCGTCGTTATCTTGGTGATATAAATATTGTTTTCGTGAAGTCAGTTTTGCATCGAAAAACTATCGATATCTTGGACCATCTATCGTAACTTAAAGAAAAGTAATGCAATCGTCTAATAGGTAATTTATTGTTACAAAGCATTCTTAGCATTTATAGAATAAACGAAATAATTGCTTCCACGTGTAAATACATCTTTCAAATCGGATTCAACATATGATAAATTCATATCTTTATCTTAAAAGTTATACACTTTCGCGCGATTACTTTCTATTTTGTACGTAAACAAATTTTAGACTCGATTCTCTAGTTTACGAGAAGTTGCACGTTGTTCGAGTCACTGTTTCGATCTATCGAACGGAACTCGTAAAGTAGTACTCGTACAAAAATACATAACCTACGTGCAGTCATCTGTTGTGTCTGGATCTTGTGTCTTTATTCTTCCATCGTTTACAGTTTTCTCTACAACCGTCAGAGGTAGTAACGCGTTGCTTTTTCTGCTATTTATTTTCAAGCGAGTTCGACAGATGGCAGCACCTACGTGATTGCAGAGATTCAGTCCTTTCAATTAATAATACCACTATAACAACACTATAATTAACATACTAAAAACACAACAAATTATTATTTTATTCAACTTTTGTTTTTATTTTCATTTTATTTAACAACGATCGGTTGCCGAGCGTTTACTTTTCCAATCGACTTGAATTTCTTCTCTTTTGCATCTTGCATTGGCGCAATGTTATCGTAAAGAAATCAACATACACGCGTATGTAAAGTGTACAAACGAACGAACGAATCGAACGAATTTTCAAAATGTCAGCTTGCAGTTTTATCGAAAAGTGCAATGCTAATAATCTCTTATTTAATTTAACGATGAAACGAACTTTAAGAACGCCTGCTATACGGTGGTAATTGCGACTGTGTCAGTTGAAGGCCTGGGATGTTGTTGAAACCAAGCATTTGTAACATTTCTTTAGTTTCTGGATCAATCTCGATGATATCGTGCTCCAAAGCAGACACCTCAGGGACATAGTTGTCCCTGCGTTCCCTCTCTTCTTCTTGCAGTTTGATGGAAATACCACGTACTTGGCTGTGTCTGAGACGCTTCATCAAGTGCGTGACAAATCTTAAAAACAATAGAAAAAAAGGATAAATTCGCAAGTCGTAAAATTTATTCTCTTTCAAAGCTATCCTTAAACGCGTTTTTATACTAAAAACTACAAACAGTTTTCTTTGCAAATACATACCCAGCGATTTTATTTCTCAGAGATTTACTAGGGATGATAGCAATTTCTTCGCATATCCTTTTGTTTGTATGGAAATCATTGGTCAATCGGGTATAATATTTCTCGATGATGAGTTTCGCGGCTTTTTTCACCGTCTTTGTCCTGACGCGACTCTGAAATCATATTTCACGGATCGTGTACCCCAATTCATCTTGCTCGTTGTATCTTTCACTCTCTTTTGAGTGAAAACGAGCGAAATATTCAAAAACTCATTCGCGTAACCTCAAAATTTGTAACCGCGAACAATCTTCTATTTTGACCATAAATATTTTAACTTTTCTCGTTGATGATTCGCTCGTGTAATTGATGATGGATCGCTATTGTTTTGTAATTTAGACGTTTTTAATAAATTCTATTAAATGTACCCACCATGATGGATTATATTTCGGAAACAAGATAATTTCGAAAGGGAAAGGCACGCTACCGCTGCGAGAAACTATTCACAGATATACAGATGACACATATGAGAAATTTCACGACACTGATGGATTTCAAAAATCACATCTCTGGCCCAGTCACTAATCGATCAACTTCGATCGTTTTACTTGACGTAGTTCTCCAATTCACCGTTGATTAAGCTACGGATTAAGCGTAGAGTGCGCTAAAAAACCATAGATCTTTTATTACGTCGGTATCTCAGAGCAAGGGACACGAAATCTTATAAGATGCGACATCTATATTCGTATACGTCTTCTGTAACATCGTAACATTTTCGAAGATCAAAGAACAACACTTCTCGCGTTATAAATAGTCTGGAAAATCAAAATTTGCGAAAGCTCGTACGAATTAAAAAAGATAGACGTAAAAGTTCACTAGACGAATAAAATACGGCGAACGAAATTAAACGCACGCGTGAATTTTTGACATAAAAATAACAAACAGACTTGGAACGATCAAAGCAGAAACTTTACGCAAGCTTGAAGTAAGATCAAGTAGATCGTTGTATGATTTTTTTTTTTTTTTGCAAAGTTTCAAGTATCGACAATTTTTCATCATACGTTCAGTTATTTTTCTTAAATTACGCGTTAATTACACGTTTGTTCTTAAGACTCTCAACATTTTACATAGTAATAAGTTTCCGAATTTGTTACAGGCGATCATAGCGGGTGATCTGTATCGTGCTTCGTTTATCGTATTATATATCATCGTCACTGGCAAGATTTATACACGGCACAAGATCTAGAATATGTTTGATCTGTGACGGTAAAAAGAAGAATCAAAGATGGCGCAGAGCGGCCATATTAGCTCACGCATGTGCATTCGCGATGCAAGGAGCAGCGCATGTGCATTCGTGACGAGTAACGCGTGACTCGCAACCCATATTTTCTTCCACAAAGTTAACACTTTTCAACCAAGATATTATTGGTTAATCGCGATTACTCGCAAGCAATTTTCATCACTTCGATCGAAATAATTGCACGATACGGAAGCTATTCGGGTATTACGCGTTATATTACGTATTACGTCTACGCGTGTGACGTCTCTCGGTGCACGCTGAATTTTCGACACACGTTTTTCATTTCGCCGGAGCTTTCCCAAGCGATGCATTGACGCAGAAGATCTGTCTTTTTCGAGAGAATAATATTTGACACCGATTTGGGAAATAAATCGCAAGACGTTCCATTTGACCAAGATACGAGACGATACATTTCGTTAAATGATTCTAACCTGTGAGGATAAGAAAAGTGAGTGTCGAAGCAATTTTATCCTTAATGAATATACGCGTGAGAAGATTGATAGAAGAAGAGACAATCGGCACGACGGCAATCAATTCTTGGCCAAGAAGCTGTTCCTGTTGCGACCTATTAAGCAACCGATACGAGTGGCATGCCGTCGACACAGATCACAACGATGTCAACAAACTTACGATACATGCTTCTGTTTAGCGAACGCTATGCTTTATGGAAACAGAATAAAGTGAAATGGTGTTTACCGTGCCATCAATAGCTTTGGGAAGCTGTATTGTACATTGAATTTTCTTTCTCTTGTACTTTTGTTTGTTTGTTTGTTCGTTCGTTCGTTCGAAGTCGATTCTAAATAATCATCTTTAAGACTTTGGTTCGGTATATTAGTTCGTCGTATTTTATATATACGTGTATATGCCATATATATATATATATATATGTATATATAGAATTCACACTGTTACATCGAGAATTCACATTGTTCGTACTTGTACATAAATTGACATAGTATCGCGACAAATTTCATCATGCGACTCATCGCTGTGGAGAAATTAGCTGAAATTCAAAAGACACCGGCCAACGTACGAAACATTTGCATACTAGCTCACGTAGATCATGGCAAAACCACTCTGGCAGATTCGCTAGTTGCCAGCAACGGAATCATTTCTAGCAAGCTCGCTGGCAAACTGCGATATTTGGATAGTCGCCCCGACGAGCAGCTGCGAGGAATTACGATGAAGTCAAGCTCGATCGCTCTTTATCACAAGTACAACCGTGGAGAATTCGTGGTTAATCTGATCGACTCTCCAGGACACGTAGACTTTGCTTCCGAAGTCTCAACGGCTGTTAGATTGTGCGACGGTGCCGTCGTTCTAATCGACGTGGTAGAAGGTGTCTGCTCGCAGACGCGCAGCGCTTTATCCATCTCGTACGCCGAAGGTTTGAAACCAATCCTGGTACTGAACAAAATAGACAGGTTGATCACGGAAATGAAATTGTCCCCGTTGGACGCTTACGTGCATTTGACGCAAGTTTTAGAGCAGGTCAACGCTGTGATGGGAGAGTTATTCGCAAGTGACATAATGGAGCGCGAAGAAAAGGAGGAGTTGAAAAAGGAAACGGCAGAGAGCACGCGCGGAAGCTTGAACATAGAAGATTGGCAGTCTGTGCTAGAGGAGGTAGACGACTCTACCTTGTACTTCTCACCGGAACAAGGCAACGTGCTATTTGCCAGTGCCACGGATGGCTGGGCATTTGGCATCGAAGAATTTGCCGAAATATTTTCCATCAAACTGGGCTTCAGCAAGAAGGTTCTGGCAAAGACGCTTTGGGGCGATTATTACGTAAACGCGAAGACAAAGAGAATAATGAAAGGGGCTCAAGAGAAGGCGAAAAAGCCGCTGTTCGTTCAACTTATTTTGGATAATCTGTGGACTCTGTACGAAACGATAACCGTCCGTAAGGACAAGGAGAAGATAGCTTCGATGGCCGAGAGGTTAGATATAAAACTGACGACGAGAGATTTGAGACACACAGATCCCAAAGCTCAATTGAAGGTAGTTTTCTCCCAGTGGCTACCGCTGTCTCACGCTTGCCTCGACGCCATATGCGAAATAGTTCCAGCACCGTGTCGCTTAACTTCGGAGAAGATCGAACGTTTGCTCGGCGGAAACTTTGACTTCTGCACGTTGCCAGAGGAAACGCAACAGTTGAGAGAGAAGTTCTTGGCTTGCGATTCTTCTGCCGGATCGCCGATCGTTGCGTTCATCTCGAAGATGTTTCCAATAGAGAGGAACATGCTGCCGGAGAATAAAACTAAACCGTTGACGCCGGAAGAGCTGGCCGAACGGAGGGAAATGGCGCGACTGAGGCACGCGGAGAAAATAACGAAGCAGCAACAGCAGCAGCAGCAGCAGCAGCAGCAGCAGCAGTCGGCGAATGACGCAGCTGGCGAGATTCCGCGATCGGAAAGCTCAGTGTCCGACGAAGACGACGATAATGCGAATAACACGACGCACGATGAGAATAGCACGGACACCACGCTGATAGCGTTCGCCCGATTATATTCCGGATGCCTGGAAGAAGGAAGCGTCGTGTACGTTCTACGGCCGAAACACGATCCACGCGACGCGTTGAAAGACGCGAAAGATGAAAGACCTGCAGGCAGCCACGTGATCAGAGTCACCGTGCGAAAGCTATACCTTCTAATGGGTAGAGAGTTAGAACCCACGAGCAAAGTGTTTGCTGGCAACGTATTTGGAATCGGCGGTTTGCAAGACTACGTGTTGAAAACAGCAACGCTGTCCACCACCGTTGCTTGTCCGTCGTTCTCCGAGTTGACCTCGTTCGATACGCCGATAATGCGAGTAGCTCTCGAACCGAAACATCCCAACGATCTGCAATCGTTGACGAACGGGTTGAAATTGCTCAATCAGGCAGACGCTTGCGCCGTCGTTCACATCCAGGAGAGCGGGGAAATTGTACTGAGCACTGCCGGAGAAGTGCACCTGGAGAGATGTTTGGAAGATTTGAAGCTACGCTACGCAAAGGTCGACGTAAACGTGTCGGAGCCTATCGTGCCGTTTAGAGAAACGGTCGTACCTCCGCCAAAGGTCGACATGGTGAACGAAGCGATCGAGACGAAGAAAGCGACCGCTGACGATCGTGTCAGTTACCTGGCAACCTGGTCGGCGAATCGACGATGTTACTTTGAAATCGACGCGAGACCTCTGCCCGAGAAAGCCACGAAGATTTTGGAGAAGAACGCCGATCTGATAAAGGCGTTCTATCATCATTACGGTCGATTGCGTTCGGACAAAGAAGAGGAGGAGGAGGAGGAGGAGGAGGAGGAGGAGGAGGACAGCGAAGAAGCGATTGATCGCGAGATGGAACCTTTGCGTTCGTCGATGTCGGAGAAGGAACAACGGGCGTTGGAATCCTTCAAAACCGAGTTGGCCACTGCGTTTCGCGAAGCAGGCCAACAGGGTCTATTGGACAAAATATGGTCGTTCGGGCCACGAAACTGCGGTCCCAATATCTTGTTGAACGAAACCGATTACGAGCAGAGGAAATTTTGGGAAGGCCACTCAAACTCTGCGGATCCACGTGCTCCGTAAGTTCAATTCATTAGCACGACAGGTCGTCTCCCTTCTTCTCTCCTTCTCTCCTTCTCTCCTTCTCTCTAACACAGTCCTCAAGATTAATAACTAAGAGCTCGAGACTTACGGTTTAAGACCACAGTCAAGACTTGTGCTCAAAGCTCGGTGAAATACTTTGTTTGTTTTTTCAACATTTATATTTATTTGCTACATATATAGTTACGAAAGCAGTATGGTCAACGGTTTCCAATTGGCAACGCTTGCCGGACCTCTGTGCGAGGAGCCCATGATGGGTGTCTGTTTTGTCGTGAAGAAGTGGGAGATTTATCAAGAATCGCAAAGGTATATATCAGGCTCGGTCTCTCTCTCTCTCTCTCTCTCTCTCTCTCTCTCTCTCTTTCTTCATCTCTTAACTTTGTTCTAATGAAATAAATCGTACGTTATCAGCGAGAATGGCAGTCAAAGTCAAGGACACGTGGACGGCGGCCACTTGATGTCAGCGTGTAAAGAAGCTTGCCGTCGTGCATTTAATTCAAGACACCCTCGACTAGTTACTCCGATGTACAGCTGCAACGTTCTAGTCAATTCGGATGTATTAGGTAAGTGGAACCTCATTAGGATCGTCATATTTCCATACTCTGTTTAGTCTCTTTAATTTTACTTTTGCTTTTACCTTGTTCCAACTCGTTAAGTCGAGCGAATTTTACACGTGTAAGAAGTGTAAGCGTAAGTAGGTAGGTCGGATGTGCGAGCAGGGAATATCGTGTAATACGTATAGTACCAGGGAACAGGTATTGTACGAATGATTATATATATATGTATATATATGAATGAAAAAGGATCGACGGGTGGTTGGACAGAGTCATCGTTAAAACTTTATTCGAAGAAAAACAGTCTCCAGAGAGATTTTTATTCTTGTCTCAAGGTTCTGTGACAACGTTACGTTGAACGATGTCCTACCTTGACGTTTTAATGGTAAAGCGATTGTAAAGCGTCCACAAGAATTTGGCAGCTCGTCGTACAACGTGTACAACAGCTTTGTAGTTGTGCCAGTTGTCCTTGTTAATTTCACATGGTAGGGCCAGTTCATTCGCATCTTCTGTTCGCAACTTTATATTTTTCTATATCCAAACGAAACAAAGAGCCATCGACTAATTTTGGATGTTACCATGGATGTAAATTACAACGGATTACACATTTCGCCGATATATCGGATATGCGCGTGATTATTAATTCGTTACTTCAGTCGGAATATAAATGAACGATCAAAAGTAATTTGTGTCTGATATAATATTCCCTGCTATTTTTATCAAACGTTCGGGAAGTTTTACGTATTTACTTTTCGGTTAAGTTTAGCTTGGGTTACTTTAGATTACCAATGTATAATAGACAGAGCCTTGATAGGTCGATCCAGCAACAAGATCTAAGAGAAGACGTAGTTTATCGCGATTATATTAGCAGTTGGCAATTACACGTTTAACGTTGATTGCATTCGATCGTCGCGTCGCGTAGTCGAAATGAAAGACAACGAGATCTACGAACGAGTAGCTTTGACAAGCTCTTGTCACTGTTTGTCAGATTCGATGCTATAAAACTATCGTATATATACTATAAACTATATCTAGTACGTGTAATATGTATAAATAAATGTGAGAAACGGGGGGAGGGGACGGATCGATAAATACGATAAGAAGTAAAAAGAAAACAAAAAAAAGAAAAAAGAAACTAGGAGAATCGAAGCGAAGCGAAGCAAATGGAAACTCTTAATAAATAAATAAAAGGAAGAGAGAGAGAGAGAGAGAGAGAGAAAAAAAGTGCCGTTAAGCATAATGTCACTGATGCGATGATCGTCACTCGGTATCTCGTTTGGCGAAAGTTTCGCTAACGAGTCTAGTCCCAAAGAGCTGCGTCCATTAGCTGTTGCACCTTGTGCCACGGGAAGCTCAACCGATCGTTTGCATTCTCTTTGTTGTCGTGCCCGATCTCTCGTTGAAAGTCTCGATCTGCAAGGAATCGATCAAGTGGAATTTCACCAATAACAAGTCGACGATCACCAATAACGACTTAATTATCGCGGATCGCACGCTTCGGACCGTAATAAACGTCTGTCCGTCTGACATCTGAATTTTCAGTTTACAGTTTACAGTTTACAGTTACATAATTCTACGTAATTACCTGAAAGGCTGCGGGTATATCGCAGTGGTCGCCCCCTGCGATTTCCTTGCACGCACATCATTCCGTAAACGCGAATCCCTGGCACACTGGCGTACGTCGGCTGATCGTGACTCATAGGGCCCTCTACGAAACACACGAATGTAACAGCACTTGTGATCTTTGGTTCGCGCCGATGATTCGTATTAACGCTACTAGAACTAACTACCGCGTGGAATTTCCATCGCAAGAGACGTTTTTCGAGTCTCGCGAAAAATCATTTGCATCCCTGAGAATATTATTCCATCGTTAAAGAAAAAATGATAAATCACGATCGGTCACTTTGACTGGTTTGGTAGACTGGCTTTTCAGCGTGTTCGACTTCAACTTCGAGCAATGATTGTTCTCTCTCTCTCTCTCTCTCTCTCTCTCTCTCATCTGATCAACGTAAGATACGATATCGTATTCTACTATACTTTTTCGTACCCGATATATATCATTTACGTACCCAATATATTAGCATCGGGACAGCGACATATTACGAGATAGTGAGATTTCCCCGTTCGCACATTTTGTAGCGCGAGGAGAGACCAGTCTCTCGGTACTCTACATTCGCGCATTTCCGCCACCGGTTCGCACGTTTTCACCAAAGTTAGAGCCTGAAAAGCGAGTAAACACAGTTTTAGACAACTGTAGGCAACCGTTTCGTGACTCGAACCGTCACGTTCAAATCGAGCGCGCAAACAGCGCTCCAAAAAATTGCTACTCACCTGGTTTCGTTGATTTTATTCGGTTGGATGGACCGAGGGAAATTTGTTGAAAAATTACAGCAGGAGATAGATTAGGTTTAGGTTGATGCTTGGAAAAAGTGTAACAAGTTAATTTAAAGGTTAATTAAACGAAAGAATTTTGAAATTTATTTGAAAGTTAGTACGTTCGAGACGAACGTACATCTAGATCTTTCTTTCTATCAATTTCGTTCCCGAACTAATAGAAACTACTCGAAATTGCACATCGATGCTAATTTCATTTCCAGCATTTACACGTACGATCCGTGCTTGTTGAAAAGACCAAAAGAGTAAAGAACGTGAGAGAAGGGCGAGAGAAGACGTTGCTTTCGCTTCCGAGCAACGTCTGTGCAATTTTAGAGTTTGTTTCATAATTCTACAAGCAACCGTACATTTACCGTACGTAAATGTTTAAATAAATATCGTAACGAGTGACGTGAAACTGCTATTTTTTTTTTATCGCGGCGAGCAATTTATCGCAGAACGCAACATCTTTGGAAAGAGAAGTTTTTACAAAAGCGTGTAACAAGCGTGTGAAGAATAAGCGAGCGAAGAATTCTCGGAAGAGCAAGCAAGAGTTTTAAGAGGAAGAGGAAGAGAGAGATTGCAAGTTTCGAAGAATGAAGAAATGAAAAATAAATTGAACGAAGCGAAACGAAAGCTCGGGGTGGTAGAAGCGCGTTGCAGCAAGTTGCAACAAGGTGCGAGCTCGGGTAGAGATCTCGGAAGGATCCGAGAATCAATTGCTTCGGGATTTGGTTTCGTTACGTTAGGTTAAGCGTAACGAGGTTCGATAAGCGTAACGTCGTGCTTCTCGCGGCAGAAAAGAAAGAGAGAAAAGATGGACGGAGGAATAAGAAGGAGCCGCAGGAAGGAAGGGATCTAGCAAAGCGATGGATAGAAGGCAAAGGAAGACAAGGCGAAGGCGAAGGCGAAGGCGAAGGCGAAGGCGAAGGCGAAGGCGACTAACCTTGGTTCGAGGGTCGGTGACCAGCTCGGTAGTGTGTAGATCGTCGCTGTCGAGAGAGGCGCTGCAAGGATCGCGGTATCTTCCTGGACAAGCGCACAGAGGCTGGGTAAAGTTCAGTCGAACGTACACCGCATTGCAAACCTGTTGAACCGCGCATTCTGGCAACAAGTAGATGTGTTGATTATGCGGATAATAATGATACTTGGTTGGCTTTGCCAGAGCTGCGCTCGCACCCTCCGGTAATCGTACGCCTGTCTGCAAATCAATCAAACAGCCCACCATTTTATTCCCCTTTCTGTTCCCGTCCCTACATCCTACACTTTCCTTTTTCTCTTCTTTCGTTTCCTTTTCTTCTTCTTTCGTTCGCGTTGCCCAGCGGCATCGCACAATGAACGAACAATGTACAAGTACTGTTCACCGTTCGAATAATTCGAATAATTCGAATAACTCGATCCGCGTGTGCTTCTCGCTATTATTTTATCATACGTATATATTATACGGTACAAACGAGCAGGGGAAAGAAAAAGAAAAAGAAAAAGAAAGAGAAGAAAAGTGGACGCTTGGAACGTGAAACGTGGAACGTGGCTGGCTCGAAATAAGAAAATAGGAAGCAGCAGCAGCAGCAGCAGGAAGGGAGATATATTGAGAAAAGAAGAGAAAGGCGAGCGAACGGGTTCGGGAGGGGAGAGGAGAGGAAAGGAAAGAGAGATAAAAAGAAGAGACGTTCAGAGACGCAGAATAAATCGGGAATTTAGCCGGAGCGGAGCGGATCCAATATCGTGATTCTTCAGCGAGATAGTAGTACCGTAGTACCACAAACTCGCCCGTTCCATTACATCGGATAACACGATAATATTATTACTACGGTTTTATAATCACAAGCCGCGCTCTTGAATCCGTGCTCTCGTGCCCGGCAATGCCCCAACAACGTCCATCTCGATGCGGTAAAATCTCCCGTTTGTCAACTTTTCACAATCGACTTAGCGCTGATTGGTTATTATTACGGGCAAAGAACCGTTTTCAACGATCGCCATCGTTTCTCCGCTTTGGAAAAATCAGTCAGTTTTGCGTTACAAAGTCAAACTTGCGTATTGTCAACGTTGCCCTCGATCAGCCAAATTTCTATCGATCGATCGTTGTCCGAAATATCAGTCGCGTCGCACATAGAAATTCGCATTCGAGAAAGATGCATCGTCAGCAAGGATTGTCGGATAAATTCGTTGCTCTTTCGAAACGTAACGCAAAAAAAAAAAAAAAAAAAAGAAGAAAGAAATCGAGGAATCGAGTCGTTACGCTTCTTTCATTTCGCCTTTGCGTTTGTCTGAATTTTTCTATTTAAATGAAATATCGTCAATTTGTTGTCGTCGTCGTCGCTACGATTACGATCGTTTTCGTTTTTTCCCGAGTTACAATACTCGGATCGATGGTAGAACGCGCAGATACATAAGAAAGATACGGCAATAAGTGAGCAACATTGCGTGCCACGCACGTTCAACGACTGATGGAAAAATCTTTCGATTCTGCGTTCACTCTTTTCCCGTTTCGTTCACTCGAACCCCTTTTTCGTTCTTTTCTGCTTGTTTTGGTATCGTCACGTTCCACTACCGATATTAACATCGACCGATCCACCGGCACGTCACGGTCATGAGCACTTGCCCTCCTTTTCAAATAGTAAAGCGACCAATGCGATTCGCGTGACAATTTCTTAAAAAAGAAGAAAGAACTTTGAACGGTGCTTAATTCGAATGTTCAAGCCGAACAACCCGAACGAACACCACGACTACTTGCAATCTACTGATGAATCATTTTTCTTTTTTTTTTTTTTTTTTTTTTTTAACCTACATACGCTTACTACGTACGAGTACACGGTATAGTTTAGAAACTTTAAATTAAATGCAATTCGATTCTTTGATTTCTCTGTTAAAGTTAAACATTGATTTATCACGTACGTAATATTCGAGACGACTGGAAATGTCTCGAATCTGATTTACCTCGTTGTTTTCGTTCGATTTACTCGATCTCTTTCGAGAGATGTAATTTTTCAAACTAGAAACTCGTCCGTGTTCTCCATTGTCGAGACATTGTTATTCTGCTTTTGCAATATTCGTTCTTCCATATTAAAACACGTTGATCGCGTTATATATTTTCCGGTTTACGTTTCATTCGGCACAAACGTACGTATTTTCTTGACTGATATTCCAACAAAATAATCTTCGTTTTTCTAGCAATAACATTATTTAACGCATGCCTACGAAACTAAAAATTCCAAAACTATCGTTATCGTTGGCGTTCGAAATCGCAAATGTCAATCACCCGGATGGAATTTCGCGTGAATTCCATCTTTTTTTTTTTTTTTTTTTTCCTCTTTCTCTTTGGCCATTTCCTTCTTATTCGTAGAACGTTAGATCCATCGCAGGTAATCGTCGACTATTTGCTGTATAATAAAGTGTAATCGTTAGGTTTTACATCCGATCCGATCTTTCGTATCGACGTTGTTACACATTAGTAACTGTAATTGGTGAAACACGCACGTACGAGTGTTTCATAGACGATCATTTTCCAAGTACAACGCGATACGTATTAAAATAATTGCCGGATACATCAGTAGCTGTCAGGGACGAAAAAGGAAATGCTCGAGCAAATTCTCGAAAACGAGGAAGGAAATGTTAATTTTTCTTGGAAACAATCTGATATATTTTCTTAGAAACAATCTGATCGATTTGGGGAAGAAGCGAAATGAACGCGTGGTGCTGCGAGCGACAACTAAATAACGTACAGAGTGGTAATTAAATTTTTCACTAGGCGCATAATTTAAAATTAATTGCGGTCAGGTGCGTGCGTCAAGTTGCGCGAATCACTCTGTACCGACACGTTTTATAAATGAAATTAAGCAATCGTTTCTCATTCGAGCCGCATAACTTTCTTTCGCACTCTCGTCGGAAATTGTGTCTCCAATTCGTCGTCCAATTGCTGATTTGTTACTTTTCCGTTTTAGCGCCCGCTCTAAAGATCACTCTACTATTTATACTCGCACGCGAAACCCTTTTGTTCCTCTGACGCGTCCATTCTTCCCCGAGAGTGTAGTTCCCGATAATCCTAATAAATATGTAGCATCTTTTCTTTCGTCGTCGAGGAATCGCAAAGGAACGTAACGCGAGCGTTTACTCACCTCGGTGAGGCTAGTGTAGTTGGTGGTCAGTTTGATTTGAGGGCGGATTTTCCCCGTTGATTCTCGCGTCTCCTTGGCGGACGTGGTGGCAGGCGTGGTGACAAATTCGTTGAACGTCGCGGTGGTGGATCTCTTGGACGAAGATAAAAAGCTACTGCTGCTCGCGTCTCGATTCGAAGCGATCGTTCTCGAGGAAGCTTCGGTAGGAGAGGCGCTCGACCAACTTGTGTTCGAAGCACTGTTTTGTTTGTTTGTCGCCACAGTCGTCGTGGTGGTCGTGGTCGTGGTCGTGGTCGTGGTCGTGGTCGTCGCGGTTCCAACGCGGTTGCTCGTCGCCAACGGGCTCGATTCCGTTTTGCCGTCGGCGATCGGCGACCAATTTGGCGACGACGAAGAGGAGGCGCTGCTCGCCGTTAGGGACAGCTCGCTCGTTCCCGCGAGAGGACGTTGTTCCGACGTGGACGTTCTCGTGGACGTCGTCGTCAACGTCGGTGTCGACGACGGCGATATCGACGCGGTTAATGCCCCGTCGTTGCTAATCGTAGCAGAAACTCCGGTCGAAACGTACGGTTTCGATTTCGATGCGACGATGCCGTCGACGTCGTTGCTACTCTTAATATCGGTATAGTTGTTGTTAACGACGTTGTTGTCGTCGATGCCGCTGTCATTGCGTCTATTGGACGTGGTCGTCACCGTCGAACTGTCAGACCCGGTCTCGTTCAGACGTAACGGCATCATCGTGCTGGCTTGCCTCGTATTCTTCGAATTCGTTTCTAATTGCCCGGACAAAGCGACGCAGCCAACCGCCAACGGAACCACCAACCATATCGCTCCTCCGATCGACTTCATTTTCCTTCCTTCCGGTTTGTATCTATCTATCTATCTATCTATCTATCTATCTATCTATCTATTCGGATCAATAGAGATCAATAGAAAAGAAACAAACTCCAAACAAAAGTCCAAACTCCTTCGGGTGATGTTGTTGAAACGCCAACGCCAACCACCTGGTTGTCTCCTAGAAAACAAAGAGTGCTTCAAAGATACGATTGTTTCTACAGCCCGTAAACGTCTAATTACCAACTACTCGTCGACAATTGTCGCAAATTTTGTCAACGTGAAATTTGTCCGTGAAGCGGATGAAAGCGGAAATCGACGGCGAGAGAAGATCGCACCGGCGGATTTCGTTTCGTTTCGTTTCGTTTTTAGCAGCTTTCACGGTCTGGCGAGCAAAAGCGTGTTTACGTTTACGTTTACGTTACCACCGGCTTGGTCGACAGGACAGACTCTTGTCGGCAAGAGTGTGTAAAAAGAAAAGAAAGGTGACACCCAAGTAAGTAAGTAAGTAAGTAAGAAAGAAGAAAGAGAGAGAGAGAGAGAGAGAGAGAGAGAGAGAGACGGAGAACAAGGAATACGTAACGAGAGTACAAAGGGAGAGTTCAAGAGCCCGCTAACGGTATCAGAACTTCTTTCGGCACGTATATAGTGGGAATATCGGCGACGAGAGGAGAGAGCGCAACCTCTCTCAACCTCTTCTCCGTTCCGAGTCGCAAAATTTCTCCAAATTCACCTTTGCCACGTTATATCCACTGATGTATCTACCAACCAATAATACCTTCACTCCGTCTCCGTCTTTTCTCTTTCCTCTTTTCTCTTTTCTCTCCGTAGACACCGAGATCTGCGTTTTCGTTCTGCGAAGCGAAACGCAGCAAAAGACAAAACAACGGCAGTAGTAATCGTTAATACTTGCAACAAATTATTCGCGGAGTAACGAATTTAATTGCCCGTGCGTGGGCGAGGATCTCACGGTTATTATCTCGGTCGTTATCTGTTATCGGATATATAGCGCGTTCTCTTCGACGTACGTACCGTGTGTACGTACCGGCTGTCGTGGTAATTATAGCTCGATACTATTCACTACTACGCGGATCCGGTGAAATCAGGTTAACCTGTTACATTTCTCGCAAGCCGTTATCTTTCGTTGCATGTTTCAAGGCCGCGGCATGCAACAACCGCTAAAATTCAATGAGCCGACTAACCCAAGTATTTATACTCACGTTATAAATGTGTGTATGTGTGTATGTGTGTAAGTGCTCTCTCGTTATATCGACTTGCTCCATGCTCCGTTTTCCATTTACCATTTACCATTTACCATTTACCATTTACCATTTTTCAGTTTCCTTCCCTTTCAAACTCATTCTAAGAATTCTCGTCGCCATCTCTTTCAAATGGTGATTCTCTTTTCTTTTCTTTTCTGCAACTCTCGCAACGCCACTATATATAATATATATAGATATATATATATGATTCACGCTGCGACCTAAATTCTAAATCTCGTACTATAATATATCCATTCGGTTCGTTGAGAAGTTGAACCTTTCTTACGAATCGTTCAATCATCGAAATAGTTTTTTACAAGTATCTACAATGTTCAATCGACGAGGATTAAATTACATTTACACGATTGATAGATCGATCGATTCTTTCATTTCCAAACACTTTCACGCTGCAAAATTCAAACGAATTCAAACAAAATACAAATAGATGAGAATTTTGACGAACAAAGTCGTTTTTATTACTAGTTTTTAAACTAGAAAGTTTTTATTGTCCGAATGTTGTCATTTTCTTGACGCGTTGCTTCTGTCGCGATAGAGACGACGATGACACGGTCGTGAACGCAGCTGGTCGCGCAATAGAGACGAATGAATGCGAGTAAACGCAGAAACGCTCGACACTCGCCCATTCTTGCACGTAGAAACAGAGTCGAAAATATGAGTTCAAACGTTTTGTTCTCTCTTTTTTTTCCCCCGGTTGAGCGATATTTTCGCGTTCGTTTTGCTCTGCAAAAGAATTCCGCAACTCGGAAGAAATGCGACAACGAGAGCTGGAATTATGGCGTTGAAGTTTAGGATGGCACCCACTTTAGAAAGATTACTCTTTCAACTCGTCGAACGTGTACTTGTTGTTCGATTAAAATTTTGCACGTCGTACTTTCTTTCTTTCGACGAGAAACGTATCTTTCTTATTGCCGTGTCTAATAATAATAATTTCATCGTGTCTTTAGCTAGTGAGAAAATGGCGAATGTACGTGTGTGTGTGTGTGTGTGTGTGTGTGTGTGTGTGTGTGTGTGTGTGTCGTGTACAGGCATGCACGGTATATAAATAATTACGATAGCATAGGAAATGTGATTCACTCTACTCTAGGAGAAGAAGAAGAAGAAGAAGAAGAAGAAGAAGAAAGTCTCTAGTTTGAAGATGAGAATCTATATTTCAGGGACAAGCAATCCCTGAACTCACCCTCGACATCCAAGCACGACCTCGATCTCGGCCCCAAGATCTTGATCTGGGTCTCGACCTCGACCCCGACCCCCGAGCCAAGCCTCGATCTAGTCTTGCAGTTTCGATTCTTCGCTGCGTGATCCGTTGTAACAATGTTTTCCGAACGTAATTGTACGCGTAGAACGCGACGATCTTTCTTCCCGAGGGAAAATATCCACGACGAGTGCAATAACGGTTCTCCACGAGAAACAGATGAATCTTCGATTCGATCTCGATCGACGACGTATTTTCACACGGTAAAATTTTCCAATAATTTATCTTCTCTCTCTCTCTCTCTCTCTCTCTGCTTCTTTCTTTCTTCCTTCCTTCCTTCCTTCCTTCCTTCCTTCCTTCCTTTGCCCGACGCGTTTCACAGAGAGTATGAAGCCACGATGACGACGATCACGTTCAAGTTCTTCTGCATGATCGTTTTCACCGAACGTTTCCGTGAGAAAAAGAGAGTGCTGCGCGAAGCGAAGTGAGTGCTGTAAGCAAGCAAACACACGGCGCTTAAACGCGTTTCAGAGTTTCGAATGGGACTGTGAGCCTCGTAGGAGTGCTATGCTGCCTATGAGTCCCGGCTAGTCCCACTTACCAACCAACCAGAGACCCCTCGACTATGCGTGGAATCCAAAGCTGCATCTCCACCAATCCTCTATCTTCCTTTGCTCCTCCATCAACACGTCTACTTACTTGCCTTACCCATCCACCACTTCTCTGATTCACCGAATACTCTAAACCTACCCACCGGTATCTAGAATCAGAAACTCACTCTGTCGAAAATCGCAAACGTCGAAAACCCAACGCGAGACATCTCGCACGAGATATCTCCGAGTGACAACTTTAACGAATATGTTCGTTAGAGACAAGAAACAAGTTGCATCTTCTCCTTTTTTTTATTCCCCCCCCTCTCTCTCTCTCTCTCTCTCATATATATCAGTTGCTTCCTGCCCAAATTCTCTCTCGTAATGGTACGGCAATAGTTAAATTCTCCTAGATGAGGATTAATCTAACGATAAATGTACGCGTAAATCTTACGCAGTAAGATCGACGTCAATCCGTTCAATTTCGAGATCGTAAAGACATTTGTAATAGTTGAAGAATACTTCGCAAATTTGTTTCAATTCGATCGAGACGAGAAACTTTTTATCGTTTTTCCTTGGAAAAAGCGCAGCAGCAACTCTGTCATCGATCGCCGATCGTGCACGAGTAAAGTTGGTCGCATGCGCGCGATCGCTACTCGAAAAAAAAGCGAAAACGGAAACAAATCGGGACGCGATAACCTGCAGTACCGCTAGTTTTCGCGCGATCGGTCAAATACCAGAAAATTATACCGAGCATGAAGCGATGCTGCTGCTCTGCTGGTCCCCAGCGGCAAACTTGTTGCCGCTTCGCTTTATCGATACATCTCTCGTTCCAATTCGCCGTCTGATCTTGTTGTTCTCTTGCGATAGAGAATTTCCTTAGCATCCGTGCATCTGCGAAGATCTGCGATCTCGTTACGTGTCGATCTCGAATGGAAGGAATTCAACCGGAGATTCAACTGCTCTCTCTCTCTCTCTCTCTCTCTCTCTCTCTCTCTCTCTCTGTCTTCTACCGATTTCCTCGTTACACGTATATACGTATATATTTTGCTGTATCTCCGTATTTTGCTTCTCCATTATCGTATTCTCCAATATATATATTAATTAAGCGTACCGATTATCCTCGAGTAATAGGCTTCGGCCATCCAACAACGTATCGGAGTAATTTGCTACACGTCTGACTGCGCGTGAAAACAATACCGAGTGTTAATGTAATTTCAACTACCTACTCGTATTTATGTTTCGTCGAATCTGATCTCGATCGAATCGTGTACGGCTATTGGCCGTATCGTGGCTCGCCGCGACGTTCCGCGCTCTATCCTGAATTCGAAACTTTCCACGCCATCCGGTGTGTCCCTCTATCCTTTCTATCTTTTTCTTCGTTTACTTTCGTCAGTTTATC
Organism: Tetragonula carbonaria; assembly: GCA_032399595.1. Taxonomy (NCBI): domain Eukaryota; kingdom Metazoa; phylum Arthropoda; class Insecta; order Hymenoptera; family Apidae; genus Tetragonula; species Tetragonula carbonaria. The sequence goes on from JAUCRC010000002.1 coordinate 22,099,973, forward strand.
GTTTCATTTAATAACAAACATCCACGCTCCTCCTTCTTCTCCTACTTTTCCTACTTCGACGTTGCAATTTTACGTTACCTGATATTTTTTTTATACGTGCGTGATATTTTTGTTGTTAATTTAATTTTTCTATTTCCTCCGAAATACAAATAACGTTATTTATTACCTTTTTTCTCTCTGCGAGAAAACATTCGACAAATTTACCATACACATTTTTCTTACCATACACGCGTGTACTTACATATTACTTTACTTTAACGAGAATTTAATTGTAGATTTTTGCCTGCTATCAGTTTCATTCCTTCTTTCTTACACGTTGAATCGTGATTCGAACGCAGCTTCAACGCAGGTGAATCATCCTTCCGTGATTTTCCTTTCCATCTCCATCTATTTCTCAAAACTCTCTTATATTGTTTCGTTCTTTATTCCTTTGTCTTTGCATACATACGTTCGCACGTTTGATAAAAATATGCTGAAAATGTGTGTGTGTGTGTGTATTAATCTATTACTCCAATATTACCGACGTGACGTTTAAAGCATATATTAATAACGTGAATAATAAAAAGTATCATCTTTTATTAGTATTATTTACGTACAAATTGTGTTTTTTTAACACAAATTACGAAGCACTAACAATGAAAAATTTCCCAACAAGTTGCGTTGTAATATGCGTGGAAATATGCAGCAACTCGGGAAACATTTCGTTAGTTGACGAGTTGTTGAATTTTGAAACTGGCGCCACCTAGCGTTGCGCGTTGAAAGGAAAACACTTGGCTCTTACGTGTCAAAGATGTCTAGTTTATCGACCGTAGAAACTTTATCATTCTCTCGGAAACGAGGAGAAGAGAAAAAGATTGATTACTCGTCGAATTGTTATTGCTTTGGACAAATAAAGTCTTTCCTTTTTTTATTTGCGCCTCTTGTTTGTTATCTCGTTTCTCATTTGAATTTTTATGAGATCGAACTTTTTTCGAACAACACGCATACACACGCATACACGCAAGATTCGAGCGCATACGAATAGTACATAGCTTGGTATCGAGTAAAATGATCGCTAATTAACAATCGTCGTTACTACATAAATTAGAATAACGAGAATAATAAATTTAGTAATAATAATAATAGCAATACTCGTATACATATAGTAACAATAATTATAATATAAATAACAAAGTTAATCGAGGCTTTTACGTAGCTTACATAGCTCGTTGTAACGTTATTATTACAATAGAAATTAATGAAAACGAGATATGGTGATTGTGATATTGCTTTTAACATCTACGATATAATGAAATTTGTTTATTTTTCAATTTTTTGTTAAATTAAATATTTACAAAGGAGACATTGTACGTGGTAGTAGGTAATAATGTAACAATAATATCAGATGCACGTATGATCCTAAATCCTCTATAACGCGTATAACTTTTTCTATCGTGATCAAATGGTGATTATGTGCGTGTGTGTGTGTATATATATATATATATATATATATATATATTTCCCCGTTCAAATATGTTTCATTTCGGAAACGAAAGGAAATAAAAGTTACTTTTCGAGTCGTATATATCGATTTTGACGAATGGACGGTACACGGGACACTCCAAATGAACTGCAAATCAAGGGAAATTGCGCTCGGTGCGACTGATTCCGAGTAGTAGTGGTAGTAGTGGTAGTAGTGGTAGTAGTAGTGGTAATTTTATATCCGATACAGTCTTGTCTGTCCTGGATCGACCTCGAGGCAAAACGTGTCGCTCGCGTTTGTTCCCCCGTTGGCTCGCGTCGAGAAGACGCGAATTGAAAATTTCCGAATATATCACAAGTGAAAGCTGCTGCTGCTGCTGCTGCTCCTTATTCCGCGAATACGAGATAAACGCTCGACGATGCGCGACGACACGCTTGAGAAATCGTCTAAACGTTGCAATCTACGCTAAACGTTGTAAACTGCTTCGGAATGATGCGATTGCAAAGGTACGCAGTATCCGCTGTACGTCTTAATTTCTAGAACGCCGGAGTACGATCTTGCTGGCAGCGATCCCGGATCGGTGTGTCTTCTCGGGCATCGGTGACCTTTCGGACACTGACAAAGAGGCGACGCGTTCACCTCTTCGAGCTGCGAGCTCCGTCTCTTGCGCACGGTGAACAGTCGACATGGTTCCTTGTGCTGACAACGTAGTCTCTGAAACGTCAACGTCAACGTCAACGTCAACGTAGTTTCACACTCGTCTTCGCGTTCGATCGGCTCGCGCTTCCCTTTCTCACCGTTTTCACCGTGTACGCTCTTCGTTCGAATACTAACTTCGTACTTGACGACAGTTCGTTGATCGAACAGTTCGTATCGCGTAGACGCGTAGACGCGTAGACGCGTAGACGCGTAGATTGTTCGACAAGAAGAAGAAGGGGAAAAAAGGAAGCTACTTACGCTCTGAGGAGAACAGGCAAACGCATAGATAAATCCTGGAGTTCCCTCGGAAGATCTGTAGGCTTGCCTTCGAACTAGATAAGGCACGCTGCCTGGCCGACATCGGCAATAAACTCGCTGAACCGTCGCGTTCGCCGGGCCCCCTCCAGGAGCCAACGTCCACGTGACGTCTCTGTAAACAGCCAACACACAGCCATCTTGTAGGCTACGCGTTTACATATCCGATGCAGATAGAATATATATTATATATTTTATATATATATATATATACATATATATATATATATAATATATATATTATAGCAAAGCATTCGTCTGCTTGCCCCATACACCACTTGATTGAAAAACGATTCTCGAAACGATATTGTGTGCAAACGACACACGCGCACACACTCACTTGAAGTAACGACAAATGGGTAGACGTTTCACCGGCTCGCAAAGCTTGTATTGCCGTGTTTTATCGACTATCGTGTGTCCGTCGTCTCCGTGTAAACTGCTGGGACAAGCGCGACCATCCGGGCAACGACATTGTCTCTCGACCCAAGGTGACCCGTACAAATCCACCTTGCTGCAAACTTCGCTTCGGTCGGAACATTCCGGCAGCTCGTCTTCGCTGTCCTGCAAAGTTATCAAAGTTATCAAAGTTGTCAATTTGTTATATGAACATGTTATATCAACGAACGAGCTGTAACTTGCACCATTTTCTTCAACTTTTCCTCTTCCCTCGTTATCTTTCAGTCTTTTCCTTTCCCTTTTCCTTTTCCTTTCCCTCTTTGATTCGCGCCAATTTATTTATTAATGACTACTCGTTGGAAAAGTAAGTGTCGCTCGCGAAAAGACAGTGTCGCGCATCGTGCGACATTTTTTCTCTAACGTGTGTACGATTCGGTCTGTCATATCCCCTCTTTGAACTCGATTTTGATCGAATTTATTTTTCTTATAAAGCAAAAAGCCGAGGAACGAAACACCGAGATCCGTTAGTCCTTTGAAACGGAGACTAATAAAAGCAACAAGACGATCGATCGAGCGGATCGTGCCGTTCTCAGCTCGACCCCTCCTCCTCTCAGCTTCACCGAGGAAATGCGGCGCCGCGTTGTGCTCTGCGTCGCAAGATCGTCGTAACTCGCGCTTACTCTTCGATGTGTATAATTTTCAGTAATCGTCGATTTAACCTGTGAATGTTTCTAGTTCTCGTTTCATGCTCATCGGTCAGCACGATCACGATTATTAGCAAGTTAAAAATTAATCAACGTCGGAAATATCAGTCTTCGCGGCACGCTCAAGTATTTTGCGAACTGTGTGCAAAAACACACGCGGTAACGCAGGTGCTTTGTAAGTGTCGCACGATCTTGCCAGCTAGACAGAATTCGCAATTCTAAGAATTCGGCATTCCAACTGCGCGTCAAAAATGCGCACGCTTATACTTGTACTTGCTACTATCTATCTATTTATCCATATATATATATATATATATATATATATATATATTAGGATCGAGAAATCATTTGGTCTCGAGTTTTCATCTACTCTGCCTGCCGGATCAAATTCCAGGCGCAGAGTACGTGAAATTTTCTGCAATTTGACTAAAGAATCTTGAAGATTTCGTGACAACGCAAAAGTTCAAGTTCCGGTTTTTTTAGAAGATGGATATTGTTTACGTGACACCTGTTCCGCGTTCCGTTACACCTGTATTACCAAATTACCAGTTAATTTCAGTACAATTCTTCAAAGTCTTTTCCCAAAGAGTAAGAGTAGTTAATTTAAAAGATGAACGATAATAAAGTGCGACGCACTTTCGTTATGCTGTCGAAAAAGGAGATTTCTACCGAGATTTGTTGCACTCTCGATGATGCAGCATACTCGAGGGAAACAACACCGGTCGAGCACAGCAACAACATTGAAGATCTCATTAAAGAAAATACATCGGTCGAGATAAAGTTGTATCGAAGCGAAGAAAGAAAAAAAACCTATTTTATTTCGAAAAGACTGAAAAAGATCGGCACGATCCAACAAATATCCAATATATAACGCAATATTTGATATTTACAACACGTCGTTACGCAATACACAGTGTGTAGAAGATTATGAATGTTCATTGCGCGGACGCGCGTGATCTTTCCAAGAAGATGCTTCGTCGTGTCTCTCTCGGTGTTGCAAACTTCTATACTGAGAATACATTTTCCGCAACAACTTCTTTTTTAAGAAGATATTTCGCAATATCTTTTTATTTCTCAAGCGTACATTTAATAGATCGAAGGAAATTCAACGAAACGCGTAAGATCGGACGACTGCACGTGTGAATCGAGCGTGTTGTTGTTCGTATCGATATACGAAGTATATCGCGGAATCGATTGATTCGATTTTGCGACTCGACAGTTGTTTCAAAGATGAATCGAAGAAAAAACAGATAGTACGTGGGATTGTATCGAGCGAGAGAAGAGGAATGTGCTACAGCACCTCGGCGCAACATACAGAGAGAGAGAGAGAGAGAGAGAGAGAGAGAGAAAACGATCGAGGAAAGGAAGTTGTGTGTACATGCTCAAGAGATACGTCTCTCTCTCTCTCTCTCTCTCTCTCTCTCTCTCTCCTCCCCTCTATGTCGAAGAATAGACATCTGGTCTAACTACACTATTCAAACGGCGTCGGTCAATCCGCTGAATGAGGCAATCACGTACGTCCTGTTGACTCGTCGTTTGCAATCTACGTGCTTCTCGAGCACCTAAGCTAAACTTTTCAAATACCCTTTCGTAGAAACTTTTGCCAAGCTACTTTTCCTTTGGCTTGCCTCTCCCCTCCTCTTCCTCATTCGCCCTTCCCCCTGACACATTCTTTTCACATTCCTCTTTTCTTCGTCTATGCGTAAAAATATAAGATTGAGCACAATGTCACACACACACACACACACACACACACACTGTTGCGCACTGGCAAGTATATATAAGTAGAAGAATTTCTGATATCGATCGATCGATCGTTCGTCGGTATAACATACGGGGGCCAACATTCTTTTGAAACGATCATCCACTTTTCTCGTACCTTCTCGTTACCGATCCCTTCCCTTCCCTTCCGTTTCGTTTCGTTTCGTTTCGTTTCGTTTCGTTTCGTTTCGTTTCGTTTCGTTTCGTTTCGTTTCGTTTCGTCTCGTTCCGTTTCGTTCCGTTCCGTTCCGTTTCGTTCCGTTTTCCCATATTCCCTTCTCTTTCTTCTGCCCACCCCACCTTACCTCGTCGTCTCAACGTTCCCAGAAGATTGTACGTATTAAAACGTTCGGTGGCTGTGCGAACTAAAATGGGATAATAGGGAGACCGGAAAGGCTGTGTGCGTTCCATCCGGAAATTCTCACGCGTCTCTCACTTCTCTTATAGCCGCAGTGAAAATGACACCTGGTTCTCTGGAACTACCCAGTGCTCTTGCTACTCTTGCACGCGCCTATGTATACGTACACGTATACGCATACGTATACGTATAAGCAAGCAGCTATAGAAAATGATCAGTAATGCAAGATGCTGCTTGCATTCTGACGATTCGAATCTCTTCTCAAACTTTTAGACGCATTCTTTTCTTCATATTGTTTCTCGTTCCTTTTACGCTTTTACATTCGCAAACGTTCGAGAAACAGGCAGAGGGACGCGTGGAAAAAGTACGATTAAACGGAGAAACGATAATTTCGCACTTTTGTGAAAGAAATTGTTAACAATCGACGAATAAACCTTTAACTATTCGTGAAAATAGACTATTCATCTTGGACGATTAAAAGTACGCAGAGATAACAAACGTGGTCGAAATTTCGTAAAATTTTTGAAAGAATGCCAGACGAAAATTTTTCGCACGGAATTTTTCGTGCCAATAATAATCTGTTGTCATTAACAACAACAACAACAACAACAACAAAACGCATTGCTAGCATGAAAATATTTCAATTATCACGCATAAATGTTCAATCTGCATCGAATGTGTATCACATGGGACATGGCAGTGGAAAATTTTTATTTCGTTAAATTTGCAGAGATCAATCGTGCGATGTAAAAAAAGTGAATCGTTTGCAAAATTAAAAGAACGTTATTTTAGGATCCTGTGCGAAGCAGGATCGTCTATAGATCTAAAAATATATTCTTACGATATACGGAAAAATAATAACAACGAGAATCGATTGGAATTAATCAGAAATTTATCTCTCTGCGTGTTGTTACATGTTTTCGGAGAGAACGAGACAGAACTTACCCCGATTTGATAGAGCACCCTGGGCGGTGGTTGATGCGTCGGTCGATGTTTCTTCTTCTGATCGATCAAATCGAGCTCGATCGCTGTATCTTCAAACTGCTGTAACTCCGCGAGATACTTGCCGTCGTCGAGCGATAAATATTCATTGAGAAATTTTTCACCGGTTTTATCGAGTTGTACGCCAAGGAGGCTACCCTTGCTCTCGCGAACGAGCAATTGCCCGAACATTGCTAGCAAAAAACAGATCAAATCGGCCATCCTTTCGCGCGCACGCGATCCTTCCTGCCTCTTTCTTCTTTCTTCTCTCTCTCTCTCTCTCTCTCCCTCCCCCCTTCCCCTTCCCCTTTCTTTCTTCTCTTTTCTTCTCTTCGTCCGACGAAAACGATAAAAACAATACGTTTGTTTTTACGATCGGTGATCGCGACGATCACCGATCATCCAACGAATACCCAGATATCACCGTGCAGCCGATACAATGTTGTCAACGTTAATGTCGGATAAAATCGAAAACGAGAACTTGAGATGGCAGCATATAACCGCGCGACGCAATATTCACGAACGTGAAATAAATAAGGCACGCACGTGTACGCGTTTATATATCACCACTAAGAAATTTATCACTAACCGTCGCAGCTATTGCAATTAACATATTGTACGAGTAACTGTTTCTCCACCTTTTCTACGCCTCGATATAGACAGAATGTTAAATTTAGCGATCCTCTAAACATAAAGTCCATCCAAAGTCCTGCTAATTCAATTTTTCACGGTAAGAAATATCGAAATGAACGATTAACTGAGTTTTTTTCCGCAAGTAGTAGTAGTAGTATCTCTGCTCAGAGAAATCGAACAGACACAGTTGCGCAACGCGAAAGCGTTGCCCATTCAACAAATTCAAATTCAAAGTCTTCGAAATCTAAACTGGTTCTTCGTGAAACATGAAACTGAATTTTCCGGTTTTTCTTGGCTTCGGTATTATCTCGCGCGCGCGCGCGCGCGCAATGAGAAGAAAATACAGTCACCGGTTGCAGCGAAGAACAGCAACGTGGCCGATCATCGTAGCACACTCTCGAAAACAGTCACGTTCTACTCGATCGCTACACACACGCAAGCTCTGTATATTTTCTCGCGTGTCCTTGCGTTCTCCACGCGTTTTATCTTCTTTATCGCTCCTCCTACGTCTCGCGTCCTACGTTTCTTCGTCCTACGTCCTACGACTTTACGATTTATATATTTTGCAATACGACTCGATTTCGTGTCCGAGGTCTTAAACGTCTCGCAACATTCGTGCCGTACGAGCGTATACTATTCGTTCGACTGGACTTCTAACAGCTAGAGGCAAAACATGAATGAGTCTCCCTTCTCTGCTCTTCTTTTTTCACTCCGCTCCACTCCACTCCGCTCCATTCCACTCCACTCTGCTCCGCTCCGCTCCACTCTGCTCCACTCCACTCCACTCCACTCCACTCCGCTTCTCTCTACGCTATCCCACTCCATTCTACTCCAGTCCACTTTATTTTAACCCCCGTTATTCCAACCCACCCCAATCCTCTGTTCTTGTTTCTCTGTCACTTTCCTCCCCTCTACTCCACTCCACTCCACTCTACACCATACCACACCACACCACACTCTACTCCACGCTACTCCACTCCACTCCACTCCATTCCATTCTGCTTTTTCATTCAATCGTTACTTACGATATCTTTGCCTTGTTGCAATTTCTCTTTTGTTTTGCATTGTTATTATATATCTTTTTATATTTTGCATTCTTGCTTTATCCTAATCTTTTTTTCTTTTTCTTTTACCCCTTCTTTCTCCTCTGCTTCGTCATTTATCCATCCTCTCCATCCTTTTTTTTCCCTTTTTTCTTTAATCTCGTTCTTCTTTTCTACATGCGTATACTTTTCTGTATCTCTCTGTTCATTCGACTCTGCTTGGTTCTCTTTTTCAACGAGTCACACTTTTCAGTCGTTTCATTTCTTTCACTTCGTCGTCACTATCGTTGAATCTTCATTCGTTGCGCGACACATTCGAGAGACGCGTATTACAGGGATAATTCTCAACATATCGTTTCGACGCGATTATCGAAACGATATACGTGCGTGTAAATATCGAAGGAAAGTGGGAAAGATATTCCAAATTAAGAAGAAAATTATTTCTAGCCAATTAAGGAATTCTTGGAAAATCGCTTTTACCCAACATTCGATAACAGCGAAAGAGTTTATTTCTACGTAAATTCTTCACACGATCGTGCATACAATAATATTCAAAACACATACATGTACAACGTGTATGTGTAAATGGCAGAAGATTTTTGCAATATACCGAGCACTTTGCGCTTTGACCGTCTTTTCACTTTTCTCCAAGTGGCTCGCTGCCATGCGAACAATCTTTTTGTATTTTACACTCGTTAATATCGTGTTTTCTTCCCCCTAGACGTTTCATTCCGTATTCCTAGAACTTCTCACACGTGAGATATATTCTCACGAATAAAAATTTCGAAACTAAATACAAGTATATAAGGAATTGTAGATGATAATTAACCGCTACCACAACTGTAGCGTGGTTATTATAACTAACCTAACCTAAACCTAAACCTAAACCTAACCTAAATCATTAAAGACCGTGTACAAATCCCATCGATAGTAATAACAATGAATTATTTATTACAGGCGCGCGACAATAATGTTCGTTCGTCTGTTATCCCAATGGATGAACAATTTCCTCCGATCGAAAGATCGAGCTCTTCAACTTTTCTATCTCTTCGTATTCTCTCGCAGTTGTGAAAATGACTACTATGCAAATGGTAATATCGTTTCCGAACATTGATCGCGAGTTGTTGAGAATCGCTGTTTCATTGATCGAGGGCGCGAGATCCATTCACTCGTGCCTTTTCTCTTTCCCTCCAGTACTCTTTAGTCTTCTTCGCCTTATTCCTCTATCCACCTGCATTGCGTTACTCTTTCTCTCCACTTCTGTTTATGAAAACAGAAAACGGACTGAGATCTCATCCGATTCGATCCGGATCCGATTCGTGTATTCATTTTCTGTCTGTTTTCTTTTCATCAAATGCTATTAATCAAAATTTTTCTCATACTATTCTCTCTGTTCTACTTTTTATTCTGTTTGTTCACTGATATCTCACAACGCCATTGTTCGACGAATTTGAAATTTATTCGAGAGACATCATAAAATTTTAAAGCAAGAGACTCGTAGAATTCCAACGCGCGTGTGCGTGCGTGCGTGTGTGTGACAGTTGCACGCCAAAAGTCAAACTTGAATTCGGTACTATTCTTGCGATCGCTACGCGTTCTGTAACGCAGATTCTGTGAACGCGTAAAGCGCAAACACACGGTACACGTTTGGCGTTGAAGACAAAGCTTTATTTCATTCCGAAATAATCATTGTGAACAATGTCCGAATAATGTCAGAACGTTTCAACAAGTTTTTTTTTGTCAGAAGACTAAAGACTACTTCGTGTCGGAGAACCACTGTGCGTGGCATGAATGAATTGTTGCTATCGAGAGGGGAGCAAGCAAGACTTGGTTACGATTCGGCGAGGAGTTCGAAAACAAGGTGGGATTGAAAGAGTAGAGCATCGAGATAGAAGCCGGAGAGGGGAGTTGTTGTAGCGTTCGATGTATAGTTAAAGGTGAAACTCTCAACAGTGAGATTGCGGCACAGCTCTGTAGAGTAGAGAAAGAAAAGGCTAAAGAAGGAAGGAGAGAAAACGGTGCGCGCGCGCGCGCGTGCGTGAGGGAGAAAGGGAAGCGCATTTGTGCGCGCGCGTTGCATGCTCATGCGTGTGAGATCGTAACGTTACGACGAGTAGGTAAAAAAGGGGGGAGATACGCCAGATTCTTGCATGTAACTCCGGCGATGAGAGAAAGATGGAAGAGGGCAGGTGAGCGCAGGTGCCGCAACCTACGACCGGAAACTATGCTCCTTGCTCCAACTGTTAATGCTGTGCAACTACGTCTTCACCGTCCTAGGAAAGAATGTCGGGCAACCGAGAGAGAGAGAGAGAGAGAGAGAAAAGAACGAAATGAAACTCTAATTAACCATGGAACAGTACTCACCGTTGTAACGGTCTTTTTTTACTTATCGCTATCCTTGTATTATTGCAAGTTCATTTCTTCGAAAAGAGCTAAAAAGAAAAAAGAAAAAAAATTCTTTCAACGCTTTAGCCTTGTCATCTGCGTATGTATCATGTCAAATCAGACATTGGCCAACTTACTTACGACCAACTTTCAAAATTGTCTAAATTGTCGTCCCCTAAATTACCCCGAGTATCAATTCTCAGTTCGTCTCAGACGCAACCAACGTCGCCAAAATAACGTAGCCAAAACCTTGACTGATTCGATTTCTTTTCAGGAAAACTGTACGCGGTATTCGGTAAAAGACAAGGCCGTGTGATCTCCGCGGAGAGCGCTCTTGGATTCGGTGGGCAATTCCGCGTGCTTGCGACTTTACCCGTGCCAGAGAGTTTTCAACTTGCCAGGGAACTACGAACTCAGACATCCGGCCTGGCTAGCCCTCAATTGGTTTTCAGCCATTGGGAGGTAAGGTTTGCCATATAAAACACGTAAAACAAACGCCTCGATGATAGTTGCCCCGTTTTTACTCGTCGTCCTATACTGAATGACGCACATACTTGCAATCGACGATGGAAATGATCAATCTGATCAGTTCCCTTTGACCATAGGTTGTAGTCCTAATTGTAGTTAACCAGCTATCAATTATCCGAGCAGAATCAAATCAAAGTGACGTGTCTCGTAATACTGTACGTATTTATTTATACTGTTCTTCCGCCGATTTCACAAACGATACGAGTATAACGCACTCGTCGTAGATGCGAGTAATTTCAAATTTTATTTACATTCTATAACATAATTACTATATCGCATCAACTATCGGGCAAATTTTGTTCTTGTCAGTGTGACATATCATGTATTAAATAGCAATATAGCAGAGTATAATGTGAATATGTTTTGTCAAGAAACAAATTGCTATATCGTTGAACAATGTTCCAAATTGTAATTGCCATTTCCCGTTGTTAGTATACATTGAGAGTTGAAAATTTTTGAAACACGATTAATTAATTGTACTGCGATGTAGCGCGGCGAGTTTGCTGTAAACACACACACGTGCATTGTATATGCGTGTGCGCGTGCGTGTAATACAATATTGTGGCAATAAACATACATGTTTCGTTTGAACAACAGGTTATCGAGCAAGACCCTTATTGGACACCTTCCACGGACGAGGAGTACCTACACTTTGGTGACAAAGCAGATAGCGAGAACAGAGCTAAAAAATATATAGACGCGGTTCGCCGTCGTAAAGGTTTACCTGTGGATTCGCAGTTGGTCACGCACGCAGAAAAACAACGAACTCTTTCCAAGAATAAATAACTCTTGATTGTCGAAACACCATTTTCATTTTGGCTGTGTGTACCATTGATTTTACACGCAACGCGTTGCGTTGTTTCTCTGTATGTATATACATATACAGTTGTGTCAGCGATCGGAATGGAAAGTTTACCGTGATCATTGATTTATGATACACGGTACATGTGACGCGGTACATCTTGAAGAACGTAACTCGATCAAGTCCATTTACAAGTGACGTTCAATTTGGAAATAAATTATGTTTGTAATTAGGAAACCAAAAAAAAGAAAAGTTGATTAAAAAGTTGATGCGTACCATGTATGTAAGTGTCGACTCGAATTTCAAATATGTTACATTTTATTATATTTACGTTATATTTTCTCTATAATTGTCCTGGGACTTAACCCAAATTAAATTTTTAAATTTTTCAAATATCACGACATAAAAAAGATCAAGAATTACTACGGTACGTAGTAACGATAGAATTTTTTTTTTATCAAACTATAAACCACGTAATATTCGTTTATTTGTCATTTTTTTGTTACTTTGTAACAATTCAACTTTTTAATCGTCCAATGTATAAGTCAAACAATGTATAAAAATATTAAAAGAACTGTATCCTATGTCATTTAGTAGAGTAGATATTCGAAATGATAAAAGCCCTGTTTTACAACTGTTTTTGCCAAATTTACACATGTTTTCGAGATTTTCTTACTTGATAAGCGTAATAAAAAGCAGAGGTCGAAAAATCTAAAAAAAAAAGTAACGCAATTAGAACTTGATATTGATATCGATGCACGTTATATTCAGACAGTGAATGAGATGATTTAAGATATGATTTAAGAAGTAATAGCGTGATTATTATTGTCAACTACTTACAACAGATTCATAAACTGTATATAATGCGTTAATACACGTCATATTCCCGAGGTCGTCATTAACAAACGACCTAAATATCGATTGACAAACAACGAACACAATATCGATCTAGAAAGAAAAAAACGAAAAAAAATACATGTTCGAGATGGAGGAAGGGGGGAGGGGGCATATCACTGTAATTACAGTTGTTAACCCAATCTTATAGAGATTGCAGAAATTATGTTTAAGCGCTGTACGCGCACATATGTACATATATGTAAAATCCAAATACACACCTTCAACTACCAATATATCCATTTGTACGCCGATGCCCATTTTGCATACCAGTTTCGAGTAAGATTGATTAGAATAAAAACAAAATTAATGTCTTTAATCAATAACTAATTTTCAGCTGCATTTCTTGTGCAATGAAATCAATTTCACTTTAAAACGTTGAATAAAAAGTCTCCTTTTCATGTTTTAATTAACGCAAAAGTATGAAGCGTGTATTATATATATATATATATAAAACTCTTGTTTATTAAAATTGACACAATATTGTTCCTTCATTTTGTACATTATACATTTGTAGAAATACATCTAACAGATGGTGCTTATTCATTATTCGGTTAAACTATTCAATTAAATTCATTTTCATCGAATTTAATTTTCTTTCCTTGAAATCCCTGTTTCATGATATCTTGTTGCTTCTTTCTTGCAACCCAAGAAGGATGCAAATTTTCATACTCTGCAGAATTTGTGCTATTAATTTTTTCTTTTTTTTCAACTTGTGTACCTTTCCTATTTCCTCTCCAGGTTTCTGTCCTGTCATTTCTATCATAAGATACGCTCGCAACATTCACTTCTCCTTTTCTGTTATTCCTTTTCTCTTTACATATCCTTTCGTTACATAATTTATCTTTTTTCCTTTTAGTCTGATGGGATTTAAATACATCGTGATTAATATTACATCGACTACTGATGTTTTTCTCTTTGGAAAATAGCGTGTCATTTGAACGCAAAGTTACTTCATTTGTACGCAAAAAAAAATCGTTTGTGTTTTCTGATGATTCGGTTGTTTCGTCGGAAGATTGTTGTTGATTGCTCGTAGTTGCTTTATATACGTTATTTTGTTCCTTCTCCGTTTCTTGCAAAACCTCCGTGAATCGTTTAACAGTGGCCTCTTTACTAATGACTTTGGTAATAATCTTAGAACTTTGGTCATTCTTAGAGTCTGTCTTCGCGTCTCGAATGTCCAATATTTTCATCGAGTTTCCTTCGTCGTCTTTAGGTTCTGCGTTTAATTTTGTTTCTTTCAACAGTTTTTCACATTTCCTACTAACGTTTCTTTCTTTTTGACAAGCTACACGACCAGCAGGTGTAGCGTCATTCATAATTTTTGCATTATCTCCATGGACTTTCTCCGCAGAGTTGTTTAGGTTGTTTCGTAATCGTTTCGAACGTCTCACTTGGAAATCTGTAATGCAGTCTCCTTTCTTTTTCGTCGAGTTCTTTGCCTTTCTCCAAGGAATATGTTTATCACAATCTGGAAACTTCTTTTGAAATTCCATTATCTTCGAACTTAAAGATTTGTAACAAACAACTTTTGCCATGACGCGAATTTTGTCGTCAACCTGTGGCTTTCGCAATATACCTTGCAGATATTTAAACTTGACGATTCCGAATTTTGATATCTCATCGTCTTTGATACGTTTCAATGCAAATACCTCCCTCAAGAGCTTATCCGCTTTACTTTTATTTTTTTCCAACAGTTTTTCATTACCATTGCCAGCACGTAACTTTTTCGCCTCTCTGATCAATTTATTTATCATGCAAATGCGAGCCTGACGAACGAATTGTCTCAATAGAACAATCTGAAAGATTATTTAATTAAGTAAATCAACGATGTTTACGACAGTAAATTAACAATGACACTATCGCATGGAAAGTATGCAGAATATTACATAGAAAGTAATTGTTTTTCTCAGATATAACGCAACGTCATAGATTAAATATTTCACAGATATTAAAGACAGATATTAAAATTTTACCTCGTTATTTATTTCCATTTCTTTTTCCACGTTGTTTTCTTTCATGTTTATCCACGTATATATAATTATCGTCGTACGACGATATATAGCATATATAGCAAAAATATATTTTACTGCTTCGTGTCTTCCTATATTTTCTTTTTTTACACAGTACACGCACAATATTATTCGTAGTTGACGCACACGCGTATATGTTGCGTATAACCACGCAAGCTATAACCTGCAATATAGCGCAAATTGCAGTGGCACAAAACGAATTAAACACTTTCCAACAGGAAGCAGAGACTAAGAAAGTTATAGAGTGGAGGGAGAAGGAAGGACCGAGGAAGACGCGAGCTAAATTTACGATCGATTGAAATTGTTTGAAAAATTAATCGGGATCGATCCCAAGGTGAATCGAACTATAATTGTTAACGTACGTCGTGATATTTGCTACTAAATATATATGTAGCCATATTTATTTACATATGCATATACCTACGTAGTATCGTACACAACAGATAGCAAGCAAGCGCCCTCGAACGACCGTACGTACAAACGTACTGACGTTTTGTTATTTCGCAAAAACGTCATTGCGTGGAGTGCGTGACCGTGTAAAGAATATTGATAAACTTGTCTTCTTAGAAAATCTAACAGTAAATACACGAAAGACAGTCCTGTTTAATGAAAAATCGGATATGAATCGATCGTTCGAATCGAGAGAATCGAGGGAAACCGTCTGATCTGACCATCAGCTGAACAGTTTATATCGCGTGTATCGTGATTATCCGTGACCGTGATCGACTACACACATATATACTCGCCACGTATGTAGGTACGCGTGTACAAAACCATACCACGTAATTTTTCAACATTCTCGTGGTTTTTAGATATTTCATTGACATGGAGGTAAATTGAAAAACATTGTGTTTTCAAGAACAGTTTTCGAAAGAACAAATGTAGTATCGGAAAGTTTCGGAAGAGATCGAGCAAATGACCTTGAATCATGCCTCAAGCGATTGTTGCAAATTGTAACGCGATATGTCAGTCGGTCGCGCTTTTAGATTAATTTCTATCTCCGATCTGCCCGCGATAACCAGTTTGCACAACATTTTTTGGATCATCGAACTTCCCAGATACGTTTCGTGCAACAGACGAATAAATTATGAGTAATAACGAACGATTTGTGCGTTAACGCCGTTTTATTCGTCAGGTTAGTATTTTCGATATTTTTGTACTTTCGTTAACTTGAAATTGCCATTGTTTATTTTTACATTCACATTTGACATTGCACTTGTGCTTCGCTTTCCGATGCGTACATCGCTCGTTTTTCAAAATTTCGATGATGTTATCAATGCTTCTTTTTTAACAATTTTATTTTTTTGTCATCATCATCATCATCATCATCATCATCATCATCATCATCATCATTATTATTATTATTATAATAATCGTTCTTGGTTGCTCGATGAAAGAGGCATCGAATTCTCTCAATGTGACTTATATTTCGTGCCTATTTAGGTAACTGCCTAAATTTATATACAGTTCATATTTCCTTTTATAACGTCTGCTTTTATTTCAAAGTCAATCTTCCCTCGATATGCTGTTGTGGAAATTGTGTGTTGTGATCTTTACGGGATACAAACTTACACTATCTGTGCATAATTCCCTCTTACGGAATACACATCTGTCATATTTTAATATATTTTGCTTTTATTTAGGTTTCATTTAGGTTTCGAGCGAATCCAACAATTAGCAGGAAATCACTTCTTTTTACTTCTCACATTTTTTTTACATAAGAAAAACAGATCAACATGAGTTCTGTTCGTTGTTGCTTAACCAATGCCTGTCGTATTGCGTCTTCGAATCATGTGACAAATCACGGTGAGTGATTGCAAATGCAGAGTCTGTGCATTTGAAAGTTAGAAAGTTTTAAGCTCAAGTACGCTTGACATGTTGCGTATTAATATGACACGAATTCAATACAAGCAATTCCCTTTCTCCTTTTAGTTCACAAAATCGTAAGAGTGGCTGTTATCAGATCGTTGACTGTTGGCAATACTTTGGGAAAAGCACCTTCCGAACCTACTCCGCCTGGTAAAGATAACAATAGCGGCGTGTCATCCGTTGGAAACGGCGGAGGGAAGAAAAACACGCTCACTTGCCCAAAATGCGGCGATCCTTGTACGCACGTAGAAACGTTTGTGTGTAAGTAAATATTTAGATGTTTCCCTGCATGAAATAACTATAGTACAGGAACATCTTTTTCATCAGCATCGACGAGGTTTGTTAAGTGCGAGAAATGCCATCATTTTTTTGTCGTTCTATCAGAGGTAGATTCAAAAAGAAGCCTCAAAGAAGCTTTAAGACCGGATGACACGAAACAAGGATTTTATAGAAAACCACCACCGCCACCGAAAAAGGTAACGTCCTTTAACGCGACGTCATATCGCAGGCTAATATTTTTCTCCTGAATAAAAAAGAACTTGACAATTGTATCAGGTATTAATGTACGTCGCTTTTCAGATTTTTGAGTACCTAAACAAACACGTTGTAGGTCAAGAATATGCTAAAAAAGTTCTGAGCGTTGCTGTTTATAATCACTACAAACGAATTTATAATAACTTTCCAGTGCAGAATTCAATGCAAGGTTCTGTTAATACGAGTGGTACACAAGATTTGAATCATCCATTCACTCATAGAGGTCTTAAACCACGTAAATAATAGTTTCCCCATTTTTGTATATAATCCAGCATAGAAACACGATATAACGCGTCTGACTGAGAATAATTAAATGATATTCGCTTCTAAATAGATTTTATACTAATATAATTTTGTATTACGTATCGTAGTTTACTACTTATTATAGCCAGTTACTTGTAAATACTTTATTCGACGAATAATACTCGTTCTCTGTTGTATCACAGATTTGTTACACATTTCAACGATCGGTAATTCGCTTGGTGTTGGATTCCAACAATATCCTACAGGAAACGAGCATAAATCAACTGAAAATCAATCAATTTCCGGATCCGACATCCTCGATAGTAAGCAGCATCAATTGAAACTAGAAAAAAGTAACATCTTGTTACTCGGTCCGACTGGTAGTGGGAAAACGCTACTCGCGCAGACGATAGCTCAATGTCTGGACGTACCTTTTGCAATTTGCGATTGCACAACGCTGACACAAGCAGGATACGTCGGCGAAGATATAGAGAGCGTTATCGCAAAATTACTTCAGGATGCTAATTACGTAGTGGACAGAGCGCAAATGGGCATTGTCTTCTTGGACGAAGTTGATAAAATTGGCGCTGTTCCCGGCATACATCAACTGCGGGATGTCGGCGGAGAAGGTGTCCAACAGGGAATGCTAAAAATGTTAGAGGGTACGATCGTGAACGTGCCGGAAAGAAATAGCTCTAGAAAATTGCGCGGTGATACGTTGCAAGTCGATACTACGAACATTTTGTTCGTTGCTTCCGGCGCGTACAACGGATTGGACAGATTGATTTTGCGGCGTAAAACTGAAAAGTATCTTGGATTCGGTGCGTCGCTGTCTTCCGAGAGTCCAGGCAGAAGGGCTGCGAATTTAGCAGACGTTGCAAACATGTCACCTTCTACGGAGAAGGACAACAAAGAGAAGGATTCGCTGTTGCAACAAGTAGAAGCAAGAGATTTAATTGATTTTGGTATGATTCCTGAATTTGTTGGCAGATTTCCAGTCTTGGTGCCGTTTCACACCCTCGACCGAGATATGCTCGTTAGAATACTCACCGAGCCTCAAAACGCCATGGTTCCTCAATATCAAATGTTATTCTCGATGGATAAGGTACAAATTAAGCGGTAGTTTCGTTGTGCTACGTGCAATTCGGTAGATTCACGCTTCGATGTGTATGTAATTTGTATTAATATTCACGTGCCCGTCCGCGCGTTTATTTACAGGTAGAATTGACGTTTACCGCGGATGCTTTAAGCGCGATAGCATCGCTGGCAATGGAAAAGAAAACAGGTGCAAGGGGACTACGAGCTATCATGGAATCACTGCTTTTGGAACCCATGTTCGATGTGCCTGGTAGCGATGTAATGTCCGTCCACGTAACCGAAGGATGCGTACGAGGACAAGAGAAACCACAGTATATCAGAAGAGGTGACGTTACCGAGGAGGAATTACACGCTCAGCATATACATAATTAACAAATAATATCGTAATTCGCGCTAAAGATGCACCACACGTTTCATCGATTTCTCGAACGAATTGTTCAAAAAAATGTATCTTACGATCATAGTTTTCGATCTAATACAAATTTGTACATAATACGTGCGTCTTTTTGACGAAATAAGATCCACGCTATAGGGGTTATTACATTAAAAACGAGAAATACTAGAGACTTTGCAGTTGTAATTATTCTGTATTAACTTGTACAGACAAATCGAATCAATCGTGGCATGCAATTTATTTTGTGTTCAAACAACTCGTAACGATATCAAATATTTCGTTATCGAATTGTTTTTAAATATATACAAATATATACTTATTTCCACTTGTAAGAGTGAACGAAAATTTCATTGCGATTATAATAGATTGAGAATTTGCGTTTCCAAGTGTTTTGTCGTTTAAATCAAAGACAAAGCACTTGGACTATTATGAAAAAATAAATTGAATACAATGTTTTTTGCGTCTTACAGTTATGACATCTATACGTCTATTTTACACGTTATTGTAACAGATGGAAAACGAAATTAGTAATATCTGTTAATGTACAAGTGTTGTATGTTAATATCGTGTACTTTATATATATATATATATATATATATATATATAATACGCGATATTACAGTATGAAAAACAATTACAACTATACAGATCGAGATTACACGAAATTAGTACAAAATTCATCATGTATTGTTACACAAAAAAAAACCTTGTACACACAACTGTAAGAACGTATCAAATAGACTCAACTTTCTTTTATTTTTCAACATAATCGGAACACTTTGAACAAGAATTTAGGAAAACATTTTTTTTTATGACATATTAAACCATATTAAAAAAGCTATGTTTAAGTTTTAAAATTAAAAGTAAATAATGCGTTAATGTATATAGGTCGTACATTTTGATAACGTAGCAGATAAAATGGGAAAGAAATGAAAATTTTGGAAATCGTATCTGCTTCCTGAAGATTTAGAATCATCAAGCATTAGTTGACAATAGATATTTTTTCGTCAAATTGTTTCATTTTATTTTACGTACACTAGATGTATGAATGAAAGGCTGTGTAATATACGATGCAAGTTAAAAAAAAAAAACTGTGTACACATACAACTGTAAACAAATGTTGAAAGTAAATATTGTGTGATATTTCAGGTTTTCAGAATCGATACATTTATTTTTCCACTACTAAGAGTTAAAAATAACGAATTTGTAGTACATTCATTATTTCCCATAGTATCGTAACTTGCATCTTTACAGTGTTTTCAATTCTTAAAACGTAAGTATTTTAAATGAAATGAATTACTCCAAAGGATTCGTAAAATAAATATACCTTTTCAATACACGTGATTACAAAATATTACGATTATAACGCAATTCTAAAAGTCTTTGTTCCTCGTTAATGTATACTTAAGTTCCGTAAATTTTACGTACATAACAATTTGAAAATTCGACTCGTTTCATTATAATTATAAAAACGATGCAACATACCGAAAGATGCCAAGATGTTCAAAATTATATAATAAACAATAATAAGAAAAAGAAGAACGCAACAGTGAAATAATTTCATATCTATATCTATGTTGTGTGTACATATATATGTATATATATATATATATATATATATACATATATATATATATATATATACATATATACACACACACTACACTAAGTATAGTATAATCTATATATACTTAGCACAGTATAATTAATACACACGATAGGTGATTACTAAACAAAAGTTAATGCTCTTTTCATGTGTCACTGTAGTACCAATGTGGCGAGGTATCTCTTGTTAATTTTGGTTTTGGTCTTAGTACTGTTTGTAATTCTGTCAGAACCCATTTAATAACGCGTACTACTACAACTTTTGCGGTAAATTCTAAAATAAGGGCACCAAATCCTTTGTACAGACCAAGGGGACCTTCGGTAGATATAATCGTACTGTAACAATCGCTTGCACCGCTATATCCTGTTAATAGCGGTGTAACGCTACGTCCTGTATCCAAATTGTCGATAATAGTTCGCGTACCCTGAAGATGAAGTCTATGAATTACTGTTTCCCAAGGATAAAATAACGCTTCAGCCATAAACGTAGAAACCAGTGACGATTGTAACTCTATATCTTGCGCGATAGTCTCTGACAAGTCTCTGCTATATGCGCCCTTGACAAAATATATATGATAGTAATACAACAACAACAACAGTAATAAGAATATACGATTTAATAAATTTAAGTATTCCAACTAAATATTTTCATTGATATATTGATATTTCGATTGACTATCGTCAATGTTTTGAAACTTACTCTCATCTCCTGAGACTGTTTTTGCCTAATATGCATAATACGACTAGTAACCCCTTGAATAGCTAGAGTGAAAAGATATTTAGATACTCCGTAAGCAATTGTGGGTGGCAGAAGAGAATAAATGGGAATTAATCTGCCTTTGTTGCTCATTTCGACTAAACGAATTGCACCATCTCGGAAAACATCTAATATTCCAGGACTTTCAGATGCAATTTCAGATTGTACCGTTTCTACCAACGACGCAGAATAGAACGGTGTTACCAAACCTATAGAAACACTATCATATCTTCTATTAATCTCTGGTGCCAATCGACAATAAAAATAAAGTCTAACGTTTAACACATTTATTCACGTGGTATTACCATTTAAGAAGAACGTGCTGTCCGAACGTTTTCAACGAACTGTTGCATGTTATTTCTCTGAAATTAATAAATATTTTGCTATTACCATCATCGCCATTGTCGTCATTGCGTATCATTAATTATTACTTCCGTGGTACTTGAGACTGAGAAATAAATATTTATCGCACGTATAAAGATCACCTTACTTTGGCCATGGTGTTATTTTGGAAATGAAATCTTCAATAGCTAACAACATTCCTTTGACAAGCAGAACCGATCCGATTCCTTTCCATAGCGTATTTATTCCTTGAGTTTGATGAAGGCGTACGACCACAGGTACTAAAGTAATTGGTATTATGTGATATTTATTCAATCCAGGATTTACTTGACATTGTCTTCTTAAAACAATAAGCGGATGAACTAATAAGGTTTCCGTAATTAAAGTTGCTAATCCACAACAAGCACCAATGTACTTCTTTACAGTGACATCTGAAACGTAAAATGTTATCTGTCTTCAATCGCATCGATCATCATTTTAAACCGAAGTCAAAATCATTTTTCACAATCTTATTCGCGAGACACGAACGGTAACAAAATGTTTTTACTACGTTTCGATAGATTTTACGTACGGATGTTCTTTGCATGTACTTTGCAAAAAAACTGACCTTCAGAGGGAGGACTATCCTCGACTAGCGGATGCACAACAGGAACATCCAAGGGACGAATAACCTCCTGCCCATGGTAAATATATGGAAAATTTTTTTCACTTTCCCAAGACCTATCAGGCTTTCCACGATATACTCTGTCGTAACTTTCCAATCCCGCCATCACAATCCGCCAATAGATACTATATAGATCTTCACGAATTACAGCTGTACATTCTGAATAGCATTTAATAGCATAAATTCAATCGGCTTTCTTCCACGCTCTCTTCCACTTCGGACTCCGAATCGACGACTATGCGTGTCATTCGAACAGTTGGGAAGCACGTGTACAAAATCTGATTGTCGCGTCGCGCGATCTAGCGTGACACGGGACAACAAATGTGCAGTTGTTCGTTCAACGAACAAAGTCAAGTCGATCTAAATAAATAGGACTTCAAACTATTATATCTGGACTTGTTAGTTTCTCACAAATTTTTACGAACAATCATTGTTGCATCATTGTTGCAGTTTAAAGAATTAATTTTTACGTTTCATTTAATTACACGTTAACAATTTTTATATTACGTTTAAAACGTATCATTGAAATTCAAAACTTAAAAACGAAAACTGCTGTATTCGCTTTTGTAATAAATTCGCGTGTAAATAAATAAATAAATGATATTTTAATAAAATCATGCAAATTCGAAAATGTGCACAAACGTGAGTTGCGACGAGATGTGACGACCTGCGACGCGACGTGGCGTCGCATAGATGGAGGTTGCCATCTAGCTTCATTCTCCGCGTCACTCGCGATGACGTTAAAATACAATATTCTCGTGCAATGTATAGCATGTGAAAAGTGTGTGTGGCACAGATTTGCATGCGCGTAGAAACATATTCAGGATTGCACGTAAAATATCGTTATTCGATAATAGGTAAAATCACAAATGAGTAAAGTTAAAAGTAAAGATTCTTGTCAAATATCGTAGACTATATATCGCATTGGATAGATCAAATCGGATAAACGTACGTACGTATGTTCTTAGTTCTGATCTAAAAAGACACGCGGAAGTTCGAATATTTAAATATTGTAAATCCTGTATTCTTCGCAATTGAGAAACGCGTAATTAATAAATTGGAAACAAATATAATAAGATAGAAAGCTAGTGCATTGAAAAGAGTAACATGCCGGCAATGGAGTCTTCTGAGTCGTTACTAGGTAAAATTGCATCATTTCTCGAGAGAGTGAAAATGAAATTCTTCAATGAAATTAGAATTAATCTTAACGTATATACGTATTTTTCTGCGACAAGTTTTACCGTTTTCCTTTACCTTAGATGCAATTTATACGTCTCAAAAACATGGAAATGACGAGACAGGCGATGGCTCTGAATCAAATCCTTTTAAAACCATTTTAAGGGCAATGCGTTACGCAGGCAAAGAACCTTTTCCACCGATTTATCAAGATTCTCACGAGGATGGGGAGAAGTATGCGATAGTGTCAAAATCGCAGTTAAAAAAGGCACAAAAAATTTGGAAGCATAAAAAGGAACGTAAGGGCGAAGACAAGCAAAAAAAGCAGCTGGAGGACGAAGAAAAGAGATTGAAAAACTTGGAAGAAGCCAAGACAATTGTAATTCAAGAAGATGCTACTTTGCCACCTGCGACTTGTATAAAAATTCGAGACGGTATTAACCATCGAGATCGGCGAATAAAAGTTTTTGGATGGGTGCATAGGCTTAGACGGCAAGGTACGACATAATGCTATCGTATGCCGATATTTCGAATTACGCATTCACCTTGTCGTTATTAATTCAGCACCGTTATTTTACATTTTTTAGGAAAAGCACTTATGTTTATCACATCGAGGGATGGAACAGGATTTTTGCAGTGCGTATTCACTGACATTTTATGCCAAACGTACGACGCGCTGACTTTGTCTACGGAAGCCTGTATCGAAGTATTTGGAACTCTCAAGATTGTACCAGAAGGAAAAAATGTATATATATCGTACGTAATTTCAAGAGCTCTTCGAATCTCTAAATATTTTATCCCTTTTTAGGCTCCAAATGGACACGAATTACACGTTGATTACTGGAGATTAATAGGAGCATCTCCTCCCGGTGGTGCAGATTCCATTTTGAACGAAGAAGCTCTTCCCGATGTGCAGTTAGACAACAGACATATTATGATTCGCGGTGAAAATGTAAGATAATTTGTCCAACAAAGAAACATACAAGAAAATTGATAAATGTTAAATATTTTTCATTCGACCAAATTTTTCAACCGATCAAATTCAGTGGATAATTTATTTTAGACATCTAGCGTTTTACTTGTGAGATCTGTGTTAATGAAAGCATTTAGAGATCATTTCAACGAGAGAGGTTGCATCGAAGTAACACCGCCAACATTGGTGCAAACACAGGTAGAAGGTGGTTCAACGTTATTCAAACTAGATTACTTTGGGTAAGCATATCGTTCGTTCGAATTTATACCTACAGATCAATGAAGATCAAGTTGAACAATCTACCTTAACTATATTAACTGTTCGATTATGATTTACAAATCTGATCTTTCGTTTTAGAGAAGAAGCATTTTTGACTCAAAGTTCGCAGCTTTATTTAGAAACTTGCCTTCCGGCGATCGGCGATGTATACTGCATGACACAGTCTTACAGAGCAGAACAATCTCGGACCCGGAGACATCTCGCAGAGTAAATATATGACATAAACGAGGCCCGAATGAATAATTATCGCGTCAAAGTCAAACTCGTACGAAACATTGAATTTTTAGATATACACACGTGGAGGGAGAATATGGATTTATCACGTTCGAAGAATTATTAGATCGATTGGAAGATATGATATGCGATGTTACCGATCGTGTTCTTAAATCAAAGTTTGGCTATTTAGTCAAAGAATTAAATCCTGATTTCAAAATGCCAAGAAAACCGTTTAAAAGAATGGATTACAAAGATGCGATCGAATACCTTCGAATTAACGATATAACCAAAGACGATGGGACATTTTACGAATTTGGCGAAGTATGCTCGACGAAGTCGTTTGATTGTTACTTTGCTGCAACAATTTTATTTATTCTTCGTTTTATTTATTTGAAAGGAAAGAATAGGAAAAAAAAAAAAGGAGGAAAAGGAGTAGTAATTTTTTTCATTCGTAGGACATTCCAGAAATGCCAGAGAGAAAAATGACCGACGCGATAAACGAACCAATAATGTTATGCAGGTTTCCTGCCGAAATCAAGTCATTCTATATGCAACGTTGCGCCGATGACAAGCGTCTTACAGAATCGGTGGACGTGCTTTTACCGAATGTTGGTGAGATAGTCGGAGGTTCGATGCGTATTTGGCATTACGACGACCTGTTGGAAGGCTATTCAAACGCAAATATAGACCCAAAACCGTACTATTGGTATACCGATCAGGTGAATATCGATTCTCGTACTTGGAAGAATTTTATTATCAACGTTTTATTATCAATTTTACCGACTTTTTGTACAATTTTTCTTCAGCGAAAATACGGAAGCTGCCCTCATGGCGGATTCGGATTGGGCCTCGAGAGGTTTTTATGTTGGCTTTTGAATAGATATCACATACGCGATGCATGCCTTTATCCACGTTTCTTGGAACGTTGTCGACCTTAAATATTTCACGAGCGTTATTGCACATACGCGTCAAGATAAATGTATTTATGTTAATAATTTAAATCTTGATATTAAATCAGAAATAAAGCTAGATCAAAACATTCGTTTGTTACATCATTTGCCAATTTGCGGTTTCGCGCATCTACGTGTTGAATATTTACGATTCAACGTAACGACGAATTATTTTTGAATGAAAAATTAATTTTTCTGTCAAATTACGAATAATCTTATAATTGAAAGTAGTGTGCCTCTCTATTCGCATTACGGTACCAACGACGATTGAAACAATGATTCCGTGGAAAATCTATTGACACATTTATTTAACACATGATATAATATTTTAACGCATCACGTATATACGAACAATTATTTATTTTTTAACTGGTCGATCAGACGAATATGATTTTTTATTCGCTCTTACTCGTCAAAGTTTGAGCAAAGCGTTGTCAGTCAAGTGAGAGAAGAAATCACCCAGACGCGAATCAGCTATCCTAATGCTATCTACCGGGAATATGGCGAACTAGCATCCTCGAAAATAGAATTACCGGCGCAAAAATCACACGAAGGCTGCATTTACTTTTGCTATATTTTGTTTCTACGTAAAATGAAGCTATTTCCAAAATTTCAGCCCAATCTTGCCTCGACACGTTTTTGGAAGAGAAACTCGTCCGAGTTCTCTGACAATTATAATTTGCTATTTAATGATTAGCAATTTCTCGTGGAAGACGATGCATGCACAGTGATAAACTAAACTGCATCGATACGAAAGATAAACAAATGAAACACGTATACGTACAATGTGTAAAATGATTACGTTCAAATTTTGTTAATCACTTTATATATATTTCTTACACTGATTATATCTTACATGAACTATTACGTCAAAGATATATTCACGATGGCAAGATAAACACCGATTTGGTTAAAGAACCAAAAACAACAGAAGGAAATATGTTTTTGATGAAATTATATATATTTCACAAATACTTTCGTTTTACGACAATGCGTAATTGATATATATGTAAATACTTTACTATGCGTAATTTATATATATATATATATATATATATATATGCCCAAGATAGTCACAAACAAATTTATAACATTATTCTTTCACTTTTTTCTTCCTTCACTCGTTATGTCAATTTACATACTTATAGAATAATATATTATAATTTAATATTAGTGTTAAATATTTTTTTACGCGAAAAGAACTTTTAAGAATGTATCTCGCCACTGTTAATCACACGCGATACTAATTGTAAGTTGCGAGTAAAAGCAACATGATGCATAAACTTTACATATTACAATACTTATTATCAACTTAGTTTTACTAGTTTCGATCGATTTTCCCAATTTCACGTGTTTTTATAGAAATGTACATCCCGCAACAAGGAATAGCAACTAGCACTCTGGAAAAACAAGAAAATAAAATGAAAAGTCACTTAATGATTTTTTATTTTATGGATTCACGTAAACGCGTTCCATAGAATCTGTGAGATTACGAGATAACGTCTACTTGCAAAATATTTCGTTCTACTTTCAATCAAGCGATAGATGGGAAAAAGCAACATGATAATATAAGCTAGTAAATAAATTGAGATATCAACGACTACCTTATCTTTTTAACGCTTCGTACAATATACTCAGGTTTATACGTAACTCAATTTGATAACTCGTTTATCTCTTCTCTCTCTTTTTTTTCTTTGTTTTTTTTTAATCAAAATTTTTTTCATTACTTTAGCGTAACCATTCGTTCTTTAAACGTACGAGAGAGAGAGAGAGAGAGAGAGTGTGAGAGTGAAGTAAGAGGAAGTTAACGAAGTAATTACGCATACGCAGCTCCGGTAATTTAATAACGAACGTTTCAGTTTGCAGTTATTTCGTAGGCAAATAGGCTGTTCAAGTATTTTGCTACTTCAATATAAAGTATGTACGACGCAATCGCGTTCCGGTAGTTGACGAACTTTCATAGATCCATCTGCACCGCATGAAAATAAACGGCCGGCAGAATCGACGTGTAATTGCGTTACACCCTGGAAGAAAGTAATTCGTTGAAGCAAAAAGATGTAGCAAGTAGCAAGTAATGTAACGTACTGCGATCAACATACTTGTCCAATGTTTTTAAAGAAACTGGATCGTGGATGCTCTCCGGGAAAAGAGTAAAGCAGAGAATGGACGGTTAAACCCCATATCTGTGATCGAGAAAGATCGAGAAAGTGATCAATACGAAAATTATTCTTGTATTTTTTACAGACACACACACACACACACACAGTAAATATATTTCACCAAAATATATAATCACCTTAATATCACCATCTCCTGCTCCACTCACGAAAAATTCTTCATGCGGATCGAGAGCTAAGCATTTGATAGCCGACTCGTGAGCTTGAAAGCGATGCCGTTGCTGTCGTTGTCGAACGTCAAATATATTAATGTCACCTTTCTTTCCACCGCTGATCAATAGCTGATGTTGGGGTGCAAGTATCAACGAGCTAGCTCCTTGTTCGTGACAGGTGAAACCTACGGAGAGATGGAGAAGAAGCGTGTAAATAGAAAATGAAAATGAAAATGAAAATGAAAATGGAAATGGAAATTTCTTCGCTACGAGCAATTCATTCGCACGGCAATTCACGGAAACAAGGAGGAGCACGCACCTTGGATGAGAGATTTGTTTTGTGGAAGTAAAGTATCCCAAAGCGCGACATTACGCCCTTCGGAACCATGGCCAGCGGTTGCTATTAAGCTGCAAGCCCCAAGGAAGACGAAGTCGGCCGTCACCTTGCTATGGCACTGATAATTCTGTCGGGAAAACAAGTTGTTCTCAATTACTTTTCAAATTCGTTTCAATCATTTCAGTCTATGAAATTACGAGACGACGACACGTGGTTGCGTTATTCGATTCGTGGTGCGTGAGAAAACAAACTCTTACGAAGAATGGTCGCGCAGTCCCTTCTCTGCAGGCTACTTGAAACAAACTCAGATGTCCGTCGGAATCCGCAACACCAAACTTGTTCCCATGCTGCGAGAAACGTACGCGGGTCACTTTGGCAAAAGTACCTGGTGGTCGAGGAGTCGCCACCGCTGTTTGATGTCCCCATTCCCAAAGGGATACCGAGCCATCTTGACAGCCAGTCAGATCTGTGTTTTGTTCAAGACACATCAACGAGTATCGATTAACAAACGAAATCATGCTGGTGGGGCAGCAGCGTTTCGTTTTCCTTCCAAATATGTTAATAGTCGTTTGGAATTTCATTCGAAATATTAAAAATAATTTAAATAAAATAATCATGACACGTACGTGATGATTACATACGACGTGATTTCATTTGTAATTATTATTCGAACAATAATTAAGTAAATACGTAGTGTGCTTACATAATGGTAAAAGCGGATGCGAAGAAATCCTTCTTATGCCATCGATTTTATGCTTCAGAATCTGTGCGAAACAAAATGTTATTCCGTGTTACTACGTAGATAAAGGTCTCCTCGTAATTATCGATGTACAATTATTTACAAACAATACGCACATATATACATATATATATATATGTATATGTATATATAAATTAAATATAGAAAAGAAAAAAAAAGAAAAGGAGAATAGAAAGAAAAGAAAAGAAAAGAAAAGAAAAGAAAAGAAAAAAAAGTAAAGAAACTCTATAGTGTAACTCTATAAACTTTAGCGCACACGTATCAAAATACAATGAAAGATAATAGAGAAAACGGCAGATGAACGCTATATATATACATATATATATATATATATATATATATATATATATATATATATATATATATATATATATATATATAAAACTTACTATATAAAACTT
Organism: Tetragonula carbonaria; assembly: GCA_032399595.1. Lineage (NCBI taxonomy): Eukaryota > Metazoa > Arthropoda > Insecta > Hymenoptera > Apidae > Tetragonula > Tetragonula carbonaria. The sequence goes on from JAUCRC010000002.1 coordinate 22,129,894, forward strand.
ATTATTAAATGCAATCAGCCTGGTTGTACGTTTCATAAACGCATGCTGTTAAATTACTTTCTTTCAATACTGCTCCTTTTTTCTCGCTAAAACCTAATATAATTAAACGATCGCTTTTTACACGCCTTTTTTACCTCGTTCTAAGACTCTTGACCTTTTTACTTTGTTCGAGTAATCCAAGAATATTATTATACGCGTTCGTACATGTTTCGCAAAAGCGTTCGTTTAATTTGATCTAACGTGGGTCGGTATCTTCTTGAATCCACTAGCTTTCAAAGATTTAGTTTCAAACTATAGTTTTCGCATTTTCATGATTTCTCGCGAAAGCGCGCGGAGGACGAGCACACGTCCAATTGTAAGTACGTCGTTAGCAAGAATTCTTTGAAGAGCTCTGAAGGACGAGGAACGAGGATTATTACTATTACTATCTAGAAAAATTGCTACAATTGATTTGAGAAATTGTCAAAATGAAAGCTAGCGAATCCATATCGTCGTTGGATTTGGATAAAAATGCTTCATCTTTGCCCAAAGTGTACAAATAATCTGAAGGAAAGCATAATAACTGATTAAATGCTACAGACGACATTCAGAACAACGGCAATCAAAAAGGTAAAAATTTCTTCGCTGAGGTTCTTATACACGAAATAAATATTCATCAGGCATGCAGTGTGTACACGAAAGAAAAATTTGAGAATCGGAAAGTTTCATCGATCGGTTCTTTGCTCATTTACAGTAAATTCACAGTATCGTTTTGACAACATATATACGAATAAATATCGAGATTGCCTCGGGGGAAGAAACATTTATTTTCTCTCTCTAAAAATTTATCAGACGTTAATCCTTGACAAATTGAAAATTCAATGTAACATGTAACAATTTAATGAACATTTTCATTTACTGTAAAATAGTTGAGGATGATGATGATGACGATGATGATGATGATGATGATGATGATGATGATAATGATGATGATAGTTGTGATTGTAGTAGTGGTAGTGACAGTGGCGATAGTAGTGAAGCTAATGATGATAATAAATATTAATAATGACGATAATGACGATAATGGCGATGGTGATAGCGATGACCACGATGAAGAAAATAATAATAATAATAATAATAATAATAATAATAATAATAATAATAATAATAATAATAATAATAATAATAATATTGTAATTAAAAATTTAACACTAACGCTCATAATGACAATAACGAACAATGTTCGAGAATATTTTTTTATGTGAGATGTTTGCATCGATTACTTTTTGTTGTTTGTACAGTATCAAAAAACAGATGCTCGCTCGTAAAATCCAGTAGCGATAATTTGTTGTGTTCATTTTGTTTGCACGACTGCAACCTATTCAAAAGTAGGAGATCGATTTTCGCTTATATATATTAAGTAAATTCTTCCGAGTTTTATCAAGAAGAGAAAGAGAGAGAGAAAGAGAGAGATTGTAGTAACAAGTTTGATGTAGGTACGTATATTTGTCTGATAAACGTTAAACTTATCCCGAACAATTTTAATTTTGTAAGACAAATTGCAAAAATTATACTTGCCATTAAATTTTTTATGAATAAAACTTTATGTAAACGCATTTGTTGTTTGAACAATTATGAAACATTTATAATTGATCAGATCTACAAACTTTTAATTTGTAATTTCAGAAAACGGCGGCAATTCCGTTTTTGTGATAATGCGTTAGTACGTTACGTTTATAACGTAGCTCGGGATATTACGAAGTAGAGAGCGTACGCGATACATAAAGAAAAAAGAAAAAAGAAAAAAGAAAAAAGAAAAAAGAAAAAAGAATAAAGAAAAGAAGGGGAAAAGGCGCGAGTGAAATGAACGATATGTGAAACGGAAGTGAAATGAAATGAAATGAAATGAAATGAAGTGAAATGAAATGAAACGAAAGAACGAAAGTAAAACGAATGAAAGGAAAGGAAAAGAAAAGAAAAGAAAAGAAAAGAAAAGAAAAGAAAAGAAAAGAAAAGAAAAGAAAAGAAAAGAAAAGAAAAGAAAAGAAAAGAAAAGAAAAGAAAAGGAAAGGAAAGAAAAGAAAGAAAAGGAATGAGAATATAGAGCTGACGCTAGGAATGATATATAGGATATCATACAGGCTAGGGTCTGTTAGAAGTTAATCTCACCGGTTGCAACAAGTGTTTGCTTCTATCGGCAACAAATTGACAGAAACGCAGGTCGTGGGAGCCAGGGAAAGCGGGCATCCCCTTCATCTGAGCGAACGAACGAGCCACCAGGTCAATGACGTCAGTCAGACGCAAACCAAGTTAGACGTTAGGCAAGCATTGAACAAGGAACATTGTTTCTGTCACCAAATGTGCTACTTTGACGCGACCCAATGCGTCGGCTGCTACTTCAGACATCAACAAACATTTACGGCTATCGACGACACTTCCTTCTTACGAATTCTCATTACTACCAATTTTTTTCTTTTCTCCTCCTTTTCGCTTGATTTCCAATTTTTTTTTCGTCTATATTCCTCCTCCTCCTCCTGCCCCCCTCCCCGTCTCCAATTTTCTCCTCGTCAAACAACTTTGAAATTTGCGCGCTATCGCAAGAAGCAAATCTCGAGATGGCCGTCTTCCGAGCGCGTGTTTTTTTTCTTTTTTTCTTTTTTTCTTTCTAAGAAAGGTGATTTACGGTGCAAATTTTTGTTTATACATCATGCAACGACCAGTTTCTTCGAATATCTCGAGTAACATGAATCAAAGTATATGTCTATATATATACCTATTATACTTTTAACACCTACCTAATTACAACCTGCATCTATTTGGATCACAAATCTCGCTCAAATTCATTCTTATTCATATTTTGAATCGTATTAAAATCCAAGTATCGCTGAGAGTATTCGCTGTTTACTTAAATCGTATAAACTTACGAATGAAATAAACGTGACGGTATATGTATATAACGACGGTATATGTATACAACGTCGTTAATGGTTATCAGGAAATATTAAATTTCACGAGCAAATGATCAGATCCAAACATTCGAACAGTTAATGTAGTTGTGCAACTCAACATTTATAAGTTCGATTTCTGCTCGTCGATTTCTGCTAAAGATTTAATTTATCAACATAAAGGAAAAAAAAAAAAGAAAAAACAGACGTTAAGAGAAATTTATGTCAGGCTGATTCTTTTTCCGATCCCGAAGATATGCTTTCTTACAGATCTTAAATGTTAGTAACATACAGCTTCGATTTTTCTTCGAAAAGAAAAGAAAAGAAAAATTGCGCTCAAAACTTTTTTGTTCAGCTGGAAATTTCAATCTTCCGCTTAATTGTATAGTAATTCTAATCGCGAGTGAATGAAAACGAAAGCGGAACAAAAATGTTTGAAGTGAAAAGAATCGAGAAAATTGTACGTTCAATTTTCTCAATTTTATACGTTATTATTTGTCGCTCAATTTTCCTTCAACCCAAACATTCCTGAAATGTACGTGTTAGCGTTAGCGCAAACCTTACCCTTTTTCTTGAACTTGAACCTAAACCTTAACCACACACACCCCCCCCTCCCCCTGTAATTTATTTGGTACAACGCATGGATGTATATGTACACATGGAAGAAAGAAACATCGGATAGTAAGTCAGAAACATCTGGGTTAAGTCCGAAAGGAGGGATACGAAACAAGTAACGATGTAAGTGTTTTAGAAGACAGATATACACGACTGTACAACAGTGCACTGGATATTTAAATATACGAATTAGACGTTTCGTAATTGCGAAATTACTGGGGAAAACTTACCACGCTAGCTCCTCTTCCACTTTGACTGGCAATACCCGATTGAGGCGGAGGATTATTTGCTTGTGGACTCTGAGCAAGCAACGGCCTGTCTGCTGCTGTCTGTGCACAAAAGTGAGAAACAAGTTTATATACGCGACACGCATACGCGAGAAAGAGAGAGAGAGAGAGAGAGAGAGAGAGAGAGACAGATCCTCGACGAGAGAAAATATTATTATAAATCGTACATGCGAGTAATTATATATTTACTTGAATAACTAAGAAACTAGTTTGCACTGGTTCCGGTTCTGGTTGTTTGTTTAAATTTATAATGTCAAATTCACACTCGTCTTCCAGCCAAGATGGGAGTTCGAGTAACAGCGATATATTCATTTCTTGCACTTCTCGAGGAGTTGCCAAGGCCATTAAACCTGGATTCACCTGAATTCAATCAATCGCACGTCAGCAATTTCCGTCTTTTTTCAAGCCAAACAAATGTGCAAAATATACAAGGCAAGAGAGAGAGCAGACAAATCAAACCTGATTAAGGCAAAAGGCACTGATGCTGTCTTGCTCCTTGTGAATGATACGAACAGGTTCTGGCAAACTAGTAGTTCCGCTGTCGCTACCTTTGTCGTCTGCGGTCGTTCCACGATTCAAATTATCAATCGTAGCTTGATTGCTCTCCAAAATTGACGATAAAGATCTGCGTTTGCCGAATACGGCTCGGATAAAAATTTCTTGCACCAACTCTTGCCGGACCAAGTAACACCACAATCGGTTGGCAGGAGCCGCTGATGCCAAACGTGTACTGAAATAAAAAAAAACGTATAGAAAATAAAACCTCCTGGTGAAATATATTGCGCACCAGAGTTAGGCGTTCTCGATATATAAATTGATCCAACAAATATTTGGCACGCGTGAAATTTTGAAAACATTGAATTCGCAATCTTACTTGAAAGGAGTATTGCTTTTCTCAAGTAAAGACCGGTATTTATGAATTGCTGGCTTTCCCGGTGTAGGCGTCGGATCCGGTGCACAACCAGGAATGTAATTGATCGGCGGTGGTCCTCTGTTATCCAACTCTTCGCGCAATGTTTCTTGCCACTGTGCCACAACGGCTAACGTACCGTGAATCAAAGGACTGTTCACAGGTAATTCTAACGCACGACAAGAAAGAAAAAACACGTATATCTCTCTTTCCAGTTTTTCAGTTCTCCAGAGAGAAAGAAATTTCGATTCAGTCCCTGTCTGAAGGGACGTCGAAACGAAATACCTTGCATTTCTATTCCAGCAACGTTCAAAAACTCCTGTAGTTGCTGCTGCAGTATCTTAACTATGGCTAATCGCATGACACACCAGCTGTATGAGTTTGGATTCGTGTGTTCCGTATTGTCCTTTGGTTTGCTCTTTGGCTTCGAATTAGTGTCAAACACGTCTTCCTCGTCCTCGGAGGTGTCTAAATCCGATACCGCGGAATCGGACGAATCGTAATCAATCTCGTCCGCGTACTCGCTGTCTATTTGTGGCTGTGTATCGAACGAAGAAAACAACTAAAATTAACTGATATACACCGGCGGTACGCGTTGCTACGCTGTCCATGGTTGACATGGTTACTCGCCTTCATTAAAAAGTACGATATCATGCTCATTTGAGGTGAAACAAATTGTTCTCTGTACGTAGGTTTGTCTTCTTTCATATTTGGTTGTTGACCCGTAAATTGGCCCAACAGTTTCATATTCAATTTTACACGTTGCTTGGTTAACGAGGTCATGGTGTTCCACACGGCCCCTGCAGTACTCTGAACCTCGTTCGAAGCACTATCACCTCTCTCTACCGTTCTTCCTGCTCCACTCGCCTGAATCACGTAAATTAGAATTAACGTACATTGTCGTACGGTATATATACAACAGATCGGGTATACGATCGAAGGACGATATTTCTTCGTCCCTGTCCTTTGTTCGTTTATTTAACGTAATATTTAACAAAGATGTGGCAAATGTTTCAGCAGTACTCTATATGTTAAATAAAATTTACGATACACAGGAGAGGAAAGTAAAAAAAAAGAAAAAAAAAAAAAAAAATAAAGCTATACCTGGCTAGTTGTACTTGCGACACGTAGCAGTTTCTTCACTCCCCCGCCAAACAAACAGGACCAGGTGTTGTTGTCAAAGTGTTGACCTACGAGCCTGTAAAGAATGTGACTGTCGCAACTCCACAGTGCGTAAACGAACAAACTCATGTACGTCGCCACGAAAGCTTCGCAAAGCAGAATGTTCAATTTCGGTATGTCTTCGTCTTTCTCTCGAGCCAACAATGCACGCAAGTTCGTCACACCGGGCCATTTAGAGGGTGACGTAGTAATGCAAACACCATCGTCCGTCGAATACCTTCGATGATGGCGATTCGACGCTACCAAGTGTCCACCAGAGAATGTTTCTATTTCTGCAAATGCTGGAAAACTGTACAAAAAAGGGGGGGGGAGAGAGAGAGAGAGAGAGAGAGAGAGAGAGAAAAGAAAACGAGAGAGAAAGAAAAACAAAAAAAGAAAAAAAGAAAGACAAACAAATTACGATACGATCAACTATAATTTTTTTTTTCAAATTTTTTTTCAAAACTTTTACGATTCACTGAACTTACCTGTCTGGCTGTTGATGTTTCGTAACAAAAGTATCGGAATCGCAAAGCGATTGATAAATACAAGCGCTCAAAGCCACCGCCAAATCTCTCATTATGAATACCTCGCAATAATGCGTGTTTCTCGCGGGCATTGGCGGATTACGTAACTCCACCAATGTCTGCAACATGTCGTGAGCAAGGGACTGAAAGAACGATCATTTCGACGTCAGAATTTACTCGTCTCGCTACTTTACGCGTTCTCGTCGTTTATTCGTTTATACGTTTATACGTTTATACGTTTATACGTTTATACGTTTATACGTTTATACGTAAAAGTTTCGACATACGAACCTGCAAGTGTCTAACCGGATCTGCCACAACAGTTTTGTTGCACGCTACACTCGCGCTCAGAAGTGGAAGCGTGGTTGGAAATGGAAGAGGGCTTAGCAACTGCTGCTGCGTCTTTTCCTGTTGCAGTTCTTGCAACAAGAGGACAAGTTCCATTCTCACGGACGCTAAACCACCACCGGATGCTCCGTGCAAAGAACAGTAGGACAGCAACGTTCGCAACAACGTCTCGTTCGCTGTAAATACATAAGTTGCAAGCAACTATACTATACGCACATTTATAAACAGATCTACGACGAGAATACGAGAAGGCAAGAAATTACCTTTCAACCACTTTTTCCTTCTAGCAGCTCGTTGAACCTTAGCTTCGAAGTCTAACTTCTCGGCCATCAGTATTTCATGTAACGTTGGTTGTTCGCCAGATTTACATGGTTGCACGTCGTCTACCATACCACCTTCGTCTGAAAGTATCATCGTCATTTTTCGTCAGTCGGTAAGGTAGTCGGAAGTAAATCGAATCGTTTCGAATTCGAAGTGGAATCGAATAATAAGTGGTTCGTTTGCTTACATTCCGACGCGTTGTTTGCATCCCCGTCCGAGCTAACGCTATAATTACAAAGCTGTCGAAGAGCATCTACTTCCCGCTCGAGCCATACATACAGCTGGTATCGAAGTTGACCTCCGTCCACTTCGAAACCCGTTGCCAACGTCGACAATTCTTCCATCAAAATTTTTAAACATGCCACGAATTTCAATTGTTGCGCCATAATGTCCAGTTGTCCTGGCAACTTGTCGATTTTCTCTGAAAATTGTATTACAAATTATTAATATAGAAGATGTTCTTTGCTCGAGATAAAAACGATCGATTGGTTGAATTTATGCGATTCATTTATGCTTGTTCTCTATATCTGACAAACTCTCGGAATATTTTACGATGGAGGACGCGGCTCGATACGTGAAAAATCTGTCAGAATTGGATCGAGAGAGAGACCAGTAGATGGATCGCGCATCCACTTGTTACCATTTTTCTCCGGTTGTGTCTCTTTCGAATCATCGATGGCTAATTCCTTCCTGTCTAATTTCATGCTTAAAGGCGGGCTGTCGGTATCCTCGTCGCGTTCATCGTCGTCATCCCAATTCAACACTAATTCTTCCTCAGTCTGGCGTGTCATAGGTTCAGACCAATCTACGATAGCTGATATAATAAAAAATGGATTGCACGTTTTCTTTTTTAATATTTGTCCGATCTAGAATTGATAGATCTATCGATTCTAGATCGGACAAATATTAAAAATTTTCTACCTCCGACGTTGTCAGTTTTTTTCGAATTGTCGTCCCAACTGATAATTCCGGTGTCTATTTGCAGATCCTGCGTCCTTGATTTACTCGGACTATTTAACAGACCTAAAACAAAAAAAAAAAAAAAAAAAAATTCACGTTGACAATAAACGTACACGATAAGAGGAGAATCTCGAAAGAAGAGCAATATCGTAGACGTACTGGGCGAATCTTCGCAATTTGTCTCCATCACTTTGTTGGGCAGTTTGGAGAGAACCTCGAGAGCAAGAGCAGGGCAGCCTGCTTTGAAATGGGCGTGAGCTGTCGTGAAATACAGTTGTCTCTCCAAAGGTGTAATGCTGTCTTCCAAAGTTAACTGTTTGTCAGGTTGCGATTTCGTTTCCGTGCCGTAACTAAATCCAGATATGACTACGGAATGACCTTTCTTCTTATCTTGAGCAGTGGATGCGATATATTGTCTGATCAGCAGTGGATGTGTTCGAAGATAAACGTAAAAATTGAAGACATTTGGATTCGCTGAAACGAGAAAGAGAGAGAGAGAGAGAGAGAGAGAGAGAGAGAGAGAAGAAAAAACAGTGAACAGTTTCTTTCAATTTGTAGATTCGTGAACTGTATTGCTGTTTGACGCGTATGCCACTTGCTATCGTAGTAGGTGATCGATGGGATTTGTCAAAAACGAACGAAGAAAAGTTGAAGAAAAGGAGAAAGAAGAAGAAGAAGAAAAAGAAGAGGAAGAGGAAGAGGAAGAGGAAGAGGAAGAAGAAGAAGAAGAAGCTTTACCTGTTGTACCCTCTGGTTTGTCGGATTCGTCGTTGTACTGAGGATGCAAAGTTCCAACGTTCGTCAGCAGCAAGGTGTTGAGCGATCCTGCGTAATCCTTGAGAATCCAGAGAGCCATACTACGTAAGAACGGATCTGGATGAGCTTTGTTCATGTCCTGATTTTGCCCGTCCTTGTCACAGCCTAGAATCTCTTCGTAGAGAAGTCTTCTCAGATTCAGAGAGGTGGTGTCGTCGTCGTAAAGTCTGGCGATAACCATCGCCAATTGTACGTCGTTCAACTTGTTCAAACACACGTCGATGGCGTCTTTCAGCGCGTTTGCCAAGAGAAAGAAGGCGGCAGCGTGCTCGAATCTCTGTTTGCCGAGCAGAGCGAACGCGTTCTTCAACGCTGCTTTTCTCCAACGATCTTCCGTAAAGTTGTTGGCGAAGAAGCTCGTCATCCTTTCGTCTCGCTTGTTTCTAAACAACCCCCATACGAGATTCTTCTTTTTCATAGCCAAGTAATAGAGCGCGGCGTCTAGAGGATCTTGCTTCTGTTGGTAAGCAGCTTTCGCAATCTTCTCGACGCATTTCTTCAAGATGGTGTTGCTGGCGATCCACCAACCGATACCGAGTTCCTTCAACACGCTCCACTTTGGTTGGCCCTTGGCGTAAGAAGGTATCAATCCCAACAGCTCCTCCTCGGATTCCGAGTGAAACGCCCAGACAAGATTGTTCGACGATATACCTTGTTTTTGAAACTGCGCTCTCTGCGCCAACGGAAGACAACGAATCAAGTAGTTGTAGTGTTTCATAGCTAGGAGAAATCGAAGGCCACAGTCGTCCAACGAATCGGTGGAGACCTCTTCTCCGTCCGGGATGCCGGTCAGATTCTCTTTCGCGATGGCATTCTTCGCGGCGTCAATGGCGAATCTTTCCGCGAAATCTACGTTGCAGGTGGACACGGTGTCGGCCAAAGCGAGCAAATGCATTTGATCGAGGCTCGACAGGCCAGGCAAATGCGTGTGCGTCAGCAATCGAGACAACAATCTGCCTTGCCTCGGCCCGAAATGAGATATTCCCTGCCTTTCCGGCACCGAGGAGCGTCTATCTTTCGTCTGTCGGGAGGACAAGTCGTAGCCTTCCTCCAACATGTCGTCCAGCGATTCACCCTCGTCCACGTTGCTGTCGAACAGTTCGTTGTAGTCCCCCTGTTTGTCCTCGGTTTTCTTGTGCTGATGGGGCACGTTCGTCTCCTTGTCCGCTATCAACAGCGTCCAAAGCGGCAACGGGGATATCGACGTTATCTCCGCGTAATCCAACGTAAGCTCTTCCGGTATCTGCGTGGTGGAACCTCTCGGCTCCAGAGGCGACGTTGCGCCCACGTAACTCACCGACATCGTTCTCGAACGGGACCAGCCACCTCCTCCGCGTTGCTTCACCAAACTCTCGTCGTCCGCTCTCAACGAGCAAGAGCTTCCTATACATCGGACCAGATGCGCCAGTATAGCCTTCACCCATCGAATCTTGCCGGAATTCAACAACTCCATCAACTGCTTCGGATGATACTGCGGCAAGACCGGGCAGGCGATTCTCGAAGCTTCGAACAAACCGTAGTCCGGCATGTAGTCGAAATTCAAGTTTTCGTTTTGCATTGCTCCTCGTTTCTTCTTAGCGTCGAGCATCGTTAAATTGATGCTGCTCACCCGCGACAGATGCGGCATGGAGGAGACGTTCGCCAATCGCCTCTGCGACGTTTCGTGCGCCAACGTTCGCAAGTCTTCGTCCCGTAGATTTCGACTCGCTTGGAACTCGTCCGACTCCTGATGTTGCAGGTTCGAGTGGAAGCAATCCTTCTTCGGGTTCGGTTTCCACTGCGAGTACACGTGCATTTCCGAATCCATGCCGACTACCAATATACCGTCTCTCACCCAAGAGATCTGCATCGGTAACGGCGGCAGACCGTCCGCCGTCGTCAGCTCGATCTTTCGCAATTTCATCCAACGAATCTCGTCGACGAACTGAGGCTGCGCCAGCGACGAAGCTTTCCGCAATATCGGCCGATTGTTGCTCTGCGATTCCTTCATCGCTTTCATATTCGCTTGGGCAAGGTCCGAACACACGGGCGTGAACAGCATGATTTTCGATCCGACGGCAACCGTCAATATGTGAGAGCCATCCTCCTTCGAGACCCAATCTAACTGAACCAGATGTTTCTGAGTAAGCGGGCAAGTGTTTCCGTTCTCTATGATGGATTTTCGCAACGACTGAAGCGTGCTGAACGACGGAACGGCCAGCAAACCTGTGCCAACGATTTTTCGATTAATCGGGGGAAAAAAATCGAAATACGATCAACGATAAACACACTCTTACCGGCGTTCGGCTTTGTAGTTTCGCCGTTTTCTCCGTTTCTCGGCGACCTCACGTCCTCGTGGCTGAGCGTTTGCAACACTTGGGTAAGTCTTTTCTTCTTTTGCAAAAACTTGCTGTCGTACAGATAACTCAGATCCAAGTGTTGGTCCACCGGAATCCTCGGTAAATGTATGTTCTTCAGGTGTATCGTATCTTCCAGAATCCATTCGCTTCCGCCGGTGCTCTCGCATTCGTATATAGCAACGCACAGGTTTACGTATCTAGAGTCTGGATCGCTCTTTGTCGGACGCGTGAACGACTTTCCATATTTGTAGGCGCACGCGATACGCCCGCTGTACGCGGCACTTATGTTCAACGGTTGCCCTGAAACACGAACATATCCAATATCGTCCATAATCGTCGATATTCCTCGCTTTTTACCTTTTTACTTGCAACTTTCCAACGTTAATGGAAGTGCAAATCTGCACGCGTATCTACCTGTAATGTCTATAGTCGATTCCTGATCCTTTCGTATCATTTCCCATTCGCACCATTCGTAGTCCAACTTGCTTCTCGATCGATCGCTTTTCGTTACCTTGCACTTCCAAAAGCGTATCGTACTGTCGCTACACGCGGTTACAACGATATACGGCGCGAAGCAAGCCGGATATATGGAAGAGCTGCTCAAGTGTCCAGCGGCTGGTGCTGCGTGTATCACCTACGCAGTATCACCACCAGTTTATTTCCTTTATTTCCAGTATATTTGTTTTCGTAACGTACATACATTTCGACACTTTGAAATTGTTGCGACGCATTGAAATTGAAATTCGTCACGGACGAAGGAGAAGGAGAAGGAGAAGGAGAAGGAGAAGGAGAAGAAAAAGCAAACGAACCTCGACTCCGTCTGGCAATGGTAACTCTTGCGTGCATACTTTTGTCGTTGTAATAAGAACATGGCTGTTCCGAGGTCGTCTTTGAAAAAACATAGAGTCCAGTTCACCCTGACTGTCACGACGAGATTGACTCGCTCTGCGAGATCTTTTACCTTCCGGATGATTGTAACGTCCAGGCGTTCCATCTTCGTCCTCATCTTGCACCAGATGAGAATCCGGAACGTACATCATCGATTCTGACAGTGCTGTACGCACACGCATACACAGACAGACACACAGCGTGTAAACAACGTACAACGCGTGAAACGAATAAGGTAAATAAACACGCGTTACGGACGACGCGATACGGATAACGCGTCGTGAATCGAAAATGTGTGTATGAAATTATACTGTTATACCGGTAGTTTCAGGCTGAGAGGCTATCACCAAACGCCACATGTGCACCGTTGTACCTTGTTGCGTTCTTTCCAACACAACTATGTAGAACGGTTCCTCGAAAATCGCCGATTGTTGCAGATCCACCATAGCGTCCAAGGTTGACTCCATCAGCCCCAAGTCATTTATCGACGCGTCTACGCCTGTTTGCTTGTCATCGTTTCGATCACCCGTGATTAACTGCTCTTGGAATACGTGCAAGAATTGTGTATTTTGCCAGTCCTGCATTAAATAACAATACAAAAATTATCTATCGTTTCTATCGATTATCCGTCGTATTTAGGTCCGTTTATTCGCGTTCAGTCGTGATCGGATACGATATTACGTATCGTATCTAAAATCTTTTCGACTTTCCATCGTGCATATTCTCTGCTGTTTCTGCTCTCTCTCTCTCTTCAATTCACTTACATGCGTAGCGTCGGAAATAGCGTCCAACTGTATGACGCAACCCGGCCTAGCTGTAGACTGTTGGGATACAATTTTTATTCTATCGTGAATCGAGTGTCTCATACTGTCGTCCGACGACATATCCGTCGAGAGACTCGCCATGGAATCCTGAATCGAACAAAAGAAAACCAACTCAGAAAATCAACTCGACGCAACTACGTTACCTTTTGTCGACGACATACGCGCATACACTTATCGCGTATCGAATATACCGACCATCATTCTACTCCGTCTTTCGCTAATCGATACCTCTGCCAGCAGTGTTCTAGCGTCGATAACAGCTTGATACACCCTCAAACATTCGCCGTCGCTGGCGACGAAACACGCGCTCGGCGAATTCGACAAATTACCCAACGTGGTGCTTGGCAACAACGTTGGAATCCAAGCTACGTTACTGAACGCTGAAATTTCAGGCGAATTAATACGCGCCAACTCGGAAACTCCGCCGCTCTTCGACAAAGGCCCGACCGTGTCCACCCGCCAAAGTATCAATTCGCTGCAAAATCCCTAAAATCATATAAACGAGATCGTGATCTATCTTGAATCGTGCGCGTGCGTGCGTGCGTGCGTGCGCGTGTGTGTCTGTGTATAATCATCATTGTGTCATCGTTATTATCATCACTTGTACTTACAGTAGGTGAGATATCTTTCGAAGTTGTTTTATTAGAGTCTGATTTATTACTACTAACGTTTTCGTTCGAATCAGCGTTCTGACATTGAGATCCCGATTCTGGTATATTGTGATGCGACGTAGTCACCAATAAAGGCAATACCGGGTGACAAGTAATATCGTTCACTCGAAATCGATGTCCCGAAGCTCTCGACGCGTGTCCAATGCTCAATACCTGTTGTCAAACATGCAATAGCCAGCGTGAAATAACGAAAGAACGAAAGAACGAAAGAACGAAAGAAAAGCAATTCCGTTCGAGCAAATTGTTCGACAGGAATTCGCAACGATTGACGACGATCGTCGATTCGTACTTGCGAGAATTTCGTTTTGTCAGCAAATGTCAACTGCCATAAATTTAACGTGCCGTTCGAATGTTTCGACACCATCGAAACGATCGGACTTGGATGGGCTAGCAAATCGACCGTTTCTTGATTCGTTTTCCCACTCTCCAACTGACCGCCGTCGTTTTCTTTCGAGGCAGTTTGATCCGTCGAACTTTCAATATTTTTCAACAGTTCCTGGCCTGTTTTCGACGTCAATGTCGACTGTTCTTCATCCTGTTCGATCAAACTCGGCAACGGTGTTGCAACATCAGTAGCTGCAACGAGACAAGAATTTATCTCGTCGTTTCTAATCGTTTCTCGATTAATTCTTACTTTTATTAAAATTTATATTTACATATATATACCCAATACAAAAATACATTATACGACAGAGAGACAGAGAGACAGAGAGAGATTTACCTTCATTCGATGGCTTTGTGGATGATTTTGCCACCTCTCGTATATTCAACAATGGACCACCTGTATTGTGGGAATACATCGATACACTGTGACTCATTGTAGAGGCATCGCCCAAAGGAAATGCGTTGGGTATTCTGGTGGAAAATGATATTTGTGCTTGTCGAAATGATCCTGGATGATATTCGTCCAACCATTCGATGTGCCAAATTAAGAAACTTCCGTCTATTGGATGAATCGAGAAAAGCAAATCTGGATTGTGATGCCAATCGCGTAATAACGTTTCTATCTTGGTATCTAACGAATCCGGAGCGTGATTTATCGAAGACGTTACATCCGTCGCAATAGAATTAATGGACGTGGTATTACTGCGAAAAGAAAACAGCAACAGAACAAATTTGAAACGTTGATTCCTTACCGATACTGAATAATAAATAAATTTTCTTCTCTCGCATGCGACGAGGAAAATGTCCAAATTCGTTTCGTCGTGTTTCGTATTGTTAGAAAGAAATATTATTACCTAAGACTTTGGTGAGAATGTGCGCTCTGTGAATGTAAGCTGTGATGCGACGAAATTGTGTGCGTCGTATGATGTTCGTCGCTGCTGTGATCTTCTTGGCTCGTCGACCGAACCGTGCCTCCCGACTTCTGTTGTACCGACACTGGTTGTAATTTTACTCCCTTCTCTGTGTGATTATGCGTAATTGGTCAAATTACTCGTCGTAAATGTATACGAATATACGCGCATGTATACACGCGTGTCTATTCTTACGCATAAATACGCGTAAAACGTACTGGATAAACCTTCCTCTTCGTGATCCGTATCATGATCTGTATGATCTACGTCTTGTTGATGCAATCCTTCTTCCTTTTCCACGACCTTGCGAGTAAGCTCTTGTAAAATGCTTTCCGCTTGCATCGTAAAATGCATTTCTTTGTTGTTCAACCAGTGTAGAATAAAATTTGGTTCTCTTTCAGGATCTCCTGTGATTAAACTCGGTACTAACGGTATATCTGCGACAAACAAAAACGTGTCACGTTAAAAATGTCTAAAAACGTTCGTTCGTGTTTTCGCAGAACGTGCGAAACACGAACGTAGACACGTGTATGCAGCGTATTGTTACAGCGAGACTATCGTCGTACCAGTTTCGGCATTGATACTGGCTGCCAAGTGAAAATGCATTCCCGGATAATGACCTGTTCCCTGGTAATTATTGTGAAAATCGTGAACCGAATAGGTCGAAGGCAAAGTTGGTAAAGTTGGTGCAGTGGTATGGCCTGCCTGATGCTGCTGTTTCGCATGTCGACGAATGTGGAAACAGGTTCTACAAAAGACACGCGTATCGTCGTGTCGAACAAACAAAATATAAATAATAATACGGAAAGAAGAAAGACGATCATTTTACGCACTTCATGTGTTTCAGCCGCTGCATGAACCGATGTTTATGCATGCTGTGATGTCGATGTTTCCCATGATGGCCGTGTCTGTCGGACCCTTCAAATTGACTCATGTTTGCTAAACCTTCAACTTCAGGAGGTATGGTTTCTGCCCATACGCGACAGATGTTGTCTCTACAGGATGTAACTAGCATATTGGAAACAGATCCTCTAGACAAGAAGACAAGAAGAAAAATGTTATCAATTTCAATGCAGGAATGTGAAAAATCTAAATTTATCACGTGGTACTTTCATTTCATACGCTGGTTTGTTTTTCACATACTTTGGCATGTATTTGCTAGTCTTGCGCCAAGATAAATGTGTCACCGCACGAGGATGAGCCACGTAAACGAAACTGTAACTGTCACTACCCATAGATTGGGTAACATTTACGTGATCCATATTTCGCGTTGAAAACACTGAAATAATTTCAAATAAAAATTTATCAGAGTCGTTTGTTTGTCCCAAGTTTGTCATTCACGGAACTGAAATGTCTCGTTACAAGCACGAGAAAACTTACACTGTTTATTTTCAAACCATATCTTCACTAATCTATCGTTAAATCCCGTTGTCGCGAACAATGTGCCATCTGGGCTGAAACTCATGAGATGCACCGGTGTAGCTGTACGACATTTCCAAACACAGTTCCATGCTCCTGGTTCGTTTCCGCTGCTCGAGTCACCAGGCGCAGGACTTTCAGCATCTCCTCCGATTGAAAAGGTGACTGTACCAGCTGAAAAAAGAAAAAAGAAAAAAAAAAAGAAAAATGAATGCGTATACATATATACACACACACACACACACACACACACACACACACACACACACACACACGCGCGCGCGCGCGCGCGTATACATATATGCATATACAACAGAGGATATTCCTTTTTTAGGTGCAATTGTTTTTTCTGCATCAACGATGTATCAAGGCATTAGAAGCGTAGAAGCGTTACGTTTAGAATTGCAGAAAACCAATTTCTTTTAATTACTATATGCAAAACAAATTACAGTTATTCTAATACTTTTAGAATATTCAGGACTGAATATCATTTGCCACGTAATAATTTCTGCGAGAATAACAAGCTTGTTGAAGTTAATTTCAAACACATTTTGCAATGTACTTGTACTTCTTTAAAATGACTCACAGTCTCGAAGAACATTTGAAGTATTTTCTTCGTGTCCAGTTACAACACCTTCCTGAGTTCGTAACCTATTTATCTTCATCGCTGTGTACAATTTTATTATCGTGACAAAACAAGCAAGAGTAATATCGCGTGTGCTCAAATAGACAATTAAACAAAAGCGACGGGAAAGTGTGTAAAAAGAACAAAACTTACTATGTTCTTCCTGAAACGGGGTTATATTTTGATGCCACAATTGTAAAAGTTCTCCGCCAGTTAATAATCTTGTTCCTTCCAAATTCCACGATAGGGAGCTAATATTCGATTCAGTCGTTAGACTACCAGTTTGAACCCATCGATATTCTAATTGCTGCACGTCATAAAAATGATTTATTCTATAAGACACGTTGAAAAACGTAACTGTCAGAAATAAACGTTGAAAAATAAAGAAAATACACACGTGAGAGCATGTACTGTGAATGAGCGGAGTAGGCTCGAAAATGCAAACTTGATTTTCGTAGGCTGCAGCTATTTTCCCCGTGTCTGTACTACAGTCCAAGCAACTGATTCTTATGTAGTTGTGCACAGCTCCTGGTATTATTTGAACTCGTTCAAAATTACTGGCAAGAATCACTATGTTACAACCTGCTGCGTATGCCTGCAACACGCGAATATATTAGTATTTTATAATGCTATGTCGTTAAGGAGAGTGTTAAAATTATTTTTATTCAACGGCAATAAACAGTAATGACTATCTGTATCAAACGATACACAATTATCTTTACAAATACGCTCAGGACAAATACTCAAACGCTTGATCTTTAAAATAAAGATCAATAATCATTCGTAACGAATCGAAAACTAAAACTACGTAACAAATCGATAACAACTAATTTAACAATGTACAAAATAAATTCGCAGTTTATAGACGATCTTCTTACAAATGTGACATTTCCGAACGATTTAAACTACTCGTTTGTAATTGCAAATATATACGTTAATAAGTAGAGAAAATTGGTAACAGGCTACTAACTACCCTGACTTACGGTAAAAGAAATCCCTTCGACAGAGCCTACAGCGTAGCACCGATCACCTGCGTTGCAAGCACCACTTAATATTTGATGACAATTCATCTTTTCTATCAAATATTAGATCATCCTTTCGATCAAAGTGATTTCTCGGTTGGCTATATCGAGTTTGTTCACTCGAGTGGCTCACTAATAATTTTCGACACTTTCTACGCTACAACATCGAAACACTGTCCGAAAGTGACATTACGCCTGCCTCGATTAGCAGCCATCTTTAAATGGATTTTCTCGACACGACACGTGACACACGAAACGACGTTACTTGTGCCATCTTGTGCCGCAGAATTGTAAGTATGAGAATTTAAAACGTTCAATTTTTTACAGTTACGTACGTACGCGTATATAAGTAAAATATTTATTTGCTTAGCTTTTACAGGAATTGGAAGTATCGTACATAAATGCACATGCGACTGTAACTCGATCGACCAAGTCTACGTTTTTGAAATTTTTTATTGCTTGGGTATTTATAGTACACAATTTAGATATTGTATATAATTCAATCAATGTTTTGAATGTTATTACTACATTTTTGAATTCAGACAATATATATATGTATTTTTTTCCCATTAGAAATCGATCAATGTGTTTCAAAGACGAATCGAAGAGAAAGAAATGAAAAGGAAATGGTTTTTATTCAGAGAGCTGACAAAGCAGCGCGACTCCTCTCATAATCCAATGTTCTGGTGATTTTAACGTCGGTAAGGTCATAGCGATAACAAAATTCGTCGAATGTCCAGTGGTTGATAAAACTCCTCGTCTCTCGCTAGTTTTATACACAGGGCATTCGTACGTTGCTCTTTCTTTTACATCTTCTTTTTTCATGGGTAACAACCACATCTAAAACAACGACAACGACAACGACAACAATGAATCAGACAGTAAGAGGAGAAATACCAAGTGAAAAAGATAATAATATACTTGCAGGAAGCATAGGTTCGTAAAGTACTTTTGGCGAACTTTCGTCTAAAACCATTCGTTCCTCGTTAAATCTAGCCCCGTCTAAAAACAGTCCGTGTATATAAACTCCATCCTCGGGAGGATGTCGTACGGATATCGTATCGGAATCTAACACGAAAAAGTCAAAAATTAAAAGGTCTATAGGAATCTGATATTTTCTCGCATAATTTTGCCTGGTCCCTGTGAGGAATGCTTGAGTAAAGTAGAACCCCGAGATCCAATAAATGTTCGGTGCTCCCTTCTCGTACCATTCCTAGAATAAAAGAAAAAAAGAAAAAAAAAATCACATTCAGTTTGGAGATTTCACGCTTAATTTCACGTATCTACCCGTTTATATCGGGCAACTGCCGTCGAAACAAGCAGATCAGATTCGGTAAGAGAACGATAGATTAGAATCGAGTTTTCAACTCGACCGAGATTTGAATTTTGAATCTGAACTTTCATTGTCAAAGTCCTTTCATCGTCGACTCACTCTCGTTTGATCAAAAAGTTATTTTCAAGTTCTACGACAACACACACCACAGTTTCTGTATGTCGCATTTTGAAAAATTTAAAAATTTCAATCAAAGACATTGCGTATACACGCGTAATTTACCGTTATAAATTGAAATAATATTATAAATTGAATACAAATGTAAACGTTAATTTAAATTTACGGATTGTAAGTAATATAAACGATATCTTACTTCAAAGAAATTCAAACGATTTGATAAATCGTGCACGTAACTACCAAGCGGCTTTAGCGATGGATACGAATATTGTTGCCACAAAGCAGGTATCTCGTTCATCAAAACAGCATCGTAGATATCTTCTAATTCAAACGACATGACGACAATACCTATACAATACGTATACGTACAATTGTAGGATAAAAATGTGAGAAAATATGAGAAGTAGAAACGTAAGAGAAATAGAAAATTTTCTAAAAGCAGACCAGGTACCTTTGATAGCTCGCATAACGTTATCCAAACTAGTCTTGATATAGCTGAGAAGTTTGTTAAATCTTCCCATTTCTTGTATCAACACGGTGTTCATACTTTGCTCGTAAGACATTGGGTATTTTTCAAGTGCCGATACAAGGTCATAGTCATCCGGCAATTTTTCTAAAATATCGTTCGACGTTCTAAGTACTATCTCGTCGTTGGTGAATTGTCCAGTTGGGGACTCGATTCTCTCCTGCGGGTAAATGAAAATTAAAAATGTAAAAATGTAACTCGATCGTTTGTTCTATATACGATATTTGTTCTATATGCTACTTTTTCTATATTTATTCGTAATTTACAATTATAATTATATAAACCTAACCTGTCTCAATTGCCAGAGATCCTAATTCAGCGAACACACGAGAATTGGAAAAATTATCATTTTCAAGTTGTCATTTTGTCGAATACAGTGAGCGCAAATGAAATCGTCATTGATTCGAGTAAGACGGGAGAAATTTATTTGCACTCACATTTGTACAAATGTGTGTAGAAGATAATGTTAGATTGGAGATAATGTTAGACGAAGAAGAAGACAGATGATAGATTTTAGATAAGTAAACGCTAAGATAAGTATCTAGCAAAGTAATACGTATCGTACGTACCACACGATCCTGAGCAAAGTCGCCGTATAAAAATAAATAAATATGTACGTGTATAATGATAAATAAATAGGTAGGCGTAGGTAGGCAGCGTAGGAAAATACAATGCAAAAAGGAGACCACCTGAGTTAGTAGAAGCGACGAAAATAAAAAGTTCGTTTCACGCTGATCTTTGATAATATCCGCGTTTTCGTTCATCCCAAAGACACTCGGTTCCGCGATCAAGGGTAAATTTCTGGTGTATTCTACGAACGCTTCGTGTTCTCGTACGTTCGGGCAATAGTAAATCGTCGAAGTATCGTCGAAATAATAATATTTCTTGTCGAGTAGTTGTTCTCTGGAAAAAGTGAAAGGTTGAAATCACTCGGGAGAGATTAGGAGAATCAGATTCTACTACGTAGACCTGATTTTTCCAAATATGTAAAAATATATAAAATATATATGTATATATGTGTGTATAAATTTACTCGCAATAAAATTTCGACAGTATAGTGTTTAAAGTTCGGCGATCCCAATCGTCTGTAACTCTTCCACCGTAGTTGCATTCCCCGGTCAAATACTTGAGAGCATCGAATTTCACGTCTTCGTACCGATCGAGAAAAACGTGCAATTGTAAAACGCTGATTCGCAAGTCAGTCTCGTTAAACTCGTATCTGATGTTCCAGCCGATCGAGCCAAATTGTCGTCTTTCCTGGACCACAGCGTGGAAGAAGCACAACGAGTAAAGAAGCTTCTTGAAGTTTTCAGTTTGAGAGCAAGATTCGAAGAAATCCGGATCGCTGATCGGATCATTGGCGTACGATCTGACGATGTTAGCCCTTAAACCTTTCGGTGGTTCGTTCGTCATTTTTATGCTGTTCTGTAGAACCGAGGTGGGAAAGTGTTCGGACGGGTAGCTGGTCAACCAAAGTCGAAACTCCGGGTGAATCGTATCGGGCATCAGACCTTCGCAAATTTTTTCCAACGTACTCATCCAGCTGACAGCCAAATGACAGTTTTGCAGAACCACCCAGTTACCGACTATCACAGCGGTTTGAATTATTTCCTCGGCGATTGGTCCTTGTCCTGTGTTCAATTCAAACGTGCAACTGTTACTGTTACTGTTTGAAAAAGCATTCTCACGCTTTTTCTTTCTTTTTCTTTTCAACGTTGAACGTTGAACGGTGAACAGAGAATTCTCACCGAGACAGAGATTCTCTTCTCGAGGTTCGAGACGATCGAGCGTCACTCACCTTGACCAAGGGAAATAGAGAAAAGGCGGTTGACGCTGTAACCTTGTTCATCCGCAAACGTGAGTAGTAATCGCGCCGGATCGGTACCGGGTGTCAATATAAATATCAGTGGAACGCAGCAGTTTGAATCGGCATAGGTAGAAGCCAAGTCGAACGGTGGCGGTTCGACGAATTGCGAGCCAAGTTCCGCTGCGTGTGAAAGCGTATTATCAGCGTATCAGTAATAAAAAATAAAAAAAGCGTGAGTTTAAGCTGTTTTCTCTGAAAAAAATCTGTAAAGTGTAAATCAAACAGTGTCAGCAGTGTAAGTAGTAGCACGGACGATATACCCTCGACGAAGCTCTGTACCGCTGGCAGGATTTTATCGGGACGAATGCATCGTAGTATCAACATTTTTTTGAACAGATCCAAGTGTTGAAACGGCGAAGGGACGGCTTCGGTTTGCGGTTCCTTCGAGTCGAACAATCGCTTCCATTCGACGGTATTATTGGCAAATGCTTCTCGAATACCCTGCCGGATGGAATCGGCAAACGGATAGAAAAAGCCAGCAAATCGTCTCTTTTCTTTCGGCAAAGGAGTATATATCTGTCGCGCAGTGTGTATTCGAACTTTTTGTTTGGTCGTACTAACCGAAAACTCTTGCACCTGGTCGAGATTGCACAGTTCGTTCCACTGTTTAATCGGTAGCCACGTCGTCGGATTTGCGTGTGGATTGTCGATACCGATTCCACCCGTCAGCAAAAATATCCAATGCGACGGAGAAAGTTGCCCTCGTTGTTTCAGCAAATTCACCGTCAGTAACAGAGAAAATAGTAATTTGTCCTTCTCGAATAGAGATCTGCAAATGTTCGCGTACAGGGAATACGTGAAATATCTCGTGAGATCTTTCGATCGTTGCTCGACCGTCTCCGCCGGTTCCGTGTGATCAATCGTCAGTTCGAATAGATTTACGAACCACGACAGTGAATATTGATACATGGGATCGATATTTACCAAGGCAGCTGAAACGAATGTTTCGTTGTTTGTTACTTTATTCTGTCTTTTAGTATTTTTTTCTTTTCTTTTCTTTTCTTTTCTTTTCTTTTGATTAGATCGCTCGAGGTTTAAACAATGACAATACGTCGCGTTTCGATAAAAAAAGAAAAAAGAACCACCGACATCTTCTCTGTCGTGAGACGAAGAAGACGAAAAAGAAAATAAAAAAGAAACCATCAGTCTACTCTGTGAAAGACCAAAGCGAAAAGGACGATCAAAGTTCATAAGATAACGTAACGTAAACATAACGTAGAACGAATTAAGATTATCACCAGTGGTAAAAAACAACACGGTGGAATATACGGCGATAGACGTGTACTGCAATCTGGCTTCGTCGATTGACTTTTCCGTTTGCTCGGCTACCGTTTGTTTCACTTGGATCTCGTCGCTCAAATTCTTCGACGACGTTAAAATATCTATCGCTTCCTCGTCCTCCAGGATGGTACCCTCGGCAATCGATAATATTTCCAAGATTTTGTCCTCCGTTTCCCGCAACAGCCTTTTTGATTTTTACAAACAAAAGAGAAGGAAACGTAACAGATGGAAACCTATGGAAACGGAATACGTATATATAATTTCGTATATAATACTTTTTGTTCGCAGCTCCCTGTACGATCAAAACGTTCTTTTCCGATTCGAGATCTGGCCTCTCCTTTGCCACAACAATGCCCAATAATTGGTCCTCCAATCCGGTCGGCGTTATCATAAAATTTACCAGCGTTACTTTCACCGCTATCTCTGGCAAGTAATGCGGATTTCTCAATCTTGTGGTGATGTACAGCCTATAACGAGAGAGAGAGAGAGAGAGAGAGAGAGAGAGAGAGAGAGAGAGAGAGAATGGGAGAACAGAGAAACAACGATTAGAGAAAGAACGATTAGAAATCGTGACGAATCCTGAACGTACCTGAAATTACTGTTGTACTCGATAATCGCGTCGCCGAATTTTATACATAGCACGCCAGCTTGCTTGAACGTTTCCTTAAGTAAAATCGGCTCGAGCATCGCGTCCAATTCTTCGTCAACGTGCTCGAGAAGCACCGGCAATCCAAATTGCAACGCGTTTTCCAACACTCGGCCGTAATCCGGCTGAGTTTGCCGAATAATGTTCACGTTATTTTGTTTTTCCATGTTTTTTATCCACCTGTTGGCTTGACCTTGAGGATCTATCACAAGCGGCCACCTTCTCGCATTTCTGCACGTTCGACGTCGCAAATGCGACGGTGGGATTAGTGTTATTTTATACGTAGTAATAAACAAACGTCGCAGATTAAGTCACGAGAAAGATGAGAGAGAGAGAGAGAGAGAGAGAGAGAGAGAGAGAGAGAGAGAAGATGACGTGCGTACGAATATGCGTTTACTTACTCGATAATAATACCGTTGTCGATGGAAAACGCATCGTTCGGAAGTCCGAAAATGTTCCAAGATCTGACGGACACTGGGTCGCCGAGGACGTCGCGCAGTTGAAAGTCTGAGCTACAAATCACTCGTAAATCGGTACATCGTTCTACCCATAGAGCGATCTGTCGAAGACGAAACGGCATTGTGAACGGAGCTAGGTACGCGATTACGCCCGAGGCAATCACAATGTCACCCATTAATCGCTGATACCTGTTGCGTCGGTGTGAAACGTTCGCTGTGAAACTTGCACGATCATACGTACGAAAAATAGAGAGAAAACGCGCACCTTTCTCCTAAGAATTTCGCTGTATCGGACCAACGCGTGTATTCTCCACCGAGTCCTCCGATCAAGTCTTCGGCACGTTTCAGCTTGACTTCGCAGTCTGCCACTTTGTCGGACATTGCTTGAAAGGCCATTCTTCTTTGTTCCAGAAGATCTTCCAACGTTTTCAATCTTTCCTACATTATTTTTTTCTTTTTTTTTTTTCCCAATCCGTTACGCACTCGTTTCGAGTCGAAGACTATCGTCAAGTCTATTCGCTATTCAAGTTTTCAACCGCGAAGTAAAGTGAAAAACACACTGTCGTCGTACCTGTACTTGTCGAAGTTGTTCCCGTTTCGCTTTTAAGTTATTCATAGCCTCGTCGTAAGTCTTCCGAGCTTCTGCCAGAGCTTTCTTCTTCGGTGCGACTACTTTCGACACTTTGTCGTATTCCGACATTGCGTACACCCATCGGCACAATCCCTCGCACGCGATCGACACTTTCTTTATCTTCTCGGGATTGAAATCCGGGTTGGTCAAGTATTCGTTTCGAATTTTCTCAATCACGGCATCGGGAATGTTATCTTTGTCGAAATTCAGCAACGAATCGAGGAATTTCACGTCGCTCAGCATTCTGAGAGCTGCCCTCCAATAATCCTCGACGTACGTACCATCCGGTTGCTGAACTTTCTCTGGTTTTATTTGCTGCAGAATATAAATATAACGTATATACGACGAGATACTACGAGTAGAAACAGAAAAGAGATTTGATTAAACGATTTGGTTAAACGCTTCGCCGCTTCGTTTGGAGCAACAGCTTGCGTCGCGTTGCTCCAAATGTCCGTCTAATCTCGTCGTAGGTCCGATTCCAATCGCGAATAACACAGTGATCGAACAAAGATTCTCATCTTTCAGTTTCGCTTGTTCGTGGTGGCGGCGAGTGGTGGGTGACGAGGCTAACGCGGCCGAAACGCGGGTTAAAGAATTAAAAAAACTATATAGAAACCGAAACTATAGAAACCGAAGAACAACTTGAGGGAGGGACGGAGAGAGAGAGAGAGAGAGAGAGAATTTTCAACCTTGAGAACACAGACGCTTTCGACGATCAACCTCACTGCTTGCGGCGGTTTCTTCATCGCTCTTACTTCAGCGATGTCGGCCGTCGTCAAAGTGTCCAACGCGGCTTGAGCGCGTTTCAGAATCGGCATCGCTTCGCTCAAATCAGCGTCGCATTCCGCTTTGATCGCGGCTGCTTCGTTCGCGTAAATCTACAAAATCAAGTATATCATCGTATCACGACTGGGTACAGTTGTTTCTCTGGATATCGAACGGAAAAGAGCAGAGAGTTATCGAAAATCTCGACGGAGATGATATCATCGTCTTCGTGTCGCGTAAACGAACGAATTTCGATATTCGATTTCTATCTCACCTCGGCCGCATTCTCATCGATCTTCACGATTTTCTCAAATTCCGCCACTTCTTGTCTTTCTCGATCAACTTCCTGCAACATTCTTTCGACGTCTTGGGTGGCGGTTATCAGTTGCGGTTGCAACGATTTCAGAATCTCTTGCATCGTCGCTACTTGCTTTTGCGTTTCATCCAACTGGCCCAGACCACGTTCGTATCGAACTTTTGCCATCGTTATTTCTCTGGTTTGTGTCGAGGAAATTCATTGGAAATTCATTGGAAATTCATTCGATCGAATGAACGCACAGCTGAGCGCAAGCAGCAACAACTTACGTACAACTTTACTTACTCTCGTTTTCTCGTCAACAGATCTTTAAACGTATTTATCATCTCGAGGTATGAAATCGGAGTGACGTAAACGTGTCTGCCCAGTCGAGTGAAGAACTCGGCGCTTAGATCTTGCGTGGAAACGTGAAAGAATTGACACATGTCGATGCCAGCGGTTCTCTCGTTGTCCGTCAATTCGATCGTCGACAGAAATTTAGTCGCAACCGCCAACAGGGCATCCTCTGGCCACGGCTTTTTTTTTATTTCAACCGTGAAGTCGAATCGTCAGAAATTGTCGCTAAACGAAAGA
Organism: Tetragonula carbonaria; assembly: GCA_032399595.1. Lineage (NCBI taxonomy): Eukaryota > Metazoa > Arthropoda > Insecta > Hymenoptera > Apidae > Tetragonula > Tetragonula carbonaria. The sequence goes on from JAUCRC010000002.1 coordinate 22,156,359, forward strand.
TCTAAAATTGCGAATCGGATGAAAATTTTCCAAATACCTGCAGCCAGTCGATGGCGCAACAGTTTACCAATGCCGGGAACTTTCTGATCCTAATGCGAAAATTACTTCCTATCGGAGACATCGTTATCACGATGTGAAGCTGATCGCGAGTTATCTGGACAAAGAGATTGAACAAGGCTACCGCGCTTCCATCCGTTTGCACCGACCGATCCCGCTGTCTGTCTATTTGCCTCATCTGTTCGCAGATCTCTGCCAGTTCTTCGGCAGTAAATATATTCGGTATCTAGATATTGTCACAGCACATAGTCGTTCACATTGTCGTCGCTCTGTGCAACTGTTTCTATTTCAAAAGGAACAAACGAACAAAAGAAAGGGAAAGAGAATGTGAAATTTACCTCTCCGGAATTGAGCAGATTGCTGATGTCTTCGAGAAAGTTCTCGTGTTTGATTTGAGTATCGGAAAAGAGAAAGGTCGAATGAAGATCGGTGGCGGTCGCGCGTTTCAGAATTCCCTTTACATCTTCGTGCCATGCGTGAACTCCGTATTGCTGAGTGACTTCAATTTGAAAAACGTCGTAGTCGCATATGTGCGAGGCCAGCCTGGTCAACGACTGCCTTCCCGTGCCCCCGACACCGACCAGAAGCGCGTGACTTCGCGGTTGTTTGATAACGCGGGAAATTCGCGCCAAATGTTCGATGGCAAACCTAACGCGTTGCCTCATTTCAAGTGAACTGTTGTATTTTCTGTTGGTCTTTGTGTGCACTATACGCTATACTATACTATACTATACTGTACTATACTATACTATACTACGTTTAGTTTCACGTAATCGTTTACCGGAATAACACCAAGTTCATCGGCTTTCTAGACATTGCGTTGTATTCGGCCAAATAAGTTTCCACGATTTCTCGCAATTGCTCGAGATCGGAAACCTCCTGATACAGTCGCGTATCTACTTTTGCATCCCCAAAGTCGCAATACACCAAGTTCCGAAGTTCTTGCTCGGTGATTGTTCTTGCCTGTGACTCGATCGAGCGATTCGATCGAGGAAAAATCGAAGAAGAACAGAGATAAGAACAGATCGTATCGTTACCTTGTTTACCCTACTTTGTATTTCATCAACGTTGAAAAATTAAACTTCTTTGCTCTCACTTCATCCGAGTGATCCAAGATCCTTTCTTCCTTCTGCTTCGAGGGTAAAAGATCCTCGAACAATTCCTCCATCGACACGTTCATTCGACTGTTCAAAGTAAGGCGTATTTGCTTCACCAGCCAAGAGATGTCTTCTTGGTCGATCAAACGATCTCCGAAAACTCGCAGTACCTCGTGAACCCAGAGTCTTCTCATGCTGACCAAGCTTGGCATAGTTTCTGGCACGGATAACAGGACACCCTGTTGCGTAAAGTAGATGTCGATTATTACGATGTCGACGATTTTCGACGATTCGAAAGATAAAGATAAACCGACACATCTATATTTATATTTAGACGGAAGATACAAAAAAGCGAAGATACCTGTATCACTTTGGAAAAGTCGCGCAGATTGAAGACGTAATGACATTTGGCCGGTGTTGGTAAAAGATTCGAGAGACTCTCCTTGTATACGTCTAACGTGCCAAGAACGATCTCATCGATACACGGATCAAACTCTTTGCCGAATCCTCTGGAAAAATAGAAATAAAACTAGAAATTTTACTTTCGTATATTGTACGTTGTACGTATGATGTTTACGTTGCATGCGTGTAAAGTCTATCTAGCACGCGTACATACGGTAGAAAATTTCGGTGCAAACCTTGTATCGAGATGCCAGAGAACGATTTTACTAAATATCATGGTCATCACTTCGTCTTCGAATTCCGATATCGTTAAAACGACAAAGTGTCTCTTAAACCGAGGTGTAACGTCTCTTCCGCCACGATACGGCGGAGCCATAGCGCACATTAGATGAACATCGATCAACTTTATCATACATCTCTCTTTCCTGTCGAACCTGTATCGAACAAGTTTTCAAGCGCGTCAGCCGTCTATCAACGCAAAGAAGAGAAGAGAAGAGAAGAGAAGAGAAAAGGGAATCGTTCTTTACCATTCTCCGTGATCTAGCCATTGACGCAACAACTCGATCGGAGGCTGTGCCCCGTAAGTCTCCTTCATCGGCATCGAAAGATCATCGACGAAAATGATCCATCGTTTACCGATAGGCGCTCCGTAAACACCTTTGCGTCGTCTGTCCAGTTTCCCCATAATCGTATCTTGAGTCTGATTCGCCGTGGTTTGCGCGGAAAAATTTACGATCAACGGTTTGTTCACCGCGGGGTTATTTTTCTTTAATAGAAAATCAATGGTGTAGACGGACTTTCCAGTTCCAGTGGGGCCTGCGAGTAGCACCGGTTTCCCGTTGGCTACCAACAAACGTAACAGAGCTGTGTACCGTATCGTCTCGATGGTAGGTACTATTATCTGATTCACAGGAATGTCGCGAGCAATCGGTGGAGCGTCGAGCAATTCGTCGGACCATAGTTTCCACTTTCCTTTGCCCTAGCATCGTCGCACGAGCGATTGAAATTTAAAAAGTTTTTCGTTTAGTTGGCCTGCTTTCCAATTCCAATTCCAATTCCAATTCATCATTTTCACGCGCAACTCTCACCTCTTTGATAAATCTGTAATCAAAGACAAGACCATCCCGTGGCATGACGAATATGTACGGTTTCAACGGTGGTTCTATCGGTCTCGGCAGCCCGAACAATTCCACCAAATCGAAAGGGAAATTTCTTTCGAGAAAGCCACGAAACAGAACGTTGAATCGTTCTCTCGACTTTACATTCAGCGTACCTCCTAGTCCCCAGATGCACGAAAAGAAAAACGAACCCTGAAAACATTTTTTCAACTTCCATCTACTACTGTCGTCTACTATTGTTATTATTATTATTATTGTTGTTGTTGTTGTTGTTGTTGTTGTTAAACTACCGTCGTTGTTTCATTGGAAACAACTCATATATAAATGTGAATGTAATGTACCTCGAGTTGCGCCCGTAGGTCCAACTCGTCCATGTCCTTGGCAACTTTCACGTCGCGATACTCGTCGAGAAAACAGTCCATCAGATACGTCAATGAACGCACAAGATTCGTATCCGGCATCGGACAAATTTTCTGTCAAATAACAAAATTCTCGTTCGAATTAACGAACAAACGATCGATACGTACGAGTAACCGGGCGACATTAAAAAACAAACACCTGAACATCTTCGCGATGTAACCAGTGAATTATAGGGTCGCAAAATCTTTGAAACAACGACTCGTACAGAAAGTTTTTCAACCACGTGTTTATCACAGGCGGAGTATCGGCTATCCAAGATTTAAGTACAAGATTCCAACCGAGTGCGTCTGGTTCCATGTAAATCATTCCTACGTTCGAGAGAACATAAAAGAGAAAATACGATACGGCGAGAGAAGAATACGAGATGGAAAGAAAAAGAAAAAAAAAAGAAAAGGGAGAGGAGGAGGAAAACGTACCACAGCGAGAAACCGTGGCGGGCGAAGCATGCTCCAAATCCATCGTTTCGAATATCAGATTGGTGTAGGGTGCTAGTTGAATAATTTCTCCACTCATTAAACAAAGTTTCTTGTTATCGTCCAGTACGGTGTTCATACTTTCGATCCATACCGCGTCTATCGGCCCGTCAAAGATCAACCACTTGCGATTGTCGTTGGTCGATGTCGCGAACGCGCGATAACTGATGGCCAAAACACCGTCGGACCATTCGCGAGATATCGGATCGAATTGCCCGTATAATTGACCCAATGTAACAGCTTTAGGATTCGTTACAAACGTTTCTACTTTACGTTCGTTTATCAGGTTCTGAAACATTTTTTTTTTCTTTTTTTTTCCTTCTTCTTCTTGAAAAGAGAGACGAATAAAACCATACAGTTCAAACTCGCAAATAACTCAACAAACAACTTACTCGTTCTTCGCAAAGTTTTAACGCGTTGGCTAGAACGTTATACGCCGCTGTCTTTCCAGCAAATGGAAAGCCAACAATCATAAATCCATGTCGAACGATCATCATCTCGTATATCTGTTGTATTTTCTCCAAAAACCAAGCGTTGCATTGTAAATTCGAAGCCAAGCAAGCATCGTAAACGCACGCATTCAAATCGGTATAGTCTGGCTGTGGAAGTTCGACGCCAGGAAACAGATCCGACATGATACCCTAAATTCGAACGAATCGACTGAATGTGAAACTGAAGAAATGGAGAGAGAGAGAGAGAGAGAGAGAGAGAGAGAGAGAGAGAGAGAGAGAGAGAGAGAGAAACTCAATAAACGCATGGCATACGTTGAACAATGGCAAGTCTTCGCCGAGAAACTTTGGCAAATTCACGTCTTTGATGCTACGCAGTATCAAGATATTCTCATTTTCTTCCGGATATTTTATCTTCAAATTACCAGCAGCTATCAGAACAGATTTCACCGCTCTCATCCCGTAATCGTAATGATTTTGACTCGACAGCTGTTCCGAGCACAGCCTGTAAGTTTGTACGATCTTTACCGAAAGCGGCCGTGCCTCGTAAAATCCGTACGAGTACAATGTATTTTCAGCTATCAGGGCGTAATCTGGCACCTGAACGAACATGAACGAGTAAAATGAATAAAAATTGTCCAGTATTTTCCATACTTTCCATACTTTCCACGGTAGTACGGAATTTGGTTCTCCCTTTTCCGGGAAGAATCCCAATTTAATCGTACTAACCATCATTGCTACCGGACGAAACAGGGCTTTCAAATTATCGGGAAGTTCGGTTCTTCCAGCATAGCCAGGATTCATCGTGATGAAAACAGCGCAAGTAGGGTCCAATATGATTTCCGTATTTTCGAAATCTAGCTTGGCCAGTCCAGCGTTGATAGCTCGTTGAATCGTCAGAATTTGTTGAGCCACTACTGACAATACTTCCAGATCTATCCGATTAAATTCATCGAAGCAAGACCAGGCTCCGGTACTTGCCAATCCCTACGATGTATTTACATAGATGTTTTCATATCGTGCATGCCGATTGCACTAAACTCGCAACCGTTGTACGCAACGTACGATCGTATGCGACACGTGCGTACGATCGAGTATAAACTCGACTCGAAAACCGATAGAACTTGCAATTATAATTACCTTGAAAAATTTACCCAGAGCGACGTAATCGAGACCTTCCGAGCAATTGAACACAACGCACTGCTTGGCCACAGCCTTAGCCAAATCCTTGGTAGTCTCGGTTTTTCCAGTTCCGGCCGGACCTTCGGGCGCGCCGCCAAGATGTAAGCTCAGCGCGCTGAACAACGTTCGATAACATCGGTCGGTCAACGGTGTCACGACCAACCTAGACGTGTTACCCAAGTACTCGTACGCGTACTTCAACCACGTGTTTATCATCGTTGACTGTAAATCTTCGTCCTGCAAGCGCAACTTGTATTTACAAGTACTTGTAAGTAATAAAATACCACAACGATAAAATACTTTTCACTTTTCACTTTTCACTTTTCACTTTTTTCGTGGACGTGTACCTACCGTCCAATAGTATCTCAATTGAGCCAACCACTTGAAATCGGTAGCAGCGACGACTCGTTTCTCGTACAGTTCTGCTACAACGTCTCTGCTATGGACGTCCATCGTAACCAAAGCCTCTGAAAGTAATCAGTTGTGTCATACATAACGCATATATGTGCGTATGCCTCGCGCAAAGGCAACGAAATGTTCGTTTGCACGTACTTTGTACATCTTTTCATACCTAACGTTATACGATTTTGCATCGACAATGTACCACGTACTAGTTTGACTATTTCGTTCAACTCGTTCGTACAATTGTCGATATAGTTCTTCAAATCTTCCACCGTAGAATCTTCCATCTTAGACAAGACCGCCGTCACGTCGGCTGTCCAATAAAGCTTACTTATACAGAGAACAGTCTGACCAGGCCATTCCAATGCCCATCTCGATCTGATCTGCTTTAAATACGCATCCTTTGCTAGCACCACCTTAAATTGAAAACACGTTGGCACTGCATTGCAATTCTTGGGAATTTTTCGGTCGGTTTTCAATCTTTCAATCTGTCACGAGTATCTTATACTTTTGTTCTCACTCTCTCTCTCTCTCTCTCTCTCTCTCTCTAGTTGTTTCCCTGTCCACTTTTTTCTCCAACGGAATTTAAACTGTTATTTACCAAAATGGGAATTCAAAGACACATTGTGTCGTTGTTTCTGGTCTTCTCACCTGTGCTTTAACGCTCTTCTTCATAGAGGTTTCCAGTTGGAGCAACCACTTCTCAACCTGGCCACGAGCTGCCGTCGTGTCGATGATGTCTCGCAGAATAATTTCTTCTCCCTCGGAGGATTTTATAACTGTTATTTCCAAATCGAGCGTAAAGTCTACTCGCGCAATTCCTTCGAAGCACTTTTTCAGATGCGGCTGTACTCTGACGTAGATACATATCGAGAGAGAGACAAACAAAAGTCAACGACAAATATGTTTGCGCACGATAATTAGAAAATAAATATCGCGCTCGCGCATAGTATAGTATAGTGAAACTATTCCGAAACTACTTATATCTGTACCTGGTGGGATCTTTCGTTTCCGACAATATCTCCAAGAGTTCGTCGTTGGACAAGAAGAAAAATCGCGGAAAATATAATCGTTTCTTTTCCAAATAGGCAGTGAGTCCTTTTTGCACCAGATCTAGCAAATTTATACATTTTTTAAATCGTTCCAGCATCTTGTCGATTTCAACGACCGACATAACTCGAGGATCCGCTGCTACGCACAACATGATTTCTCTCCAAATCTGTGTGCCAAATGTATAACTACCATTAATTACGTTCTACCATTGTTTTCCTTGCCTTTTCCCACGCAATTGTTCATCAAACGATTAATAAACAAAAAGACTAGCGAGCAAGCCGAACGAGCAAGCTTAAAAATGAAATGATTCGTTACGGAAACAACAGGTAGTACAAACAGCGGTATACACCTTGTCCACGGCGCTAAAACGTCGTCCTTCCTCCGGCATTTGTTGCTGAATATCAGGTGACGAAAATATCGGTTCGAGGTACATCCATATCGCTTGGACTTGCAACCAATGATCGATAATACTTTGCAACAAGAGTAGCTTCGATTCCCAATCTCTGTATACATATAACGAAGTACATATAAGAAATAACGATTTCGCCAACCAACGCGACGCGAAATAAATAAACGAAAGTTGATAAATAAATTCAAAGTTACTAAAATACTGCTACTACTGACAAAGTCTCCTTCTCGAACGGTTTGATGTAGAGAGAATTTTTCATAGTTTGAGCCTTGATCGAGTGATCGTCCAAGAGCAATTGTATGTCATCGATGCTCGCAATTACGTAGGTGCCTGTATCGCGATAAGGATTAACAACGAACGCGATTTCCGTCCAATCGAGATGCATCCGAACGAGTGCTCTCTCCAAATTCCCTTCCTTCGTCGCTGCTTCCGATATTCCCTCGAATTTCGTAACGTAATCGGCTAAACCGTAATCGAGGATCTGCAATGCATCGTGTACGATTTTACGCAATTTTAGTACAGTTTAGTACAGTTTTAGTAGTGATTCGAGTTTGAAGAGATTCGAACAGATTCGAGTAGAGATTCGAGAGAGTCGTCGAGTAGAAAAGATAAGGAAAGAAGGTGTGTGCGTTTACTTTGGCAAGCGTCATCGACTCGTCGACCTTTATAGGGAAACCGACGATCTCTGATATTTGTTCCCAGTGTCGACTCTTCAGCGAGGGATTTCCAAGAGTAGCAATCACAGGCACGTGCTCTTTGAATTCCTCGATTTTCGTTCGTACGGTTTCAACGAGCCTCTTCGTTATCGGTTCCTGTATGGATCTCTCCAACCTGTAGATCGTTCGCTGAGCAATCGCCGTCGCTGTTTCGATCGCCTCTGGTTCGTAAGAGCCTATCGTCGAATTCATCCACGTGTCGTAGTTCGTTAAAAATTCGCACGTCGTGTCGTACAATCTTTTATACGGCGCCAATTTGTCCGCTGTCTAACAAACGTTAACGTTGTTAACAAACGTTACAACAAACGAACAAACGCACGTCTCACCGTACGCGACAATTGCAACGACAAATAGCGACAGTTTCTGTTATTATTTGTACACGCCTACGCATACATGTACGTACCTGGGTAATTACTTATCAGCGTATTTACTTAGCAGCGTAGTCTAGTTCAGCCGTGTAATAATCTGCAATCTGCGTGCATCTGCGTGCATCCGCGCGCAAACTTAACAAAAACTTACCGTTTTTCGCAAAGGATACTGCGACAGTTCCCAACCAAACAGTTCTTCCTCTTCGTTGAATCCATCGATTGTATCCATCGCGGCGATCAGTTTGCTTTCCAAGCGATCAGCTTTCTTCTTATATCGATATATTTCCTCGATGTTGCCCCAATATTGCAACTCGTTGCAATGTTTCGCGTATATTTCCAGCTCTCGTTCAAATTGCTCCATCCTTCTCTCGAGGATAGTTTGGAATTCTCCGATTTTACTCGCAACTATCGATCGGTGTTGCTCGAAGATGTCCGCCAGTTTGTAATACCTACTCGATAGATACACACGTCCCACAACGACGAACGAACAATAAGTTTCGCAAGACTCGTTCTTTTATTCCATTTTCTTCCACTTACCATTGAAAAGCAAAATTATTGATCTTCAACTCGACAGGACTCAAGATGGAATAATCCGACAAAACAAGTATATACTTGACAATTTCTTCCAGTCGATTTTCCAGTTCGCCGGTAGTTTCCGTTTCCGTGACGTTTATAAATTTTCGAACATCTATCAATTCCCTGGTGTTTACTGGAACGCTTAGCGCACGGTCTACGATGCGTTGATACTCGTTCCCTATGCTAGTCAGTCAATCAGTCAGTCGGATCAGTCATGTCGCAGCATTATTTAGCTTTAGTTTAACATCGACGTTATTTACAAAATAAAAATTTACATAACAAAGTACATAGATAACACGCAAACGTTAAGAAATGCGCACAAGCGTGCTTCTTTCTATACCGCACTTTCTTACACGAAACACAGCGTGGAAAAGGAAAGAATAATCGCTTACCCTCTAGATTTTTGTTGATACTCGCTGATCATTTTACCGACCAATTCCTCTTTCAGCTTCAGAGCTACAGAGGCGATATGCTTGACGATCTCTCCACGGTGAACGGTGAAGAACCCAGCGAAATAAGTTCGGTTATACTCGACTTTTACAGAACGGGACAAACGATCGTAATTCGCGATCAACGTTCGATACTTTTCGAAATTTTCAGCTGTATCGTGCTTTAAGAATTCTTGTACTCTGCCGGTTTCCGAATCGTTTATAAAACTGGCATACTTGTCGAATTCGCTCAGCCGCGCGATCGGGCCAATTTTCTCTCTGTCGATTAGCCGTCCAATTTCTTCCGCGTGTTTCTTCACGCATTCTCGCGATATGTACGGCTACGGTACGACATAAATTAATAAATTAATCAGTCAATCGATCACACGTTTATCCCAAAGGAGCTAGCGTAGCCCCGCGCGTAGTATATCTACGCGTGTTCGAGATATTCGAGAAGAATCAACAAATAGAGACAGAGATAGTAACAAAGTTTGAAAAATACCTGGAGCAATTTTCGATCGGTAACGATCGAGCTAGTAGTGTTCAGTAGCGTTTCGATACGCGGCAGCGTACCGATCGTTTCTCCCAATAAATTCAGTATCGTTTCCGAAAATGTTTCCGAAAAGACTTTGAACGTTGGTTCGAACGATACGTTTGAATCTCGTACCGTCACCTTGACGTCAAAGCCGCGACACGTACTCTACGAGTGACAAAAACCGTAGATACCGATAACAAACCGATTAACTTAAAAATTACTTAAAATCTCAATGATCCTCAAGTCCGATCACTGTTTCGAACTTACGTTTCTGTCGTAAAGATAATCGAGATATTCTTCCACAGAGCGCAAGTAAACTCCTCGCAACTGATCTTCCATAACGAAACCGATACAATTGAAAAATCGACGATGCAAACCCGACGTGTCGCCTGTCACTGTCAATGGCAACTCGTTTCGTTCGAATGCCTAAATCCAGACAAGATTCGACGTGTGTTATTTATACAAGCAGCTTTCGTTTCAGTCGACGTCTCAGTCGTCAAAGTATCAGTTACATATCTCGCATTTACATTGTACGCGTATCATTCAATTTCTAAAAAATTCTTCCTCAAAATGGCTTGGCCAGCAATGTCGCGTGTCGTAAAAAGAATCGAGATACGCTTGACACGTCACATTTATTTGTACGTGACAAGTTAGTACACGTGATACAGTCTTTCTAGTATCACACAGTGATACTCTGAGAATATATTTCTGAGAAACACGTCGTTCAATGTCAAACTTGAATCTTGAATCAATTTCAGATGCAATACCTATTTCTTCACGCCAACAATTTTCAAGCGGCAATTTTCAGTGTCGGCGCGAAAAAATATCTACGTATCTCGCGTGATTATATGTGAAAATAATTTAACACGTTGTACAACATATTACACGATGTAATTTACATCCTTTTATGCGCGCAATATGTTTTATCATCGTAACATTTTCATTCCTATATAACGAATCTAACAACGATCTGTCTGTGCGAATCTACTTTTCACGTCACGCGTATACATCACACGTTAGAATTAGCAACGATAGAAATTGAAGAATTCTACGTCGTGAATTTTCATCGCGCAACCCTGACGTTTCGTTGCTCGATGAAATAACGAGAAAGAAAGAAAGAAAGAAAGAAAGAAAGAAAGAAAGAAAGAAAGAAAGAAGGAGAAATTTTCTTTAATCTTCAAGACCAACTCGGTGGATTTAGTTTAGTGAACAAAACGAGTGAAATTTTCCACGTTTTTACAAACGTTTGAATTTTTATAAATTCCTCGAAGAAAATTACTCAAATACTTTTGCATTCTGTTTTCAACGTCACAGGTAATGTGAAAATGTCTCTGAAAAAGAACAACGAACCGAGGAGGACTGCGAGTGAAACGACGACGATTCAGTCGTACGATTCTTCTCGTCGAGTCGTCAACAGTTTGAAACGTCGACAAGTTTTCATCGAGTGTCTGAATACTTTGCTGAATGTATCTGTGCATGTGCGAGTGTGTATATATACACATATATGTTACGTAATACCGCGATTAAAATTCCTCGAATTTTCGGTAACCAATGCTTCGCAAGCTCCTCCTTTGTCGCAGAGCACATCCTTGAAACGATCCTTTCGAAACTGCCGAGATCGTACGATGTCTCGCGTGCTGCCAATTCTCTTCCATTTATGAGTTTGCAGTCGCTGTCGTATCAGAGAGAAGTCGCATTATCACAAGTGCAATTATCAGCAGGCAATTACAGGTTCTAGCAACAAGTTTCTAATTTGTCATTGCGTTATCCAAACTTTTACAACCGTGATCGTTGCGAGAAAGAAAGGAGAACACCTCCCTACGTGTTACGATCTGTCGATCTGCCTGAATTCTTATAAATTAGCAGCAGCGTTCGTTAAAGTAAGAAACCAACCTGAATTCGCGATACCAATAATCGAAAATTCGTCGTACAACAGGACGATACAATAGAATTCTTCTTTCGAGCCTCGCTCTGTTCCATCGATAGTTGACCTCGTGTTCTTTCGGAAATCGTGCTCTTTCCAATCGTTCGTTTCTTTCAAATCCAGTAAACTGCAAATCAAATCGTATCATTCCATCTTTATCGTTCCAATTCGTTCTCTTTTCATTCGTTGACAGATCGATGCTAAGATACGTAATACGTATCTGTCGAGTTGTTCGAGTGATTTCATTGATACGTACGTTACGATATTGTTACCATTATTATTACTACTACTACTACTACTACTACTACTACTACTACTACTACTACTACTACTACTACTACTACTACTACTACTACTACTACTAGTACTACTACTAGTACTACTACTGCTACTACTACTACTACTACTACTACTACTACTATTACTACTACTATTACTACTACCACCAACAATTATTATCGGTCATTTACTTGACAGTAAAAGCCAAATAAGAAAACGAATGTATCCTTTCGACAGACAGAATTCGAGAATATCCTCAATGACAGGCGCGAATCCTGTCGACTCAACGGTAACGGTCATTGTTTTCAATTCATCGGTCCGTGAATACGATCGAATATCGACTCACGAGGAAATTTAATTGAATTAACGTACCTCTTTCAACGAAGAATACATCGAGTCTCCGATAACGAATTCTACAACCGACATCTTCACGTTCAATACATATTCCGCCTTCGCTTCCTCTATCAAACGATTCAACGATTCCTTAAATTTGTCTTTCAATTTGGTCGGGACACGTTTCAGTATGTTATTTAGAAGATCGACGTCCATTGCTCCCACGTAAGTATCGTCGATGCCTCGGGTCAAATAATAGTAGTACCGTAAAATATCATCGTTACTTTCCACGATTACGTCCTCTTCCGCCTCTTCTCCTTTTCCTGTTTCTTCCACGCGCCTATCTATCTTACTCCTAAACACTTTTTCCTTTTCTCTCTTTCCTCTCTGCTTCATCGCAGCGAGAAGCCGAGCGCGGAACTTTTCTCTCTCTTGGCACAGCGATAAATATTTGTACATATTTTTCATCTTGTATCTTTCTCTCTCGTTCACTCAATTCAAGCAATACGATACGCGTACGATACGAATCTGCCTCGCTCCACCATACGTGTATACACGTATACGATATTCTACTTCTCTCCAACATTCTTTTCAAACGAACGATCAACACGGATGTAACTACACATATTTGCCAAGTAAGTACTTGGTTCTCTAGAACCAACTAAAATATCGAAATATCGTTGCAGTTTTTCTATTATATAAAATATAATATAACGGCGTGTCTGCTCGAATATCGTAACTACGTAGCTATACATGTAAATAGTTACTACGCATGGAAGCGAATTAAATCGATCGGTCGACTTTCTTACTATAGCGTATCGAACGATGAACCGATTTTTTTTTTTTTTTTCAACTCATATTATCGCAGTCGTAGTACTTTGAATCCAGCAATAGTTGTTTTTCAAATAATAATTTGCTAATCTAGAAAGTGCGCAAGTCTTTCTTTTTTCCAAAGATTTGCGCCTCGATAATTACGAACGGATAGCACGTGTTTGGATTTGTTCAAATTTTTAATTTCAAAGTGTGACTTTGCATGATCGAGTTTTACAATATACACGTGTGACACGTACGCACGTGTGTTCAAAAATTATCTGTACTTTGTATACGTAATATGTATTTTATATATATTTACAATATAACACGTAATATATTCGAATAACGACCAGATGGAAGATAAATACAAAGAAATTGGAACGTTTCAAGAACAAAGAATGTCCAAGTACTTGCGTGATCTATATAAATTTACTTTCATCCATTTCAAAGCACCTGTCTAATATTTCTTTTTGCTTTCGCACACTACAATACATACATATGTGAAATGTCTAAACAAAATTTCATTTAAAGGTTTAGCATCTGTTAACGATAGATTATATTCCATCTGTATAATCTATTATTAACTGATACGCAAAAATTAATAATTGCATTTGTTATACACAACTTGGAGTCACTGAGTCTATACATACATACATACATACATACATACATACATACATACATACATACATACATACATACATACATACATACATACATACATACATACATACATACATATATACATGCATATATACATGCATACATACATGCATACATACATACATACATACATACATACATACATACATACATACATACATACATACATACATACATACATACATACATACATACATACATACATACATACATACATATATACATACATACATACATATATTCACAAACATTCAGGTATTCAACATATTATTACGTGCTATTCTTATTTTTTGTTTTTCAACTTATCTTTGTACGTACCATTAAAAAGTTTTATCAATTTTCTCCAATCTTTCGTTATCGGTAAGAAAATCACAACGAAAAATGTTGCGATTTAATACGTTTATGTAAATAAATTCGTACGCGTATAATATATTCTTTTTGATTGTCAATCAATAGGCTTTTTTTTTTTACTTTTGATCCCGCGTCCAATAATTGTACAATGAATTTACATATCAATTTTTGATATCTTTCTCTTTATCTACTCGTTCGTCTCTCTCTCTCTCTCTCTCTCTCTCATACCTCATTTATTTTCTTTTAATTAAATTACCATAAATCATTACATAAAAAGTTAGCAATTGAATACATAATTAACGCACAACTATCTTTTCTTACATCGTTATCATTTTTGTCTACGTTCTGTACAACGAACTACATTTCGAGAATACAAGTCACTATCGAAGAAAATCTGTTTCGAACACCAACGTTTCTGCAATTATTATTTTGTAAAACAAACATGTCACGTAATACTATGTAATTCGATACAGCTGCATATCGTAAATCCGCAAACGTGCGTAAGCGTTACTCGTAAGTATTTACATAGATGCGTATTTACATATATATATATATATATATATATACGCACGTGTATTTCGCATTCCGACGAAACATTCGGCAGAAATATGGTAGCAAATATCGTAGAAAGCAGAATAAATCAAACAATCCAAAATACAAATATAAATTCGTAATATAAAGCCGGTAGTATGAAAAATTATTGAAATTAATTCAACAGGTTATTTCGTATTCACGATAGGCTTGGCAATTTGTGCTGATTGCTATTGAAATAATTGAGTGAAATACAACAGTTGCTCGGCATCGAGAGGTATACGGCGTAATAATTCTGGGAGGCAGCAAACGATTACGGTCTCGTGAAGCGATATCGGTACGGTGTCCAGGCGAATAATTCTATATGAAAAGAATAGATATACGAATATATATATGTATACGTATATAGTATACTGACAACGTGGTACATATTCTTAATATACATATTCTTCTATGCATGTGTTATGATGCCCAGGGTTTACAACGTGCATAATGTTATCGCGTCCCGATACGTCATTCTGTATGTTGCCGATTCAATTCGTCTTTCACAAATTGTACAAAACGATCTTTCGGAAAACTAAGCGTACGTATTCACATACGTACGTATGTGAATCCACTCATGGACTTATCGACGAGAAAAACGTGATATATACAACTTGAAACGTTAAAACGAGTATCGAGATGCCATCGACATACGCAGTGTGTCGAATCATGTTTGCGAACAATCGTATAATAAGAAACTACACACGGACAAGTTTTAGCTAATGAACGCGTAGCCAGTGTAACGACGCGTTGTCACGCATGCTGGGTGATCTTAGTAGCTGTTACTTAATAGCTGCAATACTACTACAGGATACGAAGATGAGATGCAAGTTGAACTTTAAGCATGCTTTGATCATTTCTTCGTTTTTCAAACGAAAATGAATGAAAATGAACGAGGACGTAGTGATCTCGTTTTCTTTTCTCGACATTTTCAATTGAATTTTCCGTGTCTCTCGTCGAGTTTGACACGTAAGTAAATATACAAAATACGTATATCTATCTCTATATAGAAACCTGAGAATCGTCAAACGTTGTATGAAAATAAATTCCCTCGATTCGTAGTATATCGATTCGTAGTAATATCTCGTACGTGCATGTTACGTAACATTAAAAATGCACATATATCGATATCAATTTCAATCGATAAACAACTATCTCATAAAACTATCTCAACGTATCTTCATTTTATCGTTCATTTTATCATTATCCTCCGAACAAAGATTCTCTATTCAAATCAAACGACAGTGTATCAAAACGACGCGAAATAAGAAAGTTGAAACGAAAAAGAGATTACCCGGTAGGTGTAACGTCCAAGTTTCAAACTTCTTTCGGAAATTTATACTCGGAACTCGAAGCAATCGGCATTTAAAATTAAAGTAGCGATAAACAAATTTTAGTTTCGTCCTCGAACATGAAATCACTTACTGTCGTAAATAATATACACTACCATTCATAAATATTCGACCGATGCTTCGATCGATTTATACAGAGATGTTATTCGATCAAAACTCAATCTAAAGCATTAAAAAAAAAAAAAAAAAAAACAACACGATACAGAGCGATAAAAATATTCTTGCGAAGACCAAGAGACGGTAATACGTACGCGTGGAAAAAAGTTGTTTAGAATTAGTCGTTCTCGCCAACGTGTTTCGAGATTGTCAAAATCGGCGAGGAATATGTAATATATGTAAAACTGAGATAACAATTGGTACCTTTTTGTAAGATCAGCGAATTGATAAATCCCCTCCCCCCCTCTCTCTCTCTCTCTCTCTCTCTCTCTCTCTGTCTTTCTTCCCCCATGTACAATATATATTTCGTATCTGTGATTTCATTCACGTTTAAAAAATTGGAAGATAAATCGCCAATTTAATTTAAGTTGCAAAAATATTCCATCAGACGACATTGTACATTACAGATTTCCGTCTTATTGGGAAAAGCAAGTTTTCAGATACTTATGAACGATAGTGTATATGAAATGTTTTATACGATGAATCAGCTTCGTGATTAGAGAAAAGAAATGAATCGCTACGAGAGCGATGCAAAGCTACGATGTTTGAATATAGCGGCACAAAATCGCACACATGTTCACTAAATTCGATTTACGCCCTACGATTTACCATTGCTAGTGAAGCATGGACAGAGCGCGTTCAATATTCGAGTGCAGAATCCACGGGCACGATGATTCCAACCAGCGATACTGGCGATACCCTTCGGCCTATTTCCTGTACAAACAAATATTTCTTCTCTTTCTCTTTCTCTCTCTCTCTCTCTCTCTCTCTCGCCTTTTTTTTCACTAATCTGAGAAAGTGGCAATGAGTAAGAACAAACTTGAATCGTACAGACAAACGTATTTGTCTTTTCTTTTCATTGTTCACTTTCACATCAATATCGTACGATTTTGTATTTTAGTATAAAGCTTACCTTCACTGGAATCACCTTTCTGAAATACGAAATCATCGATGAGTTGAACATTACGTTCGACAGTGTCATTATTCGAAGAGAGTATCGCGAGAATAAAACGTATACAGAATATTTACCTCTGTGAACATTATTCTTTTCGATGCTTCCGTGATTGCCATTTGTATAACTTCACTTACGAACTTTGTCGTTTCTCTCATTAGCTCTTCGTCATCTTTGAAAGCCTCTTTTCTCTGCTCCAGCGTCCCAGTAGCTAATATTTTTTCTCGTTCCTCCATGGTCCATTTACAACAATCGGCATTATACGTGTTTTCGGTCATAATTTCTATGGTCTTGATGATTGGTTCTCGATTCAATTAATTTTGATTCGTGGTATTTTTTATATCACGTCATTGTAGATTTTTCAGAAATTTATTTTCACAAATAATCGTAAGTTCAACGTTTCTTAAACCTGCTGCGTCAACCAACAACCCGCTTTTTCATAATTCATATAAAAAAAATATACAGAATATACGCGTTATCAGACGTTGTAACATTATTGTTTTCCTACAAGAAATATCCGTTTTACTTACATTTGCAGCGAGAGACTGGAGGAAAAGGCGATTGACCTTTCGGACATAGATATCGAGCTACAGGTGGTGCGCACTCGTCCTACAAGGGAGACTGAGTACCGAGCATCCACTGTCAACTGGCAATTTCATGACCGTTTTATTTTTCAATCTTTCAAATTGACTTCTTTCCAATCTCTCCAAAATTTAAATCCACGTTGATCGTACAACCCGAATGTTTTAAGAAATTTTGGCACAACGATATCCTTCTTCCGTTCACATCCGATATCCGCTTCCTCTTTTTCTCTCTTCCTATCTCTCTCCCTTCTTCTTCTCTTCCTCTCTCGCCCACTCTCTCTCTCTCTCTCTCTCTCTCTGTCTGTCTGTCTGTCTGTCTGTCTCTCCGTTCCTCCCTTTTTCTTCCGTTCTATGTTCTTCCTTTTCGTGAGAAAGCAAGATATTAATATTTTCGCGCGGCTAAACTAAACGTTAGAGTAAACGCTGTTGCTAGCAAACGATATATTTTCAAACAAATAGACCATGCGGTGAATGCGAGTGATAACGATCGATACGCATGTCCAAATTATACTCGGTACGCCCGACCACTGATTCACTTCGTAACGATCGAACGTTTGCCAAGCTCGCGACTGCTGGCTCAGTTTGCCTCACTGAATATCACCCCGGGGAAACGTTTCGGAGCATGCGTCGACCTCCGCACGATTGTCAAGTACGTATACTTGCTTCCTAGTTGTACAATTTATCACCCTCTTTTATCACCCTGTATTTCTCACTTCTCTTTACACGCTCGAGAATTTCTACTGCCGAACGATATTAAATTATCAAGTTGATCAGTGTCGTCGTTGTATTTGGCTATTCCATCACACGGAATATAGCCAAAATACGAAACAGAAAAAATTCACACGATAAATTTTTGGAAATGAAACAACAACCATAAAATATTACAACGAATTTCTATCTTACTTCTATCGTATATACAGTATGAAATACTCGATGCGAATTACTTTATTACTCAAAGACTCGAACGTAGACGCCTGGTCGTCGTTCTTTCCTTAAAGATGCAACACGTAGACGCGATGCGCGCGCCTAAGAGTAAAAACTCTGGATATTAACTCTGGTTTTTAGCGAAAAAGGTAAGCGAAAAAGAAGCGATACCGGAAAAGATAGAAAAAGGGAAAAGGAAAAGAGAGTGAGAAAGAAAGAGGGAGAGAAAGATTTCTAAACATAGTAGGAAATCAATATAGTTAATGCATATAGTCGATGCATATAGTTGAAATCTGTGAATTGTCCAAATTACCAACCAACTAGTCAGCGTAAATATTGCAAAATATTGATAATTTATTCGTAGAAGACTGGAAAGATCGTTATAATTCATTTCGGATAATTTATTTTACCTTTTTAAAAATTTTGCACGTTACACGTTACGCGATACGAAATGTCTTACACCTTGTCCGGAAAATATAGACATCTTTCTAACCGCACGTCAATCTTCTACTTTTTCTTTTCCTCCAAGGCACACGTGCACGGTATAATTTCCAATTTCGTTGAATAATTTTTGCCGCGTGATTTCGACGAAAATATTCTACGTTCGCTAAAAAAATCTCCTTTGCGTTCAACTCGTTTTCCTCCTTCAATCTTTCGTACAAACTACGTTGGACAAGAAGTTGATCCTGTAAGTAAGCACGTACATGTCGTACGAAATATGTTACACGCGTATGTTATTTCGCGAAAATGTTTCTTGTAACTTCCGAGACTGTCGATATGGCGCAACTTTCTGCCGCAACGATGCCGGGAACGATGATAACGAAAGATGTAAAGATAAACTGAACAAACCTGAATAACGACGTATTCTTCGTTGATGCAATTCTTTTTCAATAAAAGACTAATTTTGCACGCGTAAAGCGATTCAATGTTCGTATCGTATTTTTCAAATTGATCCAAATGTCGTTTTCTCATTTCGTGGCTGTGTACCGGTTTTTTTTCGTTTCATTATTAAATATAACAAACGTTAGAAAAAACTGTCGGTTGTTGGTCAGGAAAATTAGGAAAAAGAAATTGTTTCTTTACCGTTCGTTGCACAAAGCGTCCATTCTCAGACGATACATTTCGCCAAGAGACTTTGAGCGAAGATCGAACCGTTCGATTTCCGTTTCTATACATCTTTTCCGTGCTTTGCTCTTCAAAGTTGAAACCAGTAACATCGATGAAAATTCCGCTCTGAAATAAGCAGTTAGTATCGTGGATGTAAATATTATTAACGATTACATTACGTTAGATCATACAACTAGCAATAAGTAATAATAAGTAATATATAATTAATATAAATCACTTTGTCGTTATAATTTGCTCGAAAGAAAAGAATAAAACACTGACGACACTTACGTTCGTATTTTTATTTTTTGTTTCGAGCTTTCTTCGACATTTTTCTTTGCCAATCTCGTTGCTCCCCAATCTAATTCAACATTTCGCCGAAATTGATTCAAATCTGAATCCTCGTTTTGAAGTAAAATCTCCGATTCTGTTGGAAAATATACCACACGTATTATTTGTTGATATTAATGTGACGTTTATCGATATTTTGCGGAGAGAGAGTTAAATCAAGCAAATATTTTTCTATTAATGTTATATAATGTTTAAAGTACATGCATGTGCATTTTAAAAGAAATATATATATATATATATATATATATATATATATATCACACATACGTGTCATTTCGAGTTTAATTTTTTCAATGTTTTTTTTAAAATCGCATAATTCATCGCTCCAGATTACTTCTTTCTCCAGAGGCATTAGTTTGGCATTAGTTTCGATCAAAGAACAAAGTAACTCAATTTTTTCAATCAACATCCTTCTTCGTGAATAAAAGTTTCGTTCAGTTGTTTCTCCAGCTCCAACGTTCGAATACTGTACGATTTATTCGTTAATTTTACTTTATTAAAATCAGTAACTTTATACATTACGAATTATACATTCGGAAACAAAATAATACGTACAATCATTCGAAATCAATCTTATCTGTTATTTACCTTTCTCGTCAGTATCGGTAAACATCCGTCCATTTGATTCGAATTTTAAAATAATATATATTTTCTTCTTGAAAAAAAATTAATTGCGCAATTGTATGAAATGCAATCCATTAATTGGACACGTGTACACACACACACACACACACACACACACACACACACATCGTTGGCGATTTAAAGTTAAACGTGTGATAAAATACGCACATATAGCATCTAGACACATGATCAAATTTATTAGTTTTCCGTGACCATAGTTACGAGTTGAGTCTGTTACTGATTATTGCACACTTACTTGTCGTCGTGTAACGAATGTCAAAGTAAAAGTATATATCGAATCAGACTTATACCGTAACGATAAACTTCATTCACAACGATTAATTAACAGCGTTTCGTTCCGCATAATCTGCGCACACGATTTAAATGTTTCTGTTTAAGGAACTGTGTATATGCATACGTACGTGTGCATCGTGTATAAACAAGCGATGCATGCATGCGCGATCGATCGATCGCTCACGTATGTACGTACGTGTGTTTTCGTACAGAGAATAAGATTATAAGTAAATTTATATTTGTAATTCAATTATTGTTATATCTCTGCTTTAAGCCTAATAATAATTATATTCCTAATACCTAATCATCTTACTTAACGAAAATGATGACATAAAGTAACAGTCGGTGATCGGTTAAAACACGGCTTCCACGTGTATACATGAAAGTACATATATCGATTCCATGCGCTCGAATTAGAAAAGAAATTTCTACCGAAATTTGAAAACGATCAGTGCTCTGATCGAATCACTTTTGACACGTACAAAACCTAAACCTAAACAAAAAATGTCGATCGATAAATCGACGAACCAATGATGTCGATCAACACTTATTCCATTCCAAGTGGTAAAAGTATTCAACTGTAAAATGTAAGAACTAGTCCAACGGCCGTTGATCGTAGTCCGTTGTTCGACAACTTCTGGACGACGTCTCTCTTAAGAGAGTAAAAACCGACGCTTGTACTTCGTACTGCCTGATGAATCGTTATGAATCGATCGTGAAAGAATCGTTATATCGATTATTATAATCGACCGTCATAACGTTTTTCGCCATTTCACGTCGCACCAAAATAATGTACTAAGATCGTTGCGCGCGCATATACATATATACGTATAAAAATATATTCCCTACCTTGGAATAGAAAATCTCTTTTCATTCCAACCCTTCTTATATATCGAACGAAACATCCGTTTATCAGATTATTTAATTTAACAATTGAAACGTTGATAATATTATTTTTGGAACTCTGGAGCGATAAGTGAAACGAACGATACGACTGCAAAGTCACGAATGGGATACTTCCTACGGGATAATTCCTATATTCGCCGTAGCGAAATTACAGAGGGCGTAAGAAACGCTTCGACGTCACGTCTACTCTGTCGTTAGTCGATGGTTATTAGTCGATCTCGAGTCCAAATATCGTCGGGTGTGTGGTCTACGATACGATAAATATGGCGTACCGTGGTGTGAAAGGTTCCGATCCGTTCGTTTCGAAAACATCGCGAAACGAACGTTTCGCGCAAATGTCGAAGCAAGAGCAAATTATTCAGCAAAAGAAGCTCGAGATACAGGCAAAAATGCAAGAACAAAAAGCGAAAGAAGCTGTGGAAAACATGAAGAAGACAAACACGCTAGCTACGAATTTGATAGAAAACAGAACAAATTCTCCAAAGTGAGTAAAGTGGTGTCACTTTCGGTATTATTCGATACTTACTGGATAGTATTGCAAAAACATCTTCTTCCTCGTAATTCTGCGTTAACTCTTGTTCTTAACACCGAAGTAGTTTTTGCTCTTCGAACAGAACTGCAGTGTTGCAGATGTCAAAACGTTTACCACGAACTCGTCGATCCACTCTGGAAATATCATACGTATATAGCAACGTATAGTTTCAATTTGTATCGATCGACTCGAAAACGATTAATTCAGTAGTTTAATTCGATATGTCTTAATACAGATTAATTCAACGTAATCTTACAGACAGACATTTTCGTTACAGAAAAGACGAAGACAAGTCAACTACGTGTCAAACGATTAATTTGTTTGCCAACGACGGTAGCTTCTTGGATCAGTTTAAGAAAATTGCCAACAAAGGAACAGGAAAATCAGAGTTTTCTTTGAAAATGGAGAAAAGGGAAGAAAACGTACAAGAGAAGGAGCGAAAGAAAAATAACGACAGAAACAAGGACTGGGAAAATAGGAAAGATCGTGGAAGAGAGGATTGGGAAAAGCCTTGTGACAAAAGACACGGCTCTTCTTCCAGCCCATCTCCTATCAAACATCCAGTATCTCAGAGTCCAGAAGCTAGACGCTCGTTCAATCAAGTAACGTCCAACGGACACCGTACGCAGCATACTCATCAACAGTTTCTTCGTCAAAATGGAAATCTGTCTGCTATTCCTCCCCACATGTCTCAACCTATGACGCATCTCACCGGTGTATCATCACCTAACACGAGAAGTATCGTAACCAACGTATCCCCCCCAAATTTATCAAAAATGCCTCCTTTGAAAAGTACGTGCAACGCTTACCCTAGAGCGGACGATCAATCCGGAGATCCAAAAATGCAAATATCGCCATCCCATACGATTCGTCCACCTCCACCTCCGCTTTTATCCGTGCAACCTGTTCTCCCAAATACCAACATACCTCCGCCAAATATGCATATTTCTCAGACATTGTCGCCTAATTTACAAAGCATGCCACTACCGCCACCGCCACCGCCACCGCCACTACCACTATCGCTACCGCTACCGCTACCGCTACCGCTACCGCTACCACTACCACTACCACTACCACTACCACTACCTTCGTCGATTCCATCCGGATCTCTGTCATCCACAACGTCGCCATTAACGTTGACGACACCGTCGACGTCCTCTTTGCTATTGTCATCACCGCCACCATTGCTCTCGTTGTCTTCTCCCTGTTCTACTTCTTCTATCACTTGTTGTCACAATTCTTCCTCTTCCTCCGCTACCTCTGCCTCTACTTCATCTATATTAACATCAACGACATTTCAACTACCTTCGTTACCGACGTCCTCTTCCTCGTCATCGATATCGACGCCAACATCGGCGTCATCGTCATCGTTATCCGCATCGACTTCGACATCGACATCGACATCGACATCGACATCGACATCGACATCGACATCGACATCGACATCGACGTTAACATCGTCATCATCGTCGTCATTGTCATCAACGCCGTCGTTGTTAGCATCCTCTTCGTCATCGTCGTCATCGTCGACATCGTCATCGTCATCGTCATCGTCATCGTCATCGGTGGCGTCGTCGTCGTCGTCGTCAACTTCCGCGTCATTGTCTTCGTTATCGTCCACGTTATTGGTCTCGTCAGAATCAAACACGCGACAGCATGTACTTTCAACTGGACGGCAATGTGGCGTACCACCTCCTACGTTACAGTCCTTAAACTTACCACCTCCAAACGTTCCTCCACCTAACTTGTTACCAACAATGACGCAAATGCCACCGCCGACCATGATGTCGATTCCGGCCTCGCAGACAGTCGTGGTCAGTGTACCAAACGCGTCAAACGTGCCAAATGTCCCAAATATTCCGCCACCAAATGTAATATCGTCCGTGATGATGTCCACTCCACCACCGATTCGCAACGTGGCCTCGAATATAAATTCAATTCCACCGCCCAATTTGAATATTCCACCTCCGAACGTACCATCTCCATCCTTGATTCAAAATGCCGGGCCACCGCCGCTTTCTTTGATGTCGACCAGTTATCCTCTTCCCAATCAAGTCGCTCAGGTACCTATCGGACCACCTAACGTACAAGTGCCACCACCGGTGAGGCCATTGACCGGTCTACGAGCCTCTGAGCAGCTAGGTACGATATGCCGATTATTTTCATTTCATATTTACTTCGTTTCGACGTATCGCCGCGTGTTTATCTTTGCGAAGAACAAGTTATTTCTTGTAAAATGAATTACTTGTTCGCGCAGTCCAGAGTCAAATACGCAAGTGTGCCGCGTGCGTATGCGCGCGCGCGATACGCCGAACACAAGACGCGTGGGCAAATACGAAACTCGGAAAAAGCAAATTCGATTGTGCCGATCGTATTCGATTCGACGTGTAGACGAATACGTGTTCCGAGACACTACGGAAACAAAAACAAAAACCAGAGTTTTTAGCGTTGTTACGCATGTCTGACAAAGGCTTCTAAGTGTGTCCCGTAGAGGCTGAGCAGCTGGCACGCATCGTCGCTGACTGTGGGGATGAAATCGAACAAGAAGCGCGAGAGAAGAATGCCCAAGATCCTAAATTATGGTAACTACTGTCCTCTCTGGTCCCCATTTATAGTACCTTTATATCTTGCGTGTTTTATCAACCTTGTCGACCTTTTTTCGTTTCAACTTACGCACCGTTCCTCTCTCTCTCTCTCTCTCTCTGTCTTTCTTTCTTTCTTTCTCTCTCTCCTACGTATATCTCTGTTTTAAATCGGAATACCGATCATCTACGCGACATCGCGATCTCTTTCAACTTGTTTCTCCATTCGTTATCTTTTTCTAATCGCACGGCGAAACGACAATATCGACGATATTTGGCACGTAACAATTTGGTACGTGAAGTTGCAATCAAAACTCGAGCGATTCGTTTCTTAATCGTACGTCGTGCGTCCTTTTTCTTTTTTAACGTACAACGTATCGCTGTTTTATCCTCTATATGGTACGACACGCGTCGGTACATACGCGTTCGTGTACTTTTACGGAAACGGAAAAGACATTGAAATGCCAATTGCCGGAACAAACGTGCGATATCGTTTCGTTTTCGTCGAAAATCTTCCCGTCTATCTCTTTCTCTTTTTTCTGTCTCTTAATCCAAAGGTATTTAATTTAGGAGACAATGTTACTCCTCAGAGTCTTAAGTATCGTTTTAATCAAGGTTTCTGCACCAAAAGCAAAGTGCAGCCTATCTGCAGTACAGGGGATTGGTGGCGAAATTTCGCGCTGAAAAGTCAGTCAAGGAAAGCAAAAGTAACGGCGCGGAACTCTATTGTCCGGAAGAAGCTCTCAGTGACAACGACGATAGCGATCAAGGCCCTACTTCCAACAAACGTGTTTCACCGCAAGGTAAACGTAACGCGTTAACTTTTGCGTACGATGCCCTTATCGGCCATTGTCGTTTCTACTTTTTTCTTTTCTTTTCGTCGCGAAACGGCAGAAAAGAAACGAGAAAGAGAGAGCGACAGCAGCAACGCCGCTACAGATCGACCGAAGGAGGACAACAAAGAAGAACGTAAACGAAAAAGACGTAGCCGATGGGGTGATCCCCAGGATAGTAAAGTGCCTGTAGTAGCAGAAATGAACGCATCAACCAGCCGTAACAAACAACAAACTACTAGCAGCAGCAGCAGCAGCAGCAGCTCATTCTCACAGCCGGGTATCGCGATTCCTGGACAAATCGGACAACCGGCTGTCATAATTCCATCGTCGAAAGTGCAAC
The DNA here is from genome assembly GCA_032399595.1 of Tetragonula carbonaria. NCBI lineage: Eukaryota > Metazoa > Arthropoda > Insecta > Hymenoptera > Apidae > Tetragonula > Tetragonula carbonaria. The sequence goes on from JAUCRC010000002.1 coordinate 22,182,520, forward strand.
GTGCGGAAACGAAGAATCCCATGTTGACTAAAATCTCAAGAAACGATCCAGCCTTGATACAATACGCTCGACAAACTTTCGGTACGTTGGATCTTACCGAGAAGCAGTGGAAAAAAGCCGAGGATCATTACAAGGTAACACGCAAAATTTTAAACTACTTCGAGCGTTTGCGATTTAAGATTTAAGACCGAGCTCGTTACTACTACTTGATCGTTAATTCTCGATCGATCGATCGAACTCTTCCTTCAACTGGTTCAATCAATTTTCCTTCAGATAAATCTTCTTTATCAAAACTTATTGAGGAAAAGAGAAGAAGTGAGACGTTTGGAGGCACAGGGTAAGCACAAATACGAATACGACAGCGACGAGGAGACCGAAGGTGGTACTTGGGAACATAAACTCAGATCTGCCGAAATGGAGGCTACTCAAATGTGGGCGGAAGAATTGACAGCCCAAGCAGAAGGAAAACATCATATCGGTGACTTTTTACCACCGGATGAACTTAAAAAATTCATGGAACAGTACAACGCGGTTAAACAAGGAAAAGAACCCGATCTTAGCGATTACAAGGAGTACAAACTGAAAGAAGACAACATAGGTATGCACTTTATTTCTGCCAGCGACCAAGAAATTCGTACACGAACGTGTATCAAAACGTGTATTTTTTTTTGAACGATACATTCTTCCTCTCGTTCTTCTCTAGGATTTCAGATGCTACAAAAACTTGGATGGAGCGAAGGACAAGGATTGGGTAGCGAAGGCAGTGGTCGTGTCGAACCTATCAACAAGTAAATAATCTCTAAATCGTATTTATCGGGTATTCGTATCGAATTTCGTATCGACAATTCGCGAGAAAACGAAGCTCGACGGAAGCTTCATCGTCAACAACGTCACTCGTCATCGTTAATCATTCTCCGCTCGTTGTTCGCCACTTGTTCCGCGTTTGATCGTTCTTCGTTTCTCCGTAGAGCAACCAACAGATTCGACAGTGCTGGTTTAGGTTCCGAACGACCGGACGGTGTATCCAGAGACGACGACGAATTCGACGCCTATAGAAAGAGGATGATGCTTGCCTATCGATTCAGGCCTAATCCTTTGGTAATTTTGTCAAACTTGGAAAAAAATAATTCGCCGAATACCCGCCGACTCCTCAGCCCCCAATTCGATACGTTCGATCGACGACTAAACTCTCATTTCTCTTTATTTTATTTTCAGAACAATCCTCGAAGACCTTATTACTGAGAGCAAGCGATACATATATCGATACGTTATATATTCGTGGCATTATGCGTTGACATTTCCATTTAGTTGGAAGAAAAGTTATCGTTATTTTGTACATTTGAAATATTGTAAATGCATAAGATTATGATCGCAAGAAGATGTACGCTAGAACACAATATACGATGATGACGAAAAAATGAAATCCCAAACTCGAAAGTTTGTACACGACAACTGCATCGCGTACACAGGTTAGAAACAGTCAAGAGCGATTTGTCAAAGTCTACAGCTCGAACTACTATATCGCGTCGAACGCAATTTGCAAATTTTTATTCGTACCATTCTTAAAAACGAGCGGAACGAAAGAAAGGGCCCGAGACACGGTTGTAGAAATTGTAAAATAATTTCACAATTCATCGATACTTTTGATCGGTTTTTGTCTCGATCGACGGACCAAGCCATTTCACAGACGCGATTAAAAACGCGATTCATAAACGAAACGTTCGTATTGACGGATCAATTTTCCTTACTTCTTCCTACAACGAATATCTTTTTTTCTCCTTTTAGTTTCTTCTTCCGCTTTTTCTTCCTCGCAAATAGAACACGACTTAGTTTGCCATCTTCCTCCGTTTGTATATAAATTGTATTTATATATTTCTTCTTTCTCATTTCTTCCTTCCTTGTATTCCTCCTCCCCACTAATCGCTACGTGGTCCTTACTAGTCGTTACATCTCTTAATTTCAATTCGATCCCACATTCCGAACTTTTTCGCTTCTTCGTTTCCAACGTTGTCTTTGAAAATTTCTAAATGCATAGATCTAAGATCGATACGCCCTGTTAAGAACGTTGAACGTGGAACGTTCATTTCGTGCGGTAATATCGCAAGTTCTCGCACGTTCTCTCGTTTCTCGATCAATCGTCGTCGTTGATCGACGCTCGATCAAGGTTGAGACGACACAGTTCGAGCCTGAGACTCCCGTAGAGAACGCGCGTAGAATCACGACATTCTCGAAATATATTCCACGCGAGTATAAATCCAAGAAATAACTCGTTTTCACTCGTTCGTAATTTTTCGTTTGCAACGTTTTTCACACGAGTGTGAAAAGATTTATACGTCTGTTTCGCTCGACGCTTCGCTCAAAGCGTCCTTCATCCTCCAACGCCAATCACGATCTTTAACTCGCTATCTAAATTTTTTCTCAGTTTCAAGTCTAATTCGTTTCAGCGTTCGTTTCTAACAAATCATACGCGTCGATAGGAGATAATTAAAATACGACGTACGTAGATGTTAAATTTAATCAATTTGACAACACACATCGATACAACGTATCGTACACGCATACATATATGTACATGCATGCTTGCACACGTAACTACAAATAACTACAATCATCGCACGTTGACGACGTGTTCGGTTTAATAAAGGCAAGTTTTGTGTGTGCGCGCACGTGCAACGTAGTAGCACACACGCAACGTAACGATACGTAGTTCTACACGTTATGTCATCCGTCGGTACGCGCGGTAGAGACATCTGCTGGTAACGACGTACAACGTCGCGTGCAGGAAGCGGCACGGGAAAGGAAGGAAGGGGAAGGAGTCGCAACGAAACGGAACAGTACGAATTCAAACGGATCGAATCGTTCCAGATCGGATCGGCAGCTTTACCGAGGGAAAGGATGGAAAAAGACGAGAGAATGGTGGCCGGTGGAGAGCTCCACAGTGGGGAGAGCTACACAGGTACTCTCTTTCAATGCGAACACGTATGTGTGCACGTGAAAGTAATCTCTTACAATTCAGCGACGTTCGGCGGTTACTCGTCGTCGGTGGTTTATGGTGTCGGTGGTAGTCTGGTCGTCTGTATCGAAATTAAAATACGGCGCGCATAACCGTACGTCACACCGTTGCGTATTTCGTTCGTTATTTCAGGAGAGGTTATTACACGATCGAACGACAGCGAGTGAAAGACGCAAGAATGAGATAGAGAGGAGATGGACAGACACGACTGTTCGACGTAGAATTTGTCCACGTTGTTCCAATACCGAACTAGCTAGAAGACAGAGTAGAAGAACGGACGAATCATCCATCCATCTCCGGTGAAAACGGAACAGGTGTTGTTCCCTGCAACATCTGGCGTGCAAAGAGCAAATTTTTGAACAGTGCGATCATCGAGATTCGAAGGAACGAATCGAACAACGATCCTGATTTTCTCTGTGAAACAATCGAACAGTTCAACGGTTCAACGATTCGACATCATTGTTTTACTTTTTGTCATCCTTTGCTGCTTTACACTGCCGTAAAGTAAACCTAGCGTTCCGGTTTTTAAGTCGTCGCGTCAACTTTGCCTCGCGTCTTGAGCGAAAGTTGTTTCCGAGAGATATAGTACACCGACGCGTGTACCGACACACACGCGCGCGCGCGCGCGCGCGTATACTTTGGCTGTTAACTTTTTCCGTTCTTTTCTCTTCTCTTTTCTTCTCTTCTCTTCTTTTTTTCTTCGAAAGCTCACTATCCGTCAATGTACGTCAAACGAAACATCAATTACACCAGCTGCATCGTTACCTCGTGCGTCTTCATCGATCGAGGAGATGCGTACCATTCGATCGAAGCGAATGGACACTAAGAAGATCGAAATAGCGAATAGAATTGCTACGAAAAGGAAAACGAAGAAGCTGCAAGTTTCACTCGTGTTTCTCGTTTCGTCTAATTTTCACGCGCGATCAGTGCGTTGAGAAGTTTGAGAAGAGAGGATCGGAAATAATCATCGTCGCCAGACTCGCTGCGACGACGAATCGTTCCTGAAAACAATTATCGTACCGAGTTCTCTGTTCTGCGATCTGTGATTCGCGTTCCGATCAAGTTGATCTCGATCTCCAGTCGAAAAGGAACGTTTGTACTTTCGCTCGAAGCATTTTACACGTACTTTCAATTCGAAAACAATATTGCCAGTGACTGTTTTACTCGTGCAAACATCGACCGATGCGAATGGACGTTTAATCTAAAAAGAAGAGGAAGAACTTGCGTTACGAACAACTAATCGAACAACTAACTAATCGAGTGATCTTCGGGAGTGCCGTGGGTACGTGAATTTTAAAAATCGCGTATTTTTTTCGTTCCGTTCTTTACTTTTGCCCTCTGTTTCTTTTTCTTCTCTTCTCTTCTCTTCTCTTCTCTTCTCTTCTCTTCTCTTCTCTTCTTCCACTTTTTCTTTTCCTCCTCTTCCTTCTCCTCCTTCTGTTCCTCTTCCTACTTCTTTCTCTCTTTTCCCTTTTTCCCTTCTTTTCTATATTTCCTCGCCATTGACATCGTGTCGTTACGTTCGCTCCTTCGTCTTTCACACGTTCCTTTCATTTTCTTCGATCGTTCGATCATGAGAGAAGCTGTAATATTTGTCACATGTTTACTGGGTATCGTATTTGCTGGAAGTCCCAGACTACCCAGGACCTCTGCCGATGAACGTAATACGCGTAACGTCAGTAACAATGGAGGCAACGTCACTGGAAACACGATACCGATAGCTAATCGCAATTCTCAACGAAACAGGTAAGTTTAAAGCGTGGAAAGTAGCACAGAGTAGCGTATTTAAACGAATATACGCGACATATATTTGTGAAACACGCGTACATTTACATACACATCAGACTGTAACTAATTCGTTGAATCGTAGACCAACGAACGATCGATCAACTTTTCCTTTCACGCGCGGTCGCAGAGGCACGTGATAAAAATCGAAAAATCAGACAACTCTCGATGTCGGATAAATTTGTTACTCGTCGAAACAGTGCACGGCAAATCCAATCGACAAATCGACTCGTTCATTTTTGTAGTTTGCATTATTGTTTAACGTTTCGAAGATCGAAAGTCGAGTTATTTTTGTATCTTCACCACGAAGATAATCAGGATCAGGCAAGACAGCGCCTGATTCGGAGAAGATTATAAAAGCTGAAAAGCCCTTAAGCTCAATCAGTTTACCTGGATCATACTCGAATGGTAAAAAATCGAAACAGTGATTTCCGCCATCGTTTCAAACAGATTTCACACTTGTCTCGATTTCTCTTTTCGTCTCGATTCGAACAGCATTCGTACATCTGCTCGTGCGTCGTGCCATTACAAATCCTCGAGTCGTGTTGTCTCGCGTCGCGTTATCGTCGTTCGATTGGTTCGCGCGTGTTAGACGTATCTCTCTCGTATAAGTTGGCCGGAACAACACGGACAAAGAAGTTCTCGTGACTCTTCTTCGTGACAGAAGTATCGAGAAAGCGAGATAGAATCAAACGATCGAATTTGCGTGAATAAATCTCGCTTTCTTCTTAGAAATACGCATTATACGTATTTCCTCATACGATTGGTTCCTCATCTTTCTTTTTATCATCTTGACATTTACACATTCGTATATCGGTTAAATTACTTTCTCTTGGTTCGATTACCATTTACCATCGACTGGTAACAAACCTCGTAACATCAACGATCTGTTAATTATTACTTTAAATTATTCAAAATGTACAGTCTCTTTCAACAATCTCCTATCGCTCCGATGTCGTTTACCCAACGAACGTCAACGTTAATCGATCGATCGTTCGTTAAACTCTGTCGAGCCCCATTGACCTGTCTGTCTCTTCAAAATTCGTCGTTCAAAAACGAATAATTAACTTTACGATTACGAATCTAACGATACGATCACGTTGTCGGCGTACATGTACATTTAAAAATATCATTCAAACTCGTAACGCGTTAAACCCGGAAAGACTCGTGTGCGCATCGTTCATGATATATATATATATATATATATATATATATGTATGTATGTATGTATGTATGTATGTATGTATGTATGTATGTATGTATGTATGTATGTATGTACATCATTTAATACAACACTCGACGTGTCGCAAAATGCGAAAGATATTCTCTCGTAATTTAATTACTTCCGGAGCATGCGCCAACGAATTATATTTTATCACGTTATCGATGCGGTAGCGTGGCATTAAAAAATTATCAATTACGAAAGAATAAAAAAGACGACGATCGCGAGTAGATCGACGACTGTGTCGTGACTTTTAAACGTAAGGATAGAAGTAAAGATCGGAAATAATATCGGTATCAAGAATCTAACCGTTAGATCCGATAAAGGATAGAAAGGACGACGGGGCGCTGTACGGGGTTCTAGTTCTCCTTCGGTGTTGTACAAGAAATCCGTGAGATCTAGTTGCGATCTAGTACAATACGGTTGCGCAAGTTGCCTGGATTCCTTGAAAAAGAATGGACGTTGGATTGGACGTACATATCGTCGCTGTACGTTGGACGTACATATCGCACGTCTATCGTCGCGTATCATTGGCGTCCCATAGTGTGTATGTGTGTGTGTGTGTGTGTGTGTGTGTAAGCTCGAAAAAAGGAGCTTCCTTTCTCCTTTTCTTGATGGCGTACAATAATATCTACTTACGTCATTCTACCATTTACAAATACGATAGATCGTTCCGCTAGAATCATCGTGGCATTCGTCTTGCGATTCGTTACCTTTCTTTTTCAACCTTACCCCGGAAGTTGTAGTCAGTCGCGGAATGTCGCCTGTTGTAATTCCGCTTCCACCTTCCCTCCCTCCCTCCTTCCACCGGTCGTTGTTAGTTCTTCTTGTTCGTTCGTTTCTCTCCAAACTACTTGTACGCGAACTACGGTAACGGTTTGCGACGGTATATCCGACGTACATGTAACTTTCGCTGTAAAATCATCGAAATCCACGAGACGATCATTTATTTATTTATATTAGTTTAGACCAAAGTCGATCAAAACTTTTCATCTTTTCTCTTCTTTTCTCTTCTTTTCTTTTCTTTTCTTTTCTTTTCTTTTCTTTTCTTTTCTTTTCAGTACTTTTCAGTACTTGTTAAAGCGGCCATGCCACGAGTACCTGCGATCGTAACTTAAAAATAGCACGAGTAATCAGCAACGATTTAGAATCCACACGCGATTCAAATAGCAAAATTATTCGAAACGCGACACACTTGAGATGGAATTTTCATTCGCCCGTAACCGGAATATCGATTCCAAAGATCGATTTCAATTCGATCGTTTGGCAAACGGACGATTCAAGACGACTCGTACGCGTCGTTCGATACAGGTGTAATTAGATCACAGACATTCATAAACTAACACGATAAAAGAAATCTGAAATTTCATTTTTCTCAGGTGTTATAATTATAGATTAGCCAAGTTAAATCGGTCGTGCATGACACAGTCGTAATCGTGTCATTGGGCATACACATACGCGCGCATACTCGAGCGTCAAACTTTCATACATACGTACGTACGTATAGGACACATAAATGCCAATAGAGCTGCCAATGCAGCGGCGAATCGCCAGTCGTCAAATTTCAAATAACAAAATCGCAGGTAACGTCGCGTTGTCGGGTTGTTTTTAAAAAAAAAAAGTATGCAAGTAAAAATATTAAATTGGCTCAAATCGTCGTCGTTCCGTCGTTTGTACCTGCGAAACGTTTCTTCTTCTTCAAAAAAGAGAACGAGCACGCGTGTATTTTCAATTTCACTCGTGTTCTTTCCTTCAACTTACGTACGTATATACGCACGTATTCAACGTCTCGATGGACAATGCGATTTGACACACGCAAATATTATTTTGAAAGATGCGGAGGCACGTTAGGCAGATTACGCACGACATGCATTACATATTTTCGTCCATTTCGTTTAGTACCTACGAACGTGCATCAACGACGAATCTCTCCGGATACAAACCTGAAAAATTAAGAAATTACCTTTTTTTCTGGCCCTTGTCTAAATACGTCGTCCATTGGACGACTCGATGAAGCAATCGACGTTTCAATTACCGACGATCTTTTCAATTACCGAATACACGAAACTCGACTTGTGCTTTCAATTTCAAACGTTACGTTAATTTTCATATCGAGAAACACTCTTTCACAAATTCGTTCTTTTATATTTTCTCTTCTTACGAGATACGTTAACCCGTCGCGTACGATTACCCGTACATACGTATTCGCAATCACGATCAGTGATACGAGATGTTTAATGAAAATGCTACGTCACATCAACGTAGCACACGTCGTCAGCACGCATCGCTCGACGGAACGAAAAGCGTGAAATTTTACATTTTTATCATTCGTGACATTTGGCGAGCACGTTTAAGCTTTACGAACGTCAGGTTCGTAAGGTTCGAAAGGATCGGTAACAAGCACGGAGTACTTGTACGACTACCGACCTACCTGCGGATTGCGTAAAATTACAGTTTACGTCGTAACGAGAGAAAGGATATACACGTCTGCGGTGGTGCAAGTTGTTTCAGATTCGGCTTTACATTCGCCGTATTTATTTTCTAAGAAAAAGCAATTTTTCTTCATCCAAATGGCAAATTGTCACTCTTGCGGTGATCAAAATATATATATATATATATATATATATATATATACATACATATATATATATACATAAATATATATACATATATATATTTATATTCATTCCGAAGTTTCTATTATTCGATGACAAATGAAAAAGTTGACTCGCTCGAAATTCAAGATTCGAAGACGATGGAAAAGAAACCAAAGTTCGTATCATTCGTACAAACGTAACAATATTAAACTTGACACGACGAAATCAATTACGATATATATCGATAACGATAAATAGCGGTATATCAGGCGTTACGCGATGCGCATCGCGTCAAACGCGTAACACTATCGAGCGTAGATCGTAAGTTATCTCGTTACGTTCGAAGCGTTGAAATTTCAAATCGACGTTGCGTCGCGATTTCGAAGAAACGACCATGCGCGTAACAACTCGCGATTAATCGTCGACAAAATTGCCTGTAGATGTCCTGTAGGTAACGAAAACGTAGAAACGTTGGAAAGCTACGCAAGTATTTACGTATCTCTGCGAAAGTGAAAATGAAAATGAAAATGGAAACGAAGTTTACGAAAACTTTTACAGGATTGCGAGAAAGCACACGAGTCGTAGAACTATTTGTAAAACTTTTCGCCAAAGTTTCGAGCTGACGGCGAAAATATAGCGACTTCGAAAGCCCGATGTACAACGATCCAAGTCCATACGTTAGAATTCGCGCTGCGCGCTGAATCACACGTACACACATTTTTCGTAACAAACGAAACGAAACGAAACGAATCGCGTCGCGTCGTCTTCGAATCACACTTCGTCGGCGCTCAACGCTTTGCAAAGCTCTTCGATCATGCTTCGATTTTCCTTTAAAAATCGAATAATTCTCTAAAGACAAACGGAACGAACCTCGCGAGTAACGTGCCGAGATTCGTGGAACGAACTCTACAACCCGTTAAAAAAAAAAAGCACACTTTCACTTCTGCTTCACCGCCGCACGAGTAAGTAAATAAGTACTTAGTTACGTACGCGTGTGTTTGTATCAACGTACGTCGTTCTCCGCAATCGTGCGATACGCGATCATCATCCCCTGTTTTCGATCACGAAAGGAAATTTTTATTTTAAAATAAAATAAGAAAAACGTATATCCTTGTAACATTTACCGCGTGGAGAATGATCAAACGAAGTAAATTTGAACGTACCGATCTAGGCTGATCCAAACATTTCCAAACCACGATCCAAACGACGATAAAAACTACGATTTATTTCGTACGAAAGAAAAAAGGTAAATACAGGGTAAACATCGCGCACGCGTGTAAGTGCATACGCGCCGCATCCTTTTACGATCACTCATGTCAGCTGGCTCGTCTAAAATCTCATCCGTGTAAATACACAACTCGTTTATAGTATAACTCGTTAAGTAAAAGATCGTTCGACTCAAGCGAGTTTTATTTCTTGATCGTAATATTTCTCGACACCTTTTTTCAGAGAGCAATACCTCTTCAATGTTTTCGAAGTTATAGTTTCGACTTTGGAATCAAAATTACAGCGCATCGAAAATCTGGATAAAGCGGTCGAACACTTGATGAGAAGAGTGGAGGCTTTGGATTCGCGCGTACACGATAATATCGATAAAACCGACGCAGTCATTGCGAAGCTACGAACGTTGGACCTTAAACTTTTCAATTCTCGTCAGATTGAATTTTCTTCGACCGAGTCTGCCGCATACTCGGCGATCGACGATCAAAACGACGGTGAACTCGGAAATGGTACGTATGTGCACGCACACGCTTCACACACACACACACACACACACACACACACACACACACACACACACACACACACACACACACACACACACACACACACACACAAACACACGTAAAATGCCTATACGTAAAACATAAATTTGCAAACAGCGAGTCTTTCGGATCGATCTGTTCGATTCGATCGTCATCGATGACCGTTCGCGAGTCGCTGGCCGAAATATGTACGAAACTGTACAACTCGCACCGCGCCGATTTTTTCTTTTACCCGTGTCGTTTGTTCGAAAACGTACCCATGTACGTTTCTAAGTGTAAATATTCGCCTCTACGTCTACACACGCACGCACGCACGCACGCACGCACGCACGCACTAACACACGCAATCCTGCTTTCCTCATACTCGTAATTTTTTCGTTCTTTTCGCATCTTTTCCATACTTTTTTATCTTTTCGCTTCAATCAACTCGCTGTATCTTTCTTTTTCTCCGTATGCCTTTTGCCATTCAATTCGCCGTATTCGCGTTGAAATTGAAATTGACGTTTGTTCGACGAAACAGGCTCGAAATTAAAAGCGATCCGTCGCAAGCCGGAAGAAACCGAACCATCCTCGTCCGAGATGACCCTTGGTGAAAAATTGCTGTCGCTGGATCGAAAGGTGTCGGACATAGACAACAAACTGATCGATTTGAAACATCAATTGGACAACAATCTGTTGCAAAGCGAGGACATAAACGCGGAAGCTAGCGAGAAGAAACCAGTCAGCATGAGCGTGATCGAAATCACGAAAGCGATGAGCAACGAAGTGATAAATCACGTTACGATCGAGATAGAACATTTGAGACAGGCGACCAACAACATGGACAGAAAGTTACAGTTCCACGTGAATCTAGTTTCCGATCGTTTGGGAACCATTTACGACCTGATGACCGACGTACACGACGCGATATTAGTCAGGGGCACGGCGAACGGTGCTCGACCGGCAGCGTTCAACGTTACAACGACGCCGAAAATCACCACCACCGAGCCATCGCCGAAACAAAGCAAAATCGATCGACTCGTCGAGCAAATATATCCGGTGTTGACCGTTTCGGAAAAGATGGACGAAGTTTGGAACGTCGTGGTGAGTTTGTTCGATCTGTTCGAAACGCGCGCTAAACCTACCGAGAGAGCGGCCTCGAGAACGACGCGGCCTTTTTAAAATTTCCCGCGTGCGATCGTTCAACTCGATCGCCGTTCCACTTGTTTGCAACTTTCTTCGCACTCATCGTACGCGCGCGTAACGCGTTTCTCCACATTCGCTCTTTTTTCTCGTCGTTTATTTTTCGAAAAAAATTTGCAGTTTGTCCGTCGCCTACCGAGCGAGACGTCGTTCGATCCTATTTATATACTTCGCGCGAATGGGTTTTTGTCTTCCGTCGTCTTGTCTACTTGCCGTCTAAAGAAAATTCCTCTTCTCGCAACGTTGTAAAAAAGAAAAAAGAACGGGGTCCGGTATTTTTCTCCGACGCTACGAGACGAACAGAACGACGACTACAGAAGTTACGAGGTTCGTTCGGTTCGATGGAACAGAAGTCGACCGTAAGCCAGCGCTCGGACAAACCGAGAAATTCGTCTTCCGATTTCCAAAGTTCCAAAGTTCCAAAGTTTGGCGAGAACGAGTCGAGTCGTTAGAAACCGCGAACGATCGCATCCAACGAGAGCAACGCGTAGATTCGCCTATAGACAGATGTCCGATCAGGACCGAACAAATTTGGTATGAAATTGGCTGGTTAGGTTCCTGGATGTCAAAAGCAGGTACATAGCAAACGGCTTCTCATATTTGGGAAAATTTACGAAAGGAGAGAATCTTCGGTTTCACTCGGCAGGGAAGAGTGTCCGTCACCCCGACGAATCAGTAGAATCCTAAACGGGCCGTGTAGGAAGACAGACATATCAACAGACAATTTTTTTTACAATTTCTTTACGCGTCGTTGCGCCAATTACGTTACATTGCGTTCGTCGCGTCGCTTCCAATCACGCAGATCACGCAGATCACGCAGATCACGCAGATCACGCAGATCACGCAGATCACGCTGATCACGACAGGTTTTCTTCGACAGGTTGGCACGAAAAGTTCCGTGGACGATCTCTTGCCAAAATCCGACGAATTACTCACGCAAACGCAGAGACAAGAAAGAGCAATCAGGGAGATCCACGCAGATTTGAGATCGAAAACGAACAAGATCATCGAAAATTTGGAAGGAGTGGAGAACAGACTGCGAAAGCAGGAGGACGACGTTGCCAGCCTCGTTCAACGTCCAATCCCTGCGGAATTGCTGCTCGATCCCACGATCGACCGCCTCGTCGAATACGACTCGAACAGGTCAGTTTTTCTCTCCGTTTCGACGGAAGAGCTTTTTTCAACCAATCAATCAAATTCGCGATATGAATTATTTTGCGATTTTCGGTGTCGTTCGGTCTTGGTTCGGTCTTTTCTCCTCGCTCGATGCGAAAGAAACCCGATGCTTCGAAACGACGTTTCGAATTCGGTGGATCGATCGTTAAACTAACGTTGAAACTATCGCGTCGCGTTCCCATCGAAATTTCATCGATATCGATCCTTCGAAGAAGAAGAAGAAGAAGAAGAAGAAGAAAAAGAAATTTCTTTCAGATACGTTGGACTTTCCGACGACGTTCCACTGGAAACGACCGTTTCACCGGTCAATCCGACGACCATCGTTTCGTCCGTGTCGATGTCCATGTCTTCCTCGACTTCGTCCAACACCGTGTCGATCAATAATTTCAACAGTTCGAGCGAGATCGCTGGTTTCGCCAATTTTCTCAATTCAACGGTCAGCCCTGGAACGTCGTCGTCATCGTCGTCATCGTCGTCTTCTTCGAGTTCGCAACGATCCTCCTCTAAAAATCGCGGTGTTATATTCCCGAGTGTGAAGAACAAACCAAGTCCGGCGAATTCAACCTTCACCGCCGATCTGTCTCTCAGTTACAAGGACGTTAAGGTAAAGAAAATGCAATTTTCCACTCGTGCGACGCTCGTAATCGGCAAACGAAATCGACATTGTCGTCGAACGTTCTCGGTCTAACTACCGTAAAACTCGTTACAGGGCTATTCGTGCGTCGATCTGTTAAACGCAGGCATGAGAAACAGCGGCGTTTATTACCTTCAAATTCGCGGAACGACTTATTGGTTCCTGAAAGTTTACTGCGAGCAAGACATCGCCGAAGGTGGTTGGACGGTAAGATCCTTTCGTGAAAAAAAGTATATATATATATATATATATATCTCGGAATCGACTGGTCGATACGTCGACGATCTCGTTCACACGACGTGTCTCGTTTCGTTCGTTCTGCGCACGCGCAACAGGTCGTTCAAAGAAGAGACGATTTCGGAGAGCCGAGAGAAAATTTCAATCGCGACTGGGCGGATTACAAGAACGGTTTCGGCGATCCTGCTCGAGAGTTTTGGCTCGGCAACGAGAACATATACATGTTGACGAACAACGAAGATTACGCGCTCAGAGTGGATCTCGAAGATTTCGAAGGTAACAAAAGGTAAGAGGAAGAAGCCGTCGTTTCTCCAACCGGACCGTTTCTAACTTGGAGCGAAGTTACGGGTCAGTCCATCGTACGTTTCCATCTTCTTCCGACGAACGCGTAAATCGTAAATTATCTTTTCCAGATACGCGCAATATTCTCACTTCAAGATCTACTCGGAAGGAGAGTATTACAAATTGGAGATCGACGGCTACGAGGGAAACGCCGGTGACTCGTTGAACGATCCTTGGTACGGTTCGAACAACAGTCCGTTTTCCACGTACAACAGGTACTTTCTTCCTTTCTTTCTTTCTCTTTTTCGTTCGTTGCAAAGAGCGAACCGTTTCGAAGAGCGGATGTGTCTGGCTTTGCAGAGACAACGACAGATCGTCGTTGAACTGCGCGTCCATGCTGAAAGGCGGATGGTGGTGGAAATCGTGCGGTCGAGGACTGAACGGTCTCTACTTGAACGATCCGCAGGATTTGACCGCTCGACAGGGTACGTGTCTCTTCGCACGTCGCATCGACACTCGCATACCTCTCGTTACTTACTCCTTCTCTCTCGTTCTCAAAAGGTATCGTGTGGTTCCGTTGGAGAGGTTGGGACTACACTTTGAAACGCGCCACGATGATGATCAAGCCGAAAGGACCGACGACGACGACGACGACGACGACGACGACGACTACGACGACGATTACGACGCTGTAGGGAGATTTTCTGGAAGAATTGCGCTGCGTCCGCCGCCGCCGCCGCCGCCGCTGCTCGTCGCTGAGTCACCAAACGTACACGTACAGAAGAACGCTCGCAAGCGTCGAACGAGAAGACAGTTTCTTCCTTTAATTCTTTTTTTTTTTTTTTTTTTTTTTTTTTCTTTTTTTCGGTCGAGTACGTTTCGATTCGCGGTGCGTGCCTCGCATCGCCTCTGACTTTACGCGTATTCCTATCTCGGTAACGAAACTTTCTCTCGCTGGATTCGATTATCGCGTCGACGACTGTCTTCGACGGTTCGAAGCGTGCGAAACGATCCTTCCAAAACGTCGTCGGTAAAACGTGAGACGACGAAACTGTCGCGACTACCGTGTAACCCGCGCGTCGAAATTAAACGGAAATTAAACGGAAATTAAACGACGGATCGTCGATCGCTCGTACGCCTTGTTTCTTCCTTCATTTACAGCTCGCGTTCTCTCAAGGTCGGACGGCGACGTTTCTTTCGGAGGGCGATTGCGTCGCTCGGTAAGATCAGTAAGGTATCCTCCGGCGTTTTTCCGTCGTCTTTCGCTGGTTCGTTCGTTCGTTCGTTCGTTCGTTCGTTTCCTCGTGTTTCCGTGTTTCATGTTTCGACGTTCAACGACGTACACGTACCGTTACGATCAATCGTAACGCGTACCGTCGCAACGATCAACGTAATTTTACGACGCTCGATACTTGCAATCGATCGAGCTTTGTCGTCGATTCGACTCGAGTCGAAGGACGTGGAAACGAACAGTTGGTTCGTTCGGACGTACTTTGGACGCGTTTTACTTTTCCCCTTCGTTTCGAAGGAAGACAGGAAGAAAAGAGAAACGAAACGAAACGAAACGAAACGAAACGAAACGAAACGACGCAGTTTAGGCGACTGGTTTAGGTTCAAGTTGCTCGCTTCCGTTTCGGGAAAAGGAAAAAAAACACTTGCTTCGAATCAATTTTACTTTCAATTTCAAGCGAAGAACGATCACGTTTCAATTGATGAAAAGGAAAGGAAGTCCTCTTCGAGGAAAAGGAAAGAAAGTTGGAGTTGGAGAGCGTACTCGGCGTTTATTTCACTTTGCGAAATTATTTCACGTTGCTGCTCGCACGACTTGCCCGTAATCGCACGCGATCTGCAACGAACAAACTTTTTCGAAACATTCGCGCATGCAAAGGACAACGTTCGGACGTTTCGTAGAAACGCGATACAAACGACGTTTCACGCGTGCATCGCTCGTCGTTAACCGTCGAGGTTGGGTCAACGTTAGTTTTCGTTAGAGGTTAAGCAGAATACGTCGTCGCGCGACACTGTCCGTCGAATCGGACACGTATACGTCGGAGCGTATAATACGTCGACACCGAATCGTTGGCGAATTCGTATCACCCACGTGTATACCGTGCACCGACAACGAGCCATCGAGACATCAAGACATCAAGACGACGATCGTCAAGACGGTTCGATTCTTCGATCCGTTTCTTTCGCATCGTTCGACCATCGTCGAGACGCTGTTCTCGCCAGGGTTCGTCCACGATTCGTGCATCGTCTGTAACAAACGAGCGATCGATTCGACCGTTCACGTACAGAGACACGATGCTTCACCGTTTAAACGTTAGGTTTAGGTTAGATTCAGGTTATGTCCAGGTCGGTCGGTCGTTCGTAATTCCCTCGAAACGACGATTCTTCGCGATTATATAGGTTAGAAACGAACAACGCGTAAGCGTTAACTATTGGTGTTGCGTTAAATATTCGACACCGGTAGGTAATGGTATTGTATACCAATAATAACGATATCGAATAACGATCGACGCTATCCGTCAACGTTGCGTCGGACGTTTTTCACTTCAGAGCGGAGAGCTTCGATATGTAGCGACGTCTGTTCGATCTTATAAAAAGTTACCACGGAGATAACAAATTATTGGTTACCAACAAGTTACAAACAAATTGCCGAGAATATATATAACGGTAATGAGAAATTAATAATAATAGTCGTCGTTCGTCCATTATATTCTCTATCGTGTAAACGTTAAAATAAAGTATAAAATTTCTTTCGTAGTACGGTGATGAGTGTCATACCGATCGTCGTGCCTACAGATATGGACACGGTGACGCCATCTGTCGGTAACTCATTTTAC